>BJKM01000106.1:452500-1052500 GCA_015082035.1 Chaenogobius annularis
TGGCCCCAAATAATTGTGAAGCAAAGCGCTGAAAAAGTCAGACACCGCGCACCAAGAAATCAAAAGAGCACCGTTAGGTCACCGGCATGGGACATATCTTATGAGAGACATGTTTCATGCATATATTTGACCATGTGACATTTTTACAACTCCTCAACATCGTGTGCACGTGCTGTAACGCGTAATATGGTACGTCATTTAAGTTTATTTCTACTCCATCACTCTGTGGAATATTCAAAGAGCACACGCGGGAACATATAATATAAACAGATGCATTTTTTGGTTGTGTAAATGTCACGATACGCATTGCACACGTGCCTCAATCCGTCTCGATACATAATTGACTGATGCGCGCGCTGAAAAAAAGCATTAAAACAGCCTCATCCTGGCAGCCCGCTAAGCACACCTTGTATCTGTCACTTAGACAAATGCGAGTATCAGAAACCTATTTTCTCTCACACAAGTTGTATCCACGCAACTCTTTGACAACATGCAGAGTCAGAAACTATTCTCAGCGCTTCAAACTTCCTCCTTCGAGGCAGGGCAGAGACACACACACGGACACACATGGACACACACACGCAGACAGAGGGACGGAGGACTGCACCAGGACAGAGCATGTGCACGGACAAAGCAGACGGTGGTCCACAGCATGTAAGTGTTTCAAAGTAAATCTGGCAAAACATTTCACCAAACTGCTGTAAAGATGCAGAAACACATGTTTATGCAGTAAAGAATCTCACACGTGGATAATGATGAGCACAGGCTCTCCACCTCATATGAAGAAGATACATTTAACTCAGATGTAGGAGAGAGCCAATGTTAAGCTCTATACGAAATTAAACCAATTGTCATTAACTCAATTAAGCTACAGTTAACCTACTGTTATTTACAATAACAATAATTAAAAGACAAAATTAATTACATCGCCATTTTTTTGCCACCAAAGTGGGTACAGTGACATCAAATTGTCACCTTTTTTAAGAATCTTGACAGAATTGTGATGAGTCGAATCTTAGGTCCTGACTAGAGAATCGAACCAAATTGTGAGATTCCTGAACACCTAATATTTTTGGATTTTGATCAACTTGTGTTGTGTAGTCTTATTGTTATTATATTGTGGTTGTCAGCTTCATGTCAGACAGTATTAGCAGGTGTCATGTCTCACCCATAACTGTTGAGACTGACAGAAGAGGATCAGATAATTGAGCTTTGAGCCTTCTGAGGTCACACTTTGGCCTTTTGTGTCTATTTTTAATCATCGTTACTGTGAAGAGGAGGCTGCATGTGCACTAGGGATGTCACTGTTTTTCAGCAGTGTTGGGAAAGTTCCTTAAGGAAGTAATTACTAATTATAGTTACCCATTACTTTCCCTCAAAAGTAACCGCATTATTGAGTGATGAAAGTAACTAATTGGAGCTGAAATGACCGTGTTGGAAATACAGGGCGCAATTAAGAGATTAAAGAACCATAAATCTACGGGGAGGGATTGGGTCACCCCAGATTGGTATAAAGCTTACTCTCTGCTTTTAACATCTTTTAACTTAAACTTTAAATTCATATTCCTCCGAGTTGGGAAGAAGCCATCACATCTCTAATACCTAAATAGGGGAAGGACCGACTAGATTGTGCCGCATATATTTCTAATCTGAATGTAGTTTATTGTATATACACCTCAATTATGTCCAAAAGAAAGGAACAAATACTCCCAAATTTAATTCACAATGATCAGACAGAATTTAATAATAAACGACCAACAAAAGATGATCCCGACACATAATGAGCCAAATACAAAAACTACAAAATGAAGCTGTGGTCATTAGTCTGGACGCTGAGAAAGCTTTTGATTCTGTTAGCTGGCCATATTTACCATATTTAAAGTTCTGAACAAATTTCAAACCGACAACTTAATCATAAAAAATATTTACGCTCGTTAAGACGGTCCAACATCAAGAAATAAAATCAATGGTCACCTGACAGATGACAGTTTCTTTCCCTCTGCTGTTGGACTCATGAACACTTCAAAACACCTGTCACTTTAACTGCAATATTCAACCACTCACTGCACTGTCACTTTCTGCATTATAACTTTAAACATAACTGTAAACTTGTGTACATAGAAATGCCTATTTTTATTTTTATTGTATAGTAATTTTAAATTGTTTCCTAATGCATGCCCTTTTTTGATTGAATATATGTTGTTTTATTATTACTCAGTGTTTTATGTTGCACCTTAAGGCGAGACAGAATTTTGTTCAAGTTCCTATGTTTTTGAATTTTGTTCATTGACAATGGCAATAAACTCTTTCTGATTCTGATTCTGATTCTGATTCTGACAGATCCGCTGACTCTGGAAAGAGGGGTGAGACAAGGCTGTGCCTGGTCCCCCCTCTTGTTTGCTTTGTACTTGGAATCATTGGCCGATTATAATGTATTGACAATCAGAAACAATTCATGGTGTTACAATTGATGGGATGGAACATAAACAGATGATATTCTATTATATTTGACCAAACCAGAAATGTCCATACCTAATGGGATGCATTTTTCTTCAGAATATTGGTCCAATGTATGGATACAAATTAAATGTACAAAATCAACAACCCCCTCTTGACCTTACCATTTAAATGACGGAACGGAATCCCTTGAACATTTAGGTGTGGTCCATAAAGAATTTGTCAACAATCTTAGAGTCAAGTTATTTCTCTTTTTAAATCTATTAAAACATATCTTTAAAAATGCACTCTTATTCCATACTTAAGTCTAAGTAAAAGGATTGAAACTACAAAAATGAATATTAAATTAAATCAGATATCAAAACTAAAAGGGGCATGGAGTTTATCTTGTCTGAAAAATTACTTTATTTCATCTCAAATCAGAGCGTTGCTTTACAGGTGTGACCTGTAATATGGAGCTCAATGAAAAAAATATTGAGCGTAATGTGATGCCGAAGGTTCCTGTACAGACCTTACTGGCAGATAACAAACGGTTGAGTCATTTGGAGGAAGTTCAGAATCTTTGGGTAATATCTGTACTTACAGCATGGAAGGAGATAATCAAAACATATAAACTAAAAAAACATGTTAAAATCTTAAACTGGTTGGTTTATGGTCAGATTGTTTCATCTAACAGCACAGATCTGAGATGTGAAGTCTGGATATCAAAAGGTATTACAGTCTTCTACCAGGTTGTAAAAGAAAATCAGATCAAAAGCTTTGATATGTTGAAAGAATCGTTTGACTCTGAGTGACAGGACCTTATTTTATGTAAAAGGTAAAAGGTATTTACAAATAAGGAGTTATTATAACCAAGAAATTAAACAAAGTCATGACCACTGTAATCCTGTGACCTAAGCAGACAGGGGGCAAATTTACCATGTGCTTTTAGACTGTCCTGTTGCTCTAAAATATTGAACTGAAAGGCACTGTTCAAAATATTGAACTGAAAGGAAATTGCCGTCCCAATTAATTTTAGAACTCAAAACTGCCATGGATACAAAAAAGAGAAAGCTTTGGAACGTATTTTTGGCGGACACAAACCTCACTAACGATCATTGACAGATATTAGACTTTTGGCCTTAATCTGAACATGGACAAATTCAATTTAGGACTGAATGAGAGTTCTATGTTGACACTTTTATGCCGTAGCTTTTTTTAATGTCTTTTTTTCCCCCTGTGTCGTTTGCTCCAGAGTTTTGTGTTCTTTTTTGTTTGAAAAATTTAAATGACCCTTATTTGGCCTGGAAATCACCCAACCCACCCAGAATCAGAGATAGTTATAGGTTATTTCCCTTAGATTACTTGTTACTGATAAAAATTAAAGGCCTATACTTAAACAGCGTTATTCCCAACGCTGAGTCCATTAAATTAATCAAAACCAGAATCATGTAATTAAAATACTATCTACTCCTGAAATTATGAATCTTAAATAAAAAGGTTGTTGAAAAAATGATCGGTGTGCACTGCAACTGTGTACTTGGCCATGACACTTCATCAACCACGTCTATGTTTGGTGTTTAAAGAACTTATTGTGCTATTGTCTGCTATATATTTATACTCTATGACCCACGTGGATCATTATGTTACATTTTGGACATTTTAAATTTCAATTTTGATCTAAAATAACTGAATGAAAAGCATTTTCCCTGATTTCCATGTTGAAAACGGCTGCTCTAATTTGCGCCTGCCTCCTTTACTGTACCCCTTTGAGAGCTGCAGTTCACAATAGCGAGCAGAGGATTTATTTCCATTTGTACCGAATTGGCTACGCGACAGTGCCAAATCCTATGTAAGTCATTTAAGAAAATAGCATTTCAGAACGAAGTGAGTAAAGAACAATGGGCGTCTATCGGTGGGGAATCTGGGGAGCAGTGAAAACGGGGGCTGACAGAGCAATGGCAGTGGAGAATAAAGATGACTCAAACATGCATGAATCACTCTAATTACAACTTTGAGAGGTTTAATGAGAAGGGAAAACAATTGCCATATGATTTAAATCTCCTAAAAGTCAATTTAGCATGATAGGTTTCCTTTAATAAGTGTTTGGTGGAAGCTAAAGAGGCTGATTGACCCCATTTCCGTCAGTCAGCCCCAGGGCAGCTCTAGCAACCTTTCAAACTTGACTCACAGTAATAAAAAAAAAAAAGAGTATTTTTTTATAACCACTATACTTTTTTCCGTGAAAATATAATTCAGCACAATAGTAGTCTTTACTTCTACTTTCCATTATAAAATGATTTTTGTCAACATCAGTACTTGCTCAAATGATTATCTGTTTCAATACGAGTTTTGGCATTGATTAGTATCTGGGTTTTCATTTTTTTCACAACCATAGCAGCAGCAGTAGATGTTTTTATTTTAATTTATATATTTTTCGTACTATTATTTTTCAAGGTAATAGTCGTTACTGTGTATTGCATTTCCAAAGCACTGCACTGAAGACGCTGACTTGAAAGCGGGGACGAGGCGCGCAGACAGACAGTGTTGAGGAGAAGCTGATGTGTCTTTCTGCTCAGACGGATGTGTCTGAGGCGGCCGATCGATGGATACTGGGAAGGTGTCTCTCCCTCCTCACCCCAGAGCGGAGCGAGCCGGTCCGGGCCGCACACTTAGCCTGCTTCAATTATACAGACTACAAGGAAAGCAAGTGGCTCGCCGTGGATGGAGAGGGTCAGGAGGGTGAGGCAGGAGGGTCTCTTGGAGGGTGACAACGACGGATCGAACGAGGAATTTCAAATCAGCGAGACAAGTCATGCTAAAATCCTGTTGGTAAAAATGTGTAACAATTTGCCAACTGTTGCTTTTTTCCTTCATGGTCACACTCACTGAATTTGACAGATAACCTTTTTTTATTGTTTTGTTGTACAATCTGACAAATGACAAATGTGCAACTGATTTACCAATAGCAAATACAGTACCAACTAGCAGATTAGCCAAAATGGCAATAAAGCTGTCTTGCATTTATTCAATTACAGATGTTTTGGCTTAAAAATACCTTGAAAAACCATAATTCTGACAGGATCAGCTCTCCATTGAGCTGACCTGTAACTTGGCCTGGTGACATCCTGCCTCCAAGGACCCTTTAAAAGGTTGTATGCAAGTGATATAAAGTAAAGTATAGTTTTTGTTCCACATTTGGTGCTGCATCTTATACAATCACATACTCACTTGGTACTCTGTGTAAAGACATGTTGTATTTTACATGCTGTATTTATTTAAGTGGAGATTATGAAAGACAGTTGGCATTTTTGAAGGCTTTATTAGACAGGCCACCACCTTTCTACCCCTTACATAGCGAGACACAACCTCATAAATTGTGCGCTCCTTCTAACACTAGTATTATATTGCAACACTTCTGCATTTGGCTGCATGAAGCCATTACACTGATACTGCACAAAGAGCATGTGCCACGCCCAAACTGCCAGACAAATAGACTGTTTCAGAACTGGTTATTTCGCCCCATTCGGCCATATTACCCCTGTGTCCGAATGCTCGACGCTGGTAGTTTATTGAGCGCGGGGTGCCATTATGTTAAGCTGATGTCCATTACATGAATACAGGCCCTGGCTCCCAGTTCAAAGCATCGATTTGCACTTAGTGTCCATCACAGAGAGGCTGAGTCACATTTTATAGCGCCGAGATGCTCCGAATAGTAAGGCGCGCTTGACTGATGGCCTACTGTAAGCTGCTGTACAGTAATGGCTCTGGGATGACAAAGGAAATTCAAATCCTTTTTCTATGAACGCTAAATAAAACCTATATATAGCTTCACAAGCATTGGACAGTTAACAGTAACGTGATGTGTTGGACTTATTGTTGCTTTTTCTGAAATACCAAAAGAACGGAGATGTAGCTGCTGTTAGAGATTTATATATTTTATACTTTTATTTAACCACTATTTTACCTGTGTCAAGCATTGAGAGATATTTTTTCATGTACAGTAGCAACCTGCTTTACAAATTGCATAACAGATCATATTTTTGCGAACTTGTTTGTGTTTCTTTTATTTTGTATTGATATTATCTTTTTATGTATGCAAATGTAATGTTTTAATTTCTATGATAGCAATCTATAAATCAGAATCAGAATCAGAAGGGGTTTATTGCCATTGTCAATGAACAGAATTCACAGAGGAACTTGTCTCGGCATTAAGGTGCAACATAAAACACTGATCAATGATAAAAACAACATATGAAATGTGAATTTCCTGAAGTCCACGATCATCTTCACTGTCTGGGTGTTGAACTCCAGGTTGTTACCACTGCACCAGGACACCAGTCGGTCCACCTCCCTCCTGTAGACAGTCTCATCCCCGTCCGAGATGAGCCAGATGAGGGTGGTGTCGTCCGCAAACTTGATCAGTTTTACGGAGTTGTGGCTGGAGGTGCAGCAGTTTGTGTACAGGGAGAAGAGCAGAGAAGAAAGTACACAGCCCTGTGGAGCTCCTGTGCTGATAGTCCGAGTGTCTGAGACATTCTTCCCCAGCCGTACGCACTGTAGTCATTAAGTCCAGTGATCCGGGGCTTCTTGGGAACAGGGACAATGATGGACGACTTGAAGCAGGCTGGGACGTGGCATGACCCCAGGGAGGTGTTAAAAATGTCTGTGAAGACGGTTGGTTTAAAATTGTTTTTAATAATACTGATCTTTTGTGTAAGATGAATTCGGGTATAGCTTCAAGCTCGCCTACAGTTTTGTCTTTAAGGTGGCAGGAGAGAACACCGTCTGGTAACAGCAGCTTTTCTGGAGGTTTTGGATTTTTCACAAGATCATTTAGCCTGTTAATATACGCACCTTCCTTAAAAGCGGTCAGTGTACCTGCGAGCATAATAGCACCGAATCCCATTCAAGACAAAGCTCGTTGGGTCAAAATATCTAGAGTCTGGTGATGTGACTTTCAGGTTTGTAACGTGGAAGTTTGTTTAGAGCTTGGATGGTGGTCCCACAAGGGGAAAGTGGGGACTCAATCTATTTCTATGTTTAAGCCTGCCCGATCGTGCTGTCCGCCGGTGATACAGCATTCAAACTCACACCTGGAATAAAGTGAGTTTCCAAGTGTGTTAGATGCTTGCACTCTACAAGCCATAAATGCCCTTTTCGGTTGTCTAAGCAGAGCAGGGGGGGCTCGACAGGTTTATGATTGTAATCTGAGAAGCTGGAGCCCTCACCACACAGAGTCGGGTGTTGTTGTCAGATAATTGCGGCTTCAGACGCGTATTGTACTGTGATCTAGCTTGAGACACCCCTCTTTAAATGAAGTAATTCTTAGCGTCTTGTTTAAATATGCCGTTGTCATGCTTGGACAATCTTTAATAATGTGCTGGATTACTTCAAGACATTCCTAGTTTTTGCCCAGACTAACAGCCGGTGGCATCAATAATCTCACCTTTTTAATCATTTTCAAGAGAGTAAAATGACTAGAATGTGCGAGAATCTCATTTACACCTCTTTCCTCCGTTTGACGTTTCACAGTCGGCACCATCTAAAATAGGAGTCTAAACTGGAACTAAATTAAACCTAAAATGCATTTGATTATTTTTCTAAAACCTATTTCACACTGCAGGCACCTATGCAATTTCTCATATAAAGCTACAACCGCTTTTTTAATATATGGTTTGACTGTATTTTGCTTAGTTTTTCGCTTGGATTATTTTTAGAAATTGTTGGAATTGTAAGAGAACATTATTATTATTATTATTATTGGTGTTTGAAGTTTAGTGCTCTAAATCAGAGTAGTATGATGATCATCGTCGTCGTAGTAGTAGTAGTAGTAGTAGTAGTAGTAGTAGTAGTAGTAGTAGTAGTAGTAGTAGTAGTAGTAGTAGTAGTAGTAGTAGTAGTAGTAGTAGTAGTAAGTAGTAGTACTACAACAATTGCCTTGGGTTGAATCTTGTGAATGAAAATCAGTCTGTGAAATCCTAATTTAATTCTTTACTTTCTGTGACGTTAAATATAAGCCCCTGACTTCACAGACAGAGGGATTTGGGTCTGATTCCCGGACCACAAGGCGTATTTCAAGTTCTCGTGAGTTTACCCTGGCGTCTGTGGAGAAACAAAATATAACAACAAAAATTAGGACTCAAGTGGAATGGGACTTAACCAGACAATTCAATGCACTTTTCTCCGCAAGGAAAGCCAAAAGGTAATTGCCAGGTCCAATTACCGTTGTCAAAAGTATCAAAAATCCAATACTAATTGATGCCAAAACTAGTATCAAAACTAGATAAAACCTTTCCTGAACAGTTTTACTCCAATGATCTGTATAAAATCTAGTATAAGAGTATAAGAAAGTATTTTGTGGCAAGTGATTTTTACGTTTGAAATGTTAGTATTGGGACAACACCCGAACTATTATGACTTGGTAAGGTAGCATGAAAATAAGACATTATTTTAAGAATATATAACAATAGGAAAGCAAATCTAAAGTAAAAAAAAAAAAAAATGAACGTAAAGGTGCACTTAGGGATGTTACAAAATTTTAGTGTTACGATTATTGCGAGGAAAAAAAAAATCACAATTTAACGATTATTCACGATTATTGAGACTGTGACCAAACAACAGCAAAATCTTTAATTTTCCTTAATTGTCATGGTCTAACACGTTACTGTTCCTCAAGTTTGTGACCGGCTTTACAAAATTTAACTTTCTGAAAAACAAATTAAAGTGAAATGTGACTAGGAAAAAAAAATACATTTATGTCTATTTTTGGGCTATATATTGATCAAAAAATTCTTCATTTTGCTTTTAAAATGGTCATGATTATTGGTTCGATTATATTGTGACCTGAATAATCATGACGATCAATTAACTTAATAATCTTCACATCCCTAGGGACACTATTTAACTTTTCTTGTGGGGGGGATTTTTCAATTACAGTTGGGTTTAAAACACACATTTTCACTGTGAGCACGGGCTCGCCTCTCCACAGATCCGACACTTTAGACAAAACAATATCACACAGCTACATAAAGACAAACACATAAAGATTTGAATTTAAATCCCATAAGTTCCATCAAAACAGATCTTATGTAACACTCAAAGTGTCTTTTACTGTTTAACCGCTCTGCCTCTTACGCCCTCCCGTTTTACACTTACAGACCTACGGGAGATGTATAGTAAGCCTATGACGCCGGTGCAAGCCTCGCAGGCACGAATGTGCTATCCCGAACACAGGGGCAGGGAGGGAGGCTCGCAGGAGGTGTCACCATAGAAACAATACAGATCTCATTAGAAACAAACAGAGGAGAGAGAGAGAAACACTTGTACATGCATGTGGATTCTGGTGGTCACAGAGAATATGATGGTTAGGTCATTCACTTACCAGCCAATAAATAATAACTGGACAATATATTTTGGAACCTGATGATTTCTGTGCAATATCGGGATTTTTTTTTTTTACTTTTTTGTTGTATCATAATTTTAGATGCTAACTTACGACTAACATGTTTAATTTGTCATGTGTTTTAAGGATAATATACATTTAGCAAAAGGTTTACTGGGGTTTTCCAGCTTTAAAGTTAGCGTAGCATGGGTATAAAGTCATTTTATTTTAGGAATAAGTGGATTTTAGTGCAAAAAAAGAAAAATCTAAATCAAATCCTATGTATCTGGTACAGTTTGAATTTGTGCACGTGTGGCCGCTTCATATCAAACTAGAAAGTAAAACCAGAAATAAATGGTGCAAATGAAGTATTAACTAGACGGTTATGTAAGTATGAGAGCTTGGTTTGAAAACAACAGTGAGGGCAGTAGCGTTGTTTAGCCATTTTTGAAGAGATCGGCTTCTAAACGTATTCATACTACTGAGGCATTTGTTATTTTGATGCAATGGACAAGAAGCTACAGAAATGTATAATAGTCCCTATAAATTCCAGTCCCTATTTAGTTAGAGGAACCACCCAGTCCCCATGGCTTTCGCTTAAACAGTGACAGTGACTGAAAGTTAGTCTAACTTTGTAAAATAGTATCTTCAAAGTGTGGAACATTTAAATATTTAATTAAGTGAAGCCAGGAAAACAAAAGCCTTTTTTCCTCTTCTTCTTCTTCTTCCTCCTCCTCTTTTTTGAGCTCTGTAAACCATGCACATACAATTGTGATGCACAAAAAGCTCAAACTATAAATATAAAATACAATTTTCCATACAAAAATAAAAATAATAAAAACATTAAAAATACAATACCATACCATACTACCTTCCTCTGTTAGAGATCCTATAAGTGCCAAAAAAATGAAGCAATCAGGATCTTACTGGACTTAACTTGGTAAAAGTGTCTTTAAACACCAAAGCACTTAAAGATATATTAAGACCTGTATTACCCTTAAATCAGCAGAACAGTGGACCTTCATGATGGACTCAAAATGGAGGAGAGGACAGCTCAGCACATTTTGATGAGGCTAATACTTCCTTTGTCTTAACACGAGCCCAGAGTGAGTGGAAGAGTATATTTAGACCAGTCGCTGTTTGTTGCTTGTCGTTCCCAGGGGGAGCTGTGCACATGGAAGTAGTGATCACATGGTTCTGACCTCGTTACCGTGGGATGCTCCACAATAGTAAGTGAAATAGTTTCTGAATCAATGGCTGGAATCCGGTTTTAAAGATGGACTACTGTGAAACATTCCAGGCAAATCAGGGACATCACGGAAAAAAGCGGGAGGCAGATCATTGCCACAAGTTAAGTAGTGCAGCTTTAATAGGCTGCGTTCATCTTTTAGAATTTGATGATGTCATTGTTTCAGATGGTGGGCAGGGGCTTCAACTCGTAAATGACAAATATTGAACCATCCTTATTTTGTTTGGGATTGGCTCCACAAACTTGTCATATTAATCTTATGGCGTTAAATCCTTTCAACTGCAAACAATCTCGCCTTTGGGGTTGTATAATAGCACCACTTTCTGAGGCTGTTGTAAAAAACGAATGTAACATGAACATGTTTTGTTTTTGTATGTATGCTGACGGAAGCTGTTGACCTTTGTGCCAGTTTTTGTTTCGTGTGGACAGGTCTAGTAATTACAGAGATATGAACCATAAACCAGGACAACAAATCCACAAGTGTTTAGTGGATGTACACTCAATAACCAATAACACTGACGTACCTGTGGTTAAAATGCCATATTTCAGAATTAAATCGGAAGACATCAACATTTATTGAACTGTGTGGACACTGACTATTATGTGTTTAGTTCGACTTTAAATGTTGTTTAGAATTTCTTGAATATTTCATAAACCTGACAGTGTTGATGATGCTGATTTACACCACCAGTTTCTATATAAAATACACAATGGCCATTTTGACTCATTTGTAACTATCAAATAACAGTAAATTACCTACCCACTAACTCGCATCTTCTGCATATTTAAATCAAAAACATTTCTACTATAAATATTGTATTGTACTGTTTCTGTGTGCGCGGTGTATAGAGTGTGGGGAAGCCCTCTTGTTTTCCACACGAACGCATCTCCAATCTCAGACAGAACAGAACGACTGTCCCACGCCACGAGTGTTTCCATGGCGACCGCACATATCTTTATCTCCTGCGCTAGTGAAAATTGTTTGCTGTTACATCATGGCGTGGCTCTTGTGCGGAGAGAACAGATGCATGGGCCGAAGTGAGCGGAAAAAGTGAGCAAAAGAGCTGTGGACGGGAAATGATTTACTGTCAAATATCAGCAATTTTAATTACACAATTTGGACCACGTGGGGCGGGATTTCAACAGGGGAAAAGTCATCAAACTAGGAGTGAAATTACAGGCACTAAATCAGCCAATAATTACAATATAAATCATTCCTGAACAGATCTCAAGAAACCTTGATTAACAAACAAAAACAGCACTTACAGCCTTTTAGTCCCATGATAAAGAAATTGAACTAACCCACATATAAATAAGCAGAGCTAGGAGTTAAAGTGCAAAGGACAGGTTCTCATGTTTTCCTAAATATTACTTAGTTCAGTGGGATAGTCCTTGTAAATATTTATCATAGTTTTACATCAGTAAAGTTGGAGTTTGTCAAGAAAAGGCAAACATCATGGGTCGCCCCTACTCTACTTTCCACGTGAAGTGTACAAAAGGCCCTCGTAATTTCTGTATTCCCATGAGTTTGTAGTTAGTGGAGCATCCTGTAGGAGGCGCTCCCACCTTACTATGATAACTGTGCTTTATGATGTATCCTTAACGCTTGCATGACCAGCGTGCTTTACGATGCCTTCTCCTTCGTTGGTGGTGTTTTATGGCGGTTGGTATCCATAATGTTACATTACCGCCATTCTTTAGACATTATTCATTAGACCCCATTCTTTAGTTGTTGCTTGTGCTTCCAACGGCGGCTGGCAGCCAACCGCAAAGGCGCATCCTTCCTCTTCTTTGGCTTTCCACGGCGGCTGGCTTCCATAATGCCCCCCACTGTAGTTGTGACTCTTGGGGTCAATTTCACTGTTGTCACCGCCCTCCATGGCAGTTGGCAATTGAGCGGGCAACACCACGAAGCATCCAACGCTAAAATCTTCAAATTAACCCCGTGTTACATAAGTAAGTAACCATAGCCCCACATGATCCCTGTGACTGGACTGTAAGAAGATTCCGCCGATTGAATTCCCGTCTATTAGTTTGAAACCATAAAGACAGGTCAGTTCTTTCTCTTTCATATGCCGAACAGTGAAGGTGCACACACTCAAAAGTTTCTGGTTCTTGGCAGCGATTACACAAACCGGTAGGATGTTTGCCTGTCTCCTACTCAGAGACCAATTGACTCCAGTGTGGCCAATTCTAATGCAAGCAAAGGTTCTCTCTTCCCCTGCGTTCCTGCCCATGGATCTGCATGGGCCAACACTACTCTGTATCTGATGCAAATGTCTTCTAGTATCACAACGATTCCAATAGCCAGAGTTCATACACATGACACTTAATAACACTTCAGGTTTGCTTATTTAAACCATCACATCAATTGATGGCCGCCTAAAGGAATTCTTAGCCAGCAAATCTGCCATTTCTTTACCATCCAACCCAACATGTGCAGGAACCCAAATGAAGGAGACCCTCACATCCTTCCTGGACAGAGAGAGCATCAGATAGAAGATGCTGTATAGAATATCCTGTCTGCAATCAGATTTCCCTGATTTAATGCTTTGCAGAGGCTGTCAAGCCATCACAATGTCGTGACACTGTAAAGTAGATGCAGCCCATTCCATCGCTAACCGCATTGCTATGAGTTCCGTGGAGAAGACAGAGATGATCTGTTGACCTCTTCTTGACCGCTATCTCAAGGTCAGGTATGAAAAAGGCAGCGCCTGTTCGCCCACTCTCGGGATCCTTAGATCCATCAGTATAAATAATCACACCATCGGAATGCTTATCAATGAGCTCTAGAACAATAAGCTGTGGTGCCTTTTCAGTTTTTCCTTCAAGCTTACGATGCAAACTAGTATCAACAGGAGCTGGAGCAAACTTCCAAGGAGCCATGGTTGACAAAGCCACCAAAGGGTTCAAGTTAAGATCGCTTATTCCAGCAAGTCGTGCTTTTGCATTTCTTACCCAGCTAAAACACTGATCGTCAGCCTAATGATATCTCAGAAGTTTCTTCACTGGGTGAGTGCCTGTGTATTCTTGCACATTTACCCAATAAGATAACATAAGCTGAAACCTCTGGATCCGTAGTGACATTTCTCCCAATTCAACCTGCATAACAAAGACAGGGGAAGTCTTAAAAGCCCTACAACAGATACGCAAGGCTTGGGCTTGTTCTACATCAAGTTTCTTTAAGTTTGTTTCAGCTGAAGACATGTAAGCAATACAGCCATAATCAATAGCTGCTCTCATAATAGCCCAGTAAATAGTCAGGAGCGATTTCCTGCTCGCTCCCCAGTCCCAGCCAGATAGACAACACAGTGCTGTTGCCAATTAAGCTTTTCATCAAAGACGACTCCTAGGAATCTCACTTCCCTGACCTGTTCAAGTACCTGCCATGCAGAGATATTCTAATGCAGATTAGAGAAACAAATGACTTGTGATTTCTGTACGGACAATTTAAATCCCCAATTTAGAGTCGACTGCTCCACCTGCTGTATTGCTCTCTGCATTTTCTTCTCAATAAATCGGAGATTTCTGCCTCTCACCCACAATGCATAAAGGCTTCTTCCAACAGAGTAATCTACATCTTTAAATATGTCATTTATCATGACATTGAATATAATAGGGCTGCACACACTTTCTTGTGGGATTCCATTTTCTACCTCATAAACCTTAGAGTAAACTGTGCCTACTCCTGTTTGAATTTGTCTGCCAGACAAGAAACTCCTTACCCAGTTAAACAACTTTCCCTTCACACCACACTTACGCAACTTGATAAGGAGCCCTTCCTTCCAAACCATATCATATGGTTTCTCCACATCAAAGAGTACTGCAATAACTTTTTCTGTTAGTCTTGGCTACTTGAACTTTCGATTCTAAGCATAACACAGAATCCATGGTATTTTTTCCCTTGCGGAAGCCACTCTGGTGACTGGACAACAAATTCTGACTTTCCAAGAAGTAATTAAACCGCTCGATAACCACAATAGATTGTTTCCATGCTAAAGGAATACATCTTGAATCCCAGATGAGATTGAATAGACTTAAGAGTAGACCAAGTGCGTTATCTGCTAAATGAGAGAGCATATCATAGCACACCTCATCTTTACCTGGAGTTGTTTGTCTTGCATTAGAAAGCGCACCTCGTAGCTCAAATAGACTGAACGGGAGGTCAAGGTCGTTGAAGGTTGGGGTTTAATCAATTCAACATTCTGTGCCAGAGTATTATTCCTGCATTGCTTTGCTGCAGATGAGAGATTGTCAGAGTTGTGCACAGACACAAAAGTACTAGCCAACAGCTCAGCTTTATTAACGTTGCTGACTGCTTCAACATCATTCTTCACTAGAACTGGCATCTCATAACTGCGCTTAACTTGGGGGCGCGTCCGCCTGCCCGTCGGAGGGAGTCAGATCTCTCCTTCACTGTGGAACTCCTACAGGTTTCTACTTTTTCCCAAAGAGGTTTGGTAGTTTTTCCTGGCCGAGAAGGAGGGTCCAAGGACAGGGGAGCTTGGAACATTTGTCTAAGGACCCAGGATGCTTTTTTTTTCTCCACTGTAGCCCGTCGATGCAACTACTGTTGGGATTTTGGGCGTTACAAAAATAAATAGAATTTAATTGAACTCCACTCATACGCCTAATCATCCCCCAGACATCACCAAGTTGCGTTTCTCTTCCAATTCTGGAACATTACTGCCTCCAATAGGTTCTTTTGGCCGTTCCGACAGTTCTTCGCACAACTACACAAGCTTTCTTGTGGCCAATGAGGGCATCCATAGTGTGAAGACCCTTTACCTTCTTAAATGCCTTATTCCTTGCCCTAATAGCTTCACCACATGCTCCATTCCACCATGGCACCTGTTTCTTACGGCCCCCACCTTTACTCGTGTCTTCCGCTGCCTGTGTGATGAGTAAGACTTGCAGTATTCAATTCATCCACCTGAGTCAATTCTCCTTCATGCAACCGACAGTCAGCAGTTGTCCTTTGGAAGGCCTCCCAATCTGTACTTGCCAATATCCACCCCTGGATCTGCCCACGCAGCTTTCAATGCCCACTATTGTGCGTATGGGATAGTGATCACTTCCAAACGACAGATACTAAGAACTTCCCAACTACTAATGCCCGCTATCTCCTTGGACACAAGCATAAGATCTATTGCACTTTCCGTATCGCTCACAATATTGTATCGGGTTCCCTGCTCATCATTCAGACAAACCAACTCACTTCGATCAATAAACTCTTCCACCACCCACCCATTCTTGTCCGTACTTCTACCGCCCCACAAAGTGCTGTGTGCATTAAAATCCCCTTGAACATCCTTGCTAATACCATTTAAAGATTAGATTAAAGTTAGCCCATTGCTCGGGTTATAAAAGTTCACTACAGTGACAGCATAATTACCAAACCAAATTCTAATAGCCATAGCTTCTAGCGCTTTACTCATAGTGACAACAGTGTAGGCCATTCCGAATAAACATAGCTAGACCTCCACCTCTACCTTGCTTCCTTTCATTCCTTAAACTTGTATATCCTGGTATAACAAACTCCCGTCTAGGTTGTAGCCAAGTCTCCTGTACACAAATCACATGAGGTTTGTCCTCTAACGTAACAACAAAACGCTTAAATTCTTGGCCATTGGCAAGAAGGCTTCACGCATTCCATTGCAACACAGCAACTGCTATTAAGAACTACCAGAACATGTCGGCAAGGGGGGAATGTCTTTACCCAGTCCGGATCCTTTGTTCCAAGGTATCTTCCTGGTGCTTTATCGATGATCCTGATCTTTTCAGACTTCTTCTGCGTTTGAGCAGTACAGTTAATAACTTCCACCATAAAGAGGAAAAAATCTTTCCTTTTCAGAACCAAGACATCCTCAGCACTCTCAGAAGCTTCACCCTTGGAGGCTTTGCACTTGGAAATTTCCACCCTTGTGAGCTCTACGCTGGCTGGGAGTAACGCTGGTCTCTCACTTTGCAGTGCTGGCACCCCTCACCATATCCACTGCCACCCCTTTCCTTGGTACTTTCTTGACTGCCTCTGCATAAGATATACCTTAAGAGACTTTAATTTTTTTCCACCTCAACAGCCCTTTTGCTAAACTTGCATCCGCTGTAGGCAGAGCTATGCTCTTTTCAGTTTCGCATTTCAGTTTTGCTCCTTCGTCACATTTCCTGTACTCGTGATTCCCTGCACATTTACCACACCTCTGCTTCCCTTTGCACACTGCAGCAATATGACCGTAGTGCTGGCACTTGAAGCAACGTAGTGGTGGAGGAACATCAGGAATCAGGAATCAGGATATATTTATTGCCATTGTCAATGAACAAATTCACAACATAGGAACGTGACTTGATGACAGATGCGACATGAGAGACATGCATAAAGAGCACCGGCCACCGGGGCGCCCTCGCTTTCGCGTGGCGCCTACTCGGGTACTTGAACTCTTAGAAAATGAAAACAGTTTCAGCGATAGGCATACAATGATAAACAACACATATTGAGTACATTACACGAGTCAACGTGATGGATATTTTCAGTGGATATTGGGGGATGGGACACAAACAAGATAACACAAAGATTAGATGTGGGATGTGCAGACGGTGAGTGAAGGCCAAAATCTTGTTTTGTGTAAGTGTCTGTGTGTGGCTTCAGCACGGCCTTCAGTTTTTCCAGTTTTCAGTTTAGTTTATTAGGACAATGTGCAGTTTCATTAAAAATATGTCTGCACCAGATTTAGCTTCAAGCTAATTTGACGCCTGTAGCTCTCCAGCCCGGGCCCAGATAAGGAAAGGGAGAGAGATACAGGGGCACAGCAGCGAAAAGAGAAATAAGTACTTTTATACATTTCTTTGATCAATGATTTACGATCAAATAATCCAATCGTTTCTGGTCCTCTGTGTGCGATCAGCTTGATTCATTGAGTTACTCCGTCCGACAGCGAAAAGTTCCCATTTCCTTGATTGAATCCCCCAAAGTCTTTTGCATCTCCGTGGTCCGAAATAAGATGTTACGGTTCAGATCAGTGAGTTGCACCGTGCCGTGCTCAAGTCTCTGTTCGAGTCCTTTCATTCTTTCACTCAAATCCAAAAACCTGTTGATGTCAGACAGTTGTTGGGTGAATTTATCTGTCTTCCCAATTTTCCGATAGACCAGGGCGACTCCGAGCCCAATTAGGAGGAATCCTGCTATCATGAATCCAAATACGAATAGGTCCTCCACATCTTCAATGAGCAGGGGCTCGATGCATAGAACCTGCCAGTTCTTCAAATAGTCCCGAACGTACCCCGCTGGGGACGTCCCCTCGGACAGGTTGCTTCTCCCGGGGAAGCTTTTCTCTGGGAAAAAACTTTATCCAATGCACTCAGAGACCAATCAATTAGATTCATTATTCCGGAGAACAACAGGTGATCCAGCGAAAAGAGAGAGAAAAAACACGACGAGAGAGGCAGAAGTAGCAGGCAGCAGCGGGAGCAGAGGAAAACACGTCCGCACAGGAGGGAGGAGTGGACAAGAGCCTCACTGCATAGCTCATGTCTCCAATGAACACTTTACTAGGCAGGCATTTCCCAAACATTAACAGTACTGACAGGCTGTCACATCTTCCTCCATCCCGGGTAGTTTTCAATCGCCTGGCATCCTCAACCTTAGCTCCAGTTAAGTACTCCTTTACTTCATCCACAGTCATCTTTGTAGGGATGCCTGTGATAACTCCTTTGATCAAGTTTCTTTCAGCATCCGAGACGACAACCTCCTTCCCACCTAGACTTTTAATCTTGATCGCTTTCCTTTGCTGAGCGGCGTCTTCACACAACCAGCAGCGAGCCATTTCCAAGAGCTGTCGCATCTTTGATCTCTTCCACTGCCTTACGTAGGCTCGACGTTAACGCCACCGGACTCCGCTCCTTAAAGGACGCACTTCCCTGTGTGAGTTTTATGATCACCTTACACTCTGTGCTCCCATCCCCAACCTTAGAGGATTCTCCTGCTTCTCACTGCCAGAACCTTCTGACCCGGATGGGCCTTTGGGCTTTCCAAGTTTTCGTTCGTTGTCCTTCCAGACTTAACAGGAGTAAAAGTTTTCCCATCCTCGCTCTCCAAATCGCCACCGATCACCGAGTCACTCTCCATCCTCTACCCTCCTCTATCCTGTATCCTTTACGATGTCACCTGCATTCCTTTCCTTAATGTTTGCATGACGTGCCTTGTGACATCCCTATGCTTTATGACATTGCATGTGCTTTGAAGATCGAGCCCGCTCTTCTTATTCTTCTTATTATTACTATCTATCTAGTTGTTACTGTCCGAGATCAGTAAATCTGTTTTGTGATCTGTGTGTACCTGTTAGGTTCAATAAAGTTCCTGAACCCATCCTCGCGTCTCCTCATCGTTTCCATCTGTCCAATTATCCGTCCAGGCCTTAAGCGGTGCTCTGGCCAGCACTCCAGAGTAGTGACATACACACCTGAACCAGCACCTTACAGTCCACACAGTTCGTAGTTTTCTCTCCAACATTAATGGTTCTTCGAGCCGGATGTAAGCTGTTTCTGTACTAGAAGATGGATTGTAATTGGAAACTTAGCCCCCAGCGTGAAGGACTCCGAGCCAATGAGGAATACGCCGTAGCCCAAGCCGTCGCCACGATGGAGGAAGAAGGACTACAGCGGGAAAGACGTCGGTTGCAGCAGGAACAGGAACGCGTGGACGCAAGATTGCTGCAACTGCGCAACCACCGGGAGAGTCTGCAGCTCTCTCCACCACGACAGGTCAAGGAAGAGTACCGGTTACCACCCCCTCACGGGCGGTTTGTGATCAAACCTGAATCGGATTACAGCCCGAGTTCCGTGCACTGGTCCCAACCTTGTTCTCCCACTCCCGTGACATCAGAGGGCGAGGAGGACCCGGAGGAGGAGAGACCAGGCCCCAGCCCAAACCCAGTTTCGGGCCCCAATGCGGTTCTGGACCAGTTGCAGGACCTGCAGAGGGCGTTTGGGGCAGAGGAGAGGCGGATCCATTCCCAGCAGGGACCCAGACCTGTGCCTCCCAACCCTCCGACTCAGCCAGTTTGGTATCCAGTGGCCTCTCCCGGAGTACGATTGCTGTCGGAGTACCAGCCCCGCCAGACGGACGAGGGGGGACCAGACCACAGCTCAAGCCCAGTTCTAGACATCGGTGGGATTATGTGTCAGATACGGAGTCTGCAGAGTGCGGTTGGGGCGTGGTATTCCCAGCATGGTTCCCAGCCTGTGCCTCCTAATCTTCCAGCAACGCCGACGTGGCCACCAGGGTCACTTCCTGGAGCAAACCCGCCGACAGGGTACCAAGCCTGCTCTCTTCTACCCCCTGCCGGGCCACCTCCTGGTGCCCACCCGCAGTCCGGGTACCAGCTCCAGCTTCCTCTACCCCCTGCAGGGCCATCCCTTGGCTTCCACCCGCAGTCCGGGTACCAGCTCCAGCTTTCGCTACCCCCTGCAGGGCCATCCCCTGGCTTCCACCCGCAGTCCGGGTACCAGCTCCAGCTTTCTCTACCCCCTGCGGGGCCACCAGGGTGTACAGTCTCGGCCTGGGAAATCCCCCGACTGATGGCAGCTCCAGAGACAAAGTCTAAGGGCCCTCGACCTAGCATCCCGAAACTCACATGTAGTGATCCTGCGGAGTTTGACCGTCTGAAGATGCCACTAGAGGACCTACTACCCCCGGAGATTACTGAGACCTTCAAGTATCGGATCCTGCTGGATCATTTACAGCTGAAGGATGCGAAGATGATAGCCGATGCATACCTCCACTCGACCACACCCTTCAGCGACACCATGAAGGCCCTGAGCAACAAACTGGGCCAGCCCCACCAGCTGTCCTTGGGAAGGATCACCGAGGTGATAGAAACCCCTGACGTTCGCGGGGGGGATGCGGCCGGGTTTGCGCGATTTGCCATCCAAGTCCAGTCACTTGTGGGCATCCTGAAGACCCTAGGCCCAGCCGGCGCGGTTGAACTTCAGTGCAGCTCCCATGTGGCTCGACTCATGAGCAGGCTTCCCGCAGAGCAGAGATACAAGTTCCGCCAGTACATGCGCAACCGACCGGGTGAGACGCGCACCCTCCGGGACCTGGCCGACTGGTTGGAGGATGAAACCTCGTGTCGAGACTACGTCGGACTGTCCCCTACAGGGAGCACAAAAGAGAAACCTGATGCCAGAACAAGTAGGCGTTCCGTCACGGTCCTTCATGGTGGGGAAGGTCCGCCTACGCCAGCAGGGGATAACTCCAACAAAGCTAAGCCGCAGCCTTACTGTGCCTATTGCGACAACCGTAGCCACCACCTGAGTCAGTGTCCAGACATCGCCAAGCTTAGCCACGAGCAGCTGGCGGACTGGATAAAGACCAACAAGCGGTGTTGGCGCTGTGCCCGCTCACACCAGGCAGTACAGTGCACCCTACGGAAACTCTGTAACCTGTGTCAGGGTCGCCACTTGCAGGTTCTGCACCAGGTTAACGCCAAGATCCCAGCAGCACCTGCCCCAGCTTTAGTCCCGGCACCGGCAATGGAGCAATCTACTGAAGTCCTGTACCTCGATCGTCCGACAGAGAGTGGCCGCGTACTGTTGAAGGTTGTTCCAGTCGTTCTCCACCATGATGAGGGAGGCGCCGCAGCAGCAGCAGACGAGCTTCTGTGCAGGATCTGTATGGACAGTCCCATCGACTGTGTGCTGCTGGAGTGTGGTCACATGATCACGTGTACACAGTGCGGCAAACGCATGAGCGAGTGCCCCATCTGCAGGCAGTACGTGGTACGTACCGTGCACGTCTTTAGGTCCTGAGGGGGGCGCTCCGCAGTGACATCAGATAAAGTCTGGATCGGCGCTTCCTCTGTAAAATATTCGCAACGGTCGCTGAAATCAGAAAGTGTTTTTACTGCAACTTTAAAACAATGATTTAGTTATAAAGAGACATCTTCTGAATCTTCTAAATTGACCTTTCTGAGCCTTTAGACATGTTCTTACAGCGTTCCTCATGATTCATGTGTGAGTCTTGCTGGTCAAGCGTCAGAACAGGCCTATGGTGCAGTGGCCTACATGAGAACAGTCATGAGTGATGGCATTTCACATCTGGCTTGAGACTTGAGTTGTGTGGAGCTCTCGCTGGAGCTCGGCTCGCCAGCCTCTTGGAAACTGAGCTCACCCTGGACACCAGGAGAATAGTGATGTGGTCTGACTCCACTACCGTACTCACCTGGCTGACGTCCAAGTCCTACCGCTTCAAAGTCTTCGTCGGCACCCGCATAGCCGAGATCCAGGAGCTTACCCACCTTCACACCTGGTGCTATGTTGACTCAGCTCAAAACCCAGCTGATGACATAACCTGGGGAAAGGCACTACTGGAGCTGACAAAGACCCAACAGATGGAGCCAAGGCCCCCCTTTCCTGCTCCTCGACCCAGACCAGTGGCCCCCAGATCCAGGCGGTACCGTGGATGCTTCTCAAGTTCTTTCGTAACTTCGTAAGGAGGTCTTTAGTGGAGTTTCCACCAGAGCAGACCCCGTTACCCTGAGCTTTAGTGAGTATGACACCTGGCGACAGTTGTTGGAGGCTAATATCCCGCAGTTGCATGGGGCGGCTAATTGAGACTGAACCACATCCGCTGATGACTACATCCAGGCTGAGATGCTCTTTCTGAGAAGGGCTCAGCAGGAGAGCTTCTTAGGTCCGGTGGATCAATCAGCCGCAGCAGTCGCCTTATCGCACTCTCTCCCGAGTGCTACCAGGCGAGTGAAGTCATTCGAGTAGGAGGGCGTCTTTGCTCTTGTGAGGATCTTGCCTATTCCAATCTCCACCCGCTGGTCTTGGATCCAACACACCCTGTCACCCTCCTGCTTATCCGGGACTTCGACCACTGTCTGCTCCATCCAGGGCCCGAGAGGGTCTTTGCAGAGATCAGGCGTGCTTATTGGATCCTGAGAGGCAGAGAAGTGGTTTTGACGCCACCATGGCGCTCCTTCGGTTCATCGCCAGAAGGGGAACCCCGGCGGAGCTGTTCTCGGCTCAAGGGACCAACTTCTGTTGGGGAGAGAGAAAACTCTGAACCGCCTTCGGGTCCATGGCCTCCGCCTTACAGGAGCTCCTGGCCCCTCCGAAGATCACCTTCCTGCTTCAATCCGCCAGCGGCGCCTCATTTCGGGTGAGTGTGGGAGCGGGAGATACAGTCAGTCAAGACGGCTCTCTGCACTACAGTTGGAGCCCAACCCCAACTGGAAGATGTCCTCCGCACTGTGTTAGTGGAAGTGGAGCACATCTTAAACTCCGAACCACTGGGATATGTCCCTCGGACGTCAGCGATCCAGTGACGCCCAACTACCTCTTGATGGGGTGGCCAGATGGATCACTTCCTCAAGTTGTCTATCCTAAGGAGAATTGCGAGAATTGAGTAACTGAAGGTGGAGGCAGTCCGAGGTGCTCGTCAACCACTTCTGGGCACGTTTCAACCAACTGTACCTACCCGGCCTGCAGGCCCGGCAGAAGTCGCAGTGACCCACCACCGATGTTGCAGAAGGGTCGGTAGCTATGATCGTGGATCCCCAGCTTCCTCGTGCACCTGGCTCGTGGGTCGCATCTCGAAAGTCCACCCCAGCCCCGACGGGTGCATCCGGTCTGCTGACATCGAGTTAATGGACCGAACCTTGACCCGGCCTGTCGCAAGGCTGGTTCTACTGCCCGCCCTCCCGAACAGAGACGACCAACAGCCATCTGGATAATTTGTTGTGTGGCAGCCTTTTGTTTGAAACAAATGGACTTCATACATTTGGGGGTGGCTGTACAAAAGGCCCCGTAATTTCTGTGTTCCACATGAGCTTGTAGTTAGCGGAGCATCCAGTAGGGGACATCCCTATGCTTTGTGACATTGCATGTGCTTTGAAGATCGAGCCCGCTCTTTTTATTCTTATTATTATTCTGGTTGTTACTGTCCAAGATCAGTGAATCTGTTTTGCGATCTGTGTGTACCTGTTCGGTTCAATAAAGTTCCTGAACCCATCCTCGCATCTCATCGTTTCCATCTGTCCAACTATCCGTCCGGGCCTTAAGCGGTGCTCTGGCCGGCACTCCAGAGCAGTGACAGCAACACACCTGAACCAGCACCTTACAGTCCTTAGTCCACACAGTCCGGAGTTGTCTCTCCAACATTGTGAGCTATACTTTTCGTGGGTAGTGTGCCGTCTGATGTAAGGGCTTTTGGAGAAGAGAAAGTGTTTTGAAAATATAGTTTGAGGATGTTTGTGTTTCAGTGTACGTTCACTTTTAGTCCGAATTCCACGTTAAGTTTTATCCATGAGACCCCAGAACTGCTAGAAAACTGTTTACCAGAAGAAGCGGCATACCACCAATTGGGCTGGTACTGCAGATTGAGAACCACGGCTAGCCATTTGTGTTCCTGTTGCAGTGTTGAAGATGCATATTGCTGTTGTAGTGTGAGCAGCCCTCAGCCCTCCCACTTGTGTTACTCTCTCTCTCCAGGCTCCTGGCACAGAGATCCTGGTCATGTGACTTTGTTTTCAGAGACTCCACAGTTTGGCACTGCTGCTCTCGCTGTCTCACAACAGATTTGTCAAAGTCGTGTTTACTGAGAATATACTGTAAATACAAACACCAAATCAGTAAAAAAAAAGAAAAAAAGCTTATTGATTCCTGGATGAGTCTGTCACGTTCCATGTCCTCATATAATGGCTCACCTGGCTCTGAAAAAGGATGTGTCTCACTCTGAGTGCTACACAATATCAATCTGGACAGGCTCTCGGCGAAAGCAGACGGGAATAGGTGTAATGCCATGACGAATATTTGAATGTGATTGGTCAAAGCAGCACAACGAGAATTCATCTGTGAGAGCCAGCTCATATAATGCCTGCAATAGTAAAAATACATGTAAAATCAAAAATATAAAAAAATTATTAATTTCCATTGTCAGTGAACAAAATTCACAAACTAGGAATGTGTTTCGGCCTTGTGGTCCTACATGAAATAATGTTTACAAATAGTAATACATAGTCATTTCGTAAAAATAAGACTAAATATAGTCAAATATATGGCAGAAATTCTCCTTCCAGGACAATTGTGGTTAAACTAGGGGATTAACATTGCAAAGTGTGAATGAATAAAATACTGCTTAAGGCAAGGGTCCCCAACCACCAGGCTGGGGACCAAAACCAGGCCATCCAATTCCCAAAAGAACAATCTCGCATATACAGAGAGAACGAGCGGTGCAGCTCATCTGAGAAGTTAACTCACTGAATTTATACATTTATTGCAAATACTAAGCAGTTCTTACTGAGTCCACAACAATTTGCTAAATGTCTCAATCCAAAAAGCACACTGCTTATTGTAATGTCCTGCCCATTATCTTGCATTCCAAAAAAGGTAAAAATAGTTTGAATAAATCATGCAACTTTGAGTGTCTAGAAAAGCACTGTATTCAGTTGATTCGATGCTAGAATAACTCACCTTGGTTTAGCCGTCCATATTTGCAGAGATTTGTGCTTGTCCTAAAGGCTTGAGCAGAAAAACATGACTATGACAGTGAAGTTACCATATTCAATTATCTGTATGTGGTAGAATTTAGGTCTGTAATCGACTAAAGACGTGCCCTGTGCTTCAGTTTAAACAACAAAAAGGGGATGTGACATTAGTAAAAGCTCTCAAAACTATCTCTATTTGAGGAGTTTAGTTCTCTATCTGGATACAAAATTAACTGGAACAAATCCATTCTATTCCCTTTAAATGACAATATTATTCTGAATGAAATACCCAAGAAGATTCCAGTAGTTAACCAGTTTAGATACCTTGGGGTGGAAATATATCCAAATTCAACCACCATTACAAATTAAAACTTCCAGGGTATTTTTGGAAAGGTTGAAGCTGATATGAGGCGATGGTCATATTTGCCTGAAACACTTCAATTGCGAATTTCCATAATGAAAATGTATGTTTTGCCACAAATTAACTTTTTTTCATCAGTGATTCCATTATCACCCCCAAACGACAATTGGAAAAAAACACACTCGATGGTGTACAATTTTATTTAGGGAGGGAAGTGCCCAAGGGTTAAACTATCAGCACTCCAACGGCACCAAACAGGGTGGTCTAGCTGTTACCAACTTTTTTGGGGGGGCTTTTGGGTTAAGACCTGTAACTATATGGGCCGATACTAATGGTGATACCTCTTGGAGGGATATTGAAAAAAATTTTGCTTTACTTTACAGATTAGAAGACCTTGTCTACTCAGCTATCCCTCACAAACCTATCAAGTGTAAAATCGGACCAATCATGGCTCATACACTAACTGTATGGCGGCAGGCTGAGAAGAGATCAGGTAGTTAGTGTAAGTGGCATTTAAAAACTCCATTATTTAACAATCACTCACTGTTGACAGTGGGATGTCCCCTTACAAATGTGACTTGGAGTGAAAGAGTGGCAAGTACACTCTCAGACATCTGGGGAAACGAGGGACTCTGTGACTTTGGAGAAATAAGACAATGATTTAGTATACCATCCACCTTCTTTTTGTACCTTCAACTTCGGGCAGCCATGAAGGCTTATGGTGTCCCCTGGAATGTTAAATTACCTATCCACCCAGTGCATACTACACTGACTGCTGGGTCAAAGAAAAAGAAAGTGGTTACCCAGGTATACAGATTCACTTCCCATTACCCAAGTTTGGGCTAAAGATCTGGAGTCAAGCAATGTCTCACTAGAGTGGAGCAGGATCTGGAACTCCATAGTGATGTCTTCTAAAAACCCTAACCATCAACTGATACACTTCAACTATATACATAGGACATATCTTACACCAAAGAAGGCCTATTTTATGAAACTGGTATCATTCCCAGTATGTACTCAATGTGATGTGGTCAGATTGGGTCTTTTATGCATATGTACTGGGAGTGTAAAAATGTGAACTCCTTTTGGGAAATGGTCTGTCCAATAATGACAGCAGCACTGCCACTTACGGTGTCATACTCCCCAGTGGTGTTATCTTAAATGATACCACCAATTTAAAACTAAGGACACCTCTTATCGCTCCTCCTCCTGTGAGGATTGACCGCAGCCAAAAAATTGCTGGACGCTGACAAAACTGCAATGGATTACAACATTTATGGACATTGTTAACTTGGAGTTCTCTGTTGCGAGGATACACGGAGCAAAAATGAGAACAATAATTTCTTGGAAGAATCTGTCGTTAGAAATAAAATCATGGGTGTGAGTGGTCAATAAGGGCACTTCATGTATGTTTCATGCATTGTGTATGGCAATCTGTGTATATGTCCTATGGAAGGTCAAGATGTTTGTTCTAAATTAAACTAGCCTAAGGTAGAGACACCTGGGAGTGGGGAGGGGGGTTTAGCCACAGTGGACAGTGGAGGGACGAGATTTAATGTGGACCTTTTTGTTTGACTAAGTTATAAGTATTTGATTACCCTAAAGATCCTTTATTTGTAATATTATAATTGTATTTATTATTATTATTATTGAGGTGTGTGTATGCATGTGTGTGTATATAGGTGTGTGTGTACGTTTATGTATGTGTTTATGTGTATGTATGTGTGAGTGTGTGTGTGTGTGTATGTATATGTATATATGTATTCAAATATATGTATATGTATGTGTATATGTATATATATAATGTTTGGATAATTTATCTTTGTTTTCTGAGTGAGGAGAGGGTGGGGAGGGAGGTAGTGGGAGGGGCGGAGAGACCATTGTATTATTGATTTGACAATGTTGTTTTGTACGCTATAATGATATAAAAAAAAAAAAGAATAATCCAATAAAATTATATATATATAAAAAAAAACTATGTCTATGACCAAGTATTGGACCCAAAGTGCACTAATAAGACAAGAAAGAAAGATACTAGTACTGCGTATATTTATTTGTAAAATTGCAGAATAAATTCACAATTAATTCCTAAATCTCTTGCTAACTCATTCACGCCTTCTACTTTTTTTTTGTTTAGTTCCATGCAAATTCTTTCGAAACCCTGATAGCATGATAAGTCAGCTAATACATTTTTAAAACTCACTCCTCCTGTGCTCCGGTTGCTGCTTTTGCCCTCTCACTTCCTCTAATGGAGCCTCCAAGTTTGTGAGTGTCCCGTGATGTTTTTCCAAAGTCAGCCCATTATCACATTGACACACAGCTCCGTATTCTACACCGTCTGCCGCATACAGCATTTTCACTGCACAGTTATAATTACCACCCCAATGAAACCGCTTCTAAAATGCAAATCATGGACACCTTACTCGTGTTGAAGGAGTTGTTGGACAAACTGGCAAAGGCAAGCGTCAGTGTAGCGTCAAAAGCTCTTGTACATGCGACTATTGGTGGTCCGACCCTCTCGAAAACGTCCTTTAGTGAAGTGTGAAGGGCGCACTCATTATCCTGAAGTGTTGTAACAGACACTGCAGTTTGCCACGGCAGAGAAAGCCACTATTAAAGCTGTTCAGGTTTGAGGTTGTACTTCGTGTGTGTAGTATGGCTTGCAAATGGCACCGGGTTGTGGTCAAAATGTAGGCTGTAAATTGACCTTTGACCATTTTTGTAGCTTGGTTTCACTGCGGTTCTTTTTCAACCCCGTACAACCACTTGCATTTTAATACTGTTATTTTCAGCTCTCCCAATAGGGCTGAGCGGTATGCCGAAAAATAATAAAACAGGAATATAAAAGGAAATATAGCTTTCAATAGCTTTAATTTCCTGAAGACAAGACACACAAAACAAGTGTCACATTTCTAAACTCTCCTATAGGCCACATGATCTGATCTTAAACTGATCATTAGAAATGACAGAACCTCGATTGATTGCATAGATAATAATCAGAAATGTGTTAAAAAGTGTAAATGTCTTGATCGCACAAATATGAATGGTCTGTAAAATGGGACTGAGCAATATGCCAAATGGTGGAAGTTGGACTCAGTTTGCAGTTAAAACATTTGTTCTTTGATTTATTAATCATTGCAAAAATATGTTTTGCATTGACTCCTGTAAATAAACTGTGAACCGGATGAACTGTGAACCGGATGAACTGTGACCCGGATGAACTGTGACCCGGATGAACTGTGACCCGGATGAACTGTGTCCTGAATGAACTGTGACCCGGATGAACTGTGACCCGGATGAACTGTGACCCGGATGAACTGTGTCCTGAATGAACTGTGAACCGGATGAACTGTGACCCGGATGAACTGTGACCCGGATGAACTGTGTCCTGAATGAACTGTGACCCGGATGAACTGTGACCCGGATGAACTGTGTCCTGAATGAACTGTGACCC
This sequence comes from Chaenogobius annularis, assembly GCA_015082035.1. Classification (NCBI taxonomy): domain Eukaryota; kingdom Metazoa; phylum Chordata; class Actinopteri; order Gobiiformes; family Gobiidae; genus Chaenogobius; species Chaenogobius annularis. Next base: position 481,874 of record BJKM01000106.1, read on the forward strand.
GGATGAACTGTGACCCGGATGAACTGTGTCCTGGATGAACTGTGATATGTGAGAACAATAACGTTTTCTGCATTAAGGAGGAAGGAAGCCAGAAAAGCCAGCAGGTGCAAATAAGACAAGATGTACAATTGTCCTAATCGCTACGTCACCAAAACAACAACACGCCAAAATAACTAAAAAAGAAGACCACCACCTTGAACTCACTCTATGACTAAAACCCGTTATTGCCACAAGCCAGACCACACTCTCAATGTTATCACGATTCATATGCGGTCAGTCTATATATTGCCTCTTAATAGGTAATCTGTACTTCTTCTGGCAGTCCACGCCTTCACTGTGATTGGTTAATTCCACCTGTCACTCAACCTTACCGTGGCTGACCAACAGGAGGAGTGTGTGGAGAAAAGTGTCAGGGGACTCAAGACACGACGAAATCACAAAAACAGCAGATCACAGTTTGGTTTCAATCGTGTAGATAAAAACACACTAAAACACACAATATCAATGTGGAAGTTGTTCATTTTGCCCACAACGTCGCGCTTTCTTTACATGTTATTCTCTGTAATTTGGACACGCCTAAAGGATTTGGATCGCAACAGATTTTAGGCAAGACTGAATAAGAATGATGCAATATAAAGTAAGGAGCTCAGGGAGAAACGGGAGTCCCCTGAAAACATGAGAAATCCAGTTTCAAACACTCCCTGCGCTTGATTTGGTCTCGCAGCTTGAATTGTGTTTTTTTTTTTTTGCACTTCACTTTAGAAGCAAAAGGAAAGTTATGGGATGATGAAATTGGCGATGATTTGATGATTTGCCTTTTGTCAGACTTTCAAATGGGATTGCTTTGTGAAACCTTGTTTTACATTATTTGCATGCTGAACAGTCATTTTTGCATTTAAAAATGAATCTTAACGTTGGGGCACCTGATTTTCACACCGCAAAACCAGCAGTAGGTTTTTAAATCTGTGTAACCCGTCCCAAGCTCTCACAAACCCCAAACCACATCGTTAATATTCACAAGCATTAATTTTTTTGTGAGCCAGTGTGTTTTGGAATTCATAAATACTGGACTGAGATGAATAAGGCACTGCAGATGAGACACAATGACAGAGACTCCATTTGGCTTCAAAACAAAGTATATCGGATGTAAAACTCCAACAATGGAAATAATTGATGGATACCTGTGGAATGTACTTTTGACTGCAGCAAAAAAAAAAAAAAAAAAAAACCAGCCAAATGAGATGACAGGACGAAAGCCTTGACTGAACTAACTTTGGATATTTTTTTAAATTGGGAAGAATAGCTTTTGCAACTGTAGAATTTGAAAATTGAGAAAAAAAATTGCTGGACATTGGGTCAGATACAAAAGGGGATTTTTTTTTCTTACACTCTCTGCGCACTTACACTCTGCGAGACCACTGAACCTTTTTGCACATCCTGTACCTGCCTAAACTAAACGCCCCCTGTGGCCTGTTCTTGCAAAAACGCCAAAGTCAAAACCAAATCTCACGACTACAGAAAATACTCCAATTTGGGCCGCAAACTGTACGCTGATACACGCTTAAGCGCACTGACACCAACAAATACAGGTACTTTCAACCTTACTGGGGGGTGGCCTCATGTCAAGTTGTTAAAAATCTCACGTTAAGAATGATTAAGGTTTACGTTGGCTGAGCTGTTTTGTGTTTCCCTGGCCTCCTCGTCGTCAAACCAACTGCATACTAACTATACTGTACTGGCTTCATTTGTATTCAGAACTGTGGCGCTCAGAGCCGGCTGTAGCATTCACCAGGTTATGCTTCCTGTGGGAAAGAGCTAAAAATACATCGGTGATATACGTAAGATGTGATATACGTAAGATGTGATATACGAGACGAATGAAAAATGATCACGTCTTCAGATGTGGAAAATGTGTCATTTCTAGTAGTGATGCATGATACGAGGGAAACTATTGGACGTTCAAATACAATACGGTTTATTATTGCTTTTTTATTGGTTTCCCCTGCAATTTTTTTCATAGTATGGAGTGGGATAATAAAACAAACGAGACATCTCTGTAAATGTCTGTTTTGTAGTGGAAAATAGTCACTTTATAAATACCATTCGTTAAAAAAAAACAATTTTATTTATGATGAATACAAAATAGGGACAAGATCTGGGAGCTTTGTATGATTTGGTACCGTTTTCTCTTGCTGTATTTCTATATTCATAAGTATCTGGAACGACAAACAGGATAATGATTTCTTCCATTAGAGATGATTACCTCAGGACTCAACTTAAAAATTGACAAATTTAAAAGACAATGTACAAAATGGGAAAATTATCTTGAACTTGATAATCAGTCATTCTTCTCTATGTGTTGTACATATACAGGTATATTTGTGTGTGTGTGTGTGTGTGTGTGTGTGTATGGGTATGTATACATATTTCTTTTCTTTCCTTTCTGATGCCACTCCCTTATTTTTAACTTTTGCTCCTTTATCTTTTGGTTTATGGTTTTTTGGCTTACGGTTGTATTTTATTTCTTCTTCTGTTGTTATGTTGTTCTTCAATTTATGTTGTCCTATGTTCTAATGAAAAAAAAAAAAGAGAGAGATGATTAATTTGATGAAAACATTTGTTTTTTCTGTATCTTTTGTGGTGACGCTGCCAAGTAACTCTCTATTGTGGGCCCCGAAGACACACCTTTTTTTTGTACCTAAGAGCCACAATAGATACCAGTCAGTGTACCTTTCTAGATGGAGATGGTTTGGACTTGTACAGAGGAGGAATAGTGAAAAGATGGGTAAGAAGGCTGCTAAAGTTAGCCTAGAGGAAGAGCCTAGAGGAGATTTATGGTGGACATGAAGTTGATTTGAGAGAAGCTATTATTTGTTTTGGCCCCTACTAAATGGTACAGTGTGTTTTCCGTGCAGTGGAGCGTGGACGTGTTTTAGCCCAGTGTGGTCCGCCTGTCACTTCCACTGTACAAGCGCACTATTGATTGTAATTTAGCTGGAGAGCGAGCAGCCACGTGTCGCAGCCCGTGCAACGATCCATCGAAGCCCCATTACCAGCTCTTAGTCTTAATGAGCTGTTCGTACTGGGCAGGATCGGTAACAAGGGTGTGGTTTGCGTTGACAGCGTGTGCGACTTTGAACTTTCTGATTGCTATCAATCAATTTGTCTGTTGTTCGGCTCTTAATCGTGTCTCTGATGGTGCAATGCAGTGAGTCCAGCAAAAAAACAACAACTGTAGACGGTTTAAATAGCTTGAATTAAGTATTATTCATTTTGATTTGACCAAAATAAGTCATATTTCATAAAATGGATAAAATACTTAGAAGTTATTGAAATTTAGATGTATTGTGAATGTTGTTTTGAACCGATAAAACAATTATTCATAGTTAAAAAGGCTACAAAAAGAGCCAATTAAAAATATGAATTAAAAAAAGATATATTGTAAAATTTCAAATAAGGTTACAAGTTTATATTTATGTACTTTTGTGAATAATTTTGTGATTTACAGACATTTCACATTTGTCTCATAAGTAAACCTCAACTAATATATTTAAAGACATGTTTTAAACACATTTCCGTTGGCTTGACATAATATCGAGATTTTTGTTTATGTCCATATTGTCCAGGCCTACTTGATATTTGAGAAAACTCAACTATATTAAAAGAAAGGCTTATTTTAAACCAATTGCTCAATGTTCTGCTAAACCTTGCGAAGCCACTACTGTTGCAATATTGGGCTTTACAGAACAAAATAAGATGAATTGTATATTTGCTGTCTTCCCTTTTTTTTTTTATTGCTGTTTTGTTTTGTACACAAAATAATACAAACAGAACAAGACACAGAGAGTGACAAAGCAAAAAAGCAAAAGAGTAGTCCCAATAAAATCAAAAAGGCGTATTTCTCAATTGTTTCAGTGTCTGGTGAATTTTTTTTTCATGTTCAAGTTCAAAGTAAAAGTACATTTCTGATTTCTCTGTGTTTTCGTGGCAGGATCTTGGCCACAGTGGGGGCCGACTTCGACCTGAGGACACTGAGAGCCGTCCGGGTGCTGCGGCCGCTCAAGCTGGTCTCTGGCATTCCCAGTGAGTAAAATCTACTCACCATCTCACCTAAGACATTATTTAACTCATTTTCTACCAGAGTCCTAATAATAGCACATTTTCCAGCATACCGTTCATTCGGCTTTAATATCAGGCCTGCATTGTGAAACTTTTAGTGAATGTATCAATCATTTCTATTAAAGTCCCCATCCTAGTGTAGTTTAATTATGATGTTGCTTATTGGAGTAGGGTTATGGTCTATACAATACTTTCCAAATTATGCAAAAGAATGAAAAAGAAAAGTTTACTAAGTGAGATTTAGTTTGTTTTTTCGTTATCTGTGCACAAAAAAACATTAAAAACAACCACATGGACATAAATTACAAATAGGGATGTCAAGATTATTAGTTTAATCGATAATCGGGATTATTCAGGTAACAATATAACCGAAAAATGATAATCATGGCCATTTTTGAAGCCAAATTAAGTCTTTTTTGTTCAATCTAACTAAAGATTATTTTTTTCTCTGCTGTTTTGGTCATATTTAACTTTATTTGTCTTTCAGAAAGTACATTTTTGTAAAGCCGGTCACAAACTCGAGGAATAGTAACGTGTTTAAGAATTTCCCTGTTGTTTGGTCACAGTCTCAATAATCATGAATAATTGTGTTTCTCACAATTATCAAAACACTAAGATTTGACATCGTGACATCCCTAGTTACAAAACTATAAAAGTACCACAAATATGCTAAAAAGATTAATATGGTAAAAAAAAAAAATTATAAAAAAGAAATAATAATAATACAGCCCATTTCTCATATATTGCAAAAATAGCCTTTTTAAAAATGATTATTATTATTACTTTTATTATTATTATTATTATTATTATTATTATTATTATTATTATTATTATTATTATTATTATTATTATTATTATTATTATTATTATAAGAAGTTAAAAAAAAGTGTCAATATTGCCTCAAAATTCTTTGGTCCTGTAAATTGAATGTTTTCAAAGGTTTATCGCATCCAAAAATGATGTCTGGTTTCAAGTCTCTTTATAGTTTATGTTCCAGATTCTTACATAAGACTCTGATTTACTCTGTGGACATTAGCATTTTATGTTACGACCAGAAAGACTGAAAACCATTATTCCATTGATATGTTAACTTAATCGATGAGAGTTCCTTGAATAATCGGTTTGTTTTTACCAGTGAGAAAAAAGAAAAATAGGGAGGAAAAAAGCGTAAACTTCCAAACAACTGACATTTCTGCATTTAATTTACCAGTCAATTCTTATTTTGTGCAATACTTGAACTTCATTTACAATCAGACCCGGGAGTTTGGGATTATCCATTATCCATCCTCAGCATTGTCTTTTCAGTGACATATTCTTTGTGCAGGTCTCCAGGTGGTTCTGAAGTCCATTATGAAGGCCATGGTCCCTCTGCTGCAGATCGGCCTGCTCCTGTTCTTCGCCATCCTCATGTTCGCCATCATTGGGCTGGACTTCTACATGGGGAAGTTTCATCGCACATGCTTCAGGATAGACACAAGTAAGAGCCCGGTGATATTATAAAGGAAGTGACCAGGATATTAACAAATGACCATATCACATTTTTACTTGTAGAGAAACACCAGTTGTGTTTCATGCACGGCTGTATTTTGTTTTAGAAATTAGATACAAAGCCGTTTCTTTGTAATACATTCCAAAAACCGTTCTAGTAAAACAGTAATAGGCTTGTGATTTTGGCACAAGATCAGCCACAGTGGACATTGTACTAATTCTGTGATCTTGCTGAGCCATTTATCAAAATATTTCAAAAGATTATAATTATATAAAAATAATTTCATTGCATTGGCTTCAGGCTTTAATTCGTGAATCAGTTGTTGCCGGGATAAAAAGTGGCTTTGGGGCCACACAATGTAGAAACTTTACTGGAACGCACACAGTAAATGAGGACAGGCGGTCAGAAATACTAAAGTACAACCCAACGTGGTTTAAAAGAGCCATATTTTAGTGTCGCGTGTCACACTGAGATTCATTCTGACTCTAGTCACATGAGAAGCTGTCGCTGAAGCCGATTCCAAACACGTGCTCGCTCCGTACACGTGAGAGCAGTTTGAAACAGAGGTGAATCTTTTTGCCTTGTATGACTACGTGAGTATGAGTACGTGGCTGCTGTTAGTCGCCTCTGTCAGTCTGTCCCAGGGCAGCTGTGGCTAGAATCGTACCACCACCAGGTCTGCAGTGAATGAATAATACACTGTAAAGCACTTTGGGTGTCATGAAAGGCAATATATCAATCCTATAAGGTATTCATTTTGAGTAGGCCCTGTACTTTTACTTGAACAAATTAACTTCAGGCTGTTTTACTACATTTAAAATGAAATAGCTGTTTTGGCCATAATGTAGCCTATAGCTTTGGCCTGAATGAGATAAAAATATAGGTTTATAAAATTAGATACAAAAGACAACACATTTTATTTGTTAATAATTAGGAATCACTAAGAGAATTGTTAACAGCAATAGCATGTATTAGGATCATCATGGGGTCTTTTCTCTCGCAACATCTTCAAAGTGATGCACATGTTTATTGTTGCTGTGGGTAAACTAAAGACCGTTGGGTTTTAAATGGCACAGAACTGATTATATCTACAATCTCTAACAATTGTGAACAAAGAAAGGCGTCAAAAATAATTTGTTTCTGGATAAAAAATATGTGGTGCTGGTGCATCTTAATTAAAAAGTCAGACACAAAACCAAAATGTTGTCTGGAGCCATGCATTATTATGACCTGTTTCCTCACACATCCTTGTCTCCTGCCATTTCTGTTGTCAGCGACATATTATTTAGTGAGTAAAATGATCTGGTTTTGCTGCTTTAGTTTTCTTATAAAGTCCATCAGAAATCCTGCTTTGGAAGAGATTGGACTGAACCACTTTCACAGACTTTTGATGCCATGATATTTCCCATGTTCTAAACACAAACAATACGGTCTTCCTCTTTGTAGCGTCTGGAGATCATTTCAGGTCAGTGGCTCCGCAGTGTGATCCTCAACAGAACACAACTCCTTCATCCATTGTTCCGCATGTGTTAATAATACGTTTTAGTCTTTTTTGGAATACGTGATTAGCTGTAAATAACATTGTTTCCATTATGTTTGTGAATGAACTCAATGACTTTGGATAAAAATACAAATAAATTAATGAGCTTTAAAATGTAGTGCATTTGTATTTTTACATCTAAAGATATAACACATTTACTTCATTTTACTTCGATTTAAATGACCATATCATTCATTCCATTGAGTTATTTCCTTGTAATAGTAAATTGATTGCTATTTTGTAGTTTGTGATACTAACCTTGTTGTTCATGGAACAGTATTTATAGACTAAACGGCCTTGTCTTTTTGATTTGGGGCAAATTGATTTGTGATAAAAATAACTGCTTTGAAGTCATTCGGTTCCTGAGGCCACTTTATTTGTGCAACTGTTCTTATAAAAAGTTGTTGATTCAAATATAAAACAGAAAATGAAGTGTTGATAATAAGAAGTTCCTTTTTTTTTCTTATTCTTAATTGTAACAAACCCCTGGACCCTAAGTAAAAGTAGTGATTGCATTTAAGACATCACTCATTAAATATTCACCAGCTGTTTTAAATCTTAAGCTCTTATACATTAAAGCAGTAATGTATACTATCACTGTAGTTTAAGCCATGTATTATTTATAAGACAATCTTTTCTGCACCAGATATGTTTACATAATACATCCTCAGCCGGCACTAAAAATACCTCATCACAACTGCTTTAGAGCTGTTTTTATATAGTGCCAGTTTAGACCTGGTTTAGTACTGGATTTGAATTAGTTTAGTCCAAGAATAGTGCTAAAAAAGGTTTAAGTGCAAGTTAAATCCTGCTTAAGTTCTGACTTCAAACAGGCTCAGTTTGTTAATAGTGCTAGTTTAGACCTGGTTTAGTGCCGTTTCAGACCTGGTTTAAACCTGGTTTGGACCTGGTTTAGACCTGGATTGGTCCGTAAATATGGGTGGCCCAGACTTGGTTTAAAAAAAATTTGCTTTGTAAATATAGTTTAGTCCTAGTTTAGACCTAGGTCATTCCTTTTCTAATTGTAGTTTATAACGGTTGTTCAAGAATGTTTATTTCCACATGTTTGATCTTATTTAGTCAGAACTATGAACCTTTTACACCTCATTTAACGCGTAAGACGTGCTATTTCACACATTCCAGTTTTTCAGGGATGTGTCCGGTTATTAATAGATATTTTTGGGAATCTTGATCAGGGAATTGCACTTGTATAAAACAGCACGCTTTGACTAAAGGTTTAAAAGATAATGTGGCAGTGAAACGTTTGTAGTCTTGAATCTGGCAGCTGTAGAGGAAAGCAGAAGCACAGGCCTCAGCTGGGTGTGTGTCTCTTTTCCAAACCTCTCCCTCTATTCCACTCATCTATTTGCTGTTCTTCGTAAATCCATAAAGCCAACGTACTTTGTCCCTTCGGTATTCAACTATGGGGAATCCACAGACATGCTGGCTTTTGGATACATCTCACAAATTTAGTTTACGCTGTAAATCTTCACAAGAGACTTGAGCAAAGCTGAAATCCACCTGCTAATAACATTTTGGCCTGTTGGTGTGGAAGTCTGGTCTGCCAGAAAGAAAATGAGAGGTTCCGCCTCGATACAGTAAAGTGCCATTCAAAACAGTTTCACTGTGTTTGCTTTTTTGTCTGAATTTGTATATACATTTTTATTCCATTATATCTTTATTTAACCAGGAGGTTCAGAATCAGACCTGGCCAAGGAAGCGCCAACACAATCAACACAGTGCAGAAAATCACTAAATATTACCTTATAAAAACAGCTCTCTCAAGAAAAACAGAATTTTTTTTTAATCACCTCACTTTTTAAAATGTTCTTACATTTATCAAGTGACTACAATTTCCAATTTAAGTTTTTTGTAGATTATTTCAAGACCAAGAGTAGAAGAAAGTATATCAGATACGATGAAAAGTATTTGTGAGGAGGAGCTGGAGCTGACATTGAGGAGCTCACTGAGGTATTCAGGAGTTTCCACTAATTTACAGTGATGTCCAGCCCACAAAACCCTAAAGAGTGCAGAGGGGAGTGAGGGACTTTAGTGATAAACCTTAGTGACGCATGATACTCAGAGTAGATTGTATAGAGTGGATGAGGGCGCTGTCGCCATAGTCAGTTACAGAAAGAAAGGTTACTTCAACCAGTTGTGTTGAAAATATAAGCCAATCTTTTGTATTAGTGTTTTGAATATATATATCTAGTTTGCAGACTGAAGGTGGTGGTGGTATAAACATGCCTGTTTACTTTTCATACATTCTAAGCTTGCTGCAGACACAGCTTTGCACTGGAGACATGATGAGTTGGTGTAAATTGGCCTTTAGTGGGACTTTTCATTTTAGGAGGCACTAAAACGTTTAAATCAAGTCACTGCTCATGTGTGTGTTTGTTTTTTTTGTAGATGAGCAGGCTGCAGATTTCCCCTGTGGCCTTGAGCTCCCAGCGAGGACCTGCTCCAATGGGACGGTCTGCAGGGAGTACTGGATCGGACCTAACTTTGGCATCACCAATTTTGACAACATCCTGTTTGCCATACTCACCGTTTTCCAGTGCATCACCATGGAAGGATGGGTGGATATCCTCTACAACGTAAGTCCATCTAGCCACAAATTCAGCTTTTTAACATGATTATACCATTCTAAAAGCGAATACAATAGTACAATAGTGTTTCAACTTTTCACTATCCCGCATTTGTTCAAGTTCAGGGGTCAAAAAGATATTGGGAAAAACATGCAGCTTTGACCAGTAAAGTGGTGCCACCTGCTTGTCTCCATGGAAATACCGGTACATACATTTATTGCCGTACTGTGGACGATTCCTGGCAAAACAATAACATCTCCACGGAGACAAGCAGGTGGCAGAAAAGTTACAGCGTCCAAGCGTTAAACTGCTCTTTTTGTCTTTCCTTTGCAGTAGGTTGGAGTGACTATGCGATTTTTAGCCATAAATGATACATACAGTTTCATACGGGTCACATTTTTTAGCTTTTGCGAGGCTTTTCGCTTCCAGCACATTCCTGACTGAAAACTGTTCTTTCCTCCTGGCTGCTCCTCTTCCTCCCTGGTCTCCTCCGACATAAGATTAAAAACCGAGTCTGCAAAGGATAAGGATGACTCACACTGCTGCTATTAGGACCACAGCACTTGTCAAAAACATTATGCACAAGGTTAAATTATGCATTGTTTGTAGGGGTGACACATGTTTTAAGTGAATTAAACAGAAGTAAAGATATGCAAACCTCACAACATGACATTTTTACGGTTTTGCATGATTTATTTATAAGTTTTATTGCTTCCTTTTCATTAATATTGCCCAGATAAGCATGTACCAAAAGGATTTCGGTTTGAAATTTGTCAAATGATACGTTTTTCTTGATGGCTGCACAGGGCCATGGTCTATTTATGTCATTCCTTCTTTATAAGCTCTTTTTCATTTAAGGAACTGGCATTTTTGGCATCACAGTTACTGTTACACACTTGTGAATTGAACGAGCAGGTTTTTACGAGCTGGGAAAACGGTGCAAAAATGATAAATAGTTGTTTGTTTGTCATAGAGGAAATTAAATTATATATATTTTTAAACAGTTAATTGTAGTCATATATTTTTGTAACGTATCAAATTAAGAAACTATGGAAGGACACTCACTTAATGGCACTGTTAAGTTATACAAGGCAGGAGTAACTAAAGATAAAAATAATTAATACATTGTTTGGAAACATTTGATGATTTTAGCACATATATTGAGCAAGTCTTTTAGATTTAAATGGGAAAACTGAGCACAAAGATCAGTAGTCGTGTGGAAGTGACTGTGACGTTTCTTCAAAGGCAAGTTAATTCTGTAGTTGTTACCCAAGAGCAGGACGTAAATGATGGAAAGTCATATTGTGTCTCAAAAGAAAAGCATTCAAAGCATTTTTCAAAACACTCGCTTAGCGCAGTTCGCTAATCCTATCTGCGCGTGTCGGTTTATGCTATAGCCGTTATTCAACACCAAAGGCATAATTGCTGTCAGTTGAAATAACTGTTTGGCATGAGATTAATAGTGAAGTTTTGTGGAGTCAGTCCCAAACAAAAAATAAAATGGTTCAACGTTTGTGGATTTCTACATTGTATATTTACTTCAATAACAGTGAATCTCCCAAAGAGTTATATATGAATATGCCCCTCCCACCATCTGGGGTTACGACATAATCAAATTTCAGGTTTTGACATTTAGACAGATCATTTAAGCTAAAAGGTTAATGTGTGTTTTGAAAGAAAATGCATGTTCTATTTTAAAATGTAATTGTATACTTGCTCGGTCAGGCTACGTTCACAGAACTTTAAAGTAGAACAAAGTAACATTTTCACCTTATTGAACGTCTTTGTAAATCCCTGTGATGGTTAAATATATATATTCGGGGCGTTTGTAGTGTCCTTCGTCGTCCCCTTCTGCTGTCTCTGAGCGGAAAACCAGCTGTCAACGACAAGAAAACAACTCTCCTGAGAAACCCTGGCTCTTCTATTTTTTTTTTTCTTCTTTTTTAAAATATATTTGGCAAAGTTAAATGTTTTGCATGTGATTAAACATATTTCTTATTACTGTTAAAAAAGAAAAAAGAAAAAAAAAGGGGGTTAAAAAACAAAACAAAAAGAAACAGTTGCATCTGTTCTGGGGGCTGCAGGGGACGCTCTATTTTTAAGTGAATTAGTTCTGCTTTAATATCGCATGCATCGTATTTTTGGTCTGCATAAAATGACCTACATTACAAACGACCAATCACCACATTTATAGCTTGTAAATGATCAATGCATTATAAATACTGTCTTATTTTAATGATGTGCCTTGTGCATTGTTAGCAGTGTTTCCAAACCAGGTCACGTCACTTGTCAAATGTACAGAGACACTTAGATGTTGCCCTTACACTTAACCCTTTCTCACTTTGTGCTGGCTTCGTGTGATGAACTCAGATTCCTAGCCTTTGCCTCGATAATATCTGCTCCTGTCACGTACATGAATAGATTTCCCCCATTAGACGCAGCGTTAATCCAGAGTTAGTCCTTATGGTCCCCTGAGGTTATGGGGTTGGCATTCAATTCTCATAGACCAAGCCTTTCACAAACTGGAACCTTTAAGTATACTTAGAATGAATTAAAGCAGCAATCAAAGTCATTTATTGGCCGCAGTAGTAGAGTTATGCTGTAAAAAGGATTTCCTTTGATTTTGCTGTAGTCTTTGCAACACTTTGTTTAAGTGTCATGTTTTGATATAAATATGTTCTCGTAAATGTACTAGTATAACACACTTGATTAAAACTAACAATAAAACTAACAATGTAAATTCGTCATATGTACTTGTTAAACTACCAAAAGCAAAACTGAATTAAACCTTGACCAAAACCAGGTTATATTATATATAATTTGAGAAGATGAGGACTAAAACCAGCTGTTGCTCATTTTTATTTATGGCTTGGTATTTGATATTCAGCACAGTTTTTCTTCTGACTGCTGCGGATCAGCACATCCATTGTTATGGTATTTCTGGTTAAACAGGAATTTTATTTCATTTAAATGGAGAACTAGAGAAAGTCTGCAGCTAAAAAAAAAAATCAAAATTAGGTTGATTTGCATAAAACGTTTATGTGCAGCAACAAGTTAGCTAACCCATTTTTCTGGCTGGCTTGGAAACAGCTTTGCAGTCTGTTTAGAACTTATTTGCTTTTGATAATGGCCGTATTTAAAAGAATGCAACCAGAAGGAGGGACACAAAATGGTGACTTCCTGAATTAGGTAAATATGATTCTCTCAGCCGAAGTTACAGTAACAATAATTCTCAATTTACTGTAATCTAAAGCTCTATACAATCCAATTGACCAAAGACCATAAGTAATTTAGTGAACGCTTGTATCCCAAAATACATGTATTTTGTCTGTTAGAACGATACAAATATGGTTATATACAAGTCATTTGTGGTTTAACAGATTTCTGACCAAGTAAGACACAGATCTAATAGTAGATTGTGTAATGAGATCGTTGGTGTAGAAGTGTTATGTCCTCAGACGCAGCTGCGGCCTCTTTATTGGAGCAGACATCCATCATGGCCGCCGCTGTGTCCCGTTCTGTCTCCCTGGTTTTCAGACGAGGGCTTAGGGCAGGACCCAGACTGGCAGCCTCTCATTAGCAGACCTCTAGACCTGCTCTCTATAAAGTCAGGCTTTGACAGGTGCTAGTGTCTGTGTTGTTTTTATTCCCAGAAATATAGTTATATTGTCATTGTAGCTGTCACTGTATCTAAAGTAGTGAAGCTGATTCAAAGTTGGGTGGACTTTCTGCCCTGCACATATGCCCCCTTATTATCTCATAGTTACAATACAGTTAGACGGGGATTTGTCATTTTTAACAAGCTACTTCTGGTACTTCAAGACAACACACGTTTCAGTATTATCACATGCACAGGTTCATTTCTGTGAAACATTGACTCATGTACAACATTGCTCAACTTGTCATAAGTGATTATCATTACATAAATCTAGTACTATTATTGTAATTCTAGTACTAGTGAAGGGTCCGCCACCTGCTTGTCTCCATGGGGGTGTCTGCAGGATGGCATTATGTGTGCTGTTGTGATTTTGGGCGTTACAAAAATAAATTGAATTGAATTGAATGTGTTCCAGTCGTCGTTTTTTGGGAGGATTTTCTGACTTCTGGAACAGCCTTACAACTACAAGAGTTTTTGGTTTTTTAGTCAACAAAAACACCCGCAATTGGGAAAAAAAAGCAAAATGGATATGTTTCGTTCCACGCAAAGCAATAATATCTCTATAGAAACAATCACATTTTGTTCCTATTTAGCACAGGGGAATTAAGCTTTTTTATGTGTATTTTGTCTGGCATCTTCCTCCACATGATCTTTCTATTGAGCGTCTCACATCCCAGTGTTCTTTTACCAATCCTTCTCTAATCTGCGCCACACCCCGATCACATCATCCCTCACACTATATTAACAATTAGCATTCCCCTGTATTACTCCTGTAATAGCCAATTACAACGTTCTTTTCAGTTCCACCCATTTTCCCTCAGTGTGCCAAAAGGGTCCACAGTTGTGATATTAACAAGCACAGTCTCCAAAGCTGGTTAATTTGGCCCCCCGTCTGACCTATAGCGCTGTAGTGATCTGGGTGTGGTGTGGCTGCTGAATTGATGCCTGTCCTCGGGGCGAACACTTTCAATGGGCAGAGCCGCGCCGCTAATGGTTTTTCTATTGCCTGGCGCGCTCTGCCTGTGTGTGAGCGGCTAATGCACTAATAACACGCCCCGCTCCCATCTCGCGCCCCCGTTACGACAGACGAGGCCGGCGTCTTCTGCCCAGCACAGCGCCCCCTGGTGGGATACAGCCGTTTAGCATAGATCCGGTGACTACACTGATAATACAGTATGGATAATGCAGTTTTGCCCTTCACTGCAGGCTACGTACACTACTTTTAATGATTGGGGCAGCTCATTTGGGAACATTTATCCCAAAACATGCACAATAGGTAAAATCCTGTTATTGGGTCACCGTCTGCTCCTGATTTGGCCCAGAGGTATTGAAGGATGGGTGAAATGCAGAGGACAAATTTCCCTACGAGACAATAAATACGAATCGTAACCACCAATCCAAAACTGACGGTTTGATGCCTACTTTTGGCTTTTGATGCCGTCGTGTCCTTCACTTCACCCGCCTCGCCCGTAACGTGTCTGTTTGATTGTCTGATTGGTGATGGTAGGAGGTAACCAAGCCGAATGTGAGTCTAGATTTTGGGTTTTGTCTCGGTTGCGGCGGAACAATTTCTTACTAAATTATATCTGTGTACCTGCAGTGCCGCATGATATAGCCAAAAATAATAATAATAATAATAATAAACAAAATCAAAAGAGATAATGTTTTTCTTCTGCTTTATTTATTTATTTATTTTTTATTTTTGGAATATAAAGAAAAACACAGATCAATCAAAAAACAATAACAAAAAAAACAACAAAGGTACAGACAGAGCGGAACCAGAGAAGTGTATGTTATTTATTATAAGAAGAATAGTGCATCCAGATAAAAATAAAAAGCATGGTTAAAGCACAACACGTCCCAAGATTTGAGTCCCATTTAGTCCAATTTTATGTCAAATATGTCCTTTTCCAAGTTCAGTCCGTATGGGATTTTTTTCCATTTTCCATATGTCAATTATGGTGTCGGTCCAATCCTTTACTGTCGGTGCAGTTTGTTTAATTTGCTGCTTTATTTTTTCAAATCAAATTACTATATAGGTATTGACTGCAGGACCGTTTCATTGGTTTACCTCATGTCACCTTTTGGCTGTCGCTACTGAAGAAACACTGATTGTGATTGAGGACGAATGATGCACCAAATTGCACAATGAAATCTGATTATATTACATGTTAATGACACCTAGATAAGGCCTTAATAGTCTTGTTTTGCCACATCTAATTCCCATTACAATGAGCCGTCTGTTGAGGTAAACAAGACGAGACAAAAGTTGCAGCCCTGCTCTTGATGGCGGTTTTTCCTCAGTAGTTGATAAAGTACATTTGTCTTCATTACTGCGTGGACTAAACTTTCCCTGTTGGCTGTGCTTTGAATACTTCTCTCTCTTTTTTAAGATGGTCTTGCCAGGTCTGCGCCCTCCTCGTTCCAAATCCACTATTGATACGGTGTAAATGATTAATCGCTGTTAGAGAAGTGGAGGCGGATGATAAAAGACTTCTGGACTCAATAGGAATCTTTACAAACTGTCTTCTGTAATCAAAGCCAAAGTTTGAACAGTCTTTTTGTAATCTTTGTTTGTAATTCTGCTTTAAAACCCTGCTCTGTATGGCAGATTGTGGTTATACTTGTAAAAATAAGGTTTTTTGACACCGTTGTTTGAGGTTTTTATGTCTCTATTCTCTGTTGTTAATTCTCTTTGCAGTATTTTTTAATTGCGGTCTGTAATTCACTGTGTGCTCTAAAAGTCTGACTTATTGTGGACAGACATAATGAAAACACAACATTGCCCCATGGATGCAGACTCTGATTGTGTTCCAATCCTCAACATTTGCACATTTGCGTTTTATTTTTTTTATTGGTCTACTGCTCCATGTTTGTGCCTTCTTTCCATATTGAAAACCCACAAAAATGCTTTAAAAAAATAAACAATTTCACAAAATTGGCTGAACAATCTGTGCAGACGGGCAATTTTAAACCAACTAGTGCATTTATGTTCAGTTAGAATGATGGGACTCAATGCTCTATTTAGTCAAATTACACTCAGACTTGGCAACTTCGAAGATTTTGTGCTTAAAGCGGCATGGTGTAACTCGTGTCTCTTATTTATCTAGATGGAGACAAGCAGGTGACGCAACTAGGCACAAGTTACAGGTCATATCCCTGGAAAGGCGACACAATTCTCACAGAATGCAGGAAGTAATTTTTAGCAACAAAACATCCGTAATCAAATAAATGCAAGATAGATTAGTGTAGTGCCATACCGTGGACCATTTTAGGCAATGAAATAACATCTCCATGGAGACAAGCAGGTGATGTACAGTACCATCCTAGAAAAGTTACACAATGCACCTTTAAAACTGTAACCGCTAAGGTGGTAATGGCTTTTATAAATTTGTCCACGGGAAAATACGTACAAAGCTGTAGATGAAGTTGAGCAAAACATCAACATATAAAATACAAACTTTACAAAAAACTTACAAATAAAGACTGTGTACACTTGCCTTTGCAGAGAATTGGCACTAATAGCCGCGGGGCTGCTAACTGTGAGCATGGCAGCAGTTTAGTGTGGATTTAATTAAGACAGACCTGTTTATGTAATTCTGCAGCAGGACAGGACGAGCAGTGCTTAGGGTGATTTGTAGTGACATTATTATATTACACGCACTGCTGTAGCTGAGGCCTCCACCAGCGTTTTACTCCAGTTTGGTTTAGTATTTTGTGTTTTTGTCCAAAATATGTTTAATCCATAGTTTCTTTGTGGTATAGAATTGTTTTTCCTGTTTTAAAGCTAATATTTTGTCTTCATTCAAATCCAAATTCAAATCCATCATGAAGTTGACTTTAGATGTCCAGCCTGGGAATCAAACCACTTATCTCCGTGTTCTCTGCATTTTGGAAACTCACTTAAACTCATCAACGCCCTTGCTTTAAAATTGTCTGTTGCGAATGTATTTGTCTTAATCCGTGGTTCAAGTCGGTGGTTCAAACACTGCTCCCGACATTGTTGGTGCGTGGTCAGATTCACAGGTTGGGGGTTCGATTCCATCTCCCACAGATGAATACTGTTGTTGCGTACTGTTGTTGTCTAAACGGGTGAGTGGTTGCTTACATAAAGTGACAGCGCATACTGGACATAAATACACATACATGAATCTTAACTTAAATAGTATTGACATTTTGTTTGTTTTTGTCACTTATTTCAGTTATTTTGCAAAGTATTGCTGTAAGTTTAATTGAAACAGGACTAAAATCTTGAAACCAGCCAAATTATCTGGGCTATATTATATCTAAACTGCACAAAACTACAGACTGACACCAACACTTTCACGAATAAAACTATATTTTTTGCAGTTTACCCCCCTTATCCTTACATGACATTGATATTGTTTACGTACAGTGTGACTTGTATCAGATTGCATTCACTGTCTCGCATGCGTGTAGTAAAAGTCAGAATTTTCCCCCCTCTAATTAAACAGCATAATAACCTCATTGTTTGTGTGGCCCATTATGGACCTACTTTATCTGCAGCAACAATGGAGCACATCTACAGAGGCACGGCATGAAATGAATTGGCTTCAGCTGGACTATAGAAAAACAAGGCAATCTAATCTTGTGTAAACATTAATATATAGCAGCAGACAGGCCTTTGGTGCGCGCCGTGAAAAGAGAACCTCACAAAGAAAATACAGATGCACCATCCTGCAATAATATATATATGACATCCAACTAATCGGTGTTACCATCCAGTGTAATTCCTCATTCGTCCAGAAGCGTTCCATTGCAGAAAAAGATTACAACTGAATCTTTTTCTGTGTTGCTATGTTTACACACTAAATTGGGACAACATTTGTAGCGAAGCATTAACTAGACCTGGACTAAACCAGGACTAGAAGATGACCAAACCAAGGACTATACCAAGATCGTACCTGAAGCCAACTAGGACATTTGCCAGAATAAATGCTGTTAAATACTAAACTGAGAATTTAGCTTTTAGGGCCCCCTTGAGGCTGGTGGTGCTCTATGCATCTGTAGAACAAAGCAAGGCCAAGAAACAAAGTTGGAAAGTAAAATTACAAACAAAACATTTGTCAATAAAGTAATAATAAAGTTGACTTTGGTTTGTAAAGAATCAGCATAAAAAAAACAAAAAAAAACACAAATTACAAAAATGCTCTTAAAAAACTGTGTTTACAAAAGAATAATAATTACAAAAATAATGTAAAGTAAAGTGATGTCTTTTTAACGTACTGAATTGATCATGATTGAAGGGTTTCAAGGGTTTCAAAATAAAAATCGAATTGAATATTGACGATCATACTATACATTTTAAAAAGCTATTGTGTGTTTCAGGCCAACGATGCCTCAGGGAACACATGGAACTGGCTGTACTTCATCCCCCTCATCATCATCGGATCCTTCTTCATGTTGAACCTGGTTCTGGGAGTTCTGTCCGGGTGAGTAACACCACTTCAGCAACACTCGTAATCAGCACTTCGACTGCAAGTTGATTCCCTGACAAGTCCAGAGGGATCTCTGTGTTTTCTCTGGACACACCTTGACCCAAACTCCAGAACCAAGCAATCAGATTTGTTTACTTCAGTGACGCATGTGAAACAAATGCGTTCATTGGTCATTTTGATTCTGCAGAATTATAAACTTTTTTCCTCATAAGCAGCCGTATTTGTTTTGAGAAATATATTGAATATTGGTATTTTCTAAGGCTGCAACTAACCAACCAACTAACTGAGTAAATCATTCATCCTTAGGTTGGGAAATGCTTGTGAATTTGAGATTTTCACTAAATTTGGCTCATATAGGATATCATTTTGATGTAAATACTCATTAACAACACTCATTTAAACAACCTCAAATCATGTTTTGCAGTCTGTGTATAGACCAGATAATGATTATTCCATCAATTTTCAAAATAGTTTGCTTTTTATATTACTGTAACATTACAGTATAAACATGTAGTTACAGTTTGTCTATTTGTATTTGTCCCTCAGTTTGGATTTTGATCGTTTTATGAATTTATATTTATACATATTAATAATGTATATATTCATTCATTTTCTACCGCTTATTCCCGTTAGGGGTCACGGGTGACTAGAGCCTATCCCAGGGCCAACTTCCCAGGGCCAACTTGCCGCAGGGTTAACACAGAGACATAGACACTCATTCACTAGGGCCAATTTTTACAGTTGCCAATTTACCTAAGACATGCCTTTGGATGGTGGGATATATATATATATATATATATATATATATATATATATATATATATATATATATATATATATATATATATTAAATATTTATCAATCTT
The DNA here is from genome assembly GCA_015082035.1 of Chaenogobius annularis. Lineage (NCBI taxonomy): Eukaryota > Metazoa > Chordata > Actinopteri > Gobiiformes > Gobiidae > Chaenogobius > Chaenogobius annularis. The sequence continues at coordinate 501,593 of BJKM01000106.1, forward strand.
TTAATTATATTTTAATCATGTATAGTATAAATATCTTTAATATAACCTTTTACTCTGCATTTTTCCCATTTCCTGTCCCTTTCGCTTCTCTCACACTCCTCTTCTGATTTATTTAGTTAGATTCCTAATCTGTGACTGCCGCAATATAATATACATGAGCTTTTATTAAAACATAAATTCACGTGATTATGGAGTCCTCCTCCCTGAGCCAAAGCTGCTCACTCTCTTATTATAATTCAGTGAGATTCGATGGCAGATGGTGGCGAGTGTGTCATCAGCTGAGAAATGTCACCGTGGGAAAGGGCTGTGTGTTTATTGTCTCTTTTGTAATATTGCCTCACAGTTATTAACATCTTTCTTCAGAGTTGGGAGTCTCTTGATATTTGGCTTCTCATTTTGTTTTGTGGTGTCTTGTCTGAGCCAAAAAGCAATCATTCCCTCAAGTAGAAGAACAAGGGAAGTTAAAAGGCAGAAGTTGGTTTGGATCAGTTGAGATGAACGCTGCTTTTCTCTGCGATCAGCAATGCGGTTATTTTATATCTTTGTTTATTTTATTCATAAAATATAAAGACATCAACTGTGTAATGCAGTTAAAAAATACGAAAAAAAAAAAAAATATATATAATTATATATTATTATATATATAAAATATATACAGTTATATATATATATATATATATATATATATAATGAAAAGGAGCAGAAAGAAGAGCCATCTCATGTTATCTGCACCCATTTTTTCAGTTAATAGTTCACACAGATATTTTAAAACATTGCACAATACTTTTCCATTTAAATAACATACATGAATTCATAGCAAACAGATATCTGCCTTTTTATCCAGAACAACCTCATCTTCTTTTCCATCAGCCACAAAATGTTAAATAACTATAATGAAAGCATGTTTATTTTCATTTTGGATGTTTTTGCATTTATAAAAATAGAAAAACAAACAGCCGTACTGTGGGCGAATTGTGCAGAAAGTTACATACTGTTACTTTATTCTGGTTGTTTTTATGTATTTCTTAAATGCCATTACCGTTATTGATTTTTTTATTTCTTTGTCGAGATTATGCCATAAATGTGTTCATTTCACAGCAGTGCTTCGTTCCAATACATTGTTTCTGAATCCTTTTTGATTGTAGTGACTTTTGACTTATTATACTTATTATTATTTTGATTGTACCCTTGGGCAAAGCACTTCTCTGAACTTGCCTGTGACTTACTATTTTGGTACAAAGTTTCAAAATGGCAGCCACGTGTTGTCAGTCTGTCCCAAGGCAGCTGTTAAGTAAATAAATAATGAGTCTTTAAAATGTGATTTGATTAATTTATAAACTGAAATAAAAAGGTTGTGTTTTTCCACCCAGAATTATTACTATATATTTTTACTTTTTAAACTTTTTACTTACTTTTTAAAATGTGCATACATTGATTTCCCAACTTGGTGAGACTCTCTTTTACCATATTTTATGTCCTTGCTTGCTATGATTTGCACATAGCTTTATCATACAATGTACATATTCATAACACATCAGTTTATCCAGGCTTCTCTCTTATCGCTGACGTCCTTCTGCCTGGACTTGTAGTTAATATTTTGCCTTCAAATTAAAAAAAAAAACATGTCATTTCATTGTAGCTTTTCTTCCCAGTATTTCTCCGAACATCATTCACATTTTCATCCGTCCCGTAGCATTTGAAATAGCCAGTCAGAACTCTCTTTAAGTGGCTGTTTCCCTGGTCGCTGGTCATTGCCGCTGATGGAAGCTGCCGTACTGTGCGTCTGGCTTCTTCTCTGCGCTCTCTTGATAAGCCTCCGTTTGTCCCGCCGGTGTAAAATCCATTTGCTCTCTTCCCGCGCCGCTTTGAAATCAAGGCCAGAGCGCGACTGTGCCTTAAAGACTTAAAGTCATTTGTGGGACATCTCTTTCGGCCGTTCCCTGCATCCGCTTACAGGGAGGAGAAATGCGTCTTGCTCAGGTTTTCTCGGTTGGAAAGCAATAACGACGTGCCCCAGGGAGCTTCGAAATGTTTTGCTTCTCCAGCTGCTCCTTTATATGAAATGCTTAAAAAACACACAATATCTCATGTCATAGTAAGCTTGTCCTCCCAGGGTTTTTGAATATAGATCTCATGAGTCTAATAATGTGAATAGTTGATAGTGGATTGTTGTTTTTATTATTCCACACCTTAATGTTACCAGTCAATACGTCGTTAGGCACCTTTGCCCTTGTATTACCAGGAGTATAATTTGCAACTGTTGTGTGTCTATGGAAAACCAAAACACTGAACACTGAGGAATCTAGCAGTTTAAATAATCCTAAAAACAGTTACAACGTAAACATGATTTGAATGTGAATTAAGCGCTGAAAATAATTCTAATGTGGGTTTTTGAACTTTATAAACACAGAGGAGCACCTTAGATCACTGATTTTCAACCACTATGCCTTGGGGGATTGTCAGGTGTGCTTTGGGGGATTGTCAGGTGAGCCTTGGGGGATTGTCAGGTGTGCTTTGGGGGATTGTCAGGTGAGCCTTGGGGGATTGTCAGGTGTGCGTTGGGGGATTGCCAGGCGATCTTTGGGGGATTGTCAGGTGTGCCTTGGGGGATTGTCATGTGTGCTTTGAGAAAAATGCCCACTTCGACTGATTCCGAGGATCATTTAATGCAATAATTGGCCATCATGGAGTGTCCTGACCAAACTTCTGAACTGAAAAGACACAAAAATGAACACAATATTAACTTGTTGCTCTACCTGCAGTGTGTTATATGTAAGCCTATTTTAAAAGTTATTCATCTTGTTTTTATTGCATGTTTCTATTCTACTGCTGTTCTAAAACTTTGTGTTGTAACAGTGGAATTTCCCCATTGTGTGACATATAAAGCTCTTATATCTTATATCTTATACAGTTTTGAAGACGTCAGACTGCAGATAACACTGTTGTCTTACTGCTCCAAGTAGGGACACAAATTTGTTTAAATCAGCTGACCAGACATGTCACAGCAACGTCACATGACACTGCTGAAGAAGACAGGAAACCATGAGGAAACAAGATTATGACACAGTTGAAAACTTCAAGAACCAATTTAGCCCAATGAACCTAATAGGACCTTTATAAACTGTAAACACTGTTACATAGATCCAGTCGACAAAGCGATATTGTTGTGACGTGGGTGAAAACTCTGTTGATTCAAACATAACCTTTTCCCTCGTTTAAAAACCTTCCTGGCAAATTGTGTGTATTTTAAGCTCAACAAATTCAAGTTGTGTCACAATTGAATCTTAATGGATGTAGTTGACATGGCGTTACCTCAGAAAAGTAAAAGGACTGTTCTGTAGACATTGAAATACTAGCATTTAGTAAACAGTAGCGTTTAGCCTGTATCTACTTGTTAGCATTCTTGTTTTTTTTAATTCAAATTAAGGCCGTGGGAACACTTTAGTCTTCTCCAATTCTTTGCGTCTTAATTATGTATGTAAGTCTGTTTGTTTCTGTAGTTGTTGAACAGTGGGTGACAGAGCAGCTCCTCTACATTAAAACTAATGGATTTCTTCTACCACAGAGTGACCGTTCCCTTCGATGCCGACTATCTATTGACAGAGTAATAACGTGACTGACTTTGGGGGTACACATCGAACCTATTGTGAATGTTGTGTTCAATTTAGCATTGCTGACCATAGCATTCGGACAGTTACCCTTTAGCGTCCGCCCCCTCCAAGTCCCTGTCGTCCAGCGTGCTTCCTGGTCCCTCCACTGAAGTTGTCTGATGAGTTCGGCGCTGCGCTGGAGGGGAAAGGTCATTGATCCAGTCTGACAGGGCCGCGCGGGGGCCGTGTCACCGCTTAAAGGCCACAATACGAGCTTCAGAGTGGGACGAAGAGCCTGGACACCCCCAGGGGAGATGCCCGGGACACTGAAGTCTGCTTTTATCCCGTCAGCGTGGGCAGGGCTCCGGGCGTGTGGCAGTGATCAGTCTGGACCTCGCCATCTGCACTGCTGACCTTTTGAACTGCCTCTCTGCTGGGTGTATCAAGCAGCGTGCCAAACATGTTTTTCAAATACATTATGTAAAGGTTTCAAAATATTAGGTCAGCCAGTACATTGTCAAGAACCTTAACATCGAGAGAACAACCATACGAGAGAAGTGTTACCCGTATGTGTTATTTTATCTACATTAAATTGTGCTGTATTTGTTGTCTTAAACCAATTCAGCTGTGTGAACAAAAGCATTCTACGACCTCAGAAAGATACCAGACTAATCAAAGAAGTATGAATGAAGCAAAAGCTCTCCATGTGTAATTGTGATGAGGGAACTTTATTTTGTAGTTAAGTCAAAAACATGCTTGCTGACAATAGCGTACTTCACATTTGCAAACCTTGAATTTAACGTTTGCAAACCTTTTATCTATTGTATGGCTATTATTGAGGAGGCACAATTACACCAATAAAAATATCAGAGTTATCAGTGGCACAGAGCAATGGTTTTCCTATGAAGAAAACGTGGCGCGGAAATGTCATAATTGTTAAACGCTAAACCTACTGTTCGAGGGCGCTGTGCAGTACCTGATTTCGTGTGCGTAAACGACATGAAAAACGGAACTAGTTCATTTTAAACTCCTCTAAACAGAGGAGTTTATTACATGCAAAAATATTGGGTACTTTGACTTTGACTACTTTGACTATATTGACATTATTTTATTATTTAATATCTAACTCACAAACTGGGGTCATAATGAAGAAAATATCAGAATTGAATTGACACTAAAACAACAAACAGGCATGGCTTAGAAAGTACTGACTCCGTACTGCCCCTGGTCAATGACAGTGACTGGTTGTGCATTTTTTACTATACATCCCTCTAACTCAACAAGCGGAATGAAAATGAATACGTTTGCTTTGTTGTTAAGCTACTCTCTTTGAGATAAATATATGTGTACACTTTTATTATGGTCTAATTTGCGGTGATTCAGTGCTGTGTTTGGACTCCTCCTGGCATATGCATTTGTACCCATGACAAAGTGTGAACCTGTGGGCTGTACGCTGTTACAAAACTGCGAATACAAGCTGCTACCATCATATTTTCTTCCTCTTACACAAGCAGCAACCGCCGCGCTCTCCATTTAGCTTTTGTGGAGTTCCATAGTCTATTTGACATGGGAAGCTGGCAAAATAACGGGGTCTCTCACATTCCTTTGCTACACAATATTTGGCTCATGATAGGCTACACACTACTTCGGTATTTTTGTATTCGCGCCTCTTATTGTAATATTCTTTTCATTCTGTGGTTTTAAAGAATAAGGACAATGATAGCGTGTAGATCAGGTTCAACATTTGTGGATTTTTTGGTTAATTCCTAATAATTCCTAGTAAAAGCATGGGACAATATTGAAATACAGTGACAGGGTTATCAAGGCCAAATTAATTGCGATTAACGATCACAATAGTTTAAATGAATGAACGATGATCTGAAAATGTTATTGATATTAATCATTACCATTGAAATATTATGAATAATTTCCACATTTAAACAACTATTCTAGAATTGGACTTTGTTGCAAGTGAAAAACAACCATGATCTAGACGAGAACATCTGAGATAAGTAGCTTTTTTCTGACCAATTTTGTACTAAAATGGCGATTATCACAATTATACACAATGTGCCTCAAACGATTATTGTCAACCTTTTTATCACAATAAACGATAGTATTGTTTCTCATCCCATACCTAATAGCAGCTCAATCCATTGCCTTATTGCTAACAGCTATCTGGAAAAACCAGTGGCTGTATCTGAGCTGAAGTAGCCACACAATTAGACCTAGACAGTGGCAGCGACGTATAGAGAGAGCGAGGGAAGCAGACAGCTACTGCATTGCAGGAGCTTCCCCCGGCGGCGCTGAGGGAGACACACCAATCAGAGGCTGCGGGGGCGGACTGGAGATCCCAAACACTGGGCATGTCGGCTTTGTTCACTACATGTTGTTTTGTCGCGACTCTGTTGGACTAACCCTCCTTACTTTGTAACGTCACGCTGCCAAATAACTACATTTGGGAAAGAAATCATACCTGCTAACTCTTATCTTAGATGAACTGTCAAAATATCAATAACTTTTGACTAGCTATCTGAGAAAAGCATACTAGAAAATCATAAAAAAGTCAAAGTCTCCAAAAGATAAATTGCTATTTGGTTCAATAGATGATGATAATAATAAGAATAAGAATAATAAGAATAATAATGATGATGATGATGATGATGATGATGATGATGATGATGATGATGATAAACCAAAGAAGTACTGCCTCATTTCCCCTGAGGAGCCTAATGTTCTGTGGGCCTATATAGCCTACTCTCTGTGGCCCATTTGTGGACCCTCACCCACTGTTTGAGGACCACTGCTTTAAACCAACTTTAACTTTTTAAATTTGATTTAACCTTTCTAACTTTATGCTAAGTGACTCTTCTAATTCACATTTCTACTGTGCTCATAACTAAAACTAGGCAAGGCAAGGAAAGTTTATTTGTAGAGCACAATTCGTACACAAAGCAATTCAAAGTGCTTCACACAACTGAAAAAAAATGCATTAAAATCACAAAGACATGGCAGAAATCACAAAATCTTAATTTAAAAGTGCCATTTTCAGGCTATCCGTCAAATAGTTCAAGGCATAAAAGAGAAGAGTGCAAAGAAAAGCATTTCAGGCCAACAAAACAGTTTTATTTACATTTGAACATTGCCAGAGTAGCGGCCTGTCTCACATCCTCAGGAAGACTGTTCCAGATTTTAGCTGCATAAAACTGAAATGCAGATTCCCCATGTTTAGTCCTGACTCTGGGCACCAGCAGGAGGCCAGTCCCTGAGGTCCTCAGAGTCCGAGATAGTTCATATGGCACTAACATGTTCGAGATGTACTTTGGTGCTAGGCCATGGAGAGACTTGTATACAAGCAGAGCTGCTTTGAAGTCTATTCTCTGAGCCACAGGGAGCCAGTGCAGAGACCTGAGCACAGGACTAATGTGATCGTACTTCCTGGTTCTAATCAGGACCCGAGCAGCAGCGTTCTGGATGTACTGCAGCTGTTTTACAGCCCGTTTGGAGAGTTCAGTGAGCAGGCCGTTACAGTAGTCTAATCTACTAGAGACAAACGCATGGATAAGTCTCTCCAGGTCTGGTTTAGACACTATACTTTTGATTTTGGCAATGTTTTTAGATGGTAAAAGGCTGCTGATGTTATTGATTTGACGTGGCTGTTAAAATTCAAATCCATTATTATTATTATTATTACGAGTCCATTATTACCCCAGATTTCTAATTTGATTTGTAGGTTTTAGAGCGAGACTCTGGAGGTGACAGTTAACAATTTCTCTTTGTTTCTGTGGGCCAAAGACGATGATTTCAGTCTTGTCTGAGTTCAGCTGGAGAAAGTTGTTTTGCATCCACACACTGATCGTTTGGATGCAGTGACAGAGTGAATCCACTGGTCCATATTCACCTGCCGTCAGTGAAACATAGATCTGAGTGTCGTCTGCGTAATTGTGATAGGACACATTCTCGCTGCCTATCAACTGACCTAACGGCAGCATGTAGAGGTTGAACAGAAGGGGTCCCAGGATTGACCCTTGGGGTACCCCACAGGTCAGGGGCATCTTGTCTTAGACACAGTTACCAATTTCGACAAAGAACTTCCTCTCTTCCAGATAGGACTTTAACCAGTTTAGGGCAGTGCCAGTGATGCCCACCCAGTCCTCTAGTCTCAGTAAGAGGGTCCCATGATCGACAGTGTCAAAACAGCACTCAGATCTAACAGAATTAAGACTGAGGCTTTGCCCGCGTCAGTGTTCAGGTGGATGTCATTTGTCATTTGTCACCTGACTATGTTGTATTATCTAAAGATTTTCATTAAAGTCTATGACTGGGTTATTTAAATGTATAGACATAAAATGTTTAAATTAAGATGGGGTGCCTGCTGTTTTCAAACAACAACAAAAGAGAAAGGGTGTATTCTAACTAGATCGTAGCTCTCACAAACCTTTTGGCACATTGGTAATGTTTGTATGCATACATTTTTGTTCGCGTGCTGCTTATTGGCTCTTACTTCCGGGTTTATGATAAACAAAATGTTTATTATTAAATGCAGACATCGCACATCGGTCTGATTTTGTCTCAAAGTGCTGCAGTATACTCTTGAAGGAAAAAAAATAAGTCCAAATAAATCCAAATTTTCAAATTTCCAAGAATACATAAGGGTAACAATATTCTTTAAAACAAATAATTAAATTTAAAAACGTTTTTGCTTTCCTTTACAAATCCTCTGTCTCCATGTATCATTTTACATTTACTGGCTTTAGTGGACTAATTGATCGACAGGCATATTGACTTGAAATGATATTGCTTCATCCACTATAAACACCAGCTCTGTTGTTCTGACCTCAGTCACACGCTCTCTTATCTGCTACACACACACGACTCCACTGCACTGTTGTCATGTCCCAAAACATTTGTTCTGACATGTGTTTTTGTGGTTTCACAGAGAATTTGCCAAAGAAAGAGAGCGAGTGGAGAAGAGGCAAGAGTTCCTGAAGCTGCGTAGACAGCAGCAGATCGAGAGAGAGCTGACTGGATACCTGGAGTGGATCTGTAAAGCTGGTAGGGATAGAAAGATGCATCAGGGGTTCAATAGTCAGTTAACTGATTATGTCTACGCAGTGCTCTGTTGTTTTCTACTGTATGAGTCACGATAGCACACTGTGCATTACCAGAGTAAACACAGATTCAGGTCTTTGAATTCTGCGCAGCACGACTGAATGAAAAACCTGACACACACTGTTTTAATGCACTGTTTAGTTCTAATCATGAATAAAGTCTTAAATGAAGACTCACATTGGCCCTCTGGCTTCCAGATGAAAGTATTACCCAGATTACCACTACACACTAAATACTACTAAATCTGCAGTTGACTATAAAAAGTAATTATAGTCGTTTTGATAATGGTAATGGTTATTATTATTATTAATTTAGTAAGGACAGTGCATGATAATGAACACTCATGATACACATGCTGGAGTGTTGCCATGGGCAACAATCCAGCCCATGGCACTCTCAAACACACTCTCATTCATTCACCTGCACACGAGGACACTGGAGGTAAGCTGGGTGAAGTGTCTGGCACGCTTTATTATTACATCAAAATGATCTAAAAATAAACAATTTCTTTTATTCGTAAATATTCTGTATCTTGAAGTCTTCAGTCAACACATTTTAGCCTTTATTTGGCTAAATTCCATTTAGAAAATGTATAATTATAAAAAATGTGTTTGGAAAAATAATCACTGACTAGTTGGCTACTAAACAAACATTTTGGTGAAATAATTACAAAACAAAATGAAAGTTTTCTAAAAATGTTTGCGCTGGAGTACAATCAACCCTTTGCCAAACGCACTTTGTATATGTTTCAATGTGCGGCCCTTGATGAAATACATTTGGCCACTCGTACACTAGACATTTATACAATTAGGTAATTTTGAATAGTTTTCATTTAATTAAAGACATTCTCGATATTGTACTGTATTACTGCTCCTGGATGAATGAGGGATTACATCGACTTGCATCGCACTGTTTGAAATATTTAGTGTAGACAAAAATATGATCTACCTCGAGATCACAAATATTTTATATTAGATAAGTGCAACTAGTTAAAGCTTCACTATATAACCACACCATGGAGCTGCCTGGAATATTCCTACTTCGAAAAACATTGCATTTTTCCTGTGAGCGGACTCGCCTCTCCACAGATCTGACCTGTAACTTGACCTGGTGGCACCCCCTGCCTCTCTCCATAGAGATCGATACGTTAAATGTCATACTGTAGAACATTTCAGGTATTTCAGGCCATCCAAAAAGCAGGTGAAAGTTAGTGCACCTTCAAGCTCTTACTGAAGTGATTTGTGTCATCTATATATCTGAAGTAATAGAATGTTTCATGTTGCAGAGGAGGTAATGCTCGCTGAAGAGGACAAGAACGCAGAGGAGAAGTCCATGGATGCAGCGTGGTACAAAAAGAAAGCCAGCAACTCAGGTGAGGAGGACTGCCACGTGGCATTATGCATCATAATAGTATTGGTAATTCAACTATTCTTTCACCCTGTGCAGCAACTTGTTAACGTTTAGAGTTTGTACTATGCAAAACTGTCCAAAATTAAAAGTTGAATATAAAACTTTTAACATCAAGGCCAATTCTTTAGTGCGTGTACTTTATGTCCATTTAAATGACGGAATGAAGGAATAGAATTTTCAAATGAACTGTATTTATTTGAGTATATGAGATTATATCACTGTTTAACCTACTGCATCTTCCTTGTAAGTTCATGTATCTAACTCAGATCACTCGCACTCTCTTTTCTGTTCCGTCCTTCCTTTCTCTCCTCTCTGTCAGAATCCAGTCAGTCATTAGAGCTGTACATTAATGTGATTAGGATTAAACACACTGCAGTTCAGAGGCAGCGTGGGAGTCCAAGGACCCTTCACGCTAGTTTTAATACTCTCCGCTCTGAAGAGCTCAATGCCCTCCTTGACTTTTATATGCCTCTTAACAAAGAGCCGAACTGTGTTGACTTATTCAATTGGAGGCTTTTAACAGAAACCTATATTCTAGTCAATTAGCTTCAACAATAGTTAAGCACACAGTGGTTCTTTTATGATAATAGAGAGAACATGAGTTTTTTATCTAATTGAAAAATACCAGCCTTTCACTTTAAGTTTGAATGCCAAGATTTATCCTCATACTATTTAGAAGAATCTCTATTTAACTTCTCTCCCCTCAGTTTAGCGTTTAGTTCTCTCCCCTCAGTTTAGCGTTTAGCGTTTCACCAGTTCATTTGGTTAAAATCCTCACTGTTTTCCACTTTTTAATTTTTTTTTCTTTCTTTTCTTACTAATAAGCCTCCATGTTTGTTTTGAATTGAATGAATCATGCAATTCTCGTTACAGTACTTAAGTAGATTTTGTTGGTACAGTATCTGTACTTTACTTGAGTACTACATTTTCTTGGAACTTTTTAATTTTTACTTCTTACTGGGTTTTTCTTCTTCTGAAGACAGCGCCCACTTGTGCTGCTGTGTTTGCCTCTTTTACCAGACAATTGTACTTTGTACTTAAGTTGTGAACTTAAATACTTTTCCAACCTATGGAGTACACTTAAGACTGAAGATCTAACTTTTGGAAAGTGCATTCTGTTCTTTACATAAAATAAACCACACTGGTTATAACACAAATATATAGCTCCTGTTGGGTTCCTTTTTATACTTTAGTTTTGTCTCTCGTGTATTTTGTATTTCTAGTCATACCCTTTTCATTCTTCTGTTTTTCAGTGCTAAAGCGAGCCAAGAAAAGCAAAAATGACCTGATCAATGCGGAGGAAGGAGAGGACCATTTCACAGACATATCATCTGTTGGTGAGTAACTTTTCTAGTCTATAGAAATTGATGTTCATTGTTTGCTTCACTGCTTTCTGTTCGGATGCTTTAGTTATCCATTTATTTGTTAACTGGTTTAGTCAAGGTCTTAACTTCATTTTTCTCTCTACATTCAGACGCAGCACTGCAGTGTCAACTTTAGCCCCTCCTGCAACACTCATGAGACAAATGCACCTCATTTCTTTAATAAACAATAATTTAAATTGACATAGTGGACAGTTTGCAGTGGGTCTTCTGTGTTGAGTCATATCTATGGATTAAAATAGACCTAGAAATGATTAGCCCACTGTGCTTCCTGTGCTACTAATGAAACTCTAATGGAGCCATTTTTCTTCTCCTTTTTTGTGTCCAGCACCACTTGACATTCGGGTTTAATCTAAGGGACGGAAAGTTTAATATAGTCCGGGCCACATAAGGTTGAAGAGGATGAGAGGCAATAAGACGGGTATTACTCTGGGTACAGTTGAAACTACTATGAATCTAAAAAAAAAAAAAAAAGTTGTCAGAGTAGTTATGAATCTAAAAAAAAAAAAAAAAGTTGTCAGAGTAGTTAGAAGAGAATTATATAACACAATTAGACCTTTGCACTATGACTCGTCCGGGTGTTGTGAACTGGACAACAGCAACAAGATGGACAAGATTAAATTAGACAGGACAGTGTGTACCAGAGTAAAATCATCGTTTGGCACATTCCTCACGTTTTGGTGTCTTTCTTGGTATTTGATGTAAAATTTAAAGATGTGTCACGATGCAAAATGTTCAAACTCAATCTCGATACTAAGAATAATGCTTGATACTCACTACTGATTGCAATACAACGACGATACTTATTTTAAAGACAAAAATAGTATTTCTTTAAATATTACCGCGTAGTCTTATTTTGCGATAAAAGATTATGCTAAAACTTTTCAAAAAAGGTCCAATATTCTCCTTTTTATGTGATTTTTGGAGGGGGAGAATTGATACTTGTTCAACTGAGTTTCTAGTTTCAATGCTAGTTTTAGTATGGATTAGTATCTGGGTGTCAACTAGGTAACGCTGCACATTACATTTCCCAGATAAGGCATGCCAAAAAACACACATGAATGCATAAATAAATAATAAATACAGTAAAAGTTGTCTTGTTTTCTATCCTGTTGCTGTCGCTCGAGGTCAAACTGCTACCACAACATGCAACCCCAAAGAAAACAGCACTTGTACGCGTCGACCAGCCTTGTTTATGATGTGGAGGTGGATTCCCAGATACTTGTAGGCCCGGACCACCTCGGTGCTCTCTCATGTAATACAGTACATAACAGTACATATCATCACCCAGCATATAATTGTACTGCACTGATCTCCACGCTGAGCACTGAACAGAAACCCGTCTGTGATGTCACCACTGATATGAACCTCACGGCCGTTACTGCAATAAAATACTCCTTGGTTCATTTTTTTGCCACCTTTTATTTGTTGTTGAATATTGTGGCTTAATTACAGCCACAATATCTTTTATCTTTAAGTTAAATATAAATGAACATGACAAGTGTTTAATCCTATGTTTTCATATTAAAATAAGGTAATGGTTGTCATAAAAGCATTATTGGCCAGGTTCATTGTTATGCACTGGAGGAAAAGGATAATAATGTTCAGATCATGCGTTTCGTGAGGTGATTTACTGAACTATTTTGTATGTGAACAACACTTTTTACATTCAACATTTGTGTCCCTGCAGCTCCCCAGGGCTCTCCGTTTGCCCGTGGCAGTGTAAAGAGTAAAAACGAGAACTCGTCGTACTTCAGGAGGAAAGAGAAGAGGATCCGTTTCACCATCCGCAGACTGGTTAAGTCCCAGAGCTTCTACTGGACCGTCCTGTGTCTGGTGGGACTCAACACGCTGTGTGTGGCCATAGTCCACTACGACCAGCCCGAGTGGCTCACTTATGCTCTGTGTGAGTATCAACAGTCAAAGACGTGTCCTAAAGTGTCATACTATGTCACAACTACTATCCTACTTTTTTATTTATAAAGAAAAGGCACTTACACATTCAATTTGGCACCTACATTCTAGACTACACTATTCATATTTTATAGTTTTTGGCATAATTGATTTGCATTAACATCAGTTTGTTTTGTTGTTTTGTTGTTGTCTTTGTTTTTTTGGACATATTTTTACATTATCTACCTTAATGATGTTAGATCTTAGATTCTCAACTTTCTGATATCAGCCGTTTGAAGGTTAGATGTTGATCTTTTAAATACATTAGTTGATTGGTATATATTTCGCTAAAATACTGTAGAATAAACCAAGTACTAAATGATTTTGCATCTGTTTCATGATGTGATGCATGTATTAGTGTACCTTTTCCATATTGTGAAAAACAAAACCTACAACTCCTTTTTATTGGATTATTTGAAGTGGACTAAAGCAGACCACGGTGCTGCGAGCCTCTGCTGTTCTTTCCTGTTTTTCTTTTCGCTGCAGCAGGTACAGAACATGTAAACACAGGTCTCCCACAGAGCAGCTCCTCTCACTCTAGGCCAGCCCAGAAAATCAACAGGGAGCCAGTGTCTATTAACCTCCAACATTGATCGTACCTTTCCCCCTCTCTCGCTCTCTCTTTCAGACCTGGCCGAGTTTGTCTTTCTGGGGCTGTTTTTGGCTGAAATGTCGATGAAAATGTACGGACTTGGACCTCAGAATTACTTCCACTCTTCATTCAACTGTTTCGACTTTGGGGTGAGCTTTTGTGTTGCGATCCATTTGCTAGTCGCTTGTCTACAGTGAATTACTGTAAATAAATCTGTTCCCGCTGTGTGTCCTGCTGCAAATTAGCTGTTGCGGCAAAAGCTAGCATGGTTTTTAGATATGATCATGGTATCATAGTAATATCATAATGTTTTATTGAAACATGGACAACGATTTCTTTTTTTTTTTTAGACAAATTCATCCCTCATTCTAGACTACATTTTATTTATTTTATTTATTTTATTTATTTTATTTATTTTATTTATTTATTTTATTTATTTATTTATTTTATTTATTTTATTTTATTTATATTTATTTTATTATTTTATTTCATTTTGAGTGTGAGCTTGTTTGGAGACTTTATTGGTATAATGTGCTACAAACATTGTGTATTTTACTTTGAGATAATTCAATACTAAAATTGATACATGACTGAATGTCTACGTTCCTAATTACCAATAATTATTCTACTTTTACTATCATAAATGGCTTCAATGCATTTCGCTAGTATTAAATCGCTAGTATTAAAGTATAGTATTTTCTGGGATGAGAAACTGGTTACTGTTAAATGTTCATAACTTTGGTAAGCGTTGACTGTCTTTAATGCACTTTACGGATAAATGTGTTTGTAAAGAGTTGACTGAAGTATTGTTCACTTAACCGTTTGACTTTACCCTCTCACAGGTGATTATCGGCAGTATTTTTGAGGTGATCTGGGCCGCCATCAAACCTGGAGCCTCATTTGGTATCAGCGTGCTGCGAGCGCTGCGGCTGCTCAGGATTTTCAAAGTCACCAAGTAAGAAAGTCAAAATGTCTCCCTCCTCGTGCTATATTGGATCCATATTTGCGTGACCATGCATTTGCACAGGTACTGGAACTCTTTGAGGAACCTGGTGGTCTCTCTTTTGAACTCTATGAAGTCCATTATCAGCCTGCTGTTCCTGCTGTTCCTCTTCATCGTGGTCTTTGCACTCCTGGGGATGCAACTCTTTGGTGGACAGTGAGTATATATTATTTACTCACGTCTGTATCAAACTATTCAATTACGCAAGAAAAGGTATTTTAGTGTAATGTGTGATGTCTGGGTGCTTTCGTAACCCCAAAATACGTTCGAATTGTTCAATGTTCCCGATAAATATAATCTAATAATAAAGAACTGCACACAATCTGAACAAGGACTGAAACATGTGGACCGTTACCAGGTCTGGATCCGGACTAAACCAGGACTCTTCTAAGGGCAGCAGACTACGCAGGACAGCCAAAGGATTAGAGACTTTTGATTTAAAAAACAGCTTTGTCCTCAAAAACAGTCTAATATTTCCATTAAATGTAGACTGTATCAAAATTATAAAGCCTTTTGTTATATTTTGTACTTCTGTCAAATCATCCGATTTACCTTATTTAAGTTTTGAAATTTGTTTTAATCTGTCATCAGACTATTGTGGACAAATATGGACAAATAATTGAATACTGGCTCTCAGTGAGAATAGTCAACAGTGTCTTTCCCTTTCCACTCTCTTGAAAAGCCAAGTGAATTTGAAAAAAGGCACTAGATGAATTGCTATGCCATTTTAACCTGCCTTACGTACATTCTTCCTGATGGGGGCGCACATAATTAGGTCGCCACAGACACGCAGAGGCACAAAATGTCAGCAGTAGCACAGCCCCTGTGACAGCTTAGTTCACTATAAACCAGTGGAAACGCAGAGTAAAACCAAATTTTTCAACAGAATTCATTGATAAAATCCAGTTGATCTGCTAATCGAAAATGTCCAAACCATATTCCACAGTGTAGTCAATTAAAAACAGTTAATTGAACATATTTATTTTAAAGCTGCTGCTTCTACTACTACTACTACTACTACTACTACTACTACTACTACTACTATTACTATTACTATTACTTATAGTGCAGCTGCTGCTTCCACTACTACCTTGTGTTACTGTTTCTTTTACATTATTTATTACATCAGTTTTTCAGAAATGCTCCAACAATATTATTATTGCATTTACTATTATATACTCAACAAACATATAAATGCAAAATTTTTAATGAGCTGAACTCCAAGATATGAAAGCTTTTCTATATTAACAAAAGACCCATATCTCTCCAATATTGATTCCAAATTTGTCAAAATCTGTTTTACTGAATAATTCATATTAAAAATCCATCCCACCTCACAGGTGTGGCATATCAAGATGCTGATGAGATGGGATGAATATTGCGCTGGTGTGCCTCGGACTGGCCACAATAAAAGGATACTCTGAAATGTTCGCTTTATTGGGAGGCTCTGGGGGGGTCAGTCAACCGGTCAGTATTTGGTGTGACCACCAAAATAGCTGCCGAAGTTGCTGGATATTGACAGTAACGGGAACACGCTGTCATATACGTCGATCCATTCCAAACATGCTCATGCGAGAACTGGGATGTTTTCAGTTTCCAGTTCCTTGCAACATGGGGCCGTGCATTATCATGCTGCAGCTGAGGAGATGGTGAATGGATGAGCTTTGAGGCAGCGGTGTGAATGGGCCGTAAGGCGCCTGTGCAATACTCATGCGTCTCATCAGCATCTTGATAGTCCACACCTGTGAGGTGGGATGGAGTGTTAATGTTAATATTAGTTGCTCAGTAAGACAGTTTGTGGACAATATTTGAGAGTTGTGTTTTTTGTGTAAAAGAAAAAGTTTCATATTTTTTAGTTTAACTCATGAAAAATGGGAAAAACAAGTGTTGCATTCATATTTTTGTTCAGTGTATATTAAAAGTATTACATTGAAATGACAAATATGATTGAAAATCTAATATTTGAGTTAAACATGACTTCCTATTAGCCTGCCCTCTATGGCCAGCCCATATGCACTGCTGTATTGATGCCCGTTCTCCACACTTTGACAGACATGTTATTGGCTGCACTCGGCTCAGGCTTGATTACACACGAGTGATTTTCTCCCTGCAGGTTTAATTTTGAAGATGAAACGCCGACAACCAACTTTGACACCTTCCCAGCAGCAATCCTCACCGTCTTCCAGGTAAAGGTCACACTTGTGTTTTCTCCTCCTTTCTCTTCTGTGTCTACATAACAGAGGATATTTATATTAGGCAAATATGCAAATCATGTTACTGTAGTATAGGTAATAAGTATTTGCTGACATAAACAACTCGAGTGAAGAAACAAATGTATCTGCCAGATTCATGGGGACATAGTCATATCAGCAAAGCACAAAGGTCTCGGGTTCTCAACCATAAACCATGGAGTTCCTGGTTCAAGACTCCTCGGGTGCTGCATCATCTGCACTCGAAAAGTTCCCTTTGTAGCACAGAAGAATGGGTCAAATTCACTCTTGTCACACGTGTCCTGGGTTTGGGCCCAGTTTGAGATAGAGTCTATCAAAACTATTCTTCTCCACTTACAGGCAAAATGTTAAATCATGTATGTGTTATGTTTAAGGTCAGATACTAATGGTTACTTAAACTAGTGTCGAAACTGGTTACTCATTTGAGCCAGTATCGATACTAAAAAAACTGCATAAACAGGACAAAATTTGACCTTTCCTGACAATGTCTATTGTTTAAAAACCAAACTTTTTTTTTTACTATCATCGTGGTATGGAACTGGAAATGTTAGTATTTTTTCTTTGTGACAGTATTGATTTTTGTATTCCAACCATATATTGTGGACAACTTGAATATCTGATCTGATACATGCAAATACTTAACAAACGTTGCACGCCCAACATGTGGCAAAAACAGAGAGAAAGGAAGGGCATCACCGAATCCGATTTACAGATAAAATGCTCTCCAAAATGAAAGTCAAATGTTTCCCTTATTTTTTCATTTCCATTACCATATTCACACTATTGTAAAATGTACTTCATATACTTTTACCGCCTCTCCTTCATGCAGTATACACCTCACCCTGACCGTTTTATCTATTTCCTTTTGTTTTGGCTTTGCAGATCCTCACCGGCGAAGACTGGAACGCCGTCATGTACCACGGCATCGAGTCGCAGGGCGGGGTCCACGGCGGCATGTTTTCCTCCATTTACTTCATCGTTCTGACACTCTTTGGAAACTGTATCCTGCACAATTGATCGCCTTTCCCTAGTGGCGAATTTCACACCGGGCTGATAAACGGCCACGATGGCACAACATTGATTTTTGCTTTATTGATTCCTAGATTTTTTACATTTTTCATATTCTTTCCTTAACGCCGAACGCATCCAGACACGCTCTTAAATGTCTTCTTGGCCATTGCCGTGGATAACTTGGCAAACGCTCAGGAGCTTACAAAGGTAATTCTTTCTTTCGTTGCTTGAGTGCGAGGTCACTAAAGGGGGTGATTTTCATGCTGTAATATGTTCCTTTAAGGTTGGTTGAATGGTTAAGGTCCTTGGGTGCATTGAAATGGAGGTGGTTGTGGGTCATAAACTCGAATACCATTATATCAATATATACTGGGCAGAGGAGTCAAATCCCAATGGCATAGTAAAGTCTGATGTTTCAGTATCACAGTTTAAGCGTTTATCCTTGTAATTTATCTACGCACTGTTTAAAGATGTATTTGCACCTCAATTAAAACCCATACATGTTCATCTTTTGCAGTAACCCAATGCCAGTCCAATCCAAAAGTGTAGTATAAGAAAATGTGTTCAAAGAATAGGCTGATTTAGGTTTTGAACAACTTACCCAGATGAAACAAGTTATATAGAAAAGACCAAAAATAAGAAGTAGCTAGTCACGCTATGTTGTGTGAGTTGTATTTATCAAGTGCTTTATGTTTGCACGTTTTTCTAATTATCACTTAGGGATAGAACCTTTGGTAAATATTTATCACAATGTTACATCAGTCAAGTGGCAGTTTGTGAAGAAAATGTGTAAAAAGTTGATAATTACAGGAAGTAGAGCTGAGGAAGAGCCGTGCAGGTGGTTGTCCTGCTCCCAGACTTCTGATACACTTTACTTCATTTCATTAATTGAGTAAATATTTTGTCATGTAAGTGCACTTTTATTTGAAAACACATCTTCAGCACCACCACTGTAAAAATAAAAGCGTAAGAGGATTTTATGAGGCAACCTCAAAGGGAGAGTGCGTGTAACAAGTTTAGATTTAAAGGGCGCAAGGTTTTTACAATTTTCTAATTTTGACTTTATTTGGTGTATTTATCCCTGTTGTACATATAAATTATAGTTTTACACTAATCAAGCAGGTATTTTTGGAGAAAAGATGGAATATCTGTAGAAAATGACAGGAAGTGACATCACAGTAGGGACACTCTCCAGTCAAAGTTTATGCATAATTGAATAAAGAAACTACTTTTTTTTTACATTCTAAACATTAATTCAACTGAATAAATCAGAATCAGAAAAAGATTTATTGCCATTGTCAATGAACAGAGTTTTGGCATTAAGGTGCAACATAAAACGCAGAGCATATATGAAATCAATAGTGCATTCATTAGATTTAAAATTACTATAGTATAAAATAAAAATATAAATAGGCTTACTATGTACACAATAATTTACTGTTAAATTTACAGTTGTAGTGCAGAAAGTGACAGTGCAGTGAGTGATGAATAGTTGCAGTTAAAGTGGCAGGTGCTAAGAAGTGTTCATGAGTCCAACGGCAGAGGGAAAGAAACGATTCTTGTGCCGGGAGGTTCTTGTTCCTCTCGTACCTGAGGCGAGTGGCTCAAATAGACCATGTCCAGGGTGAGAAGGGTCAGCTGTGATCTGACCTGCATAATGCGCTGTAGTCTCTGTTTGTCCCTGGCTGTGGCTTCAGCGTACCACACGGTGATGGAGGAGGTGAGGATGGACTCAATGATGGCCGTGTAAAACTGCACCATGGTGTTGAATTCAGAGCTGAAGTCCACAAACAGGATCCTGGCATAGGTTCCCAGGGAGTCCAGATGCTGCAAGATGAAGTGGAGTGCCAGGTTGATGGCGCTGTCTACAGACCTGTTGGCACTGTAGGCGAACTGTAGGGGGTCCAGCAGGGAGGAGTTGAAGGACTTGAGGTGGGGCAAGACTAGGTGCTCAAATGACTTCATGACTACAGACGTCAGTGCCACTGGCCTGTAGTCATTAAGTCCATTGATCCGGGGCTTCATGGGGACAATGATGGCAGACTTGAAGCAGGCTGGGACGTGGCATGACCCCAGGGAGGTGTTAAAAATGTCTGTGTAGGCGGGAGAAACACTGTCTGGTCCAGCAGCTTTTCTGGGGTTGGATTTCCGAAATAGTCTGTTTACATCCTGTTCCTGAACTGAGAAGAGTAGTGGGAGTGGTGGGGCGGACGAGGCTTGGGTTGGTGGAGGTGGCCACCGTGGGGGAGGGGGTGGTCACATCAAACCTGGAGTAGAAGGCGTTAAGTTTTCGGTCACTTGCATGGGGGGCTCAGGGCTTATGATTGGTGAGAAGCCGGAGCCCACGCGACACAGAGTCAGGGTTGTTGTCAGAGAACTGCTGCTTCAGACGCGTATTGTACTGTGATCTGGCTTGAGACACCTCTGCTAAATCCATACTTTGCATCTTTGTAGCGCCCCCTGTCTCCAGCCCTGTGCGCTGCCTCCTTCTGCTGCCTTAACTGCCACAGTTTAGGTGTAAACCAGGGTTTGTCATGATTGAAAGTGACTTTGGTGTATGTTAGTATGATGCTGTCCTCACAGAATCGAATGTATGACGTCACAGTGTCCGTGTACTCATCCAAACTCTCTGTGGCAGCTCTGAAAACCTCCCAGTCTGTAATGTCCAAACACGCACGTAGCCCTCCACTGCCATAGGTCCACTTCTTTGAGGCCTCACTGCAGGTTTTGAGACCTTCAGCCTCTGTCTGTATGTGGGGATCAGGTGAACCATGGCGTGATCTGAAAAACCCAGAGCAACGCGGGCCACGGCGCGGAAGGCGTTGCTAAATGTTGTGTAACAAGTCGCTCTCATATATTTATATTTGTCAAATAAAAAAAAAAAAATTGACATTAGATGAGTTTTGGCCCAGTGTTTGCTGGGTAATTTCCTAGTTGATGTCATCCATTACAAACAGGAAGTGAAATTATAAACCTAAGAAATGTCCTCTTCTGGGATAACATTTATATAAATTTAGAAAAATTCAAATAATTTTATCTGAACTGCATTTTAATTCAATGAGTAGTCCAACCTGTAGGGGGCACTTTAAATTGCTGGGAAGGACCTACACCAAAATGTCTAGATTTAGCCTTGTTTTGGACGTGCAAAAGTTAAGTAGATGTGTGCGTTTCAATTGGCCACAATGTGCAGATGAAGAGGAGCAGGAGGAGGCCATTAACAAGAAGCTGGCCCTGCAGAAAGCCAAGAGGTGAAGGAGGTCAGCCCATGTCGGCCGCCAACATCTCCATCACCGCGTAAGTCACTAAGCATAATCATAACTTAATATATTTATTCATGGCGGTCTACAAGGAATGGTTTAACTATAATATTGTATAGTGTGTAGTTAGAGTTACATTTGTATGACTTTAGGATGACTTGGGTAGCTCGACCTACAGTATGTATTGTAACTTTTTCATATTTCATAACCCTGAATGTTGTCTATATTACACCTGTTTTGTCCTTCAGTGAAATATAAATGCGGTCTTTTTGTTTTAGCGCAGTTTTTGATGTGTTTGCCTGACGGACTAACCCCCACCTCAACACTTTTATCGACATCTTGTTTTTGCATGAGCGGTGAACTGAAATTCTGCTTGTTTTCCGGATTTCAGTAGCACTCTTCCCTTCTCAGGTCTGGGCTGTAGTCATAAAATGCATATCTCACAGCCATTTCTGTCTTTATGGAGAGAAATCAAAGCAAACTGACTGTTACCATGCTGTTTTCCAAAGCGTTTGTCTTTTTCAAGCCTTTCTCTCTACAGTTCAGCCTGAGTTTTGACCTCCCATTGCGTTGAATGGTGATGGGGGGCGGGGCTATAACGACCCAATGAAAGCAGAGAAATTGTGTTTTTAAAAAAAAACTACACGTATAAATTGTCTTGCAGTTTCTCTGACTTCATGCCCTTTTGTTTTGTGCATGTGCAGTTTTCTAACACGCAGTCGAGGTAACGCGCACTCTAGCAGCTCATCCCTCTGCAGCGTTAGCTCACTGTGAGTTATTACCTACAATTTTGAAATACTGCCATTTTCCCTTCTGTCAATTTCTATACATTCCTGGAGTATGTCTGATTTTTTTTCTGCTCTCCATTCTGCATTTTTTTGTGTGTGAATCAAAACAACATGGCGTTTGTGGTGACAGCGTGTTTCGACCCAAGCCTATCATTTGTAGCTATTGTCATTTCCGCAATTCCCGTGCACATTTCATTATTTATTAATAACTTTTAATTAACAGGTAAAAACCCACTGAGCTCAAAGCCTCTTTTTAAATGGTAACCCGAGCCAAAGTAAAAAACAAAACAGAAACAGAATAAAAACATCAACAAGTGACTTTTAAGAACGTTTAAACCAGAACTATGTTAGCCCTGCGACGAGTTGGCCACTGTCCAGGGTGTACCCCGCCTAAGGCCCAAAGGCACTGGGATAGGCTCCAGTCACCTGCGACCCCTAACGGGAACAAGCGGTAGAAAATGAATGAATGAATGAATAAACCAGAACTACATTTAAAAGCAGACATAACTACGGTTCGTTAAGATCTTTTTACATGCAAACTTAAATTGTAACGTGGCCATACCTGCTTGCCAATGCCTGATGAAGGACAGGACGGGACGTGGTTAGTACTTAGATGGTAGATCGCTGGAACACCAGAGGCCACAGTGAGGCGCTAGAGGAAACGTTGTTGTGTCCTTAGGCAAGACACTGCCCCCACATTGCTTAGTGAAGTGCTTTGAGTCTGCACTTTACATATGTGAGCGTCTATGTTAGCCCAGCAGTTTTGTTCTTTTTTAAATCACTTTTATTTATCCAGCAAAAAATAATCCATAAACTGGTCCATTGACTTCTTGTTTTGTTGTTAAGCAGTCGTTCAAAAAGCAGTGCTACAATCAATGTAAAAATCACTAAACTTTAAATACATTAGCAGATTGTGTGGCCCAAAATCACGAATTGAACCACACTGTTTATTAATTATAACTTATGCCCAAATCTAGCTCTCGTCGACCCAATAAGAATTATGCCATATATAGTTGTAACCAGGTGTTGCTGCTGCAGGCACAATTGTGTTTTTAATTGGCTTGAAGAAATATCACAAAGGCACAGTGCATTGGGTTGGGTTGAGTTTCCTGTTGTGTCTGTGGTCTTTGAATCCTGTGCGTGATCACTCCTCAGACAGTGGTGTATCATTGTAGTATTCATGAGTATTACAGCCATCACCATCATGTTTCATCATTCATCAATTTACGATTTACTTTTCATTCTCTTCCATCAGTGTTGTTTCTGTGTTTGTTTTGTGTATTGAATTAACAGTATATATTCTTCCAGAGTGTAATCTGTTTGTTATGTAGAGACATTGACAATATATCGGACTATAGGGTATTTCAATGCAACGTTCAATAAACCAGTAATGTACATATTAATACAGCTATAACTACTTTTCCTCCAAAATGTTTCAAGCCTAGTTATTACACAGATATGTTTAGAAAGCCTGTCTCTTTCCATTTTATATTTGGTTATAAAGCTGTTACGTTATGTCTTAGTTAATTGAGCACTGTCTTTGTTCAAGTTTTTGTTTTTGTCTGTTAAGTTCCTGTCTCTTGAAGTCTCTCCTCTCTGTCTTGCTTCTTCTATGTGTCTGTAGGAGTTATGTCTGCACCCCAGTTCATCAATACCTGAGGTAAAGCCAGCCGCCTGTTAGCATGGCGGGTCACATGCACATTATCCACACTGTGGGCACAGCAGGGGCAGGTCAATACAGGGGCGGAGCATTTCCATATCATCCGGCCATATATGGTCATTTATGTCATATGTGTGTATGGTCATGTATATTTCATCACATTAGTCTTTGTTGTGTAGGAAGTAGTTTGAAGATGGTCATTTTGGATGTACCTGCAATAATGCATTGACGTCCTTTTCAATTCTTAACATCTTGGAACACTTTATTGATTAATGGAAATGATGAATGCTTGAATTAAGCCTAATACAGATGTTTTCATACTTTGTATTCGAGCAAAAGGTCAGTTTTAGTCGTAAGTGCTGTTCCCCAAAAATGCCGCACTAAAATCTTATGTTGTTGTCGGTACCATTCAAGACTAAGCTCTCAGTTTGCATCAGTTTCCAACGGTGATGGACTTAGCCTTAGTTTGTGGCACAGCTCTCTGGTTTGGCCACTTATTCCGATTGTTTAATCCAGGGTTATGTGTTTTAATTAACACCCATGCTCTGAAATGGTATGTAGAGTTAAGTGTTTGATTTCAGGGTATTAAGGGAGACATTTTGACGCGTTCTAGTGCTACACAATATCTATAGTATTTGCCAGTTTCAACCCCTCTCTTGTTGTTCCAGTGTCCAAAGTGCATGTGTCCAATCTTTTCAAAGTGCTGTATTGCAACCAATGGAGAGTTCTAGTATGTCAGAGCATGGTGCTACAGCCATGCTTGGCTCTGTTCAGCCATAACCCATTGACAAGTGTCTTTTCACAGCCGACAACTTTGATTTATGAGGCCAGAAGACGCTGCATTAAAAGCTCCATTGCTCCTCGGTCATACTGTAAATCATTCAACATCCAGGGGACGCCGTGTAGAACGAAATAAACTGCTGTTTCATGTGCAAGTTGCCAATGCAAAGTCGTATATATGAAGTATCAAAGGGAAACTGTGTCTGGCAATGTGCATTTGGGATGTTGTGGTGTGACTTTTGAATAAAAGATGAAAGTGCAGATTTTATGATTCATAAGTGCACATAATTTAATATATTATACATGCAATTTGTAATCTAGATACATTAAAAAATCCATTAGCACCTTGGAAGTGTTTTAGTCTATGATTTAGACAGTCAGTCTTTGAGTGTTCACTGCCTGCAACCCCTAGTAGTTAGAAGCACAAGTAAAGGAGTATTTTATTGTACCGTATAACATTACACAAGCCTTATTACGTCACTGTTTTGTTCTTAATATAAAACTTTATTCATTAAAACTGGCACATTTCTTAGACTTAGAAGGGACATTGCATTGAACTTCACCTCACTGAATCAAATGATGTACAATTTGAAGTATGTACAAAGGTAAATTGGTGTTGTCGATGCAGTTGTTTTTTTCTTTC
The DNA here is from genome assembly GCA_015082035.1 of Chaenogobius annularis. Classification (NCBI taxonomy): domain Eukaryota; kingdom Metazoa; phylum Chordata; class Actinopteri; order Gobiiformes; family Gobiidae; genus Chaenogobius; species Chaenogobius annularis. Next base: position 527,005 of record BJKM01000106.1, read on the forward strand.
TTCTGAGAACCGTGCTTTTTCCAATTTTGACACTTGATCTGATGTTGACCTGTTTACCCCTGCTTCTCTCTCAGTAAGGAGCAGCACAAGTCGATGAAGACCATGTCCATTTGGGAGCAGCGAGCCAATCAGATGCGCCGTCACAACCAGGCCAGCTGCGAAGCCCTGTACGATGAACTGGAACCAGAGGACTTACCCCGCATCTGCCCGCTTAGACCGGACATGAAGACGCACCGCGACAGACCTCTTGTCGTGGAGCCTCGGGACGGTCCCATTTCGACAGACCACATAAACGATACCCAGAACATGCCCGAGGAATCCGAAACCAATGCCGAACCTCTTGCTCCCGCGTGCCATCAGACTCGCAGTAGACACCACAGGCACAAAAATCGCAGAAATAATGAAAACGGAGAAAGCGGCAAAGAAGGGAGGCATCACGTGCACCATAGTCGCTCCAAAGATCAAGACAGAAGTAGGAGCAAGGAGTGCAAAAACGACCGGTCCCGGAGCGGAGAGGGGGGTAGAAGGCATCACCATCAAAGTTCGGTGGACGATAGCGCAGGGGTGACCAGCGAAAGGGAACACAGGCACCATCATTCGCACCGACAGAACAGGGAGGGGAACGGAACGGTGAACACGGGCGGCAGGGCGGAGAGGAGGTCCCGCCACAAGGATGGACGGAGTAAAGAGGGAGACAGGAGCTCGAGCGGGGCAAATGGAGAGAAGAGGAGGCGTCGGACACACGGGTGCAGGGGCCAGTCCACCATGGAAGGAGAGGAGTCTAATGATAGAGAGAAGCCTCACGGTCAAAGGTAAACAAAAATGAACTAGCCCCAAATCGATTTCAGTCTTAAATGTGCCCTATGTATCTTTCTGAGGGCCACAGAGGTATCAGAGGTTTAAAGTGCATCCACACTTTAATTCCGACTCAGAAGGTTAATGTCAGGACTGTCTCACACCAGTTATGATGGTTATAATTGTAGTGGATTTGGGGTAAAAAGTACTTTAAGATTATGTGGGCCAATTAACCAGGACGTCTGAGAGCCAAGAAAGATTGGTCTGAAATCACAGGCTGAAATTTGGCCCCTGAGCCACAGAGAAGTGTACATTTAATATAATTCAGGCAAAACAATATAATCTCCGACGCCAAAACATCCTCCAGCTGCGGTAGTCCTGACCACACCCACTGCTCCAGAGAGGAGGGCCCAGCGGCATTGAAGGATGGGTCAAGTGCAGACAAGACTGGACATATTTCCCTATGGGGACAATAAAGGCTAACCTTAATCATTATTATTTTTTTACTATAATTTCTTTATTTACTGATATTTTTCGAATAGTCTACACGTATCACACATACTAACTGGCTGTCTGTTATGAATTAAATCCATTTATTCATCCCTTTGCCTAACACTGGTTTTGAATCAGTTAAAAAATCGATTCTAACTATTATGATTTCAGATACTTGGGCATGCGATGCTTCTAATATTGAAATTGGATGCTATTGAGAAACCAAATACATTTGAATGACTGGACCAGACTAATATGATGTAATGAATAATCTTAAATGCCCAAGATCACATGTAATGAGTTAATCATTGCCACATGAGTGTAGTGATATTCATTCTGGTATGATTCCTGTGCTAGGTTCGGAGACTCGGAGGGGGAGTCTCTTGCCATTTCTCCTCAGAAGGGCACAGAGTCTTGGCCCACAGACCGACCTGAGGACTCAGACAACCAGAGGAACGTGAGGAGAACCGGCCCCGCCCCTCCTGTAACCATCACCTCTCCACCGGGCGACGCCACCATCATACAGAGTGAGAGGCACACACTTATATACAGTAGGTTACCAACACATTTAACGTGTTCTATATGTACTCTTTCTTGAAAATGGAAAAAGAAACGCACAAGCATGGTCAATATTGTTGTATTTATATTTATTGTATTTATGTTTTATTTACCTATTATTACAGGCGCGCACTAATAATTGATTCAGTTCATGTCTTTCTTATTAAAGCGTATTACAACATGTTAAAATGATTGTACAGTTTGTTTTAAATGTAGTTTCATATTATTTATACAACTATAAATTATTTAGTTTTTCTTTTTTGATAGGGATATCCATATTCATGAACATCTGTAACAGTTACAGTGTAAATAAGACTGATTATAGCAAAGATGCTGGCTTCCATCTGTCGTCCCTAGTTAGGTAACACAGAAGACAAAACATTAAAAAAGATGAACTTAAACAGTAAAACGACCAGAGTTAAAGTTGTGTATATTTTTCCTCTAATTCTTTTAACTTCTTCAGAGCCCTGTTCAAGAATTCCTGTGTATAAGTCCTTGTTTTTATATCATTACCAAGAAAATACATCTTTATAGGGTATTTGCAGAATTACACTTATCAAGTAATCCAACCATGCTATTCTTGTGTATTTCATTACCCAACTTTATTCTTGTAAATGTGTGGTTTTTTCCCCCTATAGTATAGTATTTGATAAGGCATAATTAGCAGATACTAACAATGTGCCAAAGGGTTTGTGAGAGCAGATTTAAATACTGTACATACATTAAAAATTCTGCTTTAATTCACAATCGTACCGTAATCATTCAGTAATCTACGGCCATATTAAAATAATTAAAAGTCTAAAGTTTCAAGGAACAAAATACGCCTTTGTTTCAGTAATTAAAAAAGCTTTTGTTAATATTATTTACGCAGATGTTACAATGTTACAACTCTTTATCTAGTGAACAGCATCGACTCTGAGACGATGCCAATGACTGAGAAGAATTTGGAGGACCTCATTCCCAGTGGGCCCAGACCCATCCTGCCTTACAGCTCCATGTTCATCTTTGGACAGGCAAATCCGTGAGTAGAAAACACTTTGGCACGTCTTATTCCGACAGAACTTCTGCTCTAGTGAGACGATGCAATGTTTCCGAAGATGACTAGATACAAGACGCAAATACAATACGGTGTCTGCAATGTGCAATGGGAAAGTGCTGACAGAACAGCAACAAAATGATGAATTCAGACCACTGCTTTAAAGGCGGAAAACATATTGGAAACACAAGGCATTTTCCTTCCTCTTCATCTACTGTCGACAATCTCAATCCCTCTTGGTTTTCTTTTGTATAACTTAATTTACTTACCTGACCTGTTTCATGTCCTCAACTGAAAATTATCGTTCATAATTTTCGTAGCTCAAAGTTAATCAACTGACGACAAGCACGCCTTTGCAATTGAGTAATGTACACTTGCCTTTTGACCATTCTAATATTAACATTTGAGGGCATAGTCACCAGACATTCATTTCCGCATTCTCCCCAGTGACTTCTCTGTTTTATTTTTCATAGAGTGAGGAGACTGTGCCATTACATCGTGACCCTTCGATATTTCGAGATGTCCATCTTAGTGGTGATTGCCATGAGCAGCATCGCTCTGGCTGCGGAGGACCCAGTGTGGACCAACGCCCCTCGGAACAATGTGAGGCACAAGCAGCATGAATTCCACCGTTCACTCCTAAAACAGCCTTGCTTTTGGTGTGTATTTTACCTCCACGCTGTTGATCTCTCCAGGTGTTGAAATACCTGGACTATGCCTTCACTGGGGTTTTCACTTTTGAAATGGTTATAAAGGTAAGTAGCAGTTTCCAGACGTATTTACAAATGCTCTCCATATGCTTTACTCATTTACATTTACTGATATTTTCTACTTTAGTTTGAGTTTGGAATGTGTTGGTTACGCGCAGTTTGACCCGATGGCATTCGTTACTCTCAGTTATGTTTCTTATTTGGCAAGACGGTCGTCAATTAAATCAGCGGTACCGTGGCTAGCACGCTCACCTCACAGCTAAAAGGTCACCCTGTTTGCATGTTTCTTGCGCTTCAGTTTTCCCCATGCAAAAAAAATTAATAAATCATACACAATTGGTAACATTCTCCAGCTAGGGTACAATTTACAATTTCAAGAATCAGAAAATCAAATCAGTCATTGGTCAATAATAGAGAAGCAGATTAACCAACTTTCACAAGACTTAAGCAAACGGATAACTGTTCCAGAGCGTTCCCTGTTCTTAGACCCTCCTTCTCAGTTAGTTGGAGATGGTTCCCCGGTCGCTGCAGTGTGGTGCCCACTGCCCCTCACTGCCACAGGCTTTGAAGAATGGGCCATTACCTTCTAAAGTGCTGAGTATGCTGACTCCGGACTCTTTCCCGACAAATATTACCTGTGCTTTCATTGTCAGTAGTGTTTTTTGCGGCGCACTAGTCTTCACATATTTGAGAGCAAGTTGACCTGCTCTTTTTTACATTCTCTTCTCGTCATCCTTGTACTTGACATCATTTTTTGCTTACATGTGTTTCTTCCAGATGGTAGACTTGGGCTTGCTGCTCCATCCTGGCTCCTACTTCAGAGACCTGTGGAACATTCTGGACTTCATAGTGGTCAGTGGAGCGCTGGTGGCGTTTGCATTTTCGTGAGTACATCCTCCTCTTGTCAACCATTAAGACCTCACCAGTGTTATTGATGTTGACTGAGCTTTTGAGTTGTCAGTTTGTCACATGACGTCGGTTGTCAGGCGCCGCCGTCATGTTTATCAGAGTCTACTGGAGTGGAAGCGTGTGTTACCAGTCCTCCATGTTTTATTGTATTGTGTTAATTGACCCGAGCTTTCTGTTTTCATGGCGGGATCGCTTTAAAGGAGCTTCATGGGGTAATGCCTCCTTTACCTCTCTCATGCTGCCTGTGTGTGTCATCATTACTCCGTATTTTACTGAATGCATCACAGTAGACGACATAGTCAACTAACACGGCTGCAAAAGTCATGCCAAGCAATCGCTTCATATATGTGGTCTTACTACGGCGGACAATTATGGAACGGCAGGTGTTACAGTCAGGAAATACTGTTTTATTGAGGAGTACAGTAGTAGAATAAAAAATATAATTAATGTATTTTTATTTTCATTATGCTCAGTACGTCTAAAAAAGAGTAGTGAATCAATACCCGATTCTGTTCCTTACTTTTTCAAGTGTAGTATCTTGAATGTGCTCTTGACATCGAACAAAAGCGACATCTGTCGCTCAAATTATTGTTGTGGCATTTTGGAAATAACATTCCAAACAAAACAAGCAGCCTCACTCCTGGATACGAAAGAGGAGTATCAGGAAGGGCTTTGAACATAAAACCGTTTGACCTTATTCCAGACGTTGCCATGGGTGTCGCATTCCATTTCGCCCCTCCTTCTGGTTGCGTTAGTTGCTGCCAATCTCGACCGAAAATAAACAGACAACAAAGTCAAGTGTTTCACATGAATTAACCTGCTTTATATAATATTATAGACTTTTCTCTACTTCTCCGTTGAAATGAGATTGGGATTGATCATAAATCGATTAACAAAGCCTTCAACATCATTATAGTATTGTTTAGTATCTGGGTATTGAGTTTCTTTAGTTAGTCAGTTTGCAAATCACAGCATTCCAAGCGCTCCAGACAATATTACAAATTATTTTCTGATTAACCGCAAAGCGTAGATGGAGATAAGAGCGAGTTGAGACCTGCAGTATATGAAGTAAAATTGCTTGTGACGCCGGATGCTTTTTGCAGACTCCCGGCTACATCCCCGTCTCGTAGTTCATTTTAGACTTGCCTGACTGGCTCTATCTACCTTTATCTCACTACGCACACACTCTCTCCTCATCTCTCCACAGCCTCAAACACGGCGAGGTTTTTTCCATCCAGCACTTTGCCACACAACCTCTCCAAGCGTTCATTCCTCAAGCTCTATTATTAATTCAGCAGAGGCTCGCTAATGTAACAAGCTAGCTGCTGCCTGGGTGTATCGCGGGGAGGGGCTATTGATGGTCCTTATGTGATCTTAGCGTGCACATGAATAGACTGTGCCACATGCACGTCGTTAGCTATTGGGTTTTAATGACCTGACTGCCCGTTGGCCACAGCGTCGCGTCGTTTAGCGCCTTCATTCCTCTGCATGGCCCGTCAGACAAGTTGGACTCGTCTTAAATCAATCACGTCACTGTCTAAGCTAATGGGAGTCTATGATATGAGCCCCAGAAATAAATTATCTTCTAAAAAAGAAAGAAAAAAAGGTAGCATATTTTGTAGATTATTCTATTCTTGGTGTAGTGCTTGCCTGATTTGTAAATTCAAATGTTCTGGGAATTATTGTGAAGAAATGAAATTAGAAACACCTATAAAATCAACGTAATATAATAATGTATACAAATTTACTTTTTTAAAATCATTTTTGTTTTGCCTGACAGATTTGTATGATTTAAATTTGAGTGTGCAAATACACTGAAACCTCTCTCACATCCTTCACTAATAATCTGAGTCATGTGAGCCAGAAATATAAACTTTAAGGCAGTTAATTGCAGCTGTTTTTGGCCTGCTGTTTGTCAGATTTCTTAAACTAAACTTTGACATTGGCTAGCAGATGTTGTCTGGGGGGAAGATGCTGAGTGAGCACTGCATTTACGACGAGCAGAAGAACAGAGTGGAGCATTTAGCAGCAAATGGGCCAGAAATAGTTGTGGGGGTTGTAAGAAAACACAGGAGTAAGAATGTGTAGACACTGGGAATAAATGTATTATGTTAGCAGTAGGTGATGAGCCACTAACTCAATCAGGGATTCACTTTTGGTAATTAACATACATGCATTCATTTCTGTTTGGGAATTAACATAAAGACTGTAATCTGAAATATGGATTTGTTTAGAATACATTTAGTGTATCAACAAAGCCCAACAACTTTTCTCAACATCTGTAATAATAACATAAATAATTCCAAATCTTTGTATTTTCAACCCCTTTGAGGCTAAAGTAAATCTCATACATTTTCCCACTTCTCAAAACAGATAGAGAGTGAGTTTTTCAGTTATATGATAACTCATGTCACCACCAATTTATATTAATGTACTGTATAAACCATAAATAATACCTTTGGCCATTGTATTAAAGTTTATAATGCTGTAGATGTAATGGTGCATTATAATATGTAGAGTGTCCATCTGATTACCCTCCACAGTGCCTTTAAACTAGAGGTGCTGCAATCGATCGGCCGCCAATCATGATCAGACCGATCGCGCCAAAAATCACTTGATCTGTGATCTGCAAAATCAGACGCACCGATCACACTTAACATGCATCGATCACATCTACCTTGAGGTAGATCATCTGTAAATTAATGCAGTGGCGTCGTTGAAGCTGCTTGAAACGCGCTCTGATGTGGTCCTTTAAGTCCGCGATGTAGCCCAGAACATGCACAGAACTACTGCTGTGATCAAACTTTCAGATGATCGGGGAAACTGCTTTAAACTCTTAGTATTCGTTTTTTTTTGCCTTAGTCTTGGGGGAGTAAACTCATTGATATAACTAGATCGTATGTTTTCCACTGTCCTCAAACACCCCCCCGCTCTTCATGCATTGTGACCGTCTCATTAGCTTCACGTGAGTCAGATCTTGGCAGATGCAGTGCGCTGGGAGCCGGCAGCTGTCACTCACTCGTCATGCATGCCTCTGAACCATCTGTTTGGACTGACTGCTCGTGGCCCAGACAATGGCCCACAACACAACCAAAGTCTGTGAACCCAGAGTCACTCGGGTGGAGAGCTTTGCAGAGCATGTAAAGGGCCGGGAAACGGAAGTGACATTTTGGGAAAGATTGAGTAAAACGATCTATATCATTTACTTATAAATAAAACTACAACTGTATGAAGCTTATTAGTGACACAGAACACGTTGGAAAAAACAATCTACTTGACTACTTTGAATGATAAAGTCATCTAGTCTTATTCCACATTACCTTACCCAGAACGTAGATGGAACAAGAATCATTTCTATTTTATTACTATTTCAAGTGAGAATTTGCTGCTTTTGGGGTAAATATTTAAAACTTTATCTCAAACAAGCGGCCTAATCTAACTGCTAAAAACAGTTAGAAATCTTTCCTTTCCTCTCCTGAAAATGTCACTTGTACCCTTTAGATACTCGGCCATGAACTCTAACGTGACCCTGCAAACTGCACTAGGGGCTTGTGCAGATTCAAGTACTTTTAGCTTGCAGAGTGATAGCAATGTTCTCTATCTCTTGAATCAAACACTGTAATGTTTCTGCTGACACTGTACTCCGTCAATGTTTTTATGTATACAACTAATTAAAAATGCCCATAGTGAATTAATGGCATCAACCAAAATGTGTGGTTTGTCATTCTTAACGTGAAAAAATGTTCTAAAAATAAATATAAGACTTAAAGAATACACAGAGCGATGTTTTTAAATCTGTAATTTGACAAAAGGTACAATGATGATTGTACTTTGGTCAGCAGAAGCAGTACATGAAAATATGAACATTCGGCACATTTTCATACATTATTTGAAAATGCCTGCTTAAAATGCATTTATTTTCTGTCCAAAGATAAACTTCTATTTTAGATTAGATTGTTGATATTTTAGTAATACTAGTCACAGATATTCTTCTTCTAAGCTGTAATCCTCAGACACTTTTGAGCTGTTGTTGATGCAAACATGTGCTTTATGTACTTTGTCTGTGCGAAGCATCCATAAATGTGATGTACTATGTTTTACCACTGTTTTCCCCCAAGTAGATCGCAACAAGGTGTGACCAGGTGGGGACCTCCCCTTTGCCCCGCCCCTCTCCCCCCTCCCCCTCCTCCCCTGACCCCAAACCAACCCCCAAACAATCCTTTCCGACTCCTGTTCTTCTTATGGTCAACTTCCTGTACCACATGAATCAAAGTCATTCAACATGGACGCAGTAGCTCCACTGAACCAACAGAAACCACAATCTGATCGCTCTCAACTGAAACATGCCTCCAGAAAAAATACATACAGTATATTTGATGGTTTTTTTTAACTCAACCAAGAATATTGTTTGTACAACTAAAAAGCAGGAGCAGCTCAATATTCCAGGCAATTTATGTGACAATTATAAAGTACACCACACAACTTTTTGACTTTCTAATACAATTTTGCATTATTTACTTTTTCTCTTTATACTTGAACCTATAAATACATTTTATCTAATCCTTCAATAAATCAACACAGAAACAGGTTATCTACAGCAAGCTAAAGAGCAGCACAATATGTTTGAATATACACAGACATTGTGAAAGTTTGCTTTGCCTAAAATGTGCCCTTGTATGGCATTAAACTAATCTCTATGGAGACCAGCGGATGTATGAGTAAATGTTGTTTAGCACTGAAAACACCCGCAGTAAAATAAACGGGAAATTGTAATGCCATACAGTGAAATATTCCAGGCAAATCAATAACAGCATTGAAAAATTACAGAGTGCATCTTTTAAGTGAAAATCAGAACATTTGAATAATAATAGCCATTAGTAATTAGTAAGTTTCAATTTCACTGCCAACATGCCACAACACAAGGTAGATTTAATTAAAAACATGGATTTGTTGTTAGATAGTTCAATTGTTAATTGCCAAAGTGATTGAAATGTGAACGTACACCACGTAGGAGGGGGCGATATTGACAGATATGTATTATTTCCTTTATTTTCTCATGACCTCGATAACGATATTGAGACAGCATTTTCACGTCAGGAATGTGCTAAAACTAACGCACAAAACATGAACATTTACCACAAAAGTGCTGACATATCACATTATACTAACTGCTAACTACTGTTTCTGGGTATTTTTGAGCTCATTTTTAATAGTTTTAATCACAGGCTCGATATTCTAATTTTGCACACCTTCAAACAAAACATTTATTGCGGTGTTACTCATTTTTCTTTCATCTCCCACCGCTAACACCACGTATTTGTACCTAGAAAGTTGGCCACGAAGCCGTTTGCTCAAAGTTTGATCGATAAGCTATTGCATAAAGTCCGGGTTCTAGAAATAGCAGTGCGGAAGATGGATTGGGATCGTGGGCCGACCTCTCTGTCCTGGCCCCCAGAAAAGAGTTGGACCTTTGCGGCGCCGCTCGCATCGCTGCCAAACACCTCATTATTGTCTGGCCCTTACTCCCTCGCCTTCCCTCGGACCTTAGACACATTTTAACCCCCGTAACAGATATAAAAACGTCCAAATTTACTGTTACGGTTTAGAAACAGTGCAATTTTGCTGTGATTACGTGATACATTAAATGTGATAAAACACAAATAGTTTTCATTTTAACGTCTTTGCTCACTCACCTAATGCCTTCTGAGCGTCCGAATCATTCACAGAAATGTGTTTATAAGCACTTTTTACCCAAATATATGCTTTTACAATATATCTTTACTGGGCTAAAACAGATTTTACTTTATTATAGGAAAGAAAAACGAGCCCTTTAACACATGACATGAGCCTTTATTCAACTTTCTAGTCAATCAAGCGTTTTTCTTGCGCAACATAAATTGACAAATATAGGATTATTTTGGATTTTGGTTTACGTTTTAACACGACAAAGCAAAACCTGGACTAGAACAGTAACATATCCGTTCTACATCCGGACTGATTCGTAGCTTCTAACGTTAAGACCCTGCTGCTTTCCGCATTTGGAGGCAAATTCAGTGAAAGCGATCAGATTATTGCCGTGGTTCTCCTCTAGGCCTCATCGTGACTGTGTGAGTGTACGGTCTGTGTGGGTGATCCTCAGGCCTACATCACTGAACGCATGCACCCACGATAAAGTGCATCAGAGCATGGACGCCGCTGCATGGGACTAGAATACAGCGCGAGTCGGCGTTATACAGTAAAAACAGGGTGGATATCGCATTCGTGCAAGAGTGCGTAATATAAAGAACAGGTTTGGAGATAATCCCAGCGTAGAAACTATGCCTTGGGTTCATATTTGACACGTTAAACAGCCGTCGTCAGTGTTAAGACTTTTAGACGCTCTGTAGATGGAACTTAATAGTGACTTTGTGCGAAAGGCCTGTGAAAAGTAAATGTTTGAAAACAAAGAGGAACTAATGAACAAGAGGCCTTACTGAATGTCAGAAGTTTGATAGAAATATGACAAAATCTGAAACAAATGTTATGTTTTATCCACTGTGGCTTGTATATATAAATAAATAATATCCCGCTATATCTTTTGGTTGATATATCAGACCCATATTTACACTTTTTGGCGTATCAGCCGTTGGCCTTAAATCTTTCCAAGGCCAATATTTAGTTTGGGCCGACTGATGCTTAGAAAGACATTTAACACTTCAGTGCGACGATGGCACTTCACAAAATGTGATTACACTGCTCAGTTATTGGTTAATTGTAAAACAAGGTTGTGGTTGTCAAAAAATATTTGACTGAGTTTGTACTGAGGACTTCAAAATATTGGATTTTTGTTTTAACTTGGCAATTGCTATGACAACGGTCCTAATTTTTCATCATTCTGAAAGCCAGGGATATATAAGTACAATAAAAACACTGTAAGTGAATGGAAACTATCTTCTATCCTCCGGAATAGCAGATTAATAACGATTTCTAGAAACTACTGCAATTCACACTCTAAAATCCTGTTACAATCGGTCTTCTTTATTAAACTTTCTCCTGCCACAATGTTAAACTCAATTTACATATTTTAAATGCTATAACTGAGATCAGATGTGTATGTTCTAAACCAACAGACGAATCTGAAATGTCAAAAGGCGCTATATATGGACAAAAACAGTGACCTGAAGTAGCTCAAGCGTTTAAAAATGGATGCGTTTTCACAGCCTTTGAACACAATGAAGACCTGTGTCGCCAAGTTTACTATATATTCCATTCTATTGATACTGATTACTGATGCACAGCGAACGTCTGCATGTAAAATCTCCCAACAAAAGGACGAGCGGTGCCTTTTTGTTAAGTCCGGTGCATGCGAGCGGGATCCGAACTGCAGTTGTGAATGAGGATTACATGATTCATATTTTGTGGAACGGTGCAGCGACGCATGCATCTGTGTGAGGTCGGTTGTGTGTGAGTGTGTGGGAATTACGCACCAATAAGTCGTACTTAACGAGATTAGTGTCAATAGGAATGACTTGGCACACACCCGAACACAATGCGATTACGCTAAACGGCAGATAAGAACCTCGCTTGTCTTTTCTAAGCCACGCCGAGTCCCGATGTGTGGCAGTGCGGTAGGAACTGAGCATGTTTGGACAACTGTTTCAGATCATTCAATTTTTGGAACTTTGTTGTGACCCTTTTAATAGACCCTTTAAAAGTTTCTTTACAAATACGGATTGGAGGCAAACGTGAAGTGGAACATAATGCGTTTTCAACCTCAGACTATCACAAAATACGAAAAATCAAGGTGTTTTTTTTGTAAGCATTTTTTAACTACAAATGATATACTTAATATTCAAATTTCCCATATTTTCAAAACAAAATTCACGACAAATTCAGATTATATTTCTTTGTTTTGTTTTTAGTTGCTTGTGAAAATTTGAAAAAATAAGAAAAAACATTTGTGGCTTTGTCCAACATCCAAACACTGATTTTCTGACATACAATCACAGAACACTATAACACTATAATCTATGCTGTAACGGTGTTAGCGACCCGCTCGTCTCAGTCGTACAGACAGATAAAGTCCGTTGACCAGGGCTGACTCCAGCTTGTATTTGTGCGTTAACGTGGCTCTTCGCTGCAGGGGGACCAAAGGCAAGGACATCAGCACCATCAAATCGCTAAGAGTCCTTCGGGTGCTGCGGCCGCTCAAAACCATCAAACGCCTGCCCAACTCAAGGTAAGCTGGAGCTGCTGGAGCTGTCATTTCTGTTCTAGTGCTTTTGAAAGTGTGTGCTTTTGGTTTGTCTATTTCGAATATCAGAAGAAAAAAAACTTGATAAAAACATTCATGTACATTGCAGTTTATATATTTTCACTTCCTGATTGTAATTGATGACATCACACTAGGAAATTACCCAGCAAACACTCATAATTGTTTTTTTATTTGACAAATAGAAATATATTAGAGCGACTTTATTTGTTGCATTGTGTTTAGAATGTCAAAAAAGTTGTTTCTTTTGTGTAAATTCTGTATAAACTTTGTCTGGAATCAGTGTTCCTAGTGTGATGTCACTTCCTGTCATTTTTCTACAGATTTTTTGGCTTTTCTCCACAAATACCTACTCGATTGGTGTGAAACTATAATTTATATGCACAACAGATACAAATACACCAAATAAAGTAAAAATTTGTAAATCGTAAAAACCTGTCATAGGCACTTTAAGTATCTACAAGAAAATAGTTTGAAAAGGAGTGTGTAGAAGTGCAACCTTGTGTCAATTACAAATGAGAAAAGACGAATCAGTTCACCTTTCAATGATACTATACAAGGCTATTTTTCAGTCCAATTTCTGGTCATGATTTATTTGTTTTTAATTGACAAGCAGAAACTTCTCCTGGTGGTTCTCAACGCCTGAGTTTTAACGTCCATTTAACCTCTGAATTTATAGCCCTCCTCGCGCTGACAGATAAATCGTAGGACTCTAGTCAGTACAAGATGACGTTATTAGTAGAGTATGATTATTAATAAAATTTAAGCAGATTTGACTTTAAGAAGAGCGGATCGGTGTGGTCTCTGTACCCGGCATTATGGATGATTTTTGGAGAGTGACAAGTGGATTTATTGCACTGCTATAGTTATTATTCCATTATTATTCCATACCTTTATACAGTATGATAGATGTGGTAACACTAGAGCATAATATAAAATGAAATTGTGGCTTCCAGCTCAGTTTACTGTCAATTAATACCAAAAGAAATGTAATCTTGCCAACCTTTTACTCCAATTACCCCATTGATTTTACGGTTACTGAACACAAAAATATGTAGTAGTTTTACTTAGATTAAGTGTTCAAATTTCAAACAATCAAACATGTACATTACATTTTAGTTAGGGATGTCACGGTATAAAATTTTAGATTTTTACGATTTATTGTGAGAAGAAACGATCACAATGTTACGATTATTCACGATTGCTGTCAACAAAATCCCTAATTTACTCATCTTCTTTGTGTGCAGTCGTTATAAAATCAAACTTTCTGAATGAAAAAGTAATGATGATGTGATAAAAATACACTTTACCTCAAATATTTTTACTATTTTGAACTAATATGACTCATTGTTGCCGCACGTTTATACTTTTTTACTACTTACTACTTGTATTGTGACCTGAATAATCACAATTTTATCAATTAACCGAATAATCTTGACATCCCTAGTTCTAATGCCGGCTCTCCAAACAATAAAACAAACAAATGGATAAATATATATCAATCCAAATGCCTATCAAAACAAGACAAGGCGCGGCATCCAGGCTGAATATCAACCCATGTATTTTAGTAGTCAACTAGTCGGTGAGTGTTTTTCAGGTTGGTCGCCCAATCAAACCAATTATTCATTATTTATTGTACATTGAGACTTTTGAAATGCATTATTAATCAAATAAAGGTTGAAATATGGTGACTGAATGAGTTTAGATAATAATAATTTACTAATAAAGTATATTCTGGATGAAAAAACTGAAATTCTTCATTCTTTTTTGACATTTTGATTTAATAAGGCCACGTTTTTGTTATTTTTTTAAAGGTGTTTTGGAGTCTGTATAGTGCAGATTGCGATGATAAAATTACAACTACCATTATTTTTATAGTCTACTAGTCACGATGAGTTACTTGATAGTTGCATCGGAGGATTAAAAAGGGACACAATTTTAGACTTGAACCGTGCCATTTGATTGATTTACGTTCAACATTTGTTAGTGTCACAAATAAACTATAATAAAACAAAATAAAGGTGTAACATAAATGGAGCGTATTATGTTGTTTTCCAGGCTGTGTTCGACTGTGTGGTGAACTCGCTGAAGAACGTCTTGAACATCCTGATCGTCTACATCCTCTTCATGTTCATTTTCGCCGTCATCGCAGTGCAGCTGTTCAAGGGGAAGTTCTTCTACTGCACAGACGAGTCCAAGGGCCTGGAAAAGGACTGCAAGTTGGTCCACAATCTTTTTCTTTTCTCACTGAGTAAAGCCCAGTAACTTTTAAGAGATTGAAAAGAGTCTAACACCTTGATTCCAACTCTAAAGCGAGAAAAAAGTGAAAATTTATGACTAAATCTCCATTATCTGACCAAGTTTTAGCCATACAACGAAACGCAGACTAAATTAAGTATTAATCTAGGACTAAAAGAGGAGAAAACCAATACATAACAAGGACTAACCCAAGATTCAAATGTTCTTGGACCTGCTCGAAACCCAGTCTTATCCAGGGGTAATTTAAAGTGCCTCTGACAGGTCGAACGACTCATTGAACTAAAATGCAGTTAAGGGTTAGATATAATAATAGGGTTAAATATATTAAAAATTATAAAAATGTAATCCCAGAATAGCACTTTTTTTAGGTTTATAATTTCACGTCCTGTTTGTAATTGATGACATCACACCAGCAAACACTGGGCAAAAACTCAACTAATGTAAAAAAATTAAAATAATTGACAAATAAATGAGAGCGACCTTATTTTGTTGACTTAATGCTTAGAGAGTGAAAAAAGTTGTGTAAATTCTGCATAAACTTAGTGTGTTGAAGTATAGATTGAGCTGTAATTACTCATGGTTACTGCCTACGATTATAATTATTATCGTTACTTTTTTTGTAGTTCTCACAATTGATTAACCAAATAATCTTGTCTAGAATTAATCTTGGATTTAACAATGACTATTTCAAATCTCAAATCAACACATATACAACTGCAAGAACCAAAAAATAACAATTGTGACCATTTTAGAATATTTACATATATAGTTATAAAAAAATATACCTGTTTTTGCCTTTTTTGTCAGGATAATTTTATTGTGCCATTCAGAATGTTTGATTTTGTAAGGCCGGTGACACAAACTGAGGAATAGCAACGTGTCAACAAAATGAACGAAAGAAAATTAAACATTTCATGGTTAAATCGTGACGTTTTTTTCCTCGCAATATAACCGTAATACTGAAAACCACTTCTTTAAACTATTACACTGTCACTGTACATGCTCCCAAATTGCTTTTACTGTTTTCCAGGGGCCAATTTCTGGACTACGACAAAGACGAGGTGGCTGCCATGCCCAGGGAGTGGAGAAAATACGAGTTTCACTATGACAACGTGCTCTGGGCTTTTCTCACCCTTTTCACCGTGTCCACGGGGGAGGGCTGGCCAACGTGAGTACACCTCCGGTTCACAGCTCGCTCGGAGAGTACCGACACAATTAATAGCACCTGTCAAATGGAATAAACTCCACCACTTGGGGAAAATATTGTCCTTGAAGATTTGTTCTACATTTTGACAGCTGGATTTAATATAAGGCTCTTGTGTGTTGTTTTAAGTCCGTGGTTGATGTTTTCTTATCCATGGAGGCCACTTTACCCATTTTCTCTTTTGCCTAATATAATGCATTGCTTTTCAGAGTACAATAAAAGATAATTTGGCTCAATGTGTACGGCCCACTTGTGGATGGGCTTTGCCACAGCCGCCCTGGGGCTAAACAAGGGATACGACAGCCTGATTGTGCAAACAGTCTCATCTACTTCCACACTTTCAGATAAAAGTAGAGCTGTAGGCCTTTTGTCGTTTAGTCGATTCATCGGCCAATGGTGTCTTAGTTGACCGTCATTTTTATTTGTTGACGAATTACTTTATACAGATTATAATTATTTATATTCGACAGCAGCAGAAAGGAGAAGATATGGAGTGAGTTAGCTGAAGATTTGGGAGCGAATCATGATTTGAATCAACATTTTTAAAGTACAGTTTGCTAGTATTTTCAGTATAAATAGTGACATTTTGCATGAACTCCTGTGCAGTTTTTATCTTTTGAGTGCAGTTTGGGTCAGATACATGGTCAGATCATAGAGATATTTGATAGTTTTGAGCGCTTTTGCCACGTCCCCTTTTTTAGTCGACTAATCAATCAGCTGGACATGTATTTAGTCAACGAAAAGGCAAAGTAGAAATATTTAAACACCTAGAACGGAGCCATGACACAATCAAACCAAATCCCTGGAGAATCTGTCTCTGTTTCAAAGACAATACATTACAAAAAGTGATCAATTTATCGCTCTCTGTAAAACTCAAATGTATTAATAGATGTCTAAATGTGTGGTGTGTTTCTTGCAGTGTGTTGAAGCACTCTGTGGATGCCACGTTTGAAGACACGGGCCCCAGTCCCGGATACAGGATCGAGATGTCCATATTTTACGTCGTCTACTTTGTGGTTTTTCCTTTCTTCTTCGTCAACATCTTTGTGGCTCTGATCATCATCACGTTCCAGGAGCAGGGAGACAAGGCCCTCTCCGAGTGCAGCCTGGAAAAGAATGAGGCAAGACTTATACCTGCAAAACAAATGTAGAACGTGTAAAGATACTGAGTAAGACTGTTTTGAATATCTGTAAATGCAGCTGTTTAGGACCAAGAATATCGTTGTGATTCACCCTTAACATTTGTAATTTAAACCATTATTTGGATTAAATATTGTCTGACATTAAACTAATTTATTCAATTACAGCCATTTTTATTGCTCAAAAATCCCTTGAAAAACCTGCATTCTTACTGTGAGCGGGGGTCGCCTCTCCACAGCTGTGACCTGTAACTTGGCCTGGTGGGGTCACTTTTTTGTTTGTCGTCTGATACCATACTGTGGAACATTCCTGGCAGAGCGATAACATCTCCATGGAGACCAGCAGGCGGACCCTCTACCAACAAAATGACATAGTTCACCTTTAATAAGCCATAATACATAATATTCTACCGATTGTGCAAGTGAATGGTGGTAATTCTAGTTCATTTTAAAGTATTTGCAGCAGTGCATGTGTATTGTTCACTTATCTTCGCCTTCTGAGCATCCCTAAGTATTCGACGTGGTAGTTTAAAAGCACTTGCCACGACTTTCTGAGGCCAGAGGGAGTTTTGTCGACTCAGTAAAGCTAACAAACATGAATGAATTAATAATTAGAAGAGCGAACAGTGCACTCATTTTCACGCAAATAGAAGAAAATTAGAACAGTTAAATACATCAAAAACAACTCCCTAAAACCATTCAAATGTGACAGAATTAACCTTTACCAAAACATGAGTAACAGCGATACGGTTTAGTAACATTGCACCATCTGTACATTCCTGCTCCTATCATCTGTTGCCTAGTGCCAACATCAAACTGCATGTTTATGGCCACATGTTTATTTATCTCTCGCAGCGGGCGTGCATCGACTTTGCCATCAACGCCAGGCCCCTGACGCGGTACATGCCGGAAAACACCAGGTCATTTCAGTATCGCATGTGGAAGTTTGTGGTCTCGGCTCCGTTTGAGTACGCCATAATGAGCATGATTGCACTCAACACTATTGTGCTCATGATGAAGGTAAGACACGAGCCAGTATGTATTCTACTTGGATTATTTGTGTTATAATTGTCTCACTTCATAGACTAAACGATATAAATCCTGGTGTTGCACTGACCCTTTGGCTCTCCACCAACTTTATATGAAGGTGTGATTATGCTTAGTGGCGGTCCGGTGGATAGAAGGCACATAATGGCAGCAATGTCTCTTTTATTCTGTCCCGAGGCACTTGTGGCTGCAGCACAAGCCAAGTCTGACTGGGCAATTATAGCCTGGGATTTGGAAACACATTTTAAACGTAGCCCACCCTTATTTAGTCACAATGCAGGTCATATAACAAAAATAAATAAAAGTAAAAAAGAAAAACTTAAGAAACTGTAGTGGCTCATGAAAGGCTCTTGACACAATGATTATTTTTTTTACACAAAATAGTGTAGTAGTTTCTTTAATTATCAATATATAAGTAATAATAGTTCTGATATAGTTCAAAACCTTTATAAAACTATTCAGGAAAAGTCCAACTTTGTCCTATTTGTATGAGTTGTTTCAGTTTCAGTGAGTTTAAATGTCAAATGAGCTTCTAGTTTTGATGCTTTTTTAAATATGTTTCATACACGTCTCGTTTTTGCCTTAGTTTCACGGAGCTCCAGATTTCTATGAAGCAATGCTGAAGAATCTCAACATTGTCTTTACCACTCTGTTCTCTTTGGAGTGCATTCTCAAAATCATTGCATTTGGCCCTCTCGTGAGTAACACCCTAAACTCTCTTCTACCGTCACAATTATACGACGACAAAATTACAACCAGTATTATTTCATTTTTATGTCTTTCAGAACTACCTGAAAGATGCCTGGAATGTATTTGACTTTGTTACAGTCCTCGGCAGCATCACGGACATCCTCGTCACGGAAATCAACGTAAGCGACGCGACACTTTACTGCTAAGAGCCACATTTATGTAAACACCACTTCTTAAAGGCGACTATGCAGCTAACACGCTAACCAGCCGCATCAGCAAAGACAATGGGATGGCAGAGAAGACCCTTTAGATCAGACGTCGACAGAGCGAGGGGAGAGCTAGTGATGTTTTGATGGGACGGATGTTAAATAAATGCTGTAACAAGCAGTGCCTCTGACTGGTCGGACGACTCATTGGACTAAAATGCAGTTAGGATAAATATATTTTGAATTCAGTTAAAAATTATGAAAAGTGTTATCACAGCATAGCACATTTTTTAGGTTTATTATTTCACTTCCTGTTTGTAATTGCTGACATCAGAGTAGGAAATTACCCAGAAAACACTGGGCCAAAACTCATCTAAAATCAATTTTTTGTTTGTTTGACAAATCAAAATATATGAGAGCGACTTAATTTTGTTAAATTAATGTTTAGAGTCTCAAAAAAGGTGTTTCTTTGTGTAAATTATGCATAACCTTTGACTGGAGTGTGTGTCCCTAGTGTGATGTCGCTTCCTGTCATTTTGTACCGATTTTTCAATGTTTTTGTCACAAATACTTACTGGATTGGTGTAAAACTACCATTTACATGTACAACAGGTATAAATATGACAAATAAAGTCAAAATTAGAAAATCATAAAAACCTGTCAAAAAGTCACTTTAAGCGAGAGCCTTTACAAAGATGGCTGCAGTCTATTTTCAATGTTCCCCTTGCCCTATTGACTATAATTTAAGTCTATTTCATACTAAATCTGTTTCAAGTGCGTTTACATGACCAAACAGCAGGTTACGTTAGGATTACTTTAGTTTAGTTATGTTATGATCCATTACTAGTATTGATAAATGAAATGAAAACGCAAAAAAATCTTATTTGAATGTGTACTTCCTATTTGGGGGCACGGAGAGGCAATGTGTATGAAATTTAAGATTAAATTCTTGCATAAACTACCTGCTACTACTACTACTACTACTACTACTACTACTACTACTACTACTACTACTACTACTACTACTACTACTACTACTACTACTACTACTACTACTACTACTACTATTACTATTACTACATCATTTCAGTGCTAATTATAATCATTGTTACGACAGTCTGGCTTTTCCCATTAGAACATGTCAAGATTCATGTGTATTACAATGTGTGTAGCTGTGTATGTTGTAATATATGACTGTTCTCCCATCTCTCTCTGTTCTCCTCTGTGCCTCGTGTTTTGGTCTCTTTGGTCATTGTGATAATTGTGGTCACTGGTGTCGCCATACTCCACGATGCCCAGACAACAGTAAGTTCAAATGCCTGTTTTAGTACCATGTTTCGTAATGTTCTCCAATGAGATATAATAGTTTAACTCTCAAGTGAAGCTCGTGTCAATATTCTATGGTAGAATTTGCATTTTAAAGGACACATATTATTCAAAGTTGATTTTTTTTTTGTTTAGCTTTTAACCATGTCATACGATACGTGAAGTTGTATTTAGCTTCTTTCTCGCTTGTTTGATGAATCTTGTTTAGAAAGTCATCTCACCGCTAACACTTTTTTAAAAATTCAAATATACAGTGGTATTAACAATAACATTGCTAGAGGCTTATAAACATTTGAAGTTTTAATATCTACATAGAAAATTAATAATACAAATCTAGACCCTTCCAGATGTGCGAGCAGCCTGGCACTAAATCATCACCTGACTCATTTTCTGAGCATTTCTTCTGTCAAATCACAATCATACAACTGCGTGCTTGCATTAGCATAGCAGAGGGAAGCTAGCATATATTTATCTCACCTGTGTAATTCCCTTTGCTGCCAGTAGATGAAGCCCAAAGTCAATTCCTGGCGCCAGAGCCAAAGTGACATGAAGTCATTTGTTTTTTTTTTGAACAATTACGATTGTTTTGGTTCTGAAACATGAGCTGCTAAAGTAAAGCTACTCGAGAGCATGTTTAAAGGACAATAACAATACAAAAAAATATAATATATAGCATAATATTTGTCCTTTCACTGTCAAAATGCTGGTATTTTGTCCTGATTTTCGGTAAATAGTTCCACAAGGACTGGGCCTGTCCCCATGTATCTTCTCTGACAGCACAAATTAACTACAGTGGAACACATTACACTAACAAATATTGTGTAACAAAGCGTTGCAATTATTCAATCTCAAAGGTTACGTTTAACATTTAAGAGATTTTTATTATTGGAGTGTTTTTTTAAATGGGGGGTGTGTCTTTTAACTCTCTACTACGAGTCTGTAATAAATGATGATGACGATGATGTTGGTGACATTCTTTTGGAAATCCCTGACAGACGTGTAAACTCGCGGCATTCCTTGTGTTTAACAGGACAGACTTCTGAACCTGAGTTTCTTGAGGCTGTTCAGAGCGGCTCGTCTGATCAAATTGTTGCGACAGGGCTACACCATCAGGATCCTGCTCTGGACCTTTGTGCAGTCTTTCAAGGTAGCACATTTCCCCTCAGTCTTCAAAAAAAAAAAAAAATGTATTGCTGTATTGTATTGCTCAGTTTAAGTTTATGATGACTATGCACATTACATACTATATATAGAACCACCACATTACAATTTATGACTTAAAAGTAAAACAAAAATGTGTTAAGCCAACAAGAATGGTATGTAAAATAATTTTTTTTATGTATTGTTTTTTTATAGTTCACTAGCATGGACCACACCCCCAGCTACGATGCAAAGTGTTTATTGACATACGAGAAACACAAATGTACAGAAATGGATGCGGTTTTGGGGCTTCTGGTGATGAGGCCTTGATACCCCCGTCTAGGAGATAAATTAGAATAATTAGAATAATTATAAGAGGGTGGGAGGGAGGGGCACGAAGTCACGAACGCTGATGTGTGTGATGCTTAAATAGTGTGGCCGCAGGAAGGGCCGTGAAAGGGGTGTGGTCCTGCTCCCGAACGTAGGATAACAAACTTATCTTCATTATGTAATACAAAGAAAATTAAAAAAGCAAGAGAGCCACGAGACATCACATTCATCATTGATACAAGTCTCTCTGGTTTAGCATACAAAAACGTCAAAAAACATGAAACAAAAGAAAAAACAAACTGCAAAGAAAAAGGGGGCATGCTGAAAACGCGCAAAGAATCTAAAGTTTGAGGGGAAACCATTTCTTAAGACAAAAGAAAAGGGCCTTCATCTACTTCCAGTACACGTGCAAATGGACTTAGAAAATGACACGTCTTATCCGCGTTTATTTCACAATCTGAACCGTTTTCCTGTATTCTACTGTGCTGTACATTGTGCCTGTTTTCTAGCCATCACTTGTGGCTGAAATGATTCACAAAGCATTTATTATTGAGTGTGTTTGGTTTCCCGTTTCTTCCCTTTAGGCGCTGCCGTATGTCTGCCTGCTGATCGCAATGCTTTTCTTCATATACGCCATTATTGGGATGCAGGTAGGCCTCTCTCTCTCTGTTTCACTCACTCTTCTCCTCTCCTTCTCTGCCCCCTATCTCTCTCTCTCTGTCTGTCTTTCTCTTTATCTTTCTTGCACACTTTTTTCTTCCTTTCTGTTCTCTCTCTCCGCCTCACCCTTCTTACTGTACACGTTCTCTATTGTCTATCTCCCTCACTTTCTTTCTTTCTTTCTTTCGTCTTTCCCTCCCACTCCTTTCTCCCATATCGCTGGCTTGCTCCCTCTTTCCCTATTCTCCTCTCTCACCCCTCTCCTCTCCCTCTTCCTCGTCTTCCTCTTTCTCCTTTCCTATCTATCACTCCCTATGTCTCGCTCTTCCTCATCGCATTCACTTTCTGACCCACTGTTCTTCTCTTTTCTCCCGTTTTCTCTCATCCCATTCTCCATTACTCCTCCTGCCCCTCCCTACTCTTTCTCTTTTCTCTCTTCTGCTCGCACTCCTCTTTCTCTCTCTCTTGCTCCTTTCCTCCCTCTTATCCCTCCCTTTGGCTATCTCTCCCATTGTCAATTAGTCGACTGATTATTTCATTAAGATTATAAGGAAAAATGCCTGAAATTAGCTGGTGTCAGTTTAATCTGCCTTTTCCCTCATAAAGTTGACTTGTTTACTAGTATTTTATTTCTTTATTGTTCATTTGATACAGACAGATAACATGCAGTGTAAATAATACTCAGATGCAGGTATCCCGGCGTTTATCGTGCTTCACCGTTTATATAGATTTTGTGCGAGAGCTCAATAATTTTTGCCAGTGCCACGCCCCGCTTCAGTTGATTAATCGTCGATAATTGTCTTTAGTTGACCAAAAGTGTCTTTAGTCTACTACAGCCCTACTCACCCGTTTCTCTCCCTTTCTGCTGCTCTCTGCTCCTCCGCCCTCTCGATGTGTCTCTTTTCTCCTCTCTCCCCTGGACGTGATCACCGCATGATGAGTGCAGTGGCTCGTACATGGGGGCATCGTTCCCGGTTTGTTTGCATGAGTGGGTTTTGTTTCTGCCGCAGGTGTTTGGAAACATCGAGCTGAACGAGGACACGGCCATCAATCATCACAACAACTTCCGCACGTTCCTACAGGCGCTCATGCTGCTCTTCAGGTATGAGGGATCTGGCACGGCTTTGGCTGATTATGTCCTGGCCAATATCACAACTTCACCACAGCTTCGGTGTTCGTCAGTGTTAGAAAGTATACTCCGCTGTATATATAGCCTGTGTTTTTGAGTACATCCTTGCGGTTATTTAGCGTTTCCTTTTATCTTGGTAACATTCATCTTGTCCTTAATTACGATAGATATGTCTTGATTTCTTTTAGGCAGACAACATTAGCATTTCTCCCTCGCAGCTTGAAGACTTGAGGATTGATTTTCAGATCAGCTATAATCTCGAGTTTGTTCTCCTTGCACTGGGTTCCTCTGGCTGCTCCAATTTCCCCGACCAATAAATAAAAGGCATTTTCCTGGTTAAAGGTTTTATAAAAGTGGAGTTACATTTTCATTCTGTAGCCATTATTTTATTTAGTATTTAGAGCGTGTTTCCAACTCTGGTCAAGACTGCCTTCTAATTGAATAAGCAAGTCAATGTATGATTTCCTGAATAAATGAAGATGATACATCATTACATTATGCACTGGGTCTTGTTATTGTCAATTATTAAACTCGCACTATGCAACTTTTCTGGTGGAGGCCCTGCCATCTGCTTGTCTCAATAGAGACGTTATTGCTTAGCCGTGTGTCATTAGACTTATCTATCTCCATGGAGGCAAGCATGTGACGCCAGTAGGCTACGTAACAGGTCAGATACAAGAAGGCTTAAAGGAGGCGTATTATGCTTTTTCCAGGTTCGTAGTATTAAGATCCTTATTTTACATTTCATTGTGAAATGCAATATTGATCTCAAACAGCTTAGTAATAGAAACTGGTCCATTGACTTCCTGTTCAAAACTTCAGAACTGATAAGCCCCGCCTCCTCATAGTGGTATTTCACCGTAACAAGCAGCAGATGGTCATTTACATGTTACATCTTAGACCTCTACATGTATCAATCTGAATCTTAATCATTCCAACAATCATAACTAAGTACAGGGATGTGGGCGGGGATAGGGGGTAGGTGAAAACAGGAATTTTCTCAGCACTCGAGCCTCAGTTGCAGGACAGAACGGGATTTTGAGTACTTTGTATCATTAGTTTACTTTGTATCATTAGTTTACTTTGATACTTTGTATCATTAGTTTACTTTGATACTTTGTATCATTAATTTACTTTGAGTAAACTAATGATATGCAAACACTTTTGTAACAGACTTAAAGCTCATTAAAGTACTAATGTGTTCATACCGTGGTTATGTTAGTTTGAAAGCATTAGTGAGTCTTTGCTAATTGAGTGCCAGCTGCTAAAATAAAGCACACGCATAATCATATAATCATACATCTAGCATTGTTCCGATGTTCTTGTTCCGTTCCGTTCTCCAGGAGTGCCACGGGGGAGGCGTGGCATGAGATCATGTTGTCCTGCTTGAGTCATCGCCCGTGTGACGAGCGATCGGGGACCCACGGCAAAGAGTGCGGCAGCGACTTCGCCTACTTCTACTTTGTCTCCTTCATTTTCCTCTGCTCGTTCCTGGTCAGTCAAATCAATATACACTGCAACAACAAATGATACAGCAGTGTTTGTACTTATTTTACGTGACTAGTAGTTGTTGGCATTGAAGTTAGAGATGCTTTTAATCTTGACTTGCCGCAGTCAACAGTGTAAATATTTTGCCATGCATGAATAAGTATATAGTCTACTTCCTGTTCCAGATGCTGAACCTGTTTGTGGCCGTTATAATGGATAACTTTGAGTACCTGACTCGAGACTCCTCCATCCTGGGGCCCCATCACCTTGACGAGTTCATTCGTGTTTGGGCGGAGTACGACCCAGCAGCGTGGTATGTTTACGCCTCTTTGGGTCGTTTGGATTTTTGTATTTAGAGGAGTTTTGGGACTAACCGTAACGTATATAACATTCTTTTTTTCCCTGTTTGACACAAGGACTGAAGACACAGACAGCGGAAACTGTTTATTTGAGCTTACGTGTTCATGTGCTTGTTCTTCTCCGCAGCGAACGGATTTCCTATAAGGATATGTACAATTTGTTACGCATTATCTCACCCCCCCTTGGCTTAGGGAAGAACTGCCCTAATAGGGTAGCATACAAGGTTTGCAACCAGACATTTCCGTCACTAGGGTGCTTTGTGTATCTCTCTGACAAGAGACGTTGAACTGAATGGCTGTGCACCTATGAAATCGCCTTTTATAATAGCACCACCCCTTCAAACGGACTGGCTTTGATGGATGATGCCGGGCAGGAGACAAAGCTTTCAAAGCCAAGGCATTTGTACCAAAATGTCTTCTCTGGTGTCTAACTTTTACATAGCAAATGCAGCAAACATTCAAAAAGATGCATATCAAAACAACAAATATGTATTTTTCTGCTGAAAGTATTGCTAAATCTACTTAGCTTCTCCATATCCTCAATGTAGTAGTGTTTTGAAAGCTTTGTCTCCGTGGTTGAACTCGGGATGTCTGTTTGCATGCTCGAGCAGACATCTCTTTACGATGCTGTCATTTCTCTTCCCTCTCATCAGCTCCATCCGTCTGTGGGTCGGCCCTTCCTCCACGACCACCACTAAACTCGCTCTGTCCCATTCCACGTCTCCTCTCAGGACTCCACCGCGATGCATCCTCGTGCCCCGCTACACTCCGGCCGGGGATGGCATCCACGTTGCATCATCTCACACTTGGAAATCTATTAACACCAGATTTCTGTGTTTTGTACCTTTCCTTTACACTCTTATCCTTTTTTTGTTCCCTTATTCCTCTCTCTAACTCCCCATCCTTTTGCGTTTACTTTTTTATTCATTTTTTTAAATCAACCCGGTGAAGTGGCCGTATCAAGTACCTCGATATGTATCAGATGCTGCTCCACATGTCCCCACCCTTAGGTTTGGGAAAGAAATGTCCACCGAGAGTCGCCTACAAGGTAGACCCTCCCACCTACTCGCTCCCTCCCCTCCTCCCCCCCCCCCCTGTGCTGTCCTTGTCCCATTGGCGTCAACCCCGGGCAACTGTCTGTGTTCATTATTTGATTTTTGATTTATTTATTTTTTGCTGAAAGTTTTGGTGTAAACCCCGATTTCATACTCCTAAATTGCAAAAAAAAAAGAAAAAAAGGTTGATCTAGTCACAATAAAACATAATAAAGCGTTCAAATGGAATAAATCCTAACTTGAATAAAATAAATCACTGCATTTGACTTCACAAGCACACACACGTTATCAGAGCTGTTTCAATGAGAGCCTGCATTTTAAGTTGTCTTGTAAAACTTATTTAGTATATGTAGAGTTTACTTACAGTATTATTTTTTTAGTTGTGTTAGTGTATTTTTGAGTAGTTTCAACAAATACACTAAAAAATCTTACTTAAAACCCCCCAAATGTTTTGAATTGAAATAAAACAATTACATGGACAAAGAAGACAGAAGAAAACTCATTTATTGAAGAGCAATTCCCCCATTGCGCAGTAGCAACAATATAAAATAATAAGTGTGAAATCAATCACGTAGATATATATTTTACGTACTATTATCAAATGTACATAAAAAGACTAAACCAAGCGTACTCGACCGTTTTGACACGCCTAGACCTATGGAAGCGCTGGTCTTTTTGGCGCTTGTTTGCCTTAGCGGGGTCTTTCATTTGTGGAGCAGTGTAAGTGTGTCTAGTCTGTGCTTTTCTGTGGGATTAAAGACTTTTGGATGTGAAGCTTTTTTACTCCTGTCTCTGCTGTCCATCTCATCCCATACGAACCTGTTTACATTCGGCTCTCCGTGTGAATGTGCGTGTGTGTGTTTATTGGGACATGTTTTCATTAAAGCTTCATTTATCCTTAACAATCTGTACGCTCTGAAATGTGGGAAAGTTTTAGATTTTAAGGATTTATATTGAACAACAATGAAAAAGGCACTGAATGAGTTTAATCTGCGTTTTAAAAAATATATAAATACAGTTTCTTTCTACTTTTCTGTATAAAGTGCTGTTGTTGTTTTTGTATTGTTTGCAGTTCAGGTCATTTACATAGAGAGACTTTGCCCCACGCCATTTTTAGTCATGGTCGAAAAATAATGTAACATAGTGTAGTCTAGATTGAGTAGTCATTTTTAAACGTTTAATCAATAATTTTTGGGGAGTTTTTAATCATAGTATCAATCTAATTTACACTCCAAAGAAAACTTAAATAATTATTTATATTATATATATTTTTTTTTATTAAAATGTTTTTATTTTTCAACTATAAAAAACAATGAACAAAAATATAATACAAGCAGGAAAAAATAAACAAAACACGACCAGAGAGAGAACTATAAACGCAAATCATAAGACATCCCACATATCAATAAGAATTAAAAAACAACTGATCCCAAATAACTGTCCCACTTTGCCCACAGTCTGTCATATTATGTTTTTATATATATGTATGTGATATAGAGTTTATTCTTTATTAACAGCGATATATTCATTGGTTCTTTGACTTCCTGTTCAAAACTGCAGAACGTAACAATCAGCAGATTTTCATGTATGTTTTTATTGTTAAGAAATGGCTAAGTGACATAAACTGAAAGTAAGTACAGAGAAGTGAAAAAGATGTTTTCTGAGCAGGACAATGCAAGAGTACACAAACATACATAAAATGCCACAATTCAGAACACTTTCCATATTTCCTTGATATGTCTCCCTTAAAACATTTGACAAGAATAAGTGTATCCAACCAAGCATTCACTAATCATTTAACATCACAGTTGGATTATTGAAAATGTTCCTCTCGTGCTTCCAGGCGTCGAACAGACCGATAAACACAAGGCTGAGATGACACACAAATCACATGACCTTACTTCCTCCTGTCTCCGGTCCTCTGTGTTTGGCCTTTATATAATAAACACATGCAGATACTCACCCACTGTGGACACGATCAAAATGAAATACCCAGTTGTCTCATGTCCTATTTCACCCCAGTAAAGATTTTTTTTTTTTTCGAGATGTGACTTGCAAATTCAAACTGGAACAGCTCAGAACCCAGAGTTTATCCGAGTTTGACAATCCGACACGGCTGCGCTCTGCATTTGGATAAAGTTCATCATCCGACAGTTAAAATACTGCAAAGTCCTTGTGTTATTTTCCCTTTAGTTGCTCTCGACTGTCCACCCACTGTAATGACCTTATGACAACAAATAATACTGTCCAGGTTAATAAATTAACTTCATTTGATCCATACGCGTACATACATTCATACAAGTAAATATTTTAGTTTCTCTGATGTGTTGAGTTTCTTAAGTCATTTATACATTTTGGATTGTGTTAAGTGAATTTAGCCAATAAATGGCTAGAATTTAGCCATAAATCCCCCCTTGTATATTTAACGTAAAAGGCAAATTTTGCATATTCTAAAGTTACAGTCCCTGTCATCTATTTTTTAGTTTGTGCCTTTTTTAGCAGTTCACTTTTACATTCTAATTACATATTTATTCATGGTAATCTGTGTCCATTAATGCCATCGTCTTAGGATCTATCTCCATCGTATGAACTATCTTTAAGTGTAGAACAGAAGTAAGGAGGATGTGTTGTTGAGGCATGACGATATACTATTGGAGAGTTTATGGACCTTCAAGGACCTTCACACAAAACATTACAGTAAATCAGTAAATGGGGTGTTTTTGTGCAAAAGAGAACATTTTTACAGACCACCAAAAACTACTATAATATACTGTGGTGTAACAGTGTGTGCCCATTACAGCCACATGCAAAGTCAGTCAGCGATATGCAAAATACTTCATTCTTAAAATAGTGCGCTGTGTGTTGTAGATGTAATATTCTCAATGCTTTGAAATTCAGGTATTGAAAATGATGGCAAACTGACTTCAAAACCAACATGCAGATTGGGCTGTCCATCTGCCAAATTATTCAAAACCAGACGGCATTTTATGTAAATATTAAATACGCAAGCTGCCCTCTCATAGTTGAATAATGTTTAAAATGTGAAAAATAGTTTAAGAAGTTAGAGCAAGAGCTTGTTGTTTCCTAAATCTTTTGTGACTCCCAAACGCTTTGCTCAGCTTTGATAGTTGGTTTTATTTTATTTTTCGTCAATATTTGTGTGTATGTGTTGAGTGTCTGCCCTTCATCGCTACAAATCCATCTCACTGACTCTGAGCTACGCTTCTCTCTGCACTGCCTTGGATAGCACATATAGATGAATGCTTTTTTTTTGTGTTCAGGGGAGCTCAACTCTTCACACTGTTTCAAACAAAGACTATAGTGTAAATAGTGGAGTTTCTGTGCGTAAGCAAAGCCATCCTCACTGCAAAAAGGATATTCTACTCGTGCTAAAATGGCTCCAAATCAGAAAAGTAATCTCGATATGAGTCGTCTTGACATTTTTTTCTTGTTGTTATTTATGCGCCTTCTGTAATCCGTCAAAATGTGCTAAAACCTGCCTGTAAATGCCTGGATTGAGGAGCACGACGCGCCGCCACTTTCAACAATCTGAGGTGACACAAAATGTCCACGACTCACGGTCTGTTTCAATAACCATGAAATAACTTCTTTAGATTTTTGTAGAAAACGAACATTGTTGTGCAAAATTGCCAATCCAGGACTGAACCTGAATTAAACTAGGACTGGACTAGCCACAAACTGGGTCTGAACTACGACTAACAGAATCCAATTAAGTGTAAACCCGGAAGAAAACAGGTCTAAAGCAGAATGAAACCAATTAAACCAGGTCTAAAGCATAATTAAACAATAGCACATATATATATATATATATATATATATATATATATATATATATATATATATATATATATATATATATATATATATATATATATATATATATATATATATATATATATATATATATATATATATATATATATATATATATATAATGAATAGGCCTGTGATACACCCTTATTGGAAAAAATACAACTTCATGATTTTTATTTTTTTCCAACACTTTTGGCAACCTTTTGGAAGTTTTTTTTTAACAATATGAATGTAGAGAAACTGTCATTCCCAGTATTCAGATTTATGTCATTTTAACTCATGGTAATATCCTTTTTGCAGGGCTAATGCCACCTATAAACTTGCTGCAATAAACACTCAATAATGTAGTAACCCAACCAACAAAGTACACATGCACTCGTAGGTACCACAGAGTGGAGCTCCTTAGAGTTGGTGGCACTGTCATGGTTATGCGGTACATGCCTTACTCTCTCTCTCTCTGTATTTCACACATTTTTCCTCGGTCTCTGTCAGTCTTGCACAGTGCACTTGACTTGGCGTAGTGCATATTGTAGCCTATAGCAGTGAATGTGAATGTAGTTCGTCTCTTCTCACTTTGTTACGTTTCGGTTGAGAAGGCTTTTTGTGTGCTGGCTAGACAAAACATACCCACATATGAAAAATTGTGCTTTTAGTTTATTTTTCTATATTTATTTTTATCATTTTCAAGGGATTCTTTACACATAGACCAAGAGACAAATATAGCACACAAAGGGTCTTCTTCGGGTGGCCTTCATTGTTGTGGTTAAGATTTTGATGTCTAACGTTAAAATTTTCTTTTTTCATTACTCCTCTTGCATTATCTGTTTTTAGCGCCTGGTTAAAATGAACATGCCTATCGCCGACGACAACACGGTCCACTTCACGTCGACACTTATGGCGCTGATCCGCACCGCGCTGGAGATCAAGCTGGCGTCAGGTGGGATGGACATACATAACACTCAATTATGAAGAAATAAAGAAAATAAATGTGCCTGTGTGTATGTTATAGGCAAAGTAAGAAGTGTTTAGGTGAAGTAGAGAATCTTTATGGTTTTCTGTATTAGCCAGGACCCTCACCCCCCTGAACCATTATTCATTTGGTGACAGATAAATAATGCTTTAGTAGGCCTACATTTTTTATACGAGATAAATTAATAATCCCTCCATTCCCACACAAGCTTCACCTTTTTTCAAGGCAAGATAAGCAACTTTTTTCTTATGCTCCTCAGGCTTATTTTAATCGGTATTATGTTTAGCATAATCCTAATAACAGGGTGTGATTTATACTACGGCAACTCTGGCTGTACAGGCTGTCGTTTGTTCACCTTTCCTGTGTCTTCTAAATGAAATTATAGAGCAACAGAGCAACAGAACACTCTCATAGTCACTTTTATAGTAGTAGAACGCCCAACGGAAAGACTTCTGTAGAGGAAACACGTCTGAACCAGTAAAAGTAAAAAGTAAAACATTGAAAATAAGCTTCTTTGTTACATCATTGATTGTATACTATGCTATACATATTTGCAGCATATATTGTACCAGCAGCAGTGTGATACTGGTCGTACAAGTCTGTGACTCCCTCACAGCACTTAAGGAGAGAATGACAGGAAAGTCCCGCCTCTAAATGTGCTATAAAGTAGATTCATTTTTGTAAAATGTCCAATGTTCATGTGACCAACAAGTCAACAATGCACCGATTCCCTGGGCCTGAAAACGGCTTTTTAGTCTGTGTAGAACTTATTTTCTCTGGAGGTGTTATCTAATACAACCAGAGGAAGGATTACGTCGAATGGTGGTGCCCAGACGGGCTCTGGAATAAGGTGAATGTATTATATATTATATCTTTTGAATGGGACTTTTCTCCATTCTGCATTTTTTGATGGAATGACACAGACAGAGGAATTCCTTTTCAGCTCTACTTCTTGTAATTTTCAACTTTCATCTTTAAAATGTTCTTCATAATCTACAGTTTGACTGTTGTCAAACTATGATAAACATTTAGCACAGGTTCTATTCTACCAAAACAAAGCAATCATTAGAGAAATGTTGATGGCGTTGTCATCAACTCTCTGAGTCAAGTCTGTGGATATAAACTTAAATACTTATATTTTACAGGATGTAGCATGTATTCTTCTGCTGGAAACATGTATTATGAGATGTACTATCACAAAAAAAAAAACAGCCCCTAGGTAAACAGGCAACAAAAAAACAAAACATCGGTGAATCTATTAAAATTTCCCCAAACTTGCCGCTCCTTTCTCGTCCCTGCTGCCCCGGCTCGTACCCAGAAGCATCTGTGTCCTTCATCTGAATCCTGTAGATTTGTCCTCGAGAGAAAGTCTTTTTCCCATTTGGACTCATTAGGAGACTTTGTGTTGCTCCGGCCGTGTGCGCTTCACTGCCTCAATCTGCACTTTTAATAAGGGATTCTTCTTTGCACCCCGCACTTTAAAGGAGTCGTATTATGCCAGGCTTGAGCTTGCAGTCGTCGTGGTGTATTGTTTTTGCACCTCAAACCATGAGTATATACTTTTACCTCTGACCTGTTTAATTGATTTCATAAGGTGACGTCTTCTCCCTCCAAACGGTCAGGTTCATATTCCTATATATCTGATCCCGGTTTTTGCAATTGAACTCTTCAGATGCTTTGATGTGAAGATAATTAAAAGTAAATATACAAGTATTTGTTATTTTGTGACCATCTTGCAACAGATATAATCAATGGAAATAACCTCTAGAGGACTTAAGCCTCCGATGGGTTTATCTTATCTGTTCTTATCTGAGTGCACAACCACTTCCTGATCCAAGTGTTAAAGGTGCACTATCTTACTTTTCTGTTGAAGGGTCTGCCACCCTCTTGTCTCCGTGGGGACGTTTCTGCTTTTCCTGTGTCAATCCCCAATTTGAGTCTTGCAAGTCATTAGCCTTAGTATATTTTCATTTGAAAACTATATATATTTTTCAAATTTCTGAACATAAAACACAAAAACAAAAAAACAAAAAAGAGAGGGACAGAAAAGGTACCTTACAAATCAATCAAAACTAAAACACAAATGAACCCAAACAAACGTCCTACTTTGCCCACAGTCTGTCAAATGTGTCCATTTTCAAATTGAGTCCGAATGTGATTTTTTCCATTTGTCGAATGTCCATTATAATGTTAGTTCAGTCCTTAATAGTCGGTGTGTTTTGTGTCATCCATTTTTTTGTGAGTGCCTTTTTCGCCGCAGCCAGGAGAATTCTCCAGAGATGACCGCCAATTAAGATAAGACAACATAAGATCACCTTAATTTGTCCCACAATGGGGAAATTCCAGTGTAGCAACAAAGGTCCTGAGGCTCAGATACATAGTTGTGAAATCTAGTGGGATGGTGATGTCGTAAATTGTGTGCAAGGCTTTGTTGATCTCAGTCCAAAACTTGTGAACAACAGGACAATCCCAAAACAAATGATGGTGATTTGCCTCCTGCTGCCACAGCCTCTCCAACATTCTGCATTTCCCTGTGAGTAGTGGGCACTTTGACATGGGGTTATAAAGAAGCGAGACACATTTTTCCAACATAATTCCCTCCAAACATGTGATTTTGTGATTTTCCTGTGAGATGTACATATACTTTCCCACTCTTAATCATCCAGAACAAAGTGACCCTCTCTTTCCCATTTACCCTTAATGTAATCAGTGTTAATACATTTATACAATTTAGATATTTATCCCCTTGAAAGTTCTGATTTATATGCTTTAATGAATGGCTATGATGGTCATTATTCTTTTTAATTTCTTGATTATAATAACTCCTTAATTGTAAATACCTCTAAAAGTCCTGTTTTTCTAAACCATTCTTTCAACTCATCAGACCTCTTCAGATGATTCTCCTTCACAATCTGGTAAAAGACTTTTTTACCTTTTGTTGTCCAGACTTTAAATCTTGAGTTTTTGCTGTTAGGTGTGAAATTATGATCATAAGCCAACCAATTTAAGATTTTAACATCTTTGTTTAGTTTGTAGGTTTTGATTAGCTCCTTCTATGTCTTCACCCAAGGGTTCTCCACCTCCCCAAATGACTCAACCGTTTGTCATCTGCCAGTAAAGCTTGTACAGGAACCCCCGGCACAACAGAAATCTCAACATTCTTCCATTGAGCTTCATATTCTGGGTCACACCAGTACAGCACCACTCTGATCTGAGCTGAAATAATAATAATATAATATATATAATAATAAAGTAATTTTTCAAACAAGGCAAACCCCAGCATCCTTTTTCTTTTAATAATTGTAAGGTTTTGAATCGGATACGGGGTTTTTTCCCCTGCCATATGAATCTTGAGATTGCTTGATTACACTCGCCACTTGGTGATGGAAACCGGAAGAGTCTGGAATAGAGAGAGAAACCTGGGCAAAACATTCATTTTTATAGTTTCAATCCTTTGACTTAAATTTAAAAAGGGGATAAGGTTCCATTTGTCAAGATCTTTTTTATAGTAGTAAAAAGGAGGGTAACATTTTTCTTCGTCATTGTTGTTAGGTCTCTACGGAGTACCACACCTAAATATCTAATAGATTCCGTTTGCCATTTAAATGGGTAAGTCTTTTTAAAGGTCATAGGGGGGGCAGACTTTCAGTCGTTTGTACATTTAATTTGTATCCAGACATTGGACCAACTTCTTGAAGAAAATGCATAACATTGGGTATGGAAATTTCTGGTTTGGTCAAATACAATAGAACATCATCTGCGTAGCAGACAATTTTATGTTCCGTCAATTGTAACACCATGAATTGTTTTTGATTGTCTAATAAATTGGGCCAATGGTTCCAAATACAAAGCAAACAAGAGGGGGGACCAGGCACAGCCCTGCCTACGATAGAAATGGGTCTGTATGAGGCACATTCCAGTCGGTCCTTCCCTTCTTTAGGTATGAAGGATATGATAGCCTCTTTCCAACTCAGAGGGGTATGAGTTTTTTCAAGTGCCCAGTTAAAAGTTGCCAAAAGCAAAGGAGTGAGTGTGTCTTTTTAAGCTTTTTACCCCTCTGAGTTGAACTCATCGCTCCCGGGAGATTTGTTATTGTACTGTATTATGTTCTTCTGATATGACAGGCAAATTGAGGGTGTCCAGAAAGGAATTTAAACCATCTTCTTTATCATCTGGAATTTTTGAAAAAAGTTTTTTATAAAGAAGATTCAAATGCTGATGCTTTGTCTTGTTTGGTTTAGATTTCATCACTTTGCCTGTCCCATATTTGAAATATTGTTCTTACAGCTTGTTGTTTTTTAAGTTTCCAAGATAGTAAAGCCTTAGTATGTTTTCATCATTTAAATAGTCACAAGCAGTTAAAAACATTATCAGTTGTAGCCAGAGCTTGTAAAATCTCGCCATAGTCAACGAACACATTAAATATTACAATAAATCAGTTTGATGTCAATTCAATGTTGTGTTTTCAGGAACGTTGAGCTCATATTTAACTTAAGAGAAACATGTTTTAAGATACTAGTCCACGTACACACAAATTCGGCACTGACTCAAATTCTACAGCATGGCACTAAAACTATCTGTCTTGCATTTAATTAATCTGTGGTATTTTTTACAACTAAACACCTTGAAAAACAGGTATTCTTACTGTTGGAGGTCGCCTCTCCACAGCACAGATCTGACCTGTAACGTTACCTGGTGGCGTTATCTGCTTGTCTGCTTGGAGGGAAGCGGTGAACTGTCCACCAGAAAAGTTACAGAGATGAAGTTGAACGATTTGTAAAACTTTCTTTTATGTCATTATATGTTATTAAAGGACACATATTATGCTAAATTGACTTTTTTGAGTTTTTGACCATGTTCTAACACTGGTCCCTCATCAAAAACATGCCTGGAGTCGCATTTCATTCACTCTAGTTTGATGAATTGAGCGTCAAAAATACTCTGAATCACCTCGATAACTGACGTTTTCTCGATCTGTGTCGTGACACAGAGAATCTTCATTGCTGTTTTTAAGTCCATAAATCATCCCCTCCCGTCAAACCACGATAATTGCAACCGTGTGCTTAAACCAGGAATTTGGCAAGCAGCGGCATTAGCAAAACATTTTGTAATTCCCTCTGCAGCCAGTAGATGGTGCCAAAGCTCATTTACTCTGGCGTCTCCCAAGGCTGTGGCAAAGTTCTATTGTTTTTTGTAAAACTTTTTTTCAGCTCGAAAACATGAAATACCAAAGTAAAACATGTTTAAAGGCCAATAAAAATACAAATAAAGCATCATATGTGTCCTTTAAGTTTATTAATGTATTGAAACAGGGACAGTGCACAACATACATTAACCTTAACAGAGATGCATTGTACCAGGTCGCTCAAGTGCTAATTTCCACCTGTCGTCCCTGGGCAGCTGATGTTATTAAGTCCCACTGA
This sequence comes from Chaenogobius annularis, assembly GCA_015082035.1. Taxonomy (NCBI): domain Eukaryota; kingdom Metazoa; phylum Chordata; class Actinopteri; order Gobiiformes; family Gobiidae; genus Chaenogobius; species Chaenogobius annularis. The sequence goes on from BJKM01000106.1 coordinate 564,015, forward strand.
GATGTCGCATCAAGTGCCAGTATATGTCCCCTTTAAGAGCCCCTCCAGTGCACTGCCGATGGGCTGCTTCCCGGTTGTAAATGATTCATGAAGCAGCGTGTTTGTGGCTTGTGCAGGTATGGTTGCCCAGCGCCTGAGTGATGCTGAGCTGAAGAAGGAGCTGTCCACAGTCTGGCCAAGCCTTTCACCGAAAACCATGGACTTGTTGGTTACGCCCCATAAGCGTATGTATTTTTGCATAGTTTTTTTTTCCTTTTACAGATGTTTTTCGCTATCTTGTCTTTTTTTTTCATTCTTGTTGTATTTGTAGTTAAGTCGACCGCATAAGTATGATTGATTTACATCCCTGAAGTTACTGTTTACTATTCAAGCTAACATCTGTAGACAATCTGTAATTTTCTCATTAAATTATAGTTAAAATTCAACAAATAAAACCAATCCTTTGTTTCTTTTTAGTGCATTCACCCCTCCTGGTTTTGACTTGGTTGGGTCATGTTTTAGTCCTGGTTAAGTTCTGGTCTAGTCCAAGTTTTGTCCCTAATTTACCGTAGTCACAGTTTAGTCTCATTTCCAACACCATGATAAGCAATACTGTATGAGACTTCAGGTACTAGTTCTTTGTTTATACTGCCCTCTATTGGCAAAAATTATGTATTTATTATTATGTATTTATTCCTACAACTATATTTTTCGTCTCATTTAATACACTATGTTTCTGTTTTCCTTAAAATCCCATTTGATGTGTTGCAGTAAATTCTCATCAAGATGCATTTAGTATTTTTCTCAAATTAAATCATTTCGTTGCAGATTGACATGAATAGAGACAGACCAGTGACTCAGCACATTGCCTTCACGTCTCTTTCTGCAGTAGCCTCTTTACTTTCTCAATTTACTATCACAACTTCGTGTGTCTATGTGTTATTTTCTCTTGTAGCAAATGAACTAACTGTGGGGAAGGTGTACGCCGCCCTGATGATCTTTGACTACTACAAGCAGAACCGCATGAGGAGGCATCTGCATTCGAAAGACGACAGCGGACCGGGATCCCAGGTAGCGCATCACGACCACACGACGCACTACTGCCTGTTCATTATGAGCATAAGGTCGAGCACAAGCGGCGATGCTGGATATAGAATGCATGGTCACGACACAAAATGCCTGCATAAGCCGAAGACCAAAGCATATCACTAGTCACCAATTATTAATCATAGTTACGGCACGTGGGTTGGATATTAGCAGTCTAGTTTTGTTTTCGTCTGCTGTGCATGGAGGGTTGACAGCTGGAGGGAAACAAGGCAGGCTTGGAATGATGGGTAACAATTAAATTAAAGGTGCACTATGTACTTTTTCTTTGGGGGAGTCCGCCACTGGCTTGTCTCCATGGAAGTGTTCGTGCCTTGACAGGGATGTTCAACAGTATGGCCTTATACTTCTCCATCTTGCATTTATTACATTTCAGATGTTTTTTATGGCTTAAAGTGCGTATGACAGTTTTTTTTCATGGTTTTCTCATTTTGACTTTATCATCTCGTTTTGGTCCCGCTTCAAAACGAGATGCTACACCTCAAGGGGCTTTCCAATTATTTTCCTCACAGACTTTATTTGGTCTGATAATATTTTGAAATATACATTTAATATTTAAAAGTAAAAAAAAATATGTTGAGAATATGTTGGAAGTAGAGTAGATTTCTTGAACATTGGAGTGTTTTGTGCCTGTTACACGTCCTGTTTTCAGTCTCCATCGACCTGCCAATGGGACACAGAAGAAAATAACTCACATTTACACATGTTCATTAATGTGCGCTGTCCCATATTCATTAAAAATAAACACAAAAACAACAAGACTCGAGACCATCCAAAAGTATAGTTTCTGTAACCAAAGTATATTATAAACAAGGTCAATGACAACATTTGTATTGATTAATATGGCCTTAGAGATATATACTGTAATCTATGTACAATGCAAATAATAGAAAATTATCCAATGAATGAGTCACACATTGAGGCCTGTGTAATTACGCTGCACTCGGCCTCAAACGAGCGCTCAACACAAATGATAACTTTGTGCTGCAGAAACTTACAAAAGCCCTCCAGAACTATAATTACTTTTATTATCCATGAATCATATTTAGTTTTGGAGTGTATTTTTATACATTTATACATATCCATGTCTAAATAGTTTGCCCACGTGTTATAGTATGTTAATATGCTGTGTAAATACTGTTTCATCCTCTTTCCTCACATCATTTTTAAAAACACCATATAATTAAGTGTACATGCTAACAAAGAACACGACACAATGGCCCGTGATCCATCTGTCGTGAGTTCAAAGTTACACAGTGCACCTTTAAATGGTTGCTAAATGTCACACAGTTGATGACAGATAGCATCGGGGTTAATTTAAATAATATAGATTGTAAAATAGCTCTGTTTAGCCAATGTGTCACGACTGCATTTAAGTTTTCGCTTTCATGTAAAGGCTTGAATATCATAGTTACTCGCATATACTTTTGCTAAAGCACAATTCATGTACAAATCTACTGTGGTTTAACAAAACTAGAGACAACAAATACTAAACCCTACAATACAAATCTAGCTTTTACTCAGAGCTTTGCACATTTGAAACTGCATGTATTTCACGCCACATTACACACACGATCCAATGCATTAGCTCGAGCATGATTGCAACTTGATGAATATTCTGGCCCAAGTTCGACACACTGGCGGCGCCCTCTGCTGTCTGATTTGGGTCGTACAATATTCTGCCTGCTGCCTCTGGACTCCTTGAGCATGTGGCCATCCGTCTCTCCTCCACAGTGCAAGCTCGGGGCTCTGTTTAAGCCATTGCTGCCTCTGCCTCACATGCAGGAGTCGCCTGCCAAAGACTTGCCCGTGATGCCGTGGGGCACAGAGCCCCCCAGCGTGCTCCAGCCTCGCAACAAGCCCAAGCCCCAGCCCAAGACCAGACCCAACTCCAGCTCTCTCAACAATGGAGGAGCGCTGTAAGTTTTCTGGGGGGAAATACTTACTATTTCTGTAATTATGTGAAAGTCTCCGAAGATTAGCATTAACGTAACAACCAGATGTGTAGCAGACCTTAGGCTCTAATATGGAGTACAGATGATGCTTTGTAGGTTGACTTTTATACTTTGTTATGATTATTATGAAGAAGAAGGTAACAAGCAACAGATTTTTTAGTTACTTTCTGACTAGAAGTGACCCAACAATGATCAAACGTATGAATCATTTTGGATGTACATAAATAATAAATAATTTTCTTTTCACAATAAATAGCTAGTTTTAGGGTTTACGTGGTTTTGATTTGGTCCTGGTTCGGGCCCAGTTTGAGTCCTGACGTGGATTTGGTCGGATCTCGTTCTAGTCCCGATCTAGAACCACTTTCAGGTTTAGTCCCACACTCAGTTTTGATGTGGCAATTGTGCAAGCGTACCCGCACCCTAAATCAGCATCAGGACTAAACTGGGGCGAAACTTGGACCAGGACTAACGCAGGACTAGAACAGGACCAAACCAAGTCAGTACATCAAAATTAAAGTGGGCACAAACAAGGACCAAGTAATTAAAGCTTGGGCGATTTTTTAATTCCCTTTATTTGAAATTTGAAAAGATAAAATGTTTAATAATTAGAATAATGATTCAACTGTGTGTGCAGTTCTGCTTTTACAATACACTTTCAAAATGTACTCATCTTTGATTAACTAGCGTTAAGCCTCTTTCATAAAATAATTTGTATTACTTGGGAAAGAAAATACTGACATTAAGACTTAATTTCTCTCTCAGTCAAAACTACTGTCGCCGTCCAACGCTGTTTTCTCCTGCTTGTGTGAACGGCTGTGGGATTGGGATTGGTCAGAAAGGTTATCGTTGCAAAATGGAAGCTACATGTTGTTCGGTTAATCGATAACATTGATTATTTAGGTCACAATATAGTCTTACAAATTAAGAAAATAATATTTATGACCATTTTAGAAGCCAGAAAGGGTATTTCAGTTCAATTTATACTCTAAGAAGTAAACATGGATGTTAAATCTGCTACATATTATAAGCGTATTATTAACTTTATTATTCAGAAAGTAAAATTTGTAGGAATTGTGATCTATTAGACAATTTGAATGAGAGAAAATTAAGTAAAAGCTAAGTCAATAATTGGTAAATTGTTATATTTTTCTCACAATAATCACAACAGTAACATTTGATTTCATGACATCCTTATCTGCGATTTACCACCAATAAGTTTAACCAGGTTCTGAATTAATACTTTATACTACTCGTGTTACTATCTCATGTATCCACTTTTTGCACATGAGGTATATCTTTAAATTGTGTGTTTTTCTTTAATAGATACATAAAATTCTCTCAATTCAAATTCATAAATGTGTTTATTACCACTGTAATTACTAATACAACAGACCCAGTCATGAGCCCAGCATTAAAGGTTCTTCCTCCTGGGTGATGGAGAAGCACAAGGACCCACCCCTAATCAAGCCCAAAAGACCTCTGTCCCGGGACCCTTCGGAGGACACAGCCGACAATGTTGTTCAGGTACACACGACATAAACTGATGATTTATGAACCTAACACAACCCAATATGTCTGTCACGATCACTGGAATCTGTTTGCTATTTCTTTATTTTTCCCCGCTGTAAAGGGTTGAATATATAACACATACAACTTATAAATGATACTAACAAACTACTGTAACTAAGTGTTTCATTCTGATGTTTATTTATTACAGTTCATGGTTTTTACAATATGGTTCATTTTGGGGTTTCTGTATCAGTTTATTGTGGTATTTTCTGGAGGAATATATATATATATATATATATATATATATATATATATATATATATATATATATATAAATATATATATATATATATATATATATATATATATATATATATATATATATATATATATATATAATATATATATGTTATATATCGTTATGTATTGATTGGCCAAATACAACACTGCACGTTATCGAACATGCTGAAAGATAGTATTAGATTAGGATGAGCTGAAATGAGGTAGTTCCATGTCCTGAAGTAATTTTTTTGATAATCACATTATTTACTTCCTTTTACTCTTGCTTAAAGTACACATATTATGCAACATGCACATTTTTTGAGATTTATAGCATTGTTCCCTCAACAAAAACACACCTGGAGTAGCATTTAGCTTTGTTGACGCTCACTAGTATATTCTAAAGTAGGATCAAGAAGAGAACATCGCTGCTGTTTGTTTATTTACGAGGCTCTTATTGGTATTTTGCCTGATTATTTAACAAGTTTTCTGACCATCAAATCAGGAATTCATCGATTACGATCTCAGGACATGTTTATTTTATAGTTAAGCTGTAACAACACAGAATTAGGAAAAAGGCTTTTAGCTACTTTGCGCCATATCTATGGAACAAAGCGGACATTTTTTAAACTGGATAATGTACAATTCTATAAATTTAAGGCACTTAAAGGTTTCCTGCAGAGACGTTGCTCATGCTTTGCATGATTTTATCCCATATTGTATGCGATATTTTATTTAACTTATTGAATGTTTCATTGACATTTTATTTTGATATTCTGTAGAGCTTCTCCCGTTGAGGTCTTCCCCTGTACAATTAAAATGTCTTCTTCCTCTGAGCCTCAAATAACACAATTTTCCCAGTTTTGTGACGTAATAGTTCCCTGATCTTCTGCGCTGTTTTTAAGTCCACAAATCAGGGGTGTCCAAACTATGGCCCTGGGGCCAAATGTGGCCCTCACCACCTGCTAAATCGGCCCAAAGAAACAAAAGTAGTACTTTTTAATGTAAAGCTTGAATGTTATACAGACTTAATATAAATGTTCTAAGCCTCATTAAACATGTGCAGGTTGTCTGTGGCCCTGGACAATTCTTGATGTGGGAAACACCTGACTGACATGATGTCATGTGTGATGTTTGTAGAACAATTAGTTTAAAGTTCTAAAACATGATATGCCAAAGCCGAAGTACTGAAGAGTATGTTTAAAGGCCCATAACAATCAAATAATGCGTAATATTTGTCCTTTATGTAAGTGAACTGCTCTTCTCTCAGTGTGTGCACACTCCATACTTGTACTTATGTGTGCACTCTATGTGTGTACGCTCCATGCTTCAAAAGTTGTGCGTTTGGTTTTAGGGCACATTTGTGTTTGATGAAGATTCAGTATGTGCAGTATACATATTTACTACATGATATTTGAAAATACCACAATTTACACCTTAGGTATTGTCTAATTACATCAACATTGAAAGATAGATTAGATATTACTTACTGTTTTGGGCCACTCTACCCACAGTTATGTGATGTGTGCTGTGTTTCGTTGCAGGAGTCCGTGGAGATGGTAAAGATGGAGACCAGTGCCAGCAGTACTTTACCGGTCCCTGGGTCGGGTCTGGAGAACCAGGGCCGAGCCGCATCAATGCCTCGACTCAACGCAGAGGTCAGGAGCGATAAAATCGTCCTGTTTTTAGCTTTTTCTTTAACATAGAACAGGAAACACTAAACATAGGATTCAAAAAAAGTATTCCGTTCACAATGCAATACAGTTTACGTACTGAGAGAAGGCTGAGTTATGAACTGCTGAACGAAACTTCACAAAAATAAACAAAGCAACAATTCGATTTGGTTAATTCTATTGCCTTGTCCTCTCTTTGTGCTGTGTAACATAGCTTAAGATTTAAGAAATATTAAACTATACAGTACCCCTTTCTTAGAATATAGATATAGATAGAATTTGAATTTAGCTTTCTACATTTCAAGCACAAGTGTAGATGGCAGTAAAAACACTAGCACAAAATGTATACACTGCAGGGGCGGCCAAACTTTTTTCCCCTGAGGGCCGCATTTTGAAACTTATACAGAGCAGAGGACCACAGTCAACCCGACACTGAAGTGGATCATTCGAAATGTTGCATTTGACATTGTTTTGATGAGCCTCCACACCTTTAATAAAACTTGGAATATTAATATTAGGTTGGTATAACATCAAAATGCTAATTCTTATTGTTTGGACCAACTTAGCAGGAAGCCTGAGGGCCAACAAAAATTGGTCTGAGGGCCGCATTTGGCCCCCAGGCCGTAGTTTGGACATGCATGGTATACAGTCAGTCTCTACTCTACTTTGCGTACAAGTGAAAGGAATTAAGATATAATTGAACTAAAATAGTCAATTACCAAATATTTACTGCTATATTCTACTAGCAACAATTTAAAGGAGCTTGTTGTGTTTCAGATAACCTAAAGGTGTTTTTTTTTTCTACAATGGAACACTCCTGGACGAATGAGGGATTACACTGACACGTATCTATCTGATCTAATTATCAGCATTCAAATCGTAAACGTCTCACTTTGGGTTTTAAGCTTTAATTCCAGCTCAACCGCTCACTGTGAAACACTCCGCCTTGTCCTGATCATGACACGCGCAGATTTGATTCAACGCGCCGTCAAGTCATTATTCTTGTGAACCATTACAGAGCCCGTTCAGCTCGGCTTTCGGTTAAGTCCCGAAAAGACCTCTGCATGAATGAACAGAAGACCCACAGAAATATAGTAATACGCTGCCCATTTCCTGAGTGATGTTGAGGCTGATCGATCGGCACATTTAAAGTGCATCCTTTTCACCGGCCCAAATTGAAAAAGCGCTCGTTGATCGCGCTCCCTCTTTGCGCACGGGAAGGCCGCGGTAATCCGATGATAGTCGTGGCAGTCGGCCAGCTGTTTGCCAGATCGGTGTCGGTTTTTTTCCAAAAGATGAGTGAGGCTGCGAAAGCTCTTCCCAGTTTCAGATTCACAAGCAGAAGACGAGCCGGTAATTTGTTTAGTGCAGAAAAGAGCGGGAGAAGTCTGATCGCGTTAGTGAAAGTATTGGAGGAGGAGATGGAGGTTTCCCCTTTGAGCAGTCGAGTGTTGTTTTCTTTTACCCTTTGAAACGGCGGCAGGAAATCCCTCAGCCTATTCAATTAAACCAGGACCTGTGCAGAGCCTCTACTTTAGTATGGACACTGCGGATGTAGATTTGAATGTCCGGCCCAATAGTCTGAGGGTATAGATATATAGATATGTTTGAACACTATGAGTTCAATTCATAGGTTGCATTCACGGGACATCACAACAAACTAAATGTATCGCAGTAACACCCAGGACAGAATGAAAATGTTGAAACATCTTATTCATAATTTTCCATCCATCTTCTTCCGCTTATCCGGGGCCGGGTCGCGGGGGTAGCAGTCTGAGCCAGACTTCCTCTCCCCAGGCTCTTCCTCCAACTCCTCTGGGGGGCGTTCCCAGGCCAGCCGAGAGACAGTCCCTCCAGCGTGTCCTGGGTCTTCCCCGGGGCTTCTTCCCGTTGGGACATGCCCGAAACACCTCCCCAGGGAGTTGCCCAGGAGGCATCCGGAACAGATGCCCGAGCCACCTCAGCTGGCTCCTCTCACATGGGAGGAACAACGGCTCTACTCCGAGCCACTCCCGCGTGACTGAGCTCCTCACCCTATCTCTAAGGGAGCGCCCAGCCACCCTGCGGAGGAAACTCATTTCGACCGCTTGTATTCACGATCTTGTCCTTTCGGTCATTACCCAAAGCTCATGACCATAGGTGAGGGGAGGAGCCTAGATTGACCGGTAAATCAAGAGCTTTGTCTTTCGACTCAGCTCCTTCTTTACCACAACAGTCCGATGCAGCGACCGCATCACTGCAGACGCTGCACTTATCCGCCTGTCAATCTCATGTTCCATCCTTCCCTCACTCGTGAACAATACACTCCTCCACTTGGGGAAGGACTCCCCACCCACCCGGAGAGGGCAAGCCACCTTTTTCCGGTTGAGAACCATGGCCTCAGATTTGGAGGTGCTGATTCTCATCCCAGCTGCTTCACACTCGACTGCAAACCGTCCCAGAGCATGTTGAAAGGTCCAGGTTTGATGGAGCCATCAGGACAACATCGTCTGCAAACAGCAGAGATGAGATCCTGTGTTCCCCAAACCGGACACCCTCCGACCCCTGACAGCGCCTAGAAATTCTGTCCATAAAAAAAATTAACAGAACCGGTGACAAAGGGCAGCCCTGGCGGAGTCCAACACGCACAGGGAACAGATCTGACATTACTGCCGGCAATGGGAACACGGTCATATATTCATCATTTTCCTGATTCTAAATTGGCCTTGATTTAGTTTAAGTTTTTATTTTGACAGGGTTTGACTAATATGAAGACATGAACATATTTTTAAATATAATATATATAATTTTATGATAATGTTAGTCCAGTCCTGCAGTTTAACTGCAGATTTGTTGTCCTGGTTTAAGGTTAAGGTACATTTTATTGTCCCTGCAGGGACCTGCATTTGACCCAGGGGCCTATCCATATGAAACACAAACTGGCACAAAGTTCAATGTCTTCTCTGGCAGTAATTAAAAAAAGCAAACAATAGCTTCAGAAAATTCAGGATTCCCGCCACAAAAACGCTGGATTCGCAGGTCGTGCGTCCACATAGACTTTGAAAGTAAACTGACCATTTCGCCGCCGCGGTCTGAACACAGCTTTAGGTGGACAACATCAAATTTTAATACAACCTGTTCTACTTCACGTATAGCACCTGCAATTGAAAGTCTCTTCCCACTCTTTCTGTAAATATCTTTGTCAAGCTCAGAAAGTTCTTATTCTTCTCCTCCTGTAAGTTACGGTTTTTAGTTACCTGGCCAGGGCCAAGAATGCACATACTTGAACGATCACAATAAAATAAAAGAAAATATATGAAGCACCTTTATTTTGTTGAATAAATGTTTAGAGAGTCCAAAAAGTTGTTTCTTTTTGTAAATTATGCCTAAACTTTGACTGGAATGATCTACAGATTATTCAACGTTTTCTCCACCAATACCTGCTCGATTGGTGTGAAACTATAATTTATATTTACAACAGGTATAAATGCACCAAATAAAGTCAAAATTAGAAAATCTTAAAAACCTGTCATACGTCATTTTAATGGCACTTTAATATGTCCTTTTAAATCAATGGTGACGCATGTCTTCTGCTTTTGCATTTTCCCACAGCGGAGTCAGTCTCGCCTCACTCCAGGGAACCATCTCACTGTATGTACACGTGCTATACATTTACACTTATTGTCATGTATTCATTAAAATGACAACATGAACAATATTAATATTTTCGATTCTGATTTCAATACTTATCACTGTTGAAATGTTCTGACTCTGTAGCTCTCCTTACTCACACTGTGAACATCCTCTGACAGACCGTCCCAGATGCCAGTCCCATGCGGCGCTCTGCCTCCAGCGTGACCCCACAGCGCCCCCAGGAGGTCAACTTGAGGGACTACACCCTGGAGAAGCCCATCCAGGACAGCAGGCCGCACCACCGCCACCACCATCACCACTGCCACCACAGACGGGAACGAGAGCGAGAGAGAGACAGGGAGAAGAGGCAGAGGTCTTTGGACACGCCTGTGAGCGGACAACCTCCTACTTCTGCTGGTGCGTCCTACTTCCCTGAACACAAAGAGTCAGTCACATTCCAACAACAATCAAAATTTAAGTTTCCTTATTGACAGTCAATAGTACACACTGTCCATTTTCTTTTCACGATATAAATGTTTTTGTGCGTGGGCCCTGATCAAACAATGAAATTCTAATGTTGCAGAATCACTACTAACTTGTTTGAACATATAAAAGGATATATCAAAGAACAATAAACGCAATCATGTCTGAAGAGAGAAACATGCAAAACGCCAGGTGCCATTTTGTGTCAAATCGACTTTAATGAGCTTTAATCCAACACAATTCGCTCACTGTTGTATTTCAGTTGATGGTCGTTTGAGTGAGCCTGTCCTGCATTCGAGGCTCGAGCGCTCAAACAAGTTTTCACCCCGCCACCTATCCCCGCCCACTGCTCTGTACTCATTTACACGCTTACTTACTTTACTTATTAACGCTCCATAACACTGCTGTACAAGTAGGCTTAAAAATGTCACATAGCCCTGTTTCAGCAATAAATACATATGTTATAATGTAATACTAAATATCTGAAAAGAACATCATATTTCTTGCCTTTCCATTAAGACGAGTAGAGACTGATAGAGTTAGTTATTTAATGGAAGGACACCAACATTATAGTGGTGGCTTCTTCTTCATTGCTTACACTAGATAATGAATGAACTTTAGCAGTTGAAGGCTGAGACAGTGGCTTGGACGTAATGCAATCTGCTGCCTTTTTTCATCACATGTAGTGCAAGAGAAGGCAACTACATGTGGTCCCCTATGTTTTTTGCTGGATGAAAAACTGTCAAAGGACTCGAAAAATACAGAATTTATTTTTTATCTGAGGCACAAATTGGCTTACCACCAAACCAACTTGACTTGCCCCTGGTGTAGTGTCAACAGCAGTATGCATTTCAGCCGGATCTGATACTAAAATTCTAGTGTAATTGGCAATACACGTCCATCATCGTTCTTACTGTTGTGCCTCTTGTGTTATGAAGTTGACAGCGATCAGCCGCGGTGTACGGTATGCGGCTGAGGGCACATGTTCTGTGTTTGTCCGATAAAAGCCTCAGACACGCTGAAGATTTACACACTGGCCGTCTGGCTGCCGAAGCGTGGAGAAATGAACCTGTCAGGGAGAGCAGAGAGACAAAACTGTGGTGTGTGCACATATTTTTGGGTGTTCCTGCTGTACCCCGGAGCACAAAGAAATTATGAAAATCCAAAATAGTAGAAGTATTGTGCGACTACAGCTGATCACATGTGCTGCACATTCCGCCATCTGCCCACTACAAAACTTTTCTCACTATTATTTTTATGTAAGTATATTTTAATGCAAGAAGACCATTCAGTTGTTGTAAATGACAAAAAGCCTTCTTTTAATTGTGTAATATCCTGATCAAAGACATGGGAACTTTTTTCTGACTTCTGAATTAAATAAAGGCATATCTTATCATACTTATCGCAATATCGTGTAGCCTCGATCGTACAGTATCGTCCCTCCTCCAGGTGTCCCAGTGGAGCCCGGGTCTGAGCCTCCTGCCCACCGGGAGCGCCCTCACGACAGGGGCAGGTCCCACGAGAGGAGGCACCACCACTCGTCGGCGGACAAACAGCGGTACTACTCCTGCGACCGCTACTGCAGCCGGGAACACTGCCAAGCAAGCACCAAGTCTGCCACGGCCAGCTGTGCCGCTTCGCCCAACGAGGGCCAGGACACCAGCACCAAGCAGGTGGGCCAGCGCCAGCCGCCTCCTGGTGCTGTACAAATGTGAACCAAGCAGCTTCAATTGGTTATTTGTTTAACTTTTATTACAAACAAACTGAAAGTATAGAATAGACGACTTAATATATATTATCATAGCAATTAATTGTGTGACTTTTTAGCGTTATTTTACATAGACCGAGATAGAAAAACATTGTGTGCACCATATTAAGTTTTGCACATGACATCACATCATTTTAGCAGTGAGTCAAGAGTGAGTAATGTCATTGTCTTCCATAAGAGTCCAAAACAGATCCGAAATGTGAAACAGGTGCTACAATCTAATAGCAAATATAAAACTTACTTTAGTTTGTATTTAGTTTTTAGATATCTAAAATAAAAGGAAATCAAGTAAACAAAAGAAAACCAGATAAACAACAGGAACACTGCAGCCTCGCTCACATTTAGCACTGATACTTTGGCATCACACACAGATGAACTGATTACAAAAATATGTTTTAAATCTGTGTATTGAAGAAATAAACTGTTGTCCTTTATCTCCCCCTGCCGACAGCAAACAAGCTATCTAAGTTCTGCCACTACTGTATAATATGAAATTGAGCAAAAAATTTATGCCCCAAAGCCCTGACCATTGCCTCACCCTAATTGGGAAAAGAAATATTGAAAAAATGTAACATTTGCTAGCAAACTGGTGGTGGTTGTGTGGCATGGGAATATAATATTATAATAAAAATGTGCATCAGTGCATAAGAACCTCTAGTACTACTGTTCCAAGCCTTCATCGTCATGGTTAGCGGAAGATACATTTTTATAACTGGACAATGAGTAGAATTATTTGTCTTTCATAAGTTGAAATTGATAGGTTTGGGTTTTTTGTGTATTTTTGTATTACTTCTGTAACAAATAAGCTACAATTTCATGAATCTACACAGCGCTTGCTCTCTGAGTTCTGTTTGTGACAAACGCTAACTTCTAGTGTTATATTTTTGTTTCGTTTTAGGAAGTAAGTATAGTTATACATTTGCATATGCGGTTTGCTTTATTGTTACCCTTATTCCAGCCGTACAATATCAATGTGCACGCTTTCTCTCTGTCTTCTTGTGGTGCTGCCTCTCATGGGCTTTCCCTTCTTTTTCTACTTTCTCTTTTCACCATTCATCTGTGTGTCCGTTCTCCTCCATCACCTCCTGTCTCGTTCCTGTCTCTCGTAATCCTCATTTTGCTCCATCGTTCGCCACATCCCATTTCACATTTCGGCGTCCTTCCTCATGTCCTACGTCCTTTCCCCTACTTCCTTTCTCCTGCTCCCCTTCTCACTACCCCATCGTCTCAAAAAATGCTTGTCCACTTTTCACGCAGGGCAGTGGTTGGGTTAGCTCCTCTTGTAGCACTCCGGTCCGTGGACGTCGGCAGCTTCCTCAGACCCCTCTCACCCCTCGCCCTGGGGTGGCCTACAAGACTGCAAACTCCTCCCCGGTGCCCTTTGTGTCCGGTCAGGCCTCGCTGAGTCGCTTGAGTCGGGGCATATCGGAGCACGTCACTCTCCGGCACAGCGGCTCTCACTACTTCCCCTGTCCCGTCACCAGAATCTGTTCGGAGCCCTTTCTGCGAGGGGGTCACGCGGAGGTCAGCACGTATAGCAGCCTCCGCGAGCAGCTGGATGTCTTCCCTTATACGGGACTCTCTCCTCGGACCGCCCTGCCTCCGCCCTCCTCCCCGCAGCACAGACTGGGGGTGCCCAACGGGTACCACCTCAGTTATGGGGACAGAACCAGCCCCAGCAGTAGCCCTGGTGCCCCCCGGGTGGCCAGGTATTACGAAGAGGCAGACGAGGACGACTGGTGCTAGCATGGCTTTAAAGCAACCTTTTTAATGCATTTTGGAGAAATTGTGATGAGTTTTATCATCTTCTTTGAAGGCTTTAGTTGTTTACATTGTCACTGTGTGTTAAATGAATAACTTTATTGCTAAAGGGGAGCGCATGGTTAGAGGAGGAGTAAAGCAAGTTTGGGTAAGAAATGTGTTTGTTTTAAAAGCGCTGGATGGAAAGTGGACCTTTAGCCAATTTGAGATGTCTTACAGTTAATGCTGGAGTTACTTTGGCTTCCTGGTTTAGTCGAAACCACCACACTGATGCTCAACAATGTAATCTGCCCAAGATAACCCAATAATTGCACATTTGAGCACACAAATCATTTTACAGTTTGAAGTACATAAGATGTAGCAAAATGTATGGAACTGTTTATCTGTTTTATTGTATGTTTGTGTTCTTTATCTTCTTAATTCAATGTTATCCATCAAACATTTAACACACGGTTTCCACTTCCACCCTCTGGGAATTGTCACTACAATGGAACACCAGGGTACAAACACCAACGATCCAACAAAAAAAAGTGAATATATGTTGAACTTTTACTGAAAAGACTTGGGCACCAGTTTGGTCGTTTCACCTAAACCTTTTGTCTTTGGCGGTCTGGTTCCTGTGTTCGTTCAAAACCTCAAAGACACTGTACAAAGAGCCTTTCTGCGTTCTTTATTTGGGAGTCTACCATTCCATGACGCTGCCTAATCGTTACATTCCCTTTTCCGTCAGCCGACCACACGCGGCTGACCATGTCCAAGAACAGAAGCGCCACATGGTAGTGAGACGTACTTGTTATGTTTTTTTAATGGTCCATTGTGTAAATTTTTTGTACGCCATTTTGGGTCTTACTGCTTAACCATCTTTTCAGGTCTATAGTGTTTTTACAGACTTCTTTTTTGCGACGTTTTAAGACAAAGTGCCTCTCCTTTTAGATAAAAACTGTAGATTAAAAAAAGAAAATGCAACTGTTTTCTAATGCATTTACTTGGTTTGTTCTGTATGTAGCTCTGCCGGAAAACAAGTTGTATAGAACGCCTTAAAGCAGAGTCGACGCACCTATTACAACGCTTTAGAACTGGAATGATCGCACGACCTAGTTCAAAGTTCAATATTTTTTCATTTCTTTTGACAATTGTTTTCTTTGTAGTGGAGCAAGAATCAACATTGTGCAAAATGCAATGCTATAGCCTTCTACTTCTGACTATATCTATCATCGACAGTGACACGCGCATGTAAAGACGGCGTAGAATAATTTTTTTGTATCTTTCAGCGGGGAAAAAAAGGATGTCACGACGCCGCGGACCTCTTGTATTGCCTTCGATTCCATTGTTTGAACTGAAAATTGTGTCCGAGAGTGCGATTAAAAAGGCTTGAACAGTTTTCCGAAGCCTGTAGAGTTAGCCTTTAGCGTTAGCAGTGTGCGTTTATGTCACGGTTGGATGTCTTTTCCAAATATAGGTCCACTTGACGCTTATTTTTGTAACATCTTGTCGCGATTGTGTGGCTAACGTTAACACACCAGGTTGATCCAGCAGCTACCCAACATTGGAGAGTGACAGTAGGCATATAAACATTCATAAGTCAGTGTATTCATGCTGCGAAAGAAAGTCGAAAATCATATTCCAAATCATCAACAGCTTGCAAACACGGTCTAGCCTGGCCTGTCAGACAATTACTCAATTATTCTTTCAAAGCGTCTTCCTTGGGGTCAAGGTGTAAAATAAGGCAGATCTTATGCAATCTTTCTTTCTTTTTTTTTCAAATCGATTGCGTTTTCCTCTAATCCAACATTGTTTCGTCCTTATTTGTTTCGCTTGACGGGGGAAGAAAACAAACGCAACTATAGGAACACTGACCAGGCTAGACTCAAAGTAACATACGCCAGCCAATGAAGTAGCCGGATCTTCTGTCCACGAGGTAGCTGGAACATGACAAGGGCTACGTAGAGATAAATGGAGGATAAGCATCTCCAAAAGCAGCAAAGTCTGTAGGTTTGTTCTGCTGTGGTCATGTATAAGAGCGCGGCGAGCCTCGGAATGCAGTTGTACTCAAAGTTGTTCGTTTAGGTTTGAATATTGACGATTTGGAAGGTAAACCACAGTCGACATGGGGTTAGTGTTAATGGTTTTAAAGACTCTCCATTAGCCAGAGCAGTCTGAAAATGGCATAGCACTTGAGACCATATGCAGACCCAGTAATGAGTATAAAGGTGCACTGTGTAACTTTTCTGGTGGAGGGGATGCGACCTGCTTTTCTTAATGCAGTTGTTAGTGGTTAGTGCCTGATGGTCGGGTGATAATGAGTAAGCTTCTGTAGCTAAACTGGCCTAAACTGTTAGATTTTTGACTGGTTTATCTCTTTATTTTATATCATAAGATGAGATAAGGCTAGTAGACCTAACCTAAACCCTAACCTTTACCCTAACCCTTTCCTAGCCTTACCTTTACCCTAACCCTTTCCTAGCCTTACCTTTACCCTAACCCTTTCCTAGCCTTACCTTTACCCTAACCCTTTCCTAGCCTTACCTTTACCCTGACCCCTTTCCTAGTCTTACCCTTTACCCTGACCCCTTTCCTAGTCTTACGCCTTTACCTGACCCCTTTCCTAGTCTTACCCTTTACCCTAACCCTTTCCTAGTCTTACCCTTTTACCCTGACCCCTTTCCTATCTTTACCCTTTACCCTGACCCCTTTCCTAGTTTCCTTTACCCTTAACCCTTCCTGTCTTACCCTTTACCCTAACCCTTTCCTAGCTTACCTTTACCCTACCCTTTCCTAGTCTTACCCTTTACCCTAACCCTTTCTAGCCTTACCTTTACCCTAACCCTTTCCTAGCCTTACCTTTACCCTGACCCCTTTCCTAGTCTTACCCTTTACCCTGACCCTTTCCTAGTCTTACCCTTTACCCTGACCCCTTTCCTAGTCTTACCTTTACCCTAACCCTTTCCTAGTCTTACCCTTTACCCTAACCCTTTCCTAGCCTTACCTTTACCCTAACCCTTTCCTAGTCTTACCTTTACCCTAACCCTTCCTAGTCTTACCTACCCTGACCCCTTTCCTAGTCTTACCCTTTACCCTGACCCCTTTCCTTAGCTCTTACCTTTACCCTAACCTTTCCTAGTCCTTACCCTTTACCCTAACCCTTTCTAGCCTTACCTTTACCCTAACCTTTCCTAGTCTTACCCTTTACCCTAACCCTTTCGCCTACCTTTACCTAACCTTTCTACCTTACTTTACCCTGACCCCTTTCCTAGTCTTACCCTTTACCCTGACCCCTTTCCTAGTCTTACCCTTTACCTAGACCCCTTTCCTAGTCTTACCACCTACCCGAAACTTTCATATCTTTGAACGACCGATTATCGCAGACCTTCCTCTGGACCTGACCCTCTAGCATTAACCTGGAATGTGTCACAGTATGGCTTTAAACAACCACATAATTGCAATCGCAATCTTAATTTGAGTTGGCGGCATTTGTCAAATTGCAAAATCTGCAATTATTTACCAACTAGAATGTCCCTCCGCAAAAAACACTGTTCAACAAAATTACATTTAATTTGGGTCTCAAAGGAGTGTAAAGATACTCTTCTGTCCAGTGTCTTATTTAACCTGCCTCATGAGTAGGGATGTCAAGTTATCAGGTTTAGCGATAATCGGATTATTCAGGTCACAACACCTGAATAAGGTTCAACGTACAAACTGAAAAAAAAGATTATAATAATTATAATCGTGACAATTCTAAAAGTAAAATTAAGTAAAAAACGTTTATTGTTCATCAAGTCTATGTTTTAGGTCCGCTCCAAATATTGGGCTCCCGGAGTTATTTACAATGTGAACGTTGAGTAGAATTGTACTTTTTATCGAACATATATTGCAATTCTGATCGCACTTGCTACTTGTCGTTACCTCACCTGCAAGCTTAGTTTAATGCCACTGTGGAACATTCCTAGCTCCAAGCACAAACAGATGGAGCAGGCCTTTATCAGAAAAGTTACAATGAATTTTCCGTTTTTATTCTCTAAAATATCTGTACAAGCTGTTTGACTTCATTCAAATTGTTACAGCAGTGTGGCCAGTGTCGTTAATATTGTGTAGTAAAAGTCTTAATTAATGCATTAAGAGTTCAGTCAAACCAAAATCTAAAATTTCTAAATGCAATTGCAATGAGATTGAGTTGTGCAGTACGTGACTGAGGGGTCCAAACCACTTTCTGTGAAGATTTTAGGGCTAGCAACACCAACAACCCACACTTCTTCCATCCATCTGTAGCTTACACCGCTGGTCTGCTCCAGTTCAGGCTTCTGTGTGATTGTGACCAAATGTTTTGTAGAAAATGCATTTTTAAAAAACATAAAAATAAGGTAAGAAGAAACGATTTACAGTAAAACGCATAAAGCACAAGTTAAACAAAAAAACAATATAGGGCGACAGCAACTTTATTACATATATTAGCATGCCGTGACATTTACCCTTCACAGCAAATGGGATTTTTTATACAAGAACATTATCTGGCCTATTTGAATGCATATGCCCACTTTAAAAAAAATTCAAACCCTGTAAAACAATCTGATTCTTTCGTTTCTGCTAAACATCGACAGTGTACATTTGATTTCTCCAGATAAATAAAATGTTTGCATGTTCTGATGATGACGTGCATGTAGATGACTTAGTACTTTTAGATACCAGTGTGTTTTTTTTTCCGTTCTTGATTTTTAATATTTGATATAAGTGTGGGGTTTGTTGGAAAAAACAAAAGAAAAAAAAGAATAATATTTCTATTCAGAGCAGTATTTGTATCGGTGGCCCGCGCTGACAGCAGACCTGGGCACTCTGTTATTTTGGGTCTTCTTGGATTCAGTGAAATGTTTGTTGCCTGACATCTTTTCTTGGCCAGACTTTGAATTCTGCTGTTGTTTCTACATTAAACATTTTGTATGAAGCAAAGTACCTTGAATAAAAAAAGCAAAAAATAATGTGATTCTTGTCATTTCAAATCATGTAGACCAGTGGTTCCCAAACTACGGCCCGGGGCCGGATACGGCCGCCTCCACATTTGACCTGGCCGCCCCTGAACAATACAAGAGACGCATTATTCATGCTCATATGAGTCATAGATTCTGCTCTGACAACTGAAGCTGAACTTTTACCCAAGACTGTGCACGGCACAACACAAACTTTCTTTCTGTGAAGAACCCAGAGAGGGTTATTTGATCTCGGAAAGGGTTAGTCATATTTGGTTATATGTGGATTTCTGGAAAACAATACATGTTTACATTTAGGCACCCCTGCGATCGTCACACTTTTTTCTGGTTCAAACTGACCCTGGCCCCCCATCATAGAAATGAAAAGTTATGTGGCCCTTATGTGGCCCTTTAAATACTGTCTACATTGTAGACAGTATTTAAATCTTTATATACTGTCTACATTGTAGACAGTATTTAAATCTTTATATACATATAATAAAGTTAGAAAGAAATATAAAGAATTAAACTGTTTTTGAATGGGGTTTAAAAATAGTTGCAGATATTTTGCATTAACATTGCTCACTTATTGAAGTAACAAAAAAACAGATACAGGAGTGAAGTAAAAGTACCATCTGACATAATTGAAATAGTTAAAGTGCCAATTTAAATGTAGCCCTGTGTAAAAAGAAAAAAAAAGAAAACATATTTTGTTCAAACTTTGAGGTAAAGTTCAACTGTAGCTTTTATGAAGTATTTGATTTTACTTTGAAGCATAAACAGGAAGTTCCTGTACGAATAGGATGTCTAGCTTTACTGTAGTGAATAAATTCTGTTGGAAAGTGAGGTCTGCTGTGAGAAGCGGCTCCAGACCTGAACAGTGACCCTTTCAGAGAAGTAGATTTAACACGAGCTGCTACTTTAAGCCATGACTTCATCCGGTCAATTCATCTCCTTGTGTGTATTTTTTCATCTCCTGGAAATGTATATGGTGGATGTTTCCTCCTTTGGCAAAGACACTTGGAACTGTCAGCAAACAGGTAAGAAAATGTAGTTTCTCAAATGCACGACACAATGTAGGTTATTTTGCAGTGATGTAGTTTGCGTTGCATCGCAGTGTCTTACTTAATGTTTCAACCAAATACAAATGCACGTGGTTTCTACCTCCATTTGATTAGATTGTGGCATCGGTTCCTCCTCTTTATGCTAATGACCTTTAATTGGCGTATACTGGGTGTAGTACCGGATGGAGCCGCTGGAGGCAGCTGTTGTAAAAGTTAACCCGACGCAGATGTGCGTCTGTGCTCCAGATGGAAGTCCGCAGAGCTCTGACTTGTGCTGATGACAGAGGCAGCAGGGCTTTGCACCAGCACTCTGACCATGAGAACTGCATTCATTTGAACTCACTAAAAGTGTCTTTAGGTTAGGCATGGATGATTGGGGCATTGACTTGAAGGTATTATTGCCTTTTGCGGGTTGTTTACTCAAGTTGTATTACCAAACATGAAGATCATTTAATATTAAGCACACTAGGTATTATTATTATTATTATTATTATTATTATTATTATTATTGTTATTGTTGTTGTTGTTGTTGTTGTTGTTGTTGTTGTTGTTGTTGTTGTTATTATTACTATTATTATTATTATTATTATTATTATTATTATTATTATTATTATTAAGCAGCGGGAATAAGCAGTAGGAGATTGATGAATTCATATTTATTTTAATTATTTAATTTTATATATATATTCCCTACACTTGTATGATTGTGTGCATTGACAGGCGAATGAGGTTCACATTACATTTTTATTTCTAAATAGATGCTGACTTGCCTGTATTGATGGCTTTCCTCTTTTGGTTGGAGAACGTTTAGAATATGTTGTTTTGAATTGTCAATCGCTATGGCAACGGTGCTAGATGTTCATGACTCTGAAAGCCCTTGCCATCCGCTGGGCTTTGTGCCATACTGACCCGCTCCCTCGCACTCGTGTTTCATATGAGACGTGCAGACGGCGTTCTTCTATCAGTCCAACTGTACACCAGGCCTGTAGTATCTGATGTAACGTCCCGATGCACTGTGGGTAAAACTGCTGCCTGTGTAAAACTTCAAAGTCCAGAGGGGTTCAGTGAAAGGAGCTGAGGGCACCAGGCCAAGTCTACAGCGGCTGCATGGTGATGGGCAGTAATTAATGTCACTCACCTTTCAGAGTGGTTATACAGGGCCCCTCTGTGCGGACAAATGACTGAAGGAGAGAAAATACTGCACAGGATGTCAAATTATTGGACGTTTCTCCTTTTCTTTTCCTTTTCTTTTCCTTATCCAAGGTGCATGGCATTTTTGCGGAGTCTCTTTGGGTTTGGGTTGGTGTTCTCTGCGTGCTCCGGTGTCTGTCCAACCTTAAACATGCTAAAGCAATGGAGCTCCTGTTGGGGAAATTAGTTACTTAATTAGTTGCATTAGTAACAGTAGTAGTTACTCCCTCAAGAACTTTGGTATTAAATTCATCAAATATGTGCGTTGTACATTTGGTGTACGTTTTATTAATGACATTTAAACAAAGGAAAACGATAAACAACAGAAATGAATAAGAACGCTCCTACAAAGTGCTGACCTCTGACCTGAAGGGGTTTTCTTTCAACACATTCAACCTGCTGTTTGTTTAGGCTGTATCCTCACAGAAAGTTAATTCTATTCTTAAATAATGTTACTTCAAAATGTCATTGAATTACAGTAGCTAAATGTTAGTAATCTAGGTACAGCCAACACTGCCCATGTGACCCTAAATGTGTGTGGCATTACGACAGGGAAGAAACAGTGAGTCTGAAATGTAGCTTTATGAGTTTATATTAGTGAAGCCGTATAAATGAATAAATGAAGCCGTAAATACCAACACATTTTAAGAAATAATCAGATTAAGCATTAGCAACCCTCGGCAAGTGTGCTTCTAGAGTTTAGATCAAGTCTGCAAACATCTGGAAGTGTCTCTGGAGATGTGAGAAATACTCTTTATTTTAATGCCCTGTACATATAACATTCACTGACAGATAAAATGATGTGGTCTTGATAAAATAGTGAAAACATTTTGTACCCTAACTAATGTGACGCTGTTCTACATGACTGATTCTCTCATGTCAATATAATAAACACCTGAAAACCATTGGTTTCACTTGTGATTTTATTGAGCAGTCAATCATGCAAACACTTCACTTCACTTCATTCTCTTCAAACTACTCACTCGCTTCATTACTAGATTCATAACTGAATCTCTGGTACGCAAAACGGTTTTGAATTGTTCTGAGATTAAATAGTTCTCCAAATGAAAACCCAAATCAATGCAGAAATACACTGAATGTCCTTCCCGCTCTTCTCCCCCATTTCTTGCCATTCTGTTCTATACATTAAGTGTCTGATCAAACATGGCCACTTCTGTGTAAAGAGAAAGAAAAAGCAATACCAAGGACTGAGAAGCAATGCGGATTTGGACTGCATCAGCAAACGAAGCACTAAACCCTAAACAAATATGTTGAGTTTGTGTTTCTTTGATCTAATACAATGCCTGTGAATGCTTTTGATGTTTTACATATTGAACCTTTAAACAATCTACATTTCTGTGAGTCTCTTTGTTCTGCCTATGATCAACTGACAGTCAAAACATTTAACTTTGGCCACTTTAAAGAATAACAACACTCTGACCTTCATTTGACAGTCCAGCGGCGCTTATTGCAACATCACTGCCAATGTAGTCTACATCACACAGCAGTTCTATTCTATTCTATAAGAGTGCAAAGAAAATCACTTCAGTCACATCCACAGCTAAACAAAAGAGAGTAGAACCTGTCCCACATCTTCAGGAAGACTGTTCCACATTTTAGCTGCTGAAAATGAAATGCAGATCCCCCATGTTTAGTCCCGACTCTGGCACCAGCAGGAGGCCGGTCCATGTTTAGTCCTGACTCTGGCACCAGCAGGAGGCCGGTCCATGTTTAGTCCTGACTCGGGCACCAGCAGGAGGCCGGTCCATGTTTAGTCCTGACTCTGTGCACCAAGCAGGAGGCCTGGTCAGTTTTGTCATGCTTCTGTGCCGGGGGCCGGTCCAGTTTAGTCCCTGACTCTGGCACCAGCAGGAGGCCGGTCCATGTTTAGTCCTGACTCTGGCACCAGCAGGAGCCGGTCCATGTTTAGTCCTGACTCGTGCACATAGCAGGAGGCCGGTCCATGTTTAGTCCGACTCTGTGCACCAGCAGAGCCGGTCCATGTTTAGTCCTGACTCTGGCACCAGCAGGAGGCCGGTCCATGTTTAGTCCTGACTCTGGGCACCAGCAGGAGGCCGGTCCCCTGAGTCCTCAAGTCCGAGATGGTTCAATATGGCACTAACAATGTCCGAAATGTACTTTTGCTGCAGGATGAGAGACTTGTTACGCGGTGCTTTGAAGTCATTTCTCTGACCACAGGGAGCCAGTGCGGGACCTAGCACAGGACTAATGGTGATCGTACTTCCCTGGTTCTAGTCAGGACCCGAGCAGCAGCGTTCTGGATGTACTGCAGCTGTTTTACAGCTCGTTTGGAGAGGCCAGTGAGCAGGCCGTTACAGTAGTCTAACCTACTAGAGACAAACGCATGGATAAGTCTCGTAGAAGATTAGAAGATTTTAAGCTTGATTTGCCTCGCCACGTGACTTCGGCCGTGGCCTGAACAGCGAAGTGACTATTTTTTGTGGAACTCGTAA
Organism: Chaenogobius annularis; assembly: GCA_015082035.1. Lineage (NCBI taxonomy): Eukaryota > Metazoa > Chordata > Actinopteri > Gobiiformes > Gobiidae > Chaenogobius > Chaenogobius annularis. The sequence goes on from BJKM01000106.1 coordinate 587,825, forward strand.
TGTCTTTGTGGATTTGTTTTCATTACCTCCCGTTCAATCACGTGACACCTGCGCTCTCCTCAGCTTGTCTCATATCGTGCTCGGTGTGGCTGCGCTTCATGTGAGTGTGTGAATGTCCTCATGTCTGTGGACTGCAAACTTAGTGTCACGTCTTAAAATCCCTGCAGAGTTTAAAATCCTCTGGTGTGCAGCTGGCTATAGTTGTGTTCTAAAGAATGATGCAAGGCAGACGCAAGGCATTTTCTTTGGAGAAATGATTGTCAGGGTGTTTTTGACACATCAGTTGACAACACACTCCCTGCATAAAATGCTACTGTACTGATAATAAGTCATTTTACACTAATACAATGACATTTAGCCTTAGCATAAAAGTCATTTATGCACCAAATTCAGCTGGAATACGAGGTTAATAGGTATTGGGTCATCTGACTACATTTAATTTAAAGTGAAGTTTGTTAGGCTGACCTCTCACGACCCCTGATGTCATATGTTAGTGTCTCTTCAGAAGTTTTGTGGAAAGAGGATCACTTTACTACACAAACATGCCGTCAGCTCCAGCCTGTGACAAGTTTGCCCTCAACAGAAGAAAAGGTGTTTTTAAGCGTGTGATAAATGTGTGTCGTTCTCTGAGTGTAGAGAGCCTTTTGGAAGGGACATGGTTCATTGCCTTCAGCTCCATTCATTTTTGAGATGAGAATTCAGCGGTGTTTTGAGTCTTTGAAAGAGCGATGTGTGAATGATATCAAATATTACTCCAGGACTATTTCTGAAGTGCGAACAACAACAACAACAATCAGGTTCAAAGCTATTTCAAACAGCTGAGTATGTGAGCTTTAATTACAGTGGGGGAAAGTAAAAGTACTGCACCTAAGTATAAGTTTTAGGTCTGTACTTAAGTGATTTTTACATACTTTTTACTTTTACTTCACTACATTTGAGAGCATGTGTCTTTCTACTCCATATTTTTGAACTGGACTGAAAAGTAGAGTTATTTGTAGCACTTTCATGGTGACATGCTGCGTAAAAGGTTATGAGTTGAAGTCCCATCTTTGCGCTAACAAATAATATACATAAAATACACATAATAATACACATGTATTTTAGGAAATTGATTCGAATTCCAACTGTTGAAATGTCAAAATCACTACTTTTCAATTCTCAAGTGAAGGTGAAGTGAAGCTGAGTTGGACCGCCCAAGCACAGCCAATCAGGGTGCTGCTTTCGGGTCTTACTTCCTGGTTGAGACTAAAATACTTTTACAATATACTCTATGGCGAAAACACAAAATTTGCTAATTTACAAAAAAAATAGATTTTTTTATGTGACACTTTTACTTTTACTTGAGTAATTTTTTGCTCTAGTATATGTATCAAAATTGAGTACTTCTTCCACCACTGTTTAAATGCAGAATCTGTATCTTATTTGAAAATCACAGATGTTTTTATCACCATGAAATCCCAGTTTTCACCCGGATTATGTCAAGTCTGGAATGAAACGTAAACTTTTAAATAAGAACTGATCCCCTGTTTCTGGAGACACCTTGGACACATTAAACAATCATTCTTTGAAACACGAGTCCGCGACGGTCTCATGGACCAATCCACTCTAAAACCAATATATATGAAAAAGAAAAAACAAACATTATCCTTAAATTTAAACAATGATAAAGGTCACTTTTTGTGCGAGGTCCGCCACCTGCTTGTGTAATGCCATACCGTGGAATATTCCCGGTAAAAGCAATAACATCCCCGCGGGGATAAGCAGGTGACGGACCTTGCACCAGAAAAGTTACATAGTGCATGTTTTAAGTTATTTTTAATGTGTTTGGTCAACACATTTTAGTGGATTATTGTGAACTACACATTTGGGATCATTTAAAGTGACGTGAGGGCTCTGTCTCTATTCGGGAATGTGTGGCCCCACTGTAGGACACCCGCGATGCCCTCAGTCACTGCTCCTGACCCAGATACATGTGCACAGTCAGCACAAAAGGACTGGCCTCAAAGCGCTCTGAATAGTGACCATGCTGACGCTATCGAATGTGTCCAGGTAATAGAAACGTATTGTAAATAATGCGTAAGAAAGGCCCATACGTGAAGTTATTGCAATTGTAGGGAAGAAAATGACAGGTACCTAATCAATTCAATATTCAGATTTTATAATTGTCATAATAAATATTTAACATCTTAACCAAATTACACTTGAACATTTTTCATTTAAGTTTTGAATTAGATCCGTAATATCTCGTTCAGGGTAGTTCAACTTTATTTTCAGATTAGTGAATGTCACGATTCCTGAGAGACAGGAACTTTTTTGTAACACTGGAAAAAAAAATCCCCTCTTGTATACGTTTGTTTGTACAACCATACGAATATTTGCTGAATAAAATGTTGGACAACACCAAACAATAATGTACTGTGAGGAAATTCATTACTTTATGTTAAAATGATTGGATGGCCTGGTAGTACTCCACAATAACAATATACTCCTGCTTTTACTGAACTAACATTGGTTTGTGTCAGTTCAATAGAAGTCCCCTGGAGGTCACCCTGAGGTCACTTGGAGGTCACTCGGGTCGGCCGAAACCAGAAACTGCAAAAACACTAAAGCGTGAGCCTTTATTACCGCCGGTTACTTCTCTGACCCCACATCAGAGGTGCACACTCAATAATCCTCTTCTTTGTGGTTCAGAGCCGTAATGGCCGCTCCCTTGCTGCAGTATCCCGAGCTGACCCCTAAAGGAACAGGATACAACAGGACCATCAATGCCCCGTCATGTTTACCTCCCCAGGATTTAGGGTAATCCTTGACCAGGGTTGGATTACTGTGGCAGCCGCATCGAAAAGTCTAAATATTATTCTTGTAAAAGGGGAAATGAGTGGAAGGCCTCTCAACGATGAATGTGCCTCAGTATTTCAAAACCTCTCAATGATGTTTTTATTTGATTTTTTTTTATCCTAGAATGGTCATTTATTAGGTTTTAATGATGATTGATGTCCATTTAGGAATATTTTGTGATTTTATATTTTTTATTTTTTCTTCTCCCTATTGGCTTGGTGCCCCACAAATAACTGACTTAATACGTGACTTACTTGGGCTCAGGGCTGCTTGGTTTTATAACAACAAATAAAAATAACAATAAAAGGTCGTAATTGAAATGATGATGATTTGAAACAATTATTCATATTTTTTCTGAAGAAGTAGATATTATAATGTTATAGGCCTGCTAGATTTATCGCAGTTTGAATTATTCTGCATAAAAACTGCTTGTCCGTGTGAATTTTGAACAGAATTCTATTACAAGGACAAGAAATCACAAATCTAATACTTGACAGAAAAGTGACAATTAGATATTTTTCCCCAACCGTGCAACCTTATTCAGTTCTTTACTCCCAAAAAAAGCTAAATTCAGTGATTTTATCAGCTGTTTCATCATTACTTTTTCATTCACTTATAATTTCAGATTCATTCATGAGGAAAAGTAATCCATTCATCCTCAAATATTTCACATTTGTTTGGTTATAGTGTCAGTAATCATGAATAATAATCGTACAATTGTGATGTTTCTTCTCACAATAATTGTAACATTAAAATTTGATATCGTGACCTGATTAATAATGATCAATTAAGCGTAGAATCTTGACATCCATACCTGTGTCTTGATTTTATTAGTTGCAACAAATGTAGAAATGTAGGTAAAAGTAAGTAAGTTTGAAATGGAATAATCAGTCCTTTGTGCCCAGCGTTTCAGTCCGTTCTCCAGTGTGTCGTGCATGTCTGTGTGAAGTGTTGCCCAGTGCGTCTCACACCTGAGGCCGTCTTGATGCTGTCAGAGTCTGGCTGAGCCTCTTATGGGAACCTCTTTAGTCCAGATTTACCTCGACCTTCTGTCCACACATGGAGACAAGATGGCACCTGCTCACGGAGGGCTGTCCGTCAGCTCGGAAGAATAACACCTTTTCATCTGGACCTCTGACATTTCCCCGTGTGAGTAAAGTGCAGCGGCGCTTAGATCTCCACGACTGCGTGTCCTAATGCTTTCCACGCACTTCTGTGAAACACCAAGGAACTCAATTTCGAGGAATGTGCAAAGTAGTTTATTGTCGTCACGATACTATGAATGTCTGACTGAATTTAGACACCAATAAGGAAAATGCTCTATACTGAGTTCAATACCGTTATGATAATACAAATTCAAACTTAATAAAAAATGATTCAAGACCAAGATATAGAATTTTATTTAAAATTGTCATGTGGTCCTAGTTCTGAAGCTAAAGCTAAAGATGCATTCATGGAGGCTTCAGAGGTTAGAAGTGCACAGCAGTAAAAGGTGACATACTTTATGTTTGGGACCAGGTATTTAGATGTTGTAAGGTTCTTTTGGGTTTATTATCAAATGCATAATTACTACATATAAGTATAAATTATATATATATTTAAAAAATGTATTGCCCTGATTTAACCAGGGTAAAAAAAATATGCAAATAAACTGCATTACCATAAAGTAATTAAAAAAATAAAAATAACCATGCAAGGTCTTTATCAATTAACCACGTTAATGTTGTTGTTTATGCCAAACAACACAATAAATAAAAAAGTAAACATCTGCTGATTAATTGTAATCAACATTTCCAAGTCATAATATTGGCATTGGCTCAAAAGAAATGGCAATGTCCTCAAACGTCAACGTGGTCAAATTTAGTAAACATGTCATATTCACAGGCCTTTCGCGAGATAAACATCGAATAGATTCATCGACAGAATAATTGTTTAAATAATAATGGTTGGTTAAACTCAGACTTGTAGTTTTGAAACTCATTTTCATAAAGGTCTTGGTCCACTCTTGGTCCACTCTTGGTCCACTCTTGGTCCACTCTTGGTCCACTCTTGGTCCACTCCTGCTGCCCTGTTTCCAGCTCTCTCACCTGAGGAATGCCTCTCTCGGAGCGGAGGAATGTGTGTTTCCTTTCATGCCTTTATCGGGGCCGGTGGAGTGTGACCGGAGCCGCCGGGCCCCAGGTATGTCCCGCACAGAGGAGCTGAGAGACGGGGCTGGCAGCGGGGCGGGCAGGTGGCAGCCAAAACCAGGGCGAACAACAAAGAACTCCTCTATCTGCAGCGTCATTACAGCTCCTGGACACTTGTACGCTCTCTCTGCGCCCGGAGCAGCAGCCGAGTCTAGACAGGCTAATTTTTGTTCATTTATGTGAAGCGTCCGATGTATTCTGGTGTCTGAGATTAAACTAAGGTGTTTGATAACGAAGGCGCCCGGAGAGACTGTTTGGATGTTCAGCTTCCTTGAGTGAAACCTTTAAGGCCAGACACGGCAGGGGAAAAGGAAACTATCTCAACTTCTGTTTGAAACTTCACTTACAAAGTTTCTCATGTAATGTTTTCATATCAGAAAAAATGCATTTAGAGAAAACAGCCTTTGAAGTCCAAATTTCCCAGCTAAATCTGTGAACGCCAGTGGATTAAATGTAACAATCATCAGATTAGACCGTTTTGTTGTTTCTGCATCAAATCTTATATGTTGTGAGTGCAAACATTGGGCAAACAATTCAATGTTTGACCTAATTATTTTTTGTTACTTACGAAAACCAAAACCATCAAAACCATCAAAATCTGTTATTCATTCACTTTCGTTCTGTGCTATTTCTACAGCAACATCTGCCCTGGGCCAGACTGACAGAAGCGAGGCTGCCAGTCTGTCAGTCACACTCGCACCACTTTCATTTATACTAGAGATAATCTTTGAGCTGATAACCGATAATTGGATTTATCTAATCTATATAAATGGTTGAAAATTCATAGATTGTGATCACAACATTGTTCTGAGACAGAGACGGGTCAGAATTGTGGTGGGTTTCACTGTGTAACTGTCAGATTGAAACAAAAACCGGCACAAAGTTCAACGTCTTCTCTGTTAGGGTAAATATACAAAAATGTAATATTTTTTTCCACAATCGCCTCAGAAAGTGGTGCCAATGCTCAGCTCCAAAGACATGCTTATTGGCAGGTGAAACTTTAAGATGTAAGTTTGTGGAGGTAATATTGGTCTCATTATAGATTGGGACATTTTACCAATACTGATGGCCAACTTCACCAATGACTGATTAGCACCAGTTGTGGCCACTCCTAATTCATACTGGCGAGGTGGGCGAAGTGTCGTGCCTAAGGACACTGGGACGGCTTTGCACTTTGTAGTATCTCAAACATGTTTTGTACTTGCTTTTTTAAAACTGGACTTGACCCGGTGTTGTGTCTTTGGTGCCGGCGCATGTTCGGCTTCTGCACGGACATGATTAGACTCGGGGCTCGTCACATTTCATCACCGCCGTAAACACTCACGAGCTTCCTCCGAGGCCTGTATCCAGAGGTCACGCGTGGGGTCAGGGAACGGTCAAGGGTCTTTCGGTTCAGGTTTCGTAAAACAGATACACAAAGCTGACTCTAAATTAAAACATTGCTTGATTTCTTCACTTTGAAGCATTGGACTGGACGGTAGTTAATCTGAATCTGAGGCTCATTCCCGTTGGATAAATAAAGCAGATTAATGAACATCATTGTAAATATTTTTGTGGGTGTGACTAAACAGTGTGAACATGCTGGTTTAATAGCACTGTTTATTGTTCCTAGTATTTTTATTTTTAAATTTTAGTGCAAACTTTGTGGTCTAAAACTGTCTAATACTGAGTGTGCTGCCTCCAGTGGTCAAGACGACACAAGCGGCCTATGTGTAGTGCGTCTCACCTTTTAATCCTCCAGATTCACCCAGATAAACGGGGACATATTATCTGAAATTGACTTTTATTAGCTGTTATCCATGTTATAACTGTGTTTCCCCACCTTTAGTTAACCCAAAAGTTGCATTTCAATTGATTCGTACATGTTTGAATAATCTTGTATTGCCCTGTATTTGAGCTTGTCCGTTTTCACCTGCTCACCTATTTCCGCCTACCTACTGCTTTTTACTTACTTACTACGTGATTATTCAAAAATATTCATACCGATAGGGCTCCAAGGTGTCATGTAGCCATTTTCGAAAACAACAAACAAAAATATCAATAAAAATGTGCTGTTTGCTAACGGTGGCGTCATTTACTTTTTTCACACGCGTTAGCTAACCTGTTTCAAAATGCTAAGTGTTCCTGAAGCTAACGCCTAACGCTAACCTTACCTTACCTGTGTGTGGTAAAAAATATAGTGTAAAAAATGAATTGGAAAAACTGTGTCGGGAAAGTGCAAACAGTACAGTGAACTTTCCAGAAGCGCCCTGTCAGTTCTGGAAAGTCAACGGCCGTGTCTATATTTCTTAGCCGTTTTAGATAAATATTGTGGTTTACAATGACATACATGCAAAATGGTGATCTGAGTATGTTATAGTTTAATACTAAATACCAGAAAAAAAGCAAAATGTCTCCTTAAACAGCAATAATGTTCTTTTCTGCAGAGACGGTGGATTTGCTGCGGCACATCTCTCAGACTGCAGTTCGTGCCAGTGATGTTTCCTTACACACCGACGCTCAGGGCTGTCCCTCACTGCATTTCAACTCTTCAGGATACGTGATGATGGCCACAGAAGGAGCATTTGGTTCAAGGTAAAATGTTGCTGTGGTAATTAAAGACACTGTTGCGCGGTCCAAACTGCTGCAGGTTATATGATCCGTGTGCATTGTTCGTCTCCCTGCAGGTTTTGTGACGAGTTCAGTTTCCTGCTGGAGCTCCGGAGTCCACAATTGAAGGAGAGCAGCGTTCTCACGGTTTTGAACTCCGAATATCACGTCCACCTGCAGCTCCGCCTCGGCCGCCGCTCTCTCAGCTTCATCTCCGCGCAGCAAAGACACTACCAGTACGTCGGAGCCTTCACGTTGAACATCACGAGCATAAGCGACATCAAAAATAAAACGGAGATCGGGATTGTGTCGTCAAATATCACAAAGCGGTGTAAATGTTAAGTACAGTATATAAACAGTAAGATCTGAACACTAGTACAAACCCAGCAGTGCAAATAGTGAAGTATATTATTATTGACATGATAAATTAAAGTGACAGGCGCTATGAAGTGTTCATGAGTCCTGCGGCAGAGTGAAAGGAACTGTACATACAGAATCCCAAATTTATCCGCGTTAGAAAACCCAAAATCTATTGCAGCGTTTGGATTCAGTTTCATATCCAGCACTTTAAATGTCGATATTATTTTCCTTTTTAGTTGCTCTCTACTGCCATCTCGCTTCTGTGCAGCCTTTGAGTCTCTGCAGTTATAAATGCATTGTTATGCTAAATTTGCTAACGTCTGCACGGCGCTCATGACAACAAAAGCAGAAGTTCACTTTGAAACGTTCATAACTTTTAAATGTAATAACACTGTCCGGGTTAGTAAATTCAGTTAGGCGGATGCATATTTTGGCTGATTTCAGCACTTTCTTGGTCTTTATTTCTTGATTAAATTGTTACAGCGCATAAACTGTAACGTATGGCTCATAGTTTTTCAGACAGGAAACCTCTCTCCGAGTTCAGACCTCCAAGGACGACTGGAACGCAGCATAAACCAACACTAAACCTGCTGTTCATCGGGTTGTTCTATGGCACTTTTGGTTACGTTTATATCACAATTTGGCCAAAGCATCTCTGAGAACGTTTGGCACATTTTGTCAATAAAGTAAAGTCTCTGACATTCAACCCTGAGCTCTGTTACAGTTTAATGTGATTCATGTTGAATAAGCCACTCTGATCCAGGCACACATTTTTAGAGTGAAAGTCCAATAACACATGGCATTACTTCTGATTTTCGGTTTTGTTTTTTAGAATCTCTTTCTGTTTTATTCTGTTTTCTGAAATTAACATAATGTCTTATTCCGTCAGTGAAAAAACAACACACAACGGAAAAGACATCCCAATTATTTAAAAAGCGCATACATGTAAAATGATCATTAAAGACACACTGTCCTTTTGATTGTTTACTGTGTCTAGGTTTTCGCTTGGCCCTGTTTTGGATGGAGAGTGGCGCCGGGTCTCTCTGGGAGTGTCCCCTCTTTGGCTGGAGGTCTATGTGGACTGTTCCCTGGTGGAGAGGCTGAACTGGGCCTATCCCTGGCAGCACATCTCCACCGACGGCCTGGTCATGGTCGGAGGCAACCTGGACTCACCCGAGACGTCCTTCGAGGTTAGAAGGCAAAAAGTGTTATTCTCTTCAATTCTTTATCACGTTTAAGTGCTTCGGGAATTGATTCAGCTTCATTTGTTAAACAGAAAGAAAAACTAGGAAAAACTTGATTGTTGGTATTGATGTCAAGATTAATCAGTTAATCGGTCTTTCTGATTATTCAGGTCTCAATATAATCGTGAGAACTGAATCGTGAGAATCGTAAGCACCAACAATGGCCAATGCACAGTTCAATCTATGATCCAAAAAGTCCAACTACGTGTAAAGTACTTTTTTTTGTCAGGCTGTTTACGTGCCGATATCATTCGACTTCATAATGAGTGGTAATTCATTACACGTGTGATTGAATGAAAGCAAATTAAGCATTTCACTGTTAATCCGTAAAGTTTCTTCTCACAATAACATTAAAAGTTAATATTGTGATATAACTAATTGCTTTTTTAAAAACGTTTTATCTTTTTTGTACATAAAAAAAACAAAAAAGACAACAACAACAACTTTTTTTTTTTTAGAACATAAAACAATAAAAACTAAAATAAAACAAAAAATACGTAAAAATATTAAGATTAAAATTTTAAAAAATGCCTAATTGCAGGTGATCTATTTTTTAGAACATAAAACAACAAAGACAACAACAACAAAATCAAATATAAATAAACAAACAAAAACAAAAATGCTTAATTGCTTTTTTTTTTTTAATCTTTTTTTTTTAAATGACATATAACAATAAAAAACATAATAAAACAAAAAATAAATGAATTATGTACTCATTCAAATTTTTTTAAATGCCTAATTGCAGGTGATGTTTTATCTCTTTAAATGTTACGGTGTCAAAGAGATAATTATTCGGTTGTCCAACATTTTTGTCTGGGCAAAGGTTGAACGTCGCCTCAGGCCAATATTTATTACAAAAACCCACAACTGTTTACAGGAAACGGAGAAGTAACTGTGTATTTGTGCATTCCATTTACGTTCACTAGAGGACTAACACCCTTCAATTCCTCACCTGTAAAAGTCACACACAAAGAAAAAACAAGTTAACTTATAACTTATAACGTTACCAATGACTGAAAAAAAAAATTTTTTTTTTGCATAGTTTAACTGTAATTATATTATTTGGTTGGGGCTGAACAGTTATTGTTATTGTAAGGTTGTAATTTGGTTAACAAAATGTGACTTTTAACTTCATGCATGGTCAAACAATTGTAATAAAGAACTAACCGTTTAAAATCTAATCCAATAATCGTAGTTTTCCTGCATGTCACTTGTGCATTTTGACTCTCGTGTTGCTTCGGTTTGTGGATCTCTTTGACAACACCATGACAAGGCATTTTGCACGCTCATTTTCCTTGACCTGCCAGTTGTGGAGTTCCTCTCTGAAGTTTACCTCGATGCGAACTTTGACCCCTCTTCCTGGTGTCCTCAGGGTGAAGTGAGACGGATTATGAACTTTGTGATGGGCAACGCAGACGCAGCCAGAGACCACTGCAACCCACCAGCGCCCGGCCTGTGACTTCTGACAACACTGACCACTCCAAAACCTCAGGGGTATTTATGACATCTGTCCCATTACTTTTACTTCGTGTAGTACTGCACAACTCTAAAGAAAAAACAAAACCCAGATACTTATCGATCCTAAAATTAGGAGTGGGTGATATTGACAAACGATTTTATGTCAATCCAACTGGAAAGCGTAAAAAAACATGTCTCTATAACATATTAGTTAAGAATTATTTTGAGACAAAAATGAAATGTCTTTAAAAATGAATCACACACAAAAAAACCATGACCTTTTACCTTTTTAATCTGTTGTTTTTGTAGCATTTTCCACTTGATATTCAGTCAAGTATCTGTGCTTTTAAATGTAGTTTTTCCCCCTTTTTCCTTAATGTCTCTTTTAAATGTGTAAATGTTTTTATGATTTTGTGGGAAAAAATATCAATACTCGGGAAAAAATAAACAAACAAAAAATCTGACCCGCATCAGAACTGGTAGAAGATTGTCATATTAAAGAAACTACTAATATTGTGTTGTAAATGACATTCTATTGTTTAAATATTGTGTTTTTATTTGCATTGTGATATCAAATTGGTAATTGAGTATTGGGCCTTTTCTTTTGTAGGCCAATCTGGATCAAATTAATCGATTACTAATTGAGTTGACGATGATCTAACTTATCAAATAATTGTTATCTGGACTTCGTACGGACTTCAAAACATGCCAAAAGAAGTTTTATGGCTCAGACAAATCAAGAAATTACAGCAAAATGTGCTTCATCTGGATCAACTTTGGCAAAAAAAAAAAAAAAAGAAAAAAAAAAGGATTTGTTCCGCGATCTAATTGATGAATTGAAAGAACTAATCAAAAAAGCAAAATAATCATTAGTTGGAGCCCTAGTTTGTATTGTTACAACACTACTACATACAGTCATATTTCAGTAATACACAGAGATATTCACTTTCCAATAAAATCAAGGCAATACAAAGTATAAAACCATAATGCAATACAATTAACAGAGCAGACAATAAAACAAACTGTACAAAAATAGTGGCACTACATTACTGCGTGACTATTAAAATCCAGTCTGAATAAGTACACTTTGAGCCTCGATTTAACCCTTGTGCTACCCACAAAGATAGATAGTAGATGCTTAAAAACAACAGAAACAAACATAAACACACACACTTTTTCATGTTGTGGAGAAAAGGGGGAGATGTGTGTCATCCAGGCCTGAAAACAGGGGCCAGAGACAGAAAAAGCTCCGTCACATCAGTGTTTGAGTCCAGCTCTGGGGACTTCCAGCTGAACTAAGGCCCTGCTTGGGTTTCGCACAGACAGGAGTTCGGTCAGATAAGAAGGTGCAAGGCCATTAGGGCTTTGGAAACAAAAAGTTAACATTTTAAATCAATTCTAAAAGAAGCTGGGCGCTAATGGAGTGCAAAAAGAGCTGGTGCGATGTGCGACTGAGAGCAGGGAGACAATGACATAATAAAAATGTGTGAGCTGATAAAAGCACGAATAGTTCTTAATTCATACAAAACAACAAAACAACAGGCGAGAGTGATTTGATAAAATGTCCACAAAACGTTGTGAAAAAACAATGCACTGTTATGACAAAAGGGAAACGGATTACAAAGAATTCCCAACATTAAAAATGTATTTGTATCTCTTTCTTCTCTACACAGGACATTTCAGCCGATGTCTGGCCTCTTGATGCTCCTGATCGTTTTGAAGTGTCACCAAATATAACACTTCCACATTTGGTGAGTCTGCTGTTGATTCTAGACAATATATATATATATTTTGTTCATTTATTACACTCCCTTATTCACCTCTGTATTCGAATATAAATAAAAGCCTTCCTCTCACAGTATGTGATTGGGGGGTTGATTAGCAACAAAAGGCTGACATTTACAAATCAGCTTAAGTTTGTGCTTTATCCATCCATCCAGCTTCTTCCGCTTTATCCGGGGCCAGGTCGCGGGGGCAGCAGTCTAAGCAGGGACTCCCAGACTTCCTTATCCCCAGACACTTCCTCCAACTTCTCCGGGAGGATCCCGAGGCGTTCCCAGGTTAGCGGAGAGACATAGTCCCTCCATCATGTCCCACCCCTCCCGGTGGGACATGCCCGAAACACCTCCTTAGGGAGGCGCCCGGAGGCATCCGGAACAGATGCCCGAGCCACCTCAGCTGGCTCCTCTCGACTTGGAGGAACAGCGGCTCTACTCCGAGCTCCTCCCGTGTGACTGAGCTCCTCACCCTATCTCTAAGGGAGCGCCCAGCCACCCTGCGAAGGAAACTCATTTCGACCACTTGTATCCGTGATCTTGTCCTTTCGGTCACTACCCAAAGCTCATGACCATAGGTGAGGGGCAGGAACGTAGATTGACCAGTAAATCAAGAGCTTTGTCTTTCGACTCACCTCCTTCTTCACCACAACGGTCCGATGCAGCAACCGCATCACTGCAGACGCTGCACCGATCCGCCTGTCAATCTCACGCTCCATCCTTCCCGAGATACTTGAACTCCTCCATTTGGGGAAGGACTCCCACCACCCGGAGAGGGCAAGCCACCTTTTTCCGGGTGAGAACCATGGCCTCAGATTTGGAGGTGCTGATTCTCATCCCAGCTGCTTCACACTCGGCTGCAAACCGTCCCAGTGCATGTTGCAGGTCCAGGTTTGATGGAGCCATCAGGACAACATCATCTGCAAACAGCAGAGATGAGATCCTGTGTCCCCAAACCCGGACCCCCTCCGACCCCTGACTGCGCCTAGAAATTCTGTCCATAAAAACAATTAACAGAACCGGTGACAAAGGGAAGCCCTGAGCAAAGGGCCCGGACCCCATACTCCCGCAGCACCCCCCCAAAGGGCACCCCGTGGGACACGGTCGAAAGCCTTCTCCAGATCCACAAAGCATTTAGGAGGTCTCTCAAAGTACTCCTTCCACCGTCCGAACGACATCCCCAGTCGAGGTCAGCAGGTCTCCACTCGCACCGTAAACGGTGTTGGTGGAACACTGCTTCCCCCTCCTGAGGCGCCGGACGGTTTGCCAGAATTTATTTGGGGCCGACCGATAGTCCTCCTCCATGACCTCCCAAACTCCTCCCAGCCCACGTGTTTTTGCCTCTGCGACAGCACGAGCTGCGGCACGCCTGGCCCGCCGATACCCGTCAACAGCCTCAGGAGTCCCACAAGCCAAAGAGGCATTGCATTGACAATGGAGGTCGAGAACATGGTCCACTCGGACTCAATGTCCCCAGCCTCCCCGGGATTTGGGAGAAGCTCTCCCGGAGGTGTGTGAATTGAAGACCCTGCAGACAGCGGGGCTCCGCAAGATGTTCCCAACAAACCCTCACTACGCTTGGGCCTGCCAAGTCTGTCCGGCTTCCTCCGCCACCAGTGGATCCAACTCACCACCAGGTGGTGATCGGTTGACAGCTCCGCCCCTCTCTTTACCGAGTGTCGTTGAAGTCCCCCAGTAGAACAACGGAGTCCCCGGTCGGTGCACTGTCCAGTACCCCTCCCAGGGACTCCAAGAAGGCCGGGTACTCAGCACCGTTGTTAGGCCCGTAGGCCGACACCACAGTGAGAGACCTGTCTCCAACCCTAAGGGCGACCCTCTTGTTCACTCGAGTAAACTCCAACACATGGCGGCTGAGCTGTGGGGCAATAAGCAAGCCGCCTCTCCCCGTAGGCAACCCCAGAGAAGTGGAGCGTCCAGCCCCTCTCGAGAGGATGGGTTCCAGTGCCCAAACTGTGCGTGCAGGTGAGGCCGACTATATCTAGTCGGAACCGTTCAACCTCCCGCACAAGCTCAGGCTCTTTCCCCCCAGCGAGGTGACGTTCCATGTCCCCAGAGTTAGTCTCTGCGTCCGGGGATCCGGTCGTCGAGGCCCCTGCCGTCGACTGCCGCCCAGATCCCTCTGCACCAGCCCCTTACGGATCCTCCTGCAGGTGGTGGGTCCACGGGAGGACGACCCCACGTCACTCGTTCGGGCTGCACCCGGCCGGGCCCCCAGGTCCCCGGTTTGTTCCAGAGTTTGGGACCAGCAACACAGAGAAGGCTCGATCCCCCCAAGTGTTTGACCTCAGAGCCCTGCTTGGGTTTTCAGGCAGACAGAAGCTCAGCCAGATAAGGAGGTGCCAGGCCATTTAGAGCTTTAAAAACAAAAAGGAAAGCACTTTGAGCATAAACTTCATGAGATTTATTCTAATAAGTACATCAATTGTGGTCTTGCTCATCATTAATTAGAAAAGTTCAGACGAGCCTGTGCCACTAAATTACACTTTGAAGTTTGTTCGAGCCGTTCTTGTTAAACACACTACAGGATAATTGGCTTCTCCCTGCGCTCTTCACGTTTGTGTGGTGTCAGCACGACATCTGTGGCATCATAAGCATAAAACATACTGGCCCGCAACAGCCAATTCAGCAGAGCGTCAGGAGCAGACGGAGTGGCTAAAAGGACGATGAGCGCTCGCCTCTCGTGAAGCTGTAAAGTTAAAGCGCAACGTTCTGGTCCATGTCCTTTTATTCGATTGTATTTGACTCTGCAAATGACACAATACCGTCGCGATTAATCCAGTTTTAGCGGACGAAAAGTTGGAAAAAGGTGAGTCCTCTCGTGTGTCTGCAGTGGATCGATGAAGCTGCAGCATGTTGGCTACAGTAAACGCACACACTACTATAAAAATAATAACTGCACTGTTTGGACTTGTGCTCTGATCGTTCTGGACTATTTATTGTCTCAAAGTGAGTCGCTTTTTGACCTTGTGTGTCGTAAATTTCTTTCATTTTTTTCTTCTTTCTTTTTTCTTGGATGCCTTATGTTTCCTAAATTTGGATTTTCCATTTTACCCAATCTTTCTAGCAACATCTTGTCTTGTCTTTTTTTCTTTTTATTTCAATAATTAAAAGAAAAAAAAATTAAACAAAATTTAAAACAAAGAGTAGCTTCACTCTGGACAGGAAACGGCTGACACTAGGGGGCGCTTTACGTTTTCTCCTTTTCAGCCGACTACTCGATGCACAGACCTAGGAATGTCAAGATTGTTAGGTTAATCGATAATGCGTGATTATTCAGGTCACAATATAATCTGCAAGAACCAAAAAATGATAATCGTGGCAATTTTAGAAGCAAAATTGATTCTTTTTGTTCAATATACAGTCAAAAAAATTGACTTTAATGTAAATCGCTTTTTTTCTCTGGCTGATTTGGACATATTTGACTTTATTTTATCTTTCAGAAAGTGCAATTTTGTGAAGCCGGTCACAAACTTGATGAACAGTCACATGTCAGACCACGGGAATGAAAGAAAACTATAGATTTCACTGTTGTTTTGTCACAGTCTCAATAATCGTTAAAGCGTGATGTTTTTTCTCACAATAATCATAACACTAAAATGTGATATCGTGACACCCCTACACAGAGCAGGTCTTTGGTCGAGTTTAGTTCCGTTGACGTTTATGCTGCTGATTTGTGCTTGGCCTGTATAAAGAGGTTTCTTTTTATTCCCGTGTGAGGAGGATGGGTGGTACTGCGGTTATGGCTTTGGAAAAAGGCTGTGTCGGTTTTCTGTCTGAGCCTCGCGGTGCGGAGGGACGTGTCAGTTGTGTTTATGGGACCTTTTGGGAATACGGTTTGGCCTCACCAGGCATTCATTCATTCATGTATTCATCCATTCATTGTCTTTGCATCCTCAGCGTGGAACACTCCCAGGTTTGGATGCCACACACAAGTTTCCACATTAGAGAGAGGAAATGCGTTTCAGGCGCATGAGAGTTAGTGGTTTGTTAATATAGTTTATAATTACGGGCTTTGAATAGAGGCAAGAGTAATTATTCATTTATTTCTCTGTTCACTGAAGTTCACTTGAGTGTGTGTTATGGCTGCCTGATATTGGGAATTATTGCGATATGGTGGTTAATAGTATTATTGCTTTTTGATTAGGGCTGCAACCAACCAATTATATTAGTCGACTTCTATTATACATTGAGATGTTCTTAATTCATTTTTAAGGCGTCTGAAGGCTTCTGGGAAGAGAATATTTACAAATAAGATGTATTATTGAGCAAGAAAATGTGAAATTGTTCATTGTTTTTTGACATTTCGATTTGCAATAAAACCACCATCCGTCTTCTTCCGTTTATCCGGGGCTGGGTCGCGGGGGCAGCAGTCTAAGCAGGGATTCCCAGACTTCCCCCTCCCCAGATACTTCCACCAGCTCCTCCGTGGGGGGGGATCCTGAAGTGTTCCCAGGCCAGCTGAGAGACATAATCCCTCCAGCGTGTCATGGGCCTTCCCCAGGGCCTCTTCCCCGTGGGACATGCCCGGAACACCTCCCCAGGGAGGCGCCCAGGAGGCTCCGGAGCAGATACCCGAGCCACCTCAGCTGCGCCTCGCCATGTGGAGGAGCAGCACCGATCCGCCTGTCAATCTTACGATCCTTCCTTCTCTCACTCCTGAACAAGATACTTGAACTCCTCCACTTGGGACAAGGACTCCCCACCCACCTGGAGGGGCAAGCCACCTTTTTCCGGTTGAGGACCATGGCCTCGGATGTGGAGGTGCTGATTCTCCTCGTCTGGAGCTGCTTCACACCGTCCCAGTGCGTGTTGCACTGTTCTTTAAATACACAAATTCACAAATTAGGATTTTCAGACCTTCTAAAAAGGTATTTGGCTGTGTTTCCTAATGTGTACATTGTGTCACCATGGTTACAGTGGAACTTTTATTGCATCTTAAGGGCATTATTTTAGGAATTTCCTGAATACTGCTTTGGGTCAAGGGCCAAAAAAAAGTGTCAATTTACAAAACTTAATATTGTCTGAAGTCATTTGTTTGAATAAAAGAATGAGCCCTCCACCGTTTATTTTCACTTCAAAGTCTTTCAAAATAATTAAGACAAGTTGCTCAATAATGCTTAAAGATTATTTCTATATTTATACTGTTCCAACCATTCAGAGTTATGGCAGAGGCTGCAGCAGCTGCTTCTCCTTAGAGACAACACGCATTTGGATTCTGGCCCAAACAATGTCTTTGTAGTAATCCAATGCAGGTGATTTTATTTTGGAAAATATTCTTTATTCCTTCAAAATGTGACATAGAACAGGAAGTATGAACAAAGTCTGAAATTGTATTCATATTCCAAATAATGCTTTTTTTAAAAAAAATTTTTTATTTATTTATTCTGTGATTAAGGTTCAAAGATTGAACAAAGTTGGAGCAGCAATGGAGAAAAAACTACTTTCAGTGTCCATTTTCCTGTATAAAGTCAATTTGCATGAAAAACAAAAGCTCCACAGACAAAAATGAGGCAAAAAAAAGCAAAGAAACATTTTGACAGTTAGTGCTGCCCATGTTGTGTGAGACATAACCGAAAGGGTTTAGGCTGAAGTAATACTTTTAATGCATAACCCTTTAATATTAAAGCACGACATTCTAATAAAAGCAGCATGTCAGCATCCACTGTTCACCACAGAGGACTCTGGACATTACTCTACATAAACAATATCAAATATACACAGATCATTCATCTACACTGCATTCCAAATGATTATGCAAATTGTGTTTAAGTGTGATAAAGGCAATTTTTGTTCGTTTTCCAGAGAAACTCATGGATGTTATTGTGTCTCAGGACTCTTTAGGTCAGTGAAATCAATCTCAGACACCTGTGCCAATTAGTTTTAAAGGAAAGACTACTTAAGATGGAAATTCCACATTATTAAGCACACCAGCATTTTACCGCAATATGGGAAAGAAAAAGGATCTCTCTAGTGCCAAAAAACGTGAAATAGTTGAAAGTCTTGGACATGGAATGAAACCCTGAGATATTTCACAAAATCATAAGCGTGATCATTGTGTAGCTGATTCAGAGATCAGACAGATTCGTGCAGATAATTGCTCAATGAGGAAGATTTCTGCCAGAAAAATGCATTGGGTTGAGAGAGCAGCTGCTAAAATGCTATTTAAAAAAGCAGCAAACAGGTATTTGAAGCTGCTGGTGCCACTGGAGTCCCGCGAACGTCAAAGTGTAGGATCTTCCAGAGGCTTGCAGTTATGCACAAACCTTCTATTCGACTGCCCTTAACCAATGCTCACGAGTAGAAATGGCTCCAGTGGGACCAGAAATACATGAAGACTCATTTTCAAACAGTCTTGTTCACTGATGAATGCCGTGCAACCCTGGATGGAGTGGTGGATGGTTGGACGACGGCCACCATGTCCCAACAAGACTGCAACGTCAGTTAGAAGGAGGCGGAGTCATGTTTTGGGCCAGAATCATGGCGAGAGAGCTGGTCCCCCTTTAGGGTCTTCATGCATGACAATGCACCATCTTATGCTGCAAGGAATACGTCTGCTATGGGAATAAAAGAAAAGAAACTGGTGTGGCCCCCTTCCTCCCCTGACCTCAGCCTTATTGAGAACCTTTGGAGCATCCTCAAGTGAAAGATCTATGAGGGCAGGAGGCAGTTCACATCCAAACAGCAGCTCTGGGAGGCTATTCTGACATCCTGCAAAGAAATTCAACAGAAACTCTCCACAGACTCACAGGTTCAATGGATGCAAGAATCGTGACGCTCCTATCAAATAAGGGGTCTTTATGTTCAAACGTAACTTGACCTGTTCAGATGTTTTGATTCAAATAGATTTTAATTTCAGTAAATATGCTAATATTACTGTGCTAATTTAACAAATGACCATTTTCAGTTTTTTACAATAACATGGTTTGAAACTCTGTTTCATAATATAATTTGGAACTGTGCATTTTTTTATTTTGGAAAAAAAATACTGTTACCATTTGTAGGTTTGTTCAATAACATTCGGATTGTACTCTAAAGGTTGATGACTTGAAAATTATAATTTGCATAAATAATTTAGAATGCAGCGTATCGATCATTATTTGTAATTTTTTTTACTATTTATTTTTTAAACATAAAAACAACAAAGCATACATAAAACAAACTGACCAAAGCAAAAAAAAGAAAAAATTAATTATAGAAGAAAAAATTAAATACATTAAAAAAACAGGGCTGAGCAGGACTGTAGAGAACTCATGACAAGTAAAGTATAAAATTAGAAATTAATAGGATGGTATCCAAAAGGTAAAAAAAAAGAAAACTCCCCATTTTGCTCATTGTTTATTGAATTAATCTATTTTCAAATTGAGTCCGGCGTTATTTTTCCCTGGTGCGTATGTCAGTTATGATGTCCGTCCAGTCCTTAATCATCGGAGCAGTTTGTGATTGCCTTCTTCCAGACTGCCACAAGTGCGCTCCAAAGATATCTATCCATTATGTCCATGGCGGGAGCCTTGAGGCCTAAATACATTGTTCCAAAATTGAGTGGAAAGCGGTATCAAAAATAGTCTGCATTGCTTTGTTAATTTGTGCTCAATATTTCCCTATCGGCAACCACAGTTTCTCCAGCATTCAGCACCTCCCTGTGAATAATGAGCACTTTGACATGGTGTCATGAAAAAACAAGTCACATTCTTCCAACAAAACTCCCTAGACTGTCTGTCCAAGTCATTGATGCATTCATATACTTTTGTTCCGATTCATATGCTTTAATAAAGATCTCAGTCAGAGGGTTATGATTGTCTTTGCTTTGCTTTATTTTTTTTATTGTAATAACTTTATTTGTAAATGTACCTATAAAAGTCCCGTTCCAAATAACATCCAGGTCACTTTGGGTGTCATGAAGTCACTTATTGTGTTATTGTTTCTCCTGTGCATGAGCTTAATGTCTTGCCTTTTTATATTGCACATGTTTTGTTCATTTGCAGAAATCAGCGAAACCCGGCAGCATATCATAGTAGCGTTTGAACCCTAATGAAGTAATGATGCCCCTACTTGCTCCTGTATCATTTATAATTTGTTTAATTTCATCCACATAACTTTATCTTTATTGTTTGCTTATCTCTGTGTAAAGCGTCTTTGTCTTCGGTATCTTGAAAAGTGCTATATATTTGTGTATTATTAGCTTTAAAGGCGTTTTTCACTGTTCAAGTTAGCACAGTTTTAATTTAACTTTAAATCATTGACACTGTTTTAAGGATTACTCGTCCCACCTTTCAGTTGACCTACCTGCACATACAAAAGGCCAGGATGGTTCAACAACACTCTGTAGTTTGTTTTGTCGGTAGCATTCTTTTGTCCTCCGGTCACAGCCACTGTCCCTCGAAGCGAAGGACATAGTTGTATTTATGGCCTGGGATCCTGACCTGGTTCCGCTCTGGTTTACTTTTTGAATTGTCGAGGCTTGTGCCACTGCCCAAGGCCCTCACCTCTGCCCCCCGCAGGTCAGACTGAACTTTATCTGTCACAAGTGAAGCTTTACTGCCTCTGTGCATCGCCCGGAGCGACACGTTAAAACCAGGTCTCGGTGTTATGGTTGCGCCGATGCCGAAGGGTTGTCACGGCGATGGGCTCGACACCCGGAGCCTGACAAACCTCAACGCGCCAGGTTGAAGAATTAAACGCAGGGCTAATTCTGAACTGGAGGAGAATATGATTGAATTGGTTATGAAATTTAAGGGAATAATGAGATAACCAATATTATTTTTAGTATTTTATTGTAGTTCAAGGGGTAAAAAAGCTGAAAGTAACAGGTTTCCGCTCTTTTTGACTGAAATATTGAAATACTGCTTCATAACAAAAGAAAAAAACGTCTTTTACATTTTGCAACTGCATCTGAACAATCTATTTGTGATTTATCTTTTGTGCTTCAATTTGCCATTTATATATATTTTTTATTTATGTTTAATTTTACTGTTCATTTTTAAGAGAAGATTGTCAAATGAATTGCTAAGCTGATATCTCAATACTATTATCTCACTAACAATATTCAGATGATATTTAACAATTCAATAAACTAAATTGTATGTTTAAACTTTGAAGTCTAGTACAAAACGTGAATTGCTCATAAAGTTATCCACAAAAGGGCTGAAATAAGACTTTATCCCCTATGTCTGGCAGATACACCGGATGTTTTGTCTATTTTTGAGGTCATTTTTAATAGTTTTTATTTAAATATACTGCGATATTATCCATTGTTCAATAAATCTCCCGACTCTAATGACGTTACTTGAAAAGTTTGGTCTTTAAAAGAACTTGGCTGACTTGCATGTTCCTTCTCCAGTGGCCTGTATTTGAACTCTCGTTTCTTATAGTTCTGGGTGGAGCGCTGGTGAATCCCCATGTATCGCTGAGCGTCTCGCAGTGCAGTGCAAATCTATACGAGACATGAGCTCTCCAGATGTGGCTTTTACGTCGTTTACCTCAGCGCCGAGAGCTTTATTGATCGCAGACACTTCCAGCGCCTTTGATCGCCGCTGTCACTCACTCACGTTCAGAAAAGCTCACAAAAAGTGGACACTGCAGATAGATGGTGAGGCGAAAATGAACGCAAAACTCGCCTTGTGGTGGATGAATGCACAATATAGGGCAGATGTATCCAGACATTCAAAATGTTTAAGTGCAAAACTGGCTGAAAAGTAGTCATTTCAGTTTGGATAAGGTAAAAGGTTGAGGTTAAAGGGTTATTAAGCTATTTCATGACGTAAACCTACTTGAAGTTGATTCGTTTGCATATCCCAGCCGTTATCCATAAAGTTCTTTTCATAGTCCTGAGATCCGATCATTTCTGCGCTCAAATTGTCTCAGTAAATCAGTGTCAGAAGAAGTGAAGCATCAGCAGGCGTCGGATTTTAGCTCATACCGTGTGCTAGCGATTTCAATATGTCAGCAGATACAGGTCCAGCACCATCTGTTGGACCGTTTTATAACTGCATGTCATGATTACCCAAACCTGTATGCACCAGAAATGTATATATATATATATTTTTTAATACCTTTATTTAACCAGGAAGTATCTGTAGTGCACTATTCATTCACAAGGCAATTCAAAGTGCTTCGCGCAACAGGAAAAAAATCATTAAAATCACAAAACAGATACAAATTAAATCCCTGTTTTTAGCTTAGATCTGAACATTGTCAGAGAGGAGGTCTCGCATCTTCAGTCCAATAAATTTCTCTGCACATACATTATTGTAAGTTAAGTTAAAAAAAATTACACAAAAAAATAAATTAAAAAAAATAAAAAAAATTCAGACAGAAGCTAACATTGAAGTTTCATCTTAAAGTCGCATTTTCTTTTATTATTTATTATTTGAGTTATTGCCGTCTGGGATCACGGGTTTCTAACATTTTGAATATTTGCTGTCAGAGTGACGCTCTGGGTACTAAGCACCCACTTAAGCTGCTATAGATTAAGTCTGTCATGTTATGTTTAATTATTGCCATCATCTTCCTCTGGTTTTATGACGACTTGAAGACGCCAATTGAGATCAAAGATTAAACTTGTGGAAACCATTTTCAAAATCCCTGACATTGACAAATCCCGGCTGTGGTTGACAGTTCGGCCTCCACCCAAACCAAGAAAGTGCTCATCTTGTTTTCTTATTGAACGGTAAAACATTGAAGGTGCTTTTGAATACTGTTTCCGCTTCAAGTATTTGCCTGAGCACTACGACATCCGTCTGCACCGTGAGATTTATTATGTTGAAGCTGCGTCTTTCACTGCATTTTATTGACTATCTTTGCTGACCTTTGCAGTTAATAAACGCTTGGTACGTGTTTTTTCCAACCGAGGATGCAGCTTTACTGTTCAAATATTATGGAACGTATTGACAAGCCTTCACCATAGTTTTAACTGATCACAAATGTATGTGAAATGCAATGACGTTCGTGTGATTTGTTTGGGCCATATATTTGAGAACATGTTTTGCTTAGAATATATTCATTACCTGATAAATAACTCTTGAAAGAGACGACAGGAACAGGAGATATTTTGGCATAATTTCCTCTGAATACAAAATACTGCGTCTAAGTGAGATTTTATTGAGATTTTATTATTTATTAGTTTGGGAAACATATGGATACAAAACTTGTAAATATTTACTACAGGTACTTTTCCCACCAAACAAGTCATAAAGGGCATAACAGGTTCTAAACTGTTTTCTAATTAAGTTAAAAAATGTTGCCAAAATCTTTCATAAGTGGGCCTATTTATTTTTTTTCTTTTTGCTATTTTATTTTTTTATTTTTTTTCATTAGAACATAGGACAGCAGAAACTGAACAACATAACATAACAAAAGAGAGATTAAAATAAAGCAATAAACAAACAACAAAAGACTAAAAACAATTAAAGAAAATACACACTGGACAAGTTGGGCCTTGGAGAAGGTAAGCTAAGCAAAGAGAGCAAAGAGTTGAAAATAACGGGGGCCTATTTTTCCAAAAACCGCCTGAATAAAATTGACACTAAAATGAGCATCTGTTGGGTTTTGACAATCCTTTAAAAGCTGAAGGTAAATCCACTAAAAATGAGTTTTAAGGACGTGTAATAAAGCAAAACTGTCCAGCCGGCATCCATACAAAAGTCCTATTCATTTTTCATTTTATTTTAGGGTAATTTTCTTCACAGAATGATTGATTTGACTGAAAATAAGTGGATTGCAGCTTTATTTTTCTTAATGTAGAGTATAACAAGCAGCTCGAGCGTCCCCTTTTATAAGACGGGGGGCAAAATGAAATAAATAACGACAAAGTCCCTCGTCCCGCGCACAAGGGGTTTACGAACTCTACATTACATTTCATCCTCTCGGGCTGTCCCGTGAGTCTTTTGGGGTGTGTCCGAGCCTGTGTGGTGGGAGAGAGAGGGGCGAGGGGAGAGAGAGGAGGAGGAGGAGGAGGAGGAGGAGGAGGACGGTGCATTGACTGGACCCCAGCTCTCGCTCTCTGGCCCCTGCTCCGCTCCTGACACGCTGCAGTCATGTGGATAACGTTAACCTGCGCGCTGGGCTGCCTTCTGCTCCTCGAGCCTCTCCACATGGGACGGCCCGTGGATGGGAAACAGACTCAGGTGGTATGTTCGGAACTATATGGAGCGTGAGGCTGTGTGTTGCCGGGTGCTGAATGAAAAGCTGGTGTGCCGGTGGAAGGCTGTGCACGACGCGTTTGAATTTTTAGCTTAACTTGTTTCATTTTTCATTTTTCTTCAATAGATTCATTATCGATTGGAAGTGTTATTTATGACGTTGTTAAGACTTTGGAAACGTAACAGCAGAACATCCAAGAAAACTCTGTATTGGCGAAAAAACTTCTTTTTTTTAAGTGAAGAGTGATTATATATCAGAATTGCAGATCTGAATTTAGAGGGATTTACGCTTTTACCTGGAATTAAACCTTACGATGTCTTGACGTGCTGCTGTTTAGTTTATTCTTGAATCTTTATTTATCGTGCATTTTCCTGACTTTTTATTGAACTGCTGCAGTTCCTCTTTAATGATCCAACACTGACATTTTCTTCATCTTATGTGGAAAAATGGGCGATGATTTCCAGCTAAATATGAATCAACAAGTCTCTTATTACTATACAATGCATCCATATTTTATTTACATTGGCTAACATTTACATAAGCTTTGTTTTGGGAATATTTACAGAAAGGACAATATATCGGTGCTAATATTGGTAATTCTTCATGTATTGGTCTGATATCTGTATTTAACACCAATATTTTAATAAGATGTCCTCCATGTCTCTCTGCCACTGTGCTGTTTGTCCTCCATGTCTCTCTGCCACTGTTCTGTTTGTCCTCCATGTCTCTCTCTGCTGGCCACTGTGCTGTTTGTCTCCATGTCTCTCTCTGCACTGTGCTGTTTGTCCTCCATGTCTCCTCTCTGCCACTGTTCTGTTTTTGTCCTCCAGTGTCTCTCTCTGCCACTGTTCTGTTTGTCCTCCATGTCTGCTCTCTGCCACTGTGCTGTTTGTCCTCCATGTCTCTCTCTGCTACTGTGCTGTTTGTCCTCCATGTCTCTCTCTGCTACTGTTCTGTTTGTCCTCCATGTCTCTCTGCCACTGTTCTGTTTGTCCTCCATGTCTCTCTCTGCCACTGTTCTGTTTGTCCTCCATGTCTCTCTCTGCCACTGTTCTGTTTGTCCTCCATGTCTCTCTCTGCCACTGTGCTGTTTGTCCTCCATGTCTCTCTCTGCCACTGTTCTGTTTGTCCTCCATGTCTCTCTCTGCCACTGTTCTGTTTGTCCTCCATGTCTCTCTCTGCCACTGTTCTGTTTGTCCTCCATGTCTCTCTGCCACTGCTGTCTGTTTCTGTCTGTTGCTTTGTCCTCCATGTCTCTCTCTGCCACTCTCCTCTGTTCTGTTTGTCTCTCCATGTCTGTTTCTCTCTCTCTGCCACTGTTCTGTTTGTCCTCCATGTCTCTCTCTGCCACTGTGCTGTTTGTCCTCCATGTCTCTCTCTGCTACTGTGCACTGTGCTGTTTGTCCTCCATGTCTCTCTCTGCCACTGTGCTGTTTGTCCTCCATGTCTCTCTCTCTCTCTCTGCCACTGTTCTGTTTGTCCTCCATCTCTCTCTGCCACTCTGTTTGTCTCCATGCTCTCTCTGCACTGTGCTTTTTGTCAGATGTCTTTTTACTGTTTTCCTCCATGTCTCTCTCTGCCACTGTTCTGTTTCCTCCATTCTCTGCCACTGTGCTTTTTGTCAGATGTCTTTTTAAACAGAATATTTACTCGAGATACAGCATTAGTATATTTGTGTGTCCTTCCTTTGCTTCCCTAAACAAAACTAAACATCTCTGACTTGGAGCCATGTTTGTTGTTGAAGATGTTGTTGTTGTTTTGGCCTTAAATCCTGCTGTTGTCATGGAACTCCTCACGATGCCTCACGTCGCTGCAGCGTCTGTTCACTGATGCAGATGGGCTCGTTCACTCCTTCTCTCTCTCTCCTTCTCTCTCTGCCTCCTCTCTCCTCTTCTCTCTCCTCTCTCTCACTCGCTCTCTCACAACACCTCTCTCTCTGCTCTCTCTTCTCTCTCGTTCACACCTCTTTCTCCTCCTTCTCAGCCCTCCTCACTCCTTCTCTCGTTCACACCTCTCTCCTTCTCACTCTCCTCTTGTCTTCTCTCTCTTTCTCTCTCTTTCTCTCTCTTTCTCTGTCCTTCTCTTTCTCTCACACCTCTCTCTCTCCTTTCTTCTCTCGCTCACACCTCTCTCCTCATCTTCTCTCTCTTTCTCTCTCCTTCTCTCTCTTGCTCTCTCCTCTCTCTCACACCTCTCTCTTTCTCTCACCTTCTCTCTCTCTCACACCTCCCTCTTTCTCTCTCCTCTCTCACAACTATCTCTCTTTCTCTCTCCTTCTCTCCTTGTGAGACAGCACACTCCGCTGTGTGCTGTCTGCATTTCCCTTTGCCCAGTAAACTATGTAACTGTTATGTAACATTAATACATAGATAATGTTATAAATATTTTAATGTTTGCTGATAGAAAGTTTTATTAATTTTAATAAATAGAATTTTGTAGAGAGCATCTTTTGAGGATGATGTAGATGAAGGTAGTGCAGTCGTGGTAATCATTTTCAACACCGCACTTAGAATATAGCCTTTTTATTTTTGTTTCATGGTGTGTTATTTATTTCTAAGATAAGAGAACCTTTATCACAAATTAGAGAAGGAATCATCGCACATGCACTCACTATAAGAAGTACATTTTCTATTTTTCTCTCCAACTCAGGGCAGTTTGAAGCCTAAATTCCATGATCAAGTATCACAATGTATTCCTCTGATTTAAGAAAAGTAACTGTGACTGAAAAGTGAAAACAGAACTCTGTAATTCAGTGTTATGCATATGTATTATCAGTAAATGTATTCCGTTACAACACTGTTAATACACTTGTTCGAACATCCCAAACGCATGAATGAGTGTTGACCTCGCATAAAGTGCAGAGCGCGCGCCGTCATTCTGTGTCCGAAGTGATGAGCTCTGGACAGTGGTCAGATTAGCCGGACAAATGGGCTCAGGTGTGCAGAGATCAAGTGTCCGCGGCCTGCAGAGCTGCCCCCACAATGGCCGCCTGTGTGACACAAAGGGGCTTTGTTCTGCCTCACACGGGGGAAATATGCACCTCCATTATGGCTCTATTAATGCCACATAGTACAGTATCAGCGCCCAGGGGATTATGGGTAGTCGTCGGGTTCAAAGGCTGAATGAACCATTGATGATACTATATAAAAGCAGAACAACCCATGTATTATTAATCTTTTAACCTTTTTACACATTTAATGCAGATTTTATGTTTTTAAAGTGTCGTCTGTTTGATCATGGACGCTATTTTAAAGGTGCACTGTGTAACTTTTCTTGTGGAGGCGCCAAGTTACAGGTTACAGAGTCCGCTCGGAGTAAAAATTAATGTTTTTCGAGGTATTTTGTGCAATATAAAACATCTTAAATCGAATAAATGTAAGAAAGTCTAATGCCCAAACTTTAACATCTCCATAGAGACAGGCAGGAAAGTTACATAGTGCACATTTAGCAATAAAAACACCTTTAAATCAATAAAATGCGAGAGGGACAAAGTGTGGGACTTTTCAGGCACAACCACAGCATCTCCATAGAGACAAGCAGGTTGCGGACTCCAACGAAAAAGCTACATAATGCATCTTTAACGAGGAGCATGGATAAGGCAAACTGATGGCATATTACTAAAAAGTTTGACTGATTAGGAACTCTAGATTTATTTTTTTCTCGCCTT
This sequence comes from Chaenogobius annularis, assembly GCA_015082035.1. NCBI lineage: Eukaryota > Metazoa > Chordata > Actinopteri > Gobiiformes > Gobiidae > Chaenogobius > Chaenogobius annularis. Next base: position 616,104 of record BJKM01000106.1, read on the forward strand.
CGGAACGTTTCATCAACTTTTTATCTGGTCTTTGCTTAAATTTGTAACATTAACCAAATTGGAAACCTAGAAAAAGTTTATATTGTACATTGAGACATTTTGATGACATTTTTGAACAAATACAGGTAGAAACATGGTGATTGAAGGCTTCTAGATATATACATGAATAAAGAGTGTTATGAATGAAAATCTGAACTTTTGATTGAATAATTCTGCTGTGTTTGTTATAGAATGTCTTTTGGCACATGTAGAGTCTGTAAGGTATGGCAAGTTTATTTGTAGAGCACAATTTGTACACACGGCAATTCAAAGTGCAACAGGAAAAAAAAAATGCATTAAAATCACAAAGACATGACAGAAATCACAAAACCTTCATTTCTATTCATTCAATTTAACAATTTTGCTGACGTGAATATTTATTTGACATTGCCAGCGTAACAGATGTCTACCAGATGTATCAGTCCAAATAACTATAACAATGATAAAAATACAGTTATTCCGATGAATTATTGCAGCTTTCTGTCTCGTTCCTCTGCCTTGTGAATGCGTGCTCTTCTGCAGTGCAAATACCCGGCGCGATAACGTGTCCGTGCGGGCGTGTCTGAAGAGGTTTTGGCTGCTGCCGTTGTTGCTGATGACTTTGGCAGCTCTCACACTGGAGCTCTGACTGCTGCCCAGGGCCTTAACCTCAGCGTGGGCAGTGGGTGTTGTGCACGGACACGTTCAAATAAAGACGCTTTAATGGACTATTTGCCCAAAGATGGCACGTCACGTCATCTGATATTTGCACATTTTTACTTTATTAACGTCAGCACTCTCCCCGAGTGTTTCCCAAGTTGTGGAACAGGGTAAAGGTTTATGGAAATGTTGATATAAATGTCAACTCTACAGCACTGCCCACTCAATTCCAGTAAATGTTTCTCTTTTATAAGAAAAAAAGTGACAAAATGTATTTATTTGGGATATAATACAGTGATGATAGTGCAAACATTGATAAAAGAATATTTTCACCAATATATTACACATTGCTATCAAATAGACACAATTTCTAAGAGTTGCACTTTCAAGCTGGGTGAGGTTTAACTAATGGACTACCTCCAATCACTCTTGACACATTCATTTAAGCAAAGTGAGCGAGTGAGTTTTGCCCAGGGACATAACAACAGGGCTCGAACCGCCAAGCTACCAGTTATAGGGAACCCGCACTTAACACCTGTTGCCGCAAATTGAAGGTTCTTTTGACACAGCTTATTTGGCTTTTAGAGAAGAATTTATCAAAATATATAGTGGTAACCCCTCCTTTTTCTTTGTGTCCAGAAGGACCGCGAAAGTCACGGTGAACCTGCGACAGATCCAGATGCTGTGGACCAAAGACTTGAGCCAGACTTACGTTCAGTCCATTCAACTCAGAGCAAGGAGCTCCCTGTTTTGGATCTTGGTTTGCATAAAGATCTTGAAGTGTCACACAACCTGGAGGAGTCAGGGACACATCTACCTCACGTGGAGACAGACAATGTAACGTTTCTGGAAAAGTATTCGCCGTCAAAGAAACCAGCGCTGGCGGGTAGAAACCTTGTGTATGGAACAGACCACAGACTGTACAGAGTTCATCAAGGACCTCCTGGATTTATGGGACTACCGGGCAAAGCAGTGAGTGTCGACTAATGTATTATCATGTTGGTTTAGATAGATTTAAAGATTATAAAGTGTTGACGTTGGTTATCAAAACGTCTTAAGCAGTGTAGATTCATAACCATTGTAGATTCATTAACTTTACATTAACACTTTTACAAACTTTTACAAAGGTTAAGTGCTGGTTTGAACCCGAGCATCCAGTCAACAGCTCCACAGCGCACCTGACAGACACTCAGACGTGCCCGTGGACGCGCTGCACCTCAGGGAAAAACTCACTTTGCATCAAGTTGGTGCTGACCGCAGTGACTGTTTTATGTTCAAAGACTCTACTGACAAAAAAACTGCTTCAACACAGAAATGCCAGCACACGAACCTATTACTATTGTCCTACTACATAAATATATTATATTAAATATTTAGATTCCCATGATGCTCCTGGACCCTGAATAGCTCTGCTCAGCTTAAGTTGGTTTAGCTTGGTTTAGGCCAGTTTAGGTCGGTTTAGGTCTGCGTAAAGACCCCAGCCCTCGGCTGAGCTTGACACTTAACTACGAATCACCTAAAATCCTCTGCCACTGTAAGAGTCCAGGAACTGAAACATGACCTTCTGTTCGTGAGGCAAAAGGCCAAACCACACAGCCACCATTCACTCTGACTCAAAGTCATTATTAGCACTTAAAATTGTAGGTGAATTTAATATTAAAAAGTGGATTTTAAAGAAATGCTGCTGCCGTCTATTTATTTAGACAAGCAAAGTTCCTTTCAGGAAAAGCCATGAACAGAAGGTCCATTGTAAGGTTCCTATAACCATTCATTAACATTAACGTTGGTTTTAGGACATTTTGCCAATTCTTCATGGTACAATTATACAGGGCTTTATTCAACCAAAATTACAGACAAGGTTGATTCAAGCCAGACTGAGAAGTGACCAGAGTGGTCTTTTTTAGGCCCCGCAGCCAATGAAGCTGGACAGTTGGTTTAATATCTTTGCCAATATAATTCAGCATATTATAATAATCAGTGTTATTTTTCTTGTAGGGTTGTCCCGGGATACAAGGACCAATTGGATTAAAAGGCGACAAGGTAAGCCTCTCTTTAGTCTTAATAAGAGCTGTCTTCTACAATAAAGGTATTCATGCACAAGCCCCAGACCAATTGAGAACATGGCTATGAAGTGTGCAGCATGAAGTACATTATTACATGGTTCATCTTCATTCCATACACAGTACATTATGTCAACATATGGTCATATTTCGACTGTCATTATACTACACTTTCTAAAATGGGATGCATGTTTTTCTTTAACAATAAAACAAGAATATGATTTAACGGTGTTGAACTATACATACACATTTTATGAAATGAACGTATGAATGAGTTGTTCAACATCTAATTCCTGCCCGTACTGTACATTTATCACCATTATCAATATGTTGTCTCTCCAGTAGAATTTGGGTTAATATACAGTAAGTTCATTCACCAGAGCGGTATTATCTGAGACATCGCCTAGCTGGAGGGTTAGTCTACAGGAAATTCACTCATGCAGACACAGGGAGAACATGCAAATGCTGTCTTCCAGTCCTCGGAGTTCGAATTTTCCATGTTCCAACTCCAACGGTGGCACGGTGGTGCAGCGAGAAGCATGTTCACTTCACAGAAGGTTGTTGGATTGGTTTCTTTTTGTGGAGTTTGGATGTTCTCCCTGTGTCTGTGTAGGTTTCTTCCGGGTGCTTCGGTTTCCTCTACCACTAAAACATTTTACAATAGGCTCTGGGGCCAGGACTTCCCTGAAGAAAAGATGCTACATCTCAGTGGCACTTTCCTGCTTAAACAATAAAATCGTTAATCCGAGACAGGCAGTCCAACACGGCTGTGGCCTGCGTTTGGAGAAAGTCAAACTATTGATCATCCTTGTGCTGTTTCCTCACTCGCTGTCTGTGAAGCTGCTCCTGAGCTTTTTTATTTTTTTTATTTTTAATATTTAATATTTAATATTTAATATTTAATGAATTAAATGTTTTTCTAAAGCCCAAAATCACAACAGCAGTTTCCTTGATGTGCGACAGTGAAATGAAGAAGCAGATTAAACATGTTCACAGGGGAGGAAAAACTACAAAAAAAACCTGTTGGGGACAAAGAGACAAAGGAGAAACCTCAAGGAAAACAACAGGGAAGGAGAGATATGTTGATAAGAGGCAGATGAGAAGCATCTACAGGGTCTTTTAGAGTCTCTCTCTGGACCACCAGCAGTCCAGCATTTTGAGAGCGAAGTGCTCTGATTTGGATTATATGGTACTATAGCATCTTTGAGGTAAGATGAGGACATGTCATTTATGGCTTTATAAGTCATATATTTTGAATGGAATGCTGCTAACATCTACACAGAGCTAATGACAACAAAAGCAGAAATAGACTCTCTTTGTATGTTGATTCATAACTTAAAAATGTAGTAACACGGTCGAGGTTAATTGATAAACTTAATTGGATCTACTTTTTTGTTAATTTGAGCACTTTCTAATAATAATATAATAACTATGAGTAATACATTTCTCATAGTTTTTGTTGGACACTGGAAAACAGAAGCTCTGGGAAAACGTCACTCCGAGGTCTGAGTTCTGACCTCAGAGGACAAATGGAACCACACAGGAAGGCACAGTGGCACCTTTGTTAATCCATACTTATGTTCTTCTCCTCTTCAGGGCTCTTACGGTCCCTCTGGTCTGGATGGGCAGCGTGGGGATCCAGGACCCCCTGGAGTGCCAGGTCTGCCCTCTCTGTTTCTTTGGAGGAACACTGAGGAGGACTGGGCCGCTTTTAAGGTGAGGAAGCATTTTACCAGCCTCTTTGACCAACCGGGCTGACAATTTCTGCTGGACACAGAAAGGGCACCAAACCAACACAAAATGATTTCATTAAACTCATAAAATATAAGAACATTACTGACATCAAAGAGTTAGAACATGATGGTAAATCACACAGACTTTTTATGATCAAATCCTCTAGTTACAAAGTTGCATAATCCTGTTCTACCAACATGTTCTGATCCTCGTCATTTACTCAACACGAGGATGAGACTGGAGAGGTTCAGAGAGACACTTTAGTCCGATAAATAATCTAAACAGGAAATTTACACAATGGAAAAGTGTAAAGGCTAATTTTACTCTAGTAAAGAAAAATCCTATTATAGCCAATAGCCCATAACTATATCTAAGCACAGTGCTACGTATGCCATATCAGTCTTTTCCCATATTTTTTTCCCCAAAGAAGGGCATTATGTGTTCTAACTGGTTATACACATTTCAAAAGAGATTTGAGCCTTATTTTAGAATAACAATTAGTTTCTAGCTTGTATATTTACGGTCCGAAACATTGGTATCGTTCCAAAATGTCCATATCGGCACCTCTAGATCTTTATCTTTAGGAATCCCTAGGAATGTACATGTTCTGGTGGGTTATTTGTTCCTGTTTGCAGTTGCAGTTTGCAATGAAATGCTTTTCTGTGAAAAATCACTGACATGTTCAACACAAAAGAACATACTTATTGCTTTGAAAGGTTATTGGTTACTGTAGATGCACAGAGAGTGGGATGCATGACACCTGAGCAGCCAATCATGGAGGTCCCCTTTTACTTTTTTACCACTTTGTGAATTCACTCCTAAAGTTCAGCCCAGGTCAGTAACGTTTACTTGACTGTTAATTAAACCCACATATCTGGTTTCATTTATTTGAATAGTATGTTCTGTTCATTCATCTTTTTCCTCTAAAATACTGTTTTCAAATGGAAAATGCATTAAATACAGGTCATCTTTTTTATTATACATATAGAATGAACCTCACGACACCCAGCTCACTTTGAGAACCCTGCCTCAGAAGCTGATGGATTAAAGCATGAAAGACCTCCGTCAGAGCCCTGAAACATCCCAGACTTTTCTCATTGATTCTAGTGGAATGCATCTGCACTGCACATCTTTCATTTTAAATGTGTAAACAATTTAATGCTGGCGATTTGGAAAAGCCAAGTCAATGAAATTCTGTTGCTTGTTTTAAGTTAAAATATTGAAGCTTTTCTATTCTTCTTGAGTACAATGATTTGGAAGTTGTGATGCTTTTTAGACTCTGATGCAGCCCGCAGTGGGCGATATTGATTAAAATGAATGCTAACTGTGATGAATGAATCATCCAAATGATCATATACAGACAAATGTAGCTGTAAATGTCTTGGTTGGGGTTCATGTGTGCTCTTTTTGTTATTAGAGATGCTCGACTTCATGCTTTGCATATAAAACAGACATTGGTTTTACTGTAATAAAGTGTCACCTCAGAACATCAGATTTTTTTTTTTTTTTTTTTTTTTTTTTATGTTTCATAAAAAACAAAATTGTCTTTCACCCATCCACCACAATTCAGTGCAACATTAGACATCAAGTCCAATCAGAGCCTCTGATTTAACGGACGAACTGCTGTGGGCGGGACCTGTCGAGTAGATCATTGTTGATAATTGTTTTGGAGATATGGTAAATATCAAATATATATAGTGTTCGAACTAAAAAGGAAAGATTTTTTTTTTTTAAATTCTACACTTTTATGTTTTGTGAGAAATTCATGTTTTGTGAGATACTTGAACCTCAACCATAAAATGTTCAGGGCAAGTTGACAAGTTTGTGACAAGTTTGATGGACGGTTTTAACTTCGTCTGAAGATTGTAAAAAAAAAAACGTTTTCTTCTCGTGACCGTTCAAATTGCAGTTCAGGTTTTGATGCTACTCCTCGTTCAGCTCCTCCTGCAGCTCCTCCTGCAGCTCCTCCTGCAGCTCCTCCTGTAGCTCCTCCTGCAGCTCCTAGTCCTGCTCCTCTTCCTCAGCTGCTCTCAGCTCCTCATTCTGCTCCTCATGCAGCTCCTCCTGCAGCTCCTCATTCTGCTCCTCTTGCAGCTCCTCCTGCAGCTCCTCATTTTGCTCCTCGTTCTGCTCCTCTTGCAGCTCCTCCTGCAGCTCCTCATTCTGCTCCTCGTTCTGCTCCTCTTGCAGCTCCTCATTCTGCTCCTCTTGCAGCTCCTCTTGCAGCTCCTCCTGTAGCTCCTCATTCTGCTCCTCTTGCAGCTCCTCCTGCAGCTCCTCATTCTGCTCCTCGTTCTGCTCCTCTTGCAGCTCCTCTTGCAGCTCCTTAGGCAGCTCCTCATTCTGCTCCTCTTGCAGCTCCTCCTGTAGCTCCTCATTCTGCTCCTCTTGCATCTCCTCTTGCAGCTCCTCCTGTAGCTCCTCATTCTGCTCCTCTTGCAGCTCCTCTTGCAGCTCCATGATTGGCTTTACAGTTGTCTCTGAGCGTAAACATGCAGAATGCTGAGTGTGCAGACAGTGACCACATGGGAAGAATCGGACTCTATATTGGGCCGGTCTGAGGGCCCCGGCCGCACTGTGTTGACAGCATCACACACCGGGCTGCAGAGTTCAGCCTGTAGTGAGCGCGTCTCTCCCAGCGCAGGGTCTGGAGCCGGTCCAGACCTCGCTCCTGGCTGCTCCCTGGACTCGTGCTCCTCCAGGCGGATCGCTCTGGATGTCAAAGGCCCCTGTGTTACTGCCCCGTCAGAGCACACTGGGGGCTGTGAGGGCCCGCTCCTCAGAGGCTGGAGGCTTAGGGGAGGTCTCAGGCCGCAGTGCCAGTCTGAGGTTCAGCTAACATCGTGGGACGACCTTCAATGGGACCACCGCACACGGACAGCCAACACAAACACTGCCTGGAGTAAGCTCTCTCTGGTGCAATAAACTTAAAGGACTCTCAGAAGTTGATTTGTTTTAGTAAATTGACATAAATAATATATACAACAACATGCAGTGGTGGAAAGTAACACAGTACAAAAGGAAAAGCACTGTAGGTATCTGTACATTTTACACTGGATACTTTCACAACATTTGAGAGTAGATTTCTGTACTTTCTACTCCACAAGAACTTAAAACGACCAGGAAAAATATTGCTTCTGATGATCAAAAATCTGGACAATTCTTTATCAAGATCATAATTTTATGTTTTAATTGTTCTCACAATCTGTGTAAACTACTTTAACTTTTTACTCTAACTTTAATACTTTTACTTTAGCGTTTGTTTACTCTTGTATCTGTACTTTTACTTAAGAAACAAAAAGGAGTTCTTCTTCCACCACTGACAACAAAAAAACCATTCATATTTCAATGTTATAATAATAATAACAACAATATTCATAATATTCATAATAATGACATTGTTAGACTGATCTATGTAGAGACTTACTTACAAGAGGAGGGTTGGGTAGCCAAAAAATGAACTCAAGTATGTATTTCAGTATTTGGGAAAACTAGAGTAGAGTAATATTGTAATACAAAGTGAATCTTGGTCTCATTCCTGTCACAATCTTATACGCTCATTTTCAACACCAGTTATTTTTAAAGGCTAGAGCAACACAAATGAGAACCCATATCTGAAGGAGTAGACTTGAGTAACCACACCCTTTAATCAAATAAAAGTACTGTTAAATGTGAAGTATAAATGTCTGCTGTCTGACAAAACCACTCAAGAAGTACAATATTGTATGAAGTGACGTATGACAGGTTTTTACGATTTTCTAATTTTGACTTTGTTTGGCGTATTTATACCTGTTGTGCAAATAAATGATAGTTTTACACCAATCGAGCAGGTATTTGTGGAGACAACGTCAAAAAATCTGTTGAAAATGACAGGAAGTGACATCACACCAGGGCCACTCATTCCAGTCAAAGTTTATGCCGAATGTACACTAAAGAAACAACTTTTTTGACTCTCTAAACATGAATTCAACAAAATAAAGTTGCTCTCATGCATTTTTATTTGTCAGATTTAAAAAAAATTGTGACATTAGATGAGTTTTTGCCCAGTGTTTTCTGGGTAATTTCCTAATGTGATGTCATCAATTACAAACAGGAAGTGAAATTATAAATCTAAAAAACGTGATATTCTGTTTTAAAATGTTTATATTCTTTTTAGCAAAATTCTAAATATATTTATCTCAACTGCATTTTAGTTCAATAAGTGGTACAACCTGTCAGAGGCACTTTAATGTACTTAAGCAAATGTAACAGCACTTTACACCAATTTTTTTTTTTCTTCTATATCAGACAATAGGTAAGAGATGATGTGAGACGTCTGACAAAACTATTTTACTAAATGACTAGTCTTAATATAAGATATACAATGTAAACGCTATACAACATGTCTTTAGTAAGTAACTCTGTCCTCTTTTACTTTTACCTTCATGTAACAGAAGAAAACACAAGTTAATATCAAAAAGAAGACAGATATAATCCAAATATAATCAGTAGTTCTAGTGTTTTTGTCTCATTTATATTCATTGGTATCAACTTCCTGTTTTTATGTGCTATTTTGAGCGCTTTTCACCATTCACAAGATGTAATGTTTAGTATTGAATGGTTATTTGCCATGGCAACGGTGATACCGATTCCTCACGCCGAAACACATAGACTTGGTTTGGATCTGGTGGCACTACAAAAGCCGCTGGACTGAACAAAACTAAACATTTTGTCAAAATTGAATGGTTGTATTTTAAGTTTAAATGTGTAAATCTCAAGAGTGACAGGAGAAAGGATTTGGCCGCTTTGTGAGCATAAATATCTCGTATGTTGGAGTGAACCAGAGGACTGAGGTCAAGAATGTGATCGATGCACTTAAAACCAGCTTCAGTTTGGTGAAGGAAACATTATTACGTTTACCAGTTTTTTAGCAGATCAAGAATTTTAAGATGTAAATGATGTGTCTTCCAGAGATCTCCCGTCTTCCAGATGCTGAGAGCTGGCTGGCCTGTGAGTAGCTCAGATTTGACAGTTTCTTTGAATCCATTTCTATGAATTTCCTGGTTACGGTCTTTGTTTTTCAGGTGATGCCCGGCCCTCCAGGACCGCTCGGACAAATGGGCAAACCTGGTCTGCCTGTAAGTTTCACACAATGGGAATCAGTGTCAGATGAAAGGCTTTATACAGACAAAGATCTACATTTGTCCCATCCCTATCAAAGCTCATAAATGCATTCATTTAAATATAATTTTAGTATTGAAATATAATTCAAACTAAAGCTGGGGTACCCAACTTTTTTCTTGTAAAAGTAAGTTTTTACATCATACCATATTTTGTTAAAGCAGCGTTTGTGTCAAAATGAGATATACATATAATAATAATAATGCATTCGTACAGTGCTTTTCCAGATGCTTAAATCTCTCTACTGTTTTGTGCATTATTCATTCATTCATTCATACGCAGTAGTGGTAGCTACTACTGTAACTGCCCTGGGGCAGACAGAATGAAGCGAGGCTGCCAGTCTGTGCCCTCGGCCCCTTTGAACACAACCAGTCACTCACACACACAACATACAATTATGAATCGTTATAAAGGATGTTATCAGTTGCAGGTAAGTCTGATATGTTTCTAAGCGACGGCACTCTCACTGCAGCAGCGACCTGAGCTCAATCCCATAGGAAACAACTCGAACAAAACTGAGTGCACGAGAGTCCGACTGCACTCTGAGGGTGGATCTGCTGCTTTGTTGTGCGAAGGGCTTTGCAGGAGCTAAAAACAACAGCAGAAACAGTTTTAACTTCACTTCCTCCTTTCATCCACAGAGAATTGGGCACACCAGCTTTAATAAAAACAAGTCCGACATACCTGTGCAATTGTTTACTGGGCCTACTTTTATTTTGCCATTATTAATAACATAACTTCATTGCTCATTACAACAATATGATACATTCTTTTTTTAATTGTTAGGGTGTGCCTGGAGAACCTGGAAACAGCGGAGTGACTGGGCAAAGGGGAGACATGGTGCATAATATAATATATACTCCATATAAATATCATTTAGTTTTTTCATAAATAAGTGGCATTAACAGTTGATGTGTTAGGGTCGCCTAGGGCCTAAGGGTGTCCTGGGTCGGGCAGGTCGATGGGGCACTGATGGGAGCCCAGGACTGGATGGAAGGCGTGGCCCTCCTGGTTTACGTGGGCTCAAGGTGAGAATCCTGTTTTTGACATTTTACTCAGTTTAGTTTCGTTTATTTCGTAGGGATCAGTTACAGGAGCATTAATACAGAAAACATTGAAGAGACGCTGTTACACGAGAGCTCTCAGAGCTAATTTCAATCTACAGACCCCAAGACATACATTACATACACAAACAGTATAATGTAATGTAAGGTAATAAATAGTAGATTGTACATAGTACACATACTACACGCTCAGAGTTGTTTGTATTTGGTTTGGCAATTGGCTTTTGTGTTTTTCACAGGGTCAAAGAGGCTTTAAAGCAGAAGATTCTCCAGAGGGGGAAAAAGGAGATGTGGTAAGTCGTTCTTTTGAGCATGGGACTGACAATTAGACATGAGCCGATATTTTGGCAAAACCAGTTAAAATTCATAAAAAATAATAACAGAATGCTTTGATCTGGTATATAAAATAATTTGTTTCTTCATAATGTACACAAGTGGCTTTTTTTTTTTTTTGCCTAATTGCTTTTCTATGTATATTTTTACTCTTTTAGTCTGTTGAAAAAGACAAATCTGATGCCCTGAGCACAATATTGCATTTTATTGCATTTAGTACAGAATAAAAACCTTTCAATTTAACAGAAAAATGTACATAGTGCCCCTTTTTTATGAATACATTTAGCTATATTTGCTTCTACATATTTTTTTGTGTACAATGTCTTAACCTTTTTCAAATAGATATTCACACGATTATCATTTGCTTGTTTCTGAAGAACAAGCGACAGTGACAAGTGATTATTTTAGCTCTTCAAAGCCCAAAGCATGGTCAGAGCAGCAGTGAAGGCACATTGTTTTTGACCAGTGCCCTGTGTCCGACATGGGCAGCTCTAATAATACTGTGGACCCCATGAACAGGAGAATTCTGCAGGAAATCTGACTTGTGCTTGTTTCTGGGGTCACAGGGTTTCACCGGTGAGCCTGGGCCGAGCGGAGACAGGGGCAGCGAAGGCGAAAAGGTCGGTATATGTGCAAATGAATGATTATGATTAGTAATGGAGGAATTGCCTTTTGAACTGTATCCAATAGTGATGCGATCGAACACTTCGCTTTAGCCTAAAGTGGCGTGAATGTCAGCACCGGAAGCCTCGCCTAGTGCACGTTCCATGTCCCTTTTTAACAGTCTAGGGCGCGTGACATTTGGATTTGCGTGTGTTAAACTGCACAAAGTTAAACCCCCCTAAAAGATGCACTTTGATTTACAACGTCAAATGAAAAAAAGTGAGAGAAGAGGGGGGGGGGGGGAAAGTCGTTGCGGTTCTGGAAAGTCGTTGCGGTTCTGTGGGCACGGGGTCGGCACGTTATCAATCGAGTTTTTAACATTTCTTCACTTCACCAACGATACTCCACTGTGGATGAAGCAAATCATTAATTACTTAATTAATTGATTGATTTATTGATGCATTGATTTATTCATGTATTTATTAATTTATTTATACATTTATTTATTCATTTTTTATTAATTTACTCATTCATTTATTTATTCATTTACTTATTCATTTATTTACTTATTCATTAATTTACTTATTCATTAATTTACTTATTCATTAATTTATTCATTTATTTATTTACTCATTTACTCATTCATTTATTTATTCATTTCTTTATTAATTAACTTATTTATTTATTTATTTATTCATTTTCTTATTCATTCACATATTCATTTATTTACTTATTCATTTATTTATTCATTTACTTATTCATTTTTTAATTCACTTATTTATTCTCGGGGCGGGTCAGAAAAGAAGGTATCCAGCTCTGTTGTGTGGGCTGCTCAATGCAAGATGGCACACGTTCGAAAATGTTGCCCTCTTGTGGCGAGATGAACATGTCACAGCGAAACAGAAACTTTAATTATGCTTTTATGGTATGGTTTTTTAAATATACCGTTTTACCTGTTTCTAGGGTGTTAAAGGGGAACCCGGAGACACTGGACCAGTTGGGCCTCCTGTAAGTCAGACCTTTTTGGATTTGCTTTTTGGGATTTTTTTTTCCAGACATGGCAGAATGCAATAAATGATTTTGAGAGGCAGCTTCATATATGCATTAATCAACTTAAATTCATCATTTTTTGGTTCGAGGATAATTGTGTTTCACTTTTCCCAGGGTATTTTTGGTTTAAAAGGTGTTCAGGGGCTTCCGGGCGTTCCAGGTCTAGAGGTAGCGCAACATTTTTAAGCATTTTTTATTTTTTTTTATTTAGTTATTGCTTTGTCCAATAGAATTTGTCTTTTCAAACAGGGAGAGTGTGGTTATGACGGGATGAGAGGACCACTAGGACAACCAGTAAGTATTATCACATGATTGTCAGTTATTTCTACAATTCTGCATTCTTTTATTTGATATAATAGGGTGCACCTGGAGCAACGGGGGGGATCGGACGACGTGGTGTAAATGGGACAGAGGTAACGTCTCACAATAATTCAGTTTAAATTGTTGATATCTTTGACTCTATCATTTAATTGTTTCTGTGTATTGTTTATGCCTCATTTACAGTATGTGCATGTTTATTTCATCATTTCGTTTTTCCCAGGGTGATCCAGGTCCAGCTGGTCCAAGGGGTCGCGTTGGCCCTCACGTAAGTTCACATTTGATTATATTTTGTGTGGCCCTAAGGCTTTATTTGCTGGGACAGTCGTAGCGTGAGAGGGGGACAGAGGGGATACTGACTGTAATATAATGTCCGACTCGTTATATAATCGTTCATCCTTTTCTGTTCCTCTTTGGTAGGGCCCAGTAGGACTGACGGGACAGACAGGTGTACCAGGACCTCAAGGACCTCAGGTAATATAAATGTTGTTTTATTGTACTTATTGGTAAACTTTGCTCTATTATAATGTGTTTTTTTAATATGTTTTGGACCGTGTTTAGGGCCAGCCTGGAGGTGATGGTCCATGTGGTCCGAAAGGGGAAATGGTATGATTTATTAAGGTCCTACATACGGTTACGCTCACGCTGCTGCTCAAATCAGATGTTTTTTGCCCAAATGCGACCCAGGTCATTTTCATATATGGTACTAAATCTGATAAGAATCTGACTTCTAGAAATGAAACGAGTGTCACATTTTTATTTTTTATTGGAAAAGAGGCTACTGGGTTCACACATGACAACTGATTTGACGCCCATTTTGTTTGCACCGTGAACCGCCGCTCCACAGACCTGCAGTGTGAACGTAGCCTTGTGCTCAGTCGACTTTGACCACTTTTAAATTATGACTTTTCAACAAAAATATCCCTTTAGTTGTGTTTTTTTTTTAAAATTCGCACGTGTCTGAGTAATCTTCTCCAGAGCTCATGTGACTCTCGTATGAAGAGGTGATCCACAAAGCGCTCTTCCATGTTTTTAAAGCCCATTGAACTTCACCAGAGTTGTTTCATTATTTTAGTGTTCAGCTAAGATGCCTCTCAAAGTTAATGCTAGCTTGTTTTTAGCCTGACACAAGTCCTTTCACAGGTTAAAGTCATAAAGCAGGGCTGAATTGCATCTACACCTACAGTAGTTAAAACAATGAATATTATCAGACTTTTGCTTTTGTCTTCTGTTACTATCACTATTTTCTAATTGCTGTTATTATAAAATATATAAGGTAAAGGTGATTTTCTGTGTGACAGGGTGCAGTTGGTCCTATGGGCATCAGGGGATCGCCAGGCCTTGAAGGACCCATGGTCAGTGACAGAATGTGATAAAATACCTGTTTTTACATTAAGGAGTAAAAGTAATATAAAAGTCCTTCTGTTTAAGGGGATTCCTGGAAGTCTTGGATCAAAAGGGTTTCCAGGTCAAACTGTAAGAATCACATCTATTTTCTCAGAACCGACTAAGAGGAAAATGCAGTCTTTTTTTATATGTTTTACTGTTTGTGTTCAGGGCTTCGGAGGACTGGACGGTGACAAAGGGGAAACTGGACCTAAAGGAGACAAAGTAAGAAAGTGTAAATCATTCACAAAGAACTCATTGACTATTTGTGTTCTGGCACAGCTAATGTCATTTCTGGTGCGATATGTTGATGTTTATAGAGAGTAATTGTGTCCTCAGGGCCCTCCAGGTGCTCGAGGGATTCCCGGCCATCAGGGGGAGCGAGGCGAGCGAGGAGCTGCAGGTCTTCCGGGGGACAGGGGTCAGCCTGGGCCACAGGGAAGTCAGGTAACATGTTCAACTCACAGTAAGAGGAAGTCCGTGCAGGGCGGGTTTATGTCCTAAAACGGTAGGATTCAAAAGTTGAAACGCAGCTATGGAGCAATAATAAGTACCTGATTTGTAATGTCATTTTGAACTATTTGCAGCCGTCCAAAGGTATCCCTGACTTTCCCACATTCTGAGCAGCCTAATTAGTCACCGCAATGAGTTTATAAGCTACTATCAGGGTAAACCTAATAAACATTAGCATGCTAACAGCTCACTTCCTGGTTTTCGGAGAATAAAATGCTGTACAGTTAGACACAGAAGGCCCTCATCGGTCTCAATAAAACATCATTTTGCCATAGTTCATTTGTGTTTACGAAGAAGTCATTCAACTATATCAATATTCTTTTGGATTAGCTCGATAACGATATTCAGACACTATTTTCACAATGCAACTATGTGCTAATGTGCTAAATGTGGCTGTAAATGTCTTGATTGGTTGATGTTGAAGTATCACAAAACATGAAAAGGGCAGAAATATCACTTTTTACTCTAGTATGAAAGACTGCATTAGAGTCTGTTCAGTGAGTGTAGGATCTCTTCTTCACTGTGGTTCTCCCAGAGGTTTCTACTTTCTCCCAAACAGTTTTGTAGTTTTAACTTGGTGAGAAGGTCTAAGGGTCTAAGGACGGGGGATGCTGGGACATTTGCTAATTTCCTATGAACATTGTTTAATCTGTTTTTCAGTGTTGCCCTTCGAGGGAACTGCTGTTGTGATTTTAGACCAAAAATACATTTTATTGAAAATATAAATTTTTTATCAGCTCTTTTTGCTTTCATTTTTCTTGCTATTCAAATTTTGCATATCTCCAAAAGCGATATTATACATTTTTCAATATACTGTATATCCCATCTCTAGATTATGTAAGATTTTGAAATAAATGTATACAATTGGGGCTGCAACCATTACTTGAGTAAATTGTGTAAATTTGATTACTAAAAAGCTTCAATTATAATTTTCTTGCCTCGATAATTTGTCGAATTTACATATTTAATTCAAAACATGTGAATCTGTGGCACGTGAACTGGCGACGCTTTTGTTTCACACGGAGCTTGTTCCGGACCAACTCAAGCACAACAGAGAGAGAGCGGTGTGCTTTAAACTCACAAGTGTGACTGGAAGAGTTTTGTTGTGTGAAAAAGCACGTGTTCTGAGCTGCAACTCAAACCACTGTAACTAGCTCCGTGTGTCGTTCACCCCAGCCCCTACGCCCTCGCCCTGCCACCACAGACCCCACGCTCGGGGTCCCCCGCGCTCCACCAGGCAACAGAACTCTGCTTCCCAGTCACACTTGTGCATTTAAAACACACTTTGAAACAGCCAATACATCCATGGATACAGCACGGACCGCCATCACGAAACAGAAAGTCCGCGATGACAGGGCGAAGAAACGGAGGCTAATGCTGCAAAATGACAAAATGACAAAATGCAGAGCCACCGCTCAAAACACCAGGATCACTGGTCTCACTCAACATAACGTTTTACAAACAAGTTTCTTATTTTAAGTGATAAACGCAAATGAATTCATAGTTACTGTAACTGTGCACAAACAGTCTGGTGACAAGTTAATGAGTCCTTTATATATATTCTTTATATACAAACAGAACAGTTTGGACTGAAGTGAAATGTTGCTGTTTTGGGGACAAACTTATGTGAAATTAAGAATAAAATGTGTTATTTTAAGCAGAAGCTTGTTATTTGTTTATTACTATTAACTATAATGTTTATTTACAAATGATGTAATATGCTTTTAAATGGTTTACGGAATGTAAAAAAAATTAACCAATTACTTTATTAATAAAAAATAAACTATGCATAGATTACTCGATTACTAAACTAATCGATAGCTGCAGCCCTATATACAATAATACATGGTGGCTGACTTCTCTGCTTCTCTTGTCAGGGTGAAGACGGTGAAGTGGGCCTGCAGGGCACAATGGGCAGACAGGGGCTGAAGGTGACTTCTTCTTCTTCTTCTCTAAACCATCATTACGGCATCATCAGCTTGTTCTATACTGAGATACTTTTACATTAGGCTGTGTCTTCAAACAAGCCCATAACTTCATTACTGTTGGAAACGCGTTTTGTGCTCATACAGCTTGTTGCCCGTCATATCTAAATAATATCATTGTCTCTATATTTAAGGGTAACAGAGGTATACAAGGACAGAAGGGGAAGATCGGACCTAAAGGACCAAGAGTAAGACTAGACCATTGATCTATCAAAGATCACATGCATAACTCATTGTTTTGATTGTTTGTTTGCAGGGTCGTATTGGGCTCCCAGGTCTGTTTGGACTGCCTGGCACTGCGGTAAGAATAGATATCAAGAACACAAATCTTTCTTATGAATGACTAATTAACCACTACATTTCATTTTCTTACAGGGTTTCAGAGGCCAAGTCGGGATAGAGGGACCAGAAGGAAAGCCTGGTACACAGGTTCCCATTTTATACCTCTTCAGATGATTAATTAGTTTCGCTTTATAATGTTAAATGACTGGAATAACAGAAATATATAAAATAATTGCAGGGTGCTCCTGGCCTGATGGGTGCACTTGGTCCTAAAGGAGACAGAGTGAGTAAATTATTATTAGTATTAGTAATTGCATGACATAGGCTAAAGTTACACGTGCCTAAAACTTCTGTCATGTGTATTGTGTGTTAGGGGTTTCCCGGTGCATCTGGTGAACTTGGAAAGACCGGTCCAAAGGGGGCAGTGGTGAGCACACAACAAAATGTTATTGTACTAATAATTGCATTATGTCATTCAATTGAATGCTCAGAGAGGACGTTTTATTGTTACAGGGGCAGCTAGGAAGCTCAGGTTCAAATGGAGCACCTGGACGTGCAGGGGAGAGGGTACGACTTAAATAGAATGATCTAAACAATAATATGATATAATATTGTCTAGTAAAGTTTCATTTCATTTCATATATAATTATTTTACCAAATACACTTAATTTTACACAACATTTTATGATATGAACAGTTGATTTCCCATTAGAAATAATACATCAGGTTTGTTTATGTTTGCCTTCAGGGTTTCACTGGGAAAACGGGGTTAATTGGCCCCCAGGGACCAGTGGGCATGTATGTAAGTGACTTTTGTAATGAACTGTTTGTTTGCTTTTGAACAAATCATATCCTACATTCACATGAGATTTTTAATTGTTGAATTGTTCATTGTTTGAAGAATTACCACAAAATCGGATAAAGACCATCAAATGTTAGATTCTGTAATAATAAATCATTTGAATACTGTCCCCTTTAACACCTGCTGTGTCCCCAGGGTTACCCAGGATCAGTGGGTCCAGTTGGGACACCAGGCCACATGGGACCAAGAGTAAGACATGAGTACTGCTTACAATGTTACATCCTCCAAACAAAACCCTTTTATTCTCAAAATCCAAACAGGGGAAGCCTTGTTAGGCTGAATACACCCTGGATTTTCTGTCCTTTTCTCTTATCAGTAAGCAGTGTTTTCTGTTTCCTCCAGGGAGATGCAGGAGTCAGAGGGCCACTGGGAAGCAGAGGAAAGCCTGGAGCGCCAGTGAGCTTTAAGAATTTTAATATTATTATTATTATTTTCTGCATTTAAAAAAAAAAAAAAAATGTACTGTTGATTTATTCAAAATGGCCTTAAATCCATAATATTACAGGGTCTACGTGGCTCTGTTGGTGAGAGAGGACCCCCTGGACCACAGGTAGAAACATTTGTTGTTACTTGTCAGATGATATTTTAGAAGATAAAACATCTGTTTGATTCTGTTCTTTTATTCAGGGCCTCCAAGGAGCAGTGGGGCCAAAAGGGGTTCGGGGACAGCCAGTAAGTGTCCTTCTGAATAAGGTTTCATGAAAATGTTTTTGTAAGATCTAGTGTCTTGGGAATATAGTCAGGATATAATCAGACCGATTGTACATGTTCTCCTTCTTTTAGGGCCCCCCAGGACGTCCAGGGGCCCAGGGTGCTGTCGGAGCTGCAGGTCCCATTGGGAGTCAGGGGCCCCTGGGAACACAGGGGCCCCTGGGAACCAGAGGGTTTCCAGTGAGTGGGTACCTGTTACCTTCCTCCTTCATTTATATTACCGACATGGTGCGCTCTACAGGTTTGTTTCTCAGATTGATTGAGACATATCTGTTATTTGACCAGGGAACAGCAGGAGGCAGAGGAGCGATGGGTGCAGCTGGAGACAAAGGACAGAAGGTAAACTTATTGTCATCAATCAATCAATCAATCAATATTTATTTGAAGAGCACAGTTCATACAAAATGTAACGCAGAGCTTTACAGCCATAAAACACATAAAAACACACTACAAAACAACTCACAATACAGAGAGTAAAAGTGTAAATAGTCAAATTAAAATGTATTTAAAATAGTAAAATGCAGATAAAATTCCCTGTCTTATGCACAGCTGAAAAAGATGGTTTCTAGCCTAGACTTAAACCCCTTCGGGCCGAATTTCGACACTCGTGGGCCGAACATAACGTAAAAAATAAAACTATAAAAACTTTAAGAAATAAATAGCTTTATATAGCCTAGTAATAGTTCTATGTGGACACTGTTGCACAAATCTGCCGCAGGGGAAAGACTGAGTCCATATTCATGCATCAGCAGCAGGAACAGGAACATGGACTTATGATATTATTTCTGATATGAAATGTTGATATCACAGGCATGTTGCGGCGCAAACTCAATATGAGCTCACTATTTTTTATAGTTTAAGCTTATTTTAGTGACAAATTTAGTTAATCAAATGTGGTCGTTGGGTTTATATTCACAGTCACATTAGTGTGGACACAGTCAGAGCTCACAGCAGCTTCACTCTGTTTATTACACTCTGACCTGTGTTTTTACCTGTGGCTCATGATCTGTCCAGGTTTTGCACTAGTTTGGTTTTCCTCACAGAGCTGTCATCACAGAAGTTTTTTTTCTTGTTGTTAGCTCCACATTAGCTCCGCTTTTAGCACAGCTCTAATGTCCACAAAATCGTCTCCTTTCTAATTCCACGTGTTTCCCAAAACCACACGTCACTTTCCTCTACTCAAGACTGTAAAGTATGCGACTCGCGTCAGCACTTCTCAGCCCTCTGCACTTGCTCCAGCAGCGCTGAGTAGCTCGGGCGCAGGGCAGCGGCTGCAAAGGATTGTGGTACTCGTAGTTCTAGCCTTAAAAACGCTATATATTTATCGGAAATTAATAAATATAAAGTAGAAATGTTCGGCAATTTATTTGCAATTTATTCTATCCAATGCAGTGAAGAAAGTTGTAAAGCGCGGTACATAGGGGGAGACTAACTAACCCCTAACCACCTCGCAAGAGGCTTAACCACTCTATTGAAGACAGTGAGGTGGCGATTCTGAGCAGGAGAAAAGGTGGTTTGAAAGAGGAGTTAAGGAGGCCATCTTTGTTAAAAAAGAGAATCTTTGTTAAAAAAGAGAAAAGAGAATGTAATGGAGGTTTAAGATTCAACCTTCCAGTTGTTTATAATGGTCTGCTGAAACCCTGGAGACGCCCTGGAGACGTCTGAAGCATTCTGATGCTAATCGGGTACTCAATGAGGAGGCAGCCAAAGTCAGTGTACAATAGAATGTTAATGGCCCATCTCAGGGAGTTTCAATGGACCATTATCAGGAGGTCCCGCCCTGTGGGCAGGGCTTTCACAAAGTAGGTTAAAAACCTGAGTTCTCAGACTTGTTTCACAGATTGAGAATTATTCTTGGATGAGAGTCGAAATGTTTTGTTTTTCTAAAACAGAGTCCAGATGACTACAACTGAATCTTTTTCTACAATACACTTTAAAATAACAAATTACAGTATAATAAAGGACTAAAAAATACTTATTAATTGATTATTGTTGTGTTTTGTTTTAGGGTGTCGTGGGTCCTGCAGGAGATGTTGGTCCACCTGGGCTGGATGGCCTGCAGGTTAGTGGACACAATAAGTATTAGTATTAACACAACGAGCTCAGAATGACATTGTATATTGGTTTATGATAGGGTTTGCCTGGTTCATCTGGAGAAGAAGGCAAATCTGGAAGAAAGGGTGACCAGGTACGTCAACCTCCTTTGTAGTTTCAACAGATTTGAAGAAAAGAAATGATTTCACTTGTTGTAAATTATCAATGTACGGTAATCTGGGCTATTAGGTTGTTTTTACACACACTAACCCACAAATTGGTATTGCTTTGTTTTGGCTTTAGCCCTCTTTCTAACATTTTAAAATGAGACCTGCACGTGCCACTAATAATATTTCTGCCATTATACATTATAGGGATCTCCTGGAGCCAAAGGACCACATGGACTCAAAGGCCTAAAGGGAGACTCTGGTCTTCAGGGCTCGCAGGGACTGTCAGGCAAACCCGGGCCCAGGGGCAAAGAGGTCAGGTGAACTGCTTCATACTTTCAATTTTTCAGTTCAATTTATTTTTGTTATGCTCGTAATCACAACAGCAGTTGCCTCGAAGGGCGACAGTGAAAAAAAGATGAAACAATGTTCATTGGAAATTAGCAAATGTCCCAGCATCCCCTGTCCTTAGGCCCCCCTTCTCGACAAGGAAAAATAACTGTATGAGCGTTTATGTTCAAAATGATATGTTTGGGGAATTAATTTGACTGATTTCTGTTGTTGTTTTTTTTCAGGGAGGAGTTGGTGTTCCTGGAAAACGTGGAGATGACGGGCCATCTGGAGCAAAGGTATGTTCACAGTAAGACTTAAAGATCTCTCTCCTAAGTAATCTCTTCATTCATTCTTCATTCTATCTGCTCATACCATGTCTTTTTTTCCCAGGGGAGTACAGGAGCTCGTGGCTTGACAGGATCAAGTGGCCCTCTAGGTCTGCCAGGAAAACAGGGCCCCAGAGGGACTGCAGGAGACAAGGGTTATCCCGGTTTGATGGTACCTATATTAGATTCAGAATTACATTGATTTCTTTCTGGTCTTTGGCAACAACTGCATTACCGTATCCATGTTGTTCTGACCAGGGTTCTGCTGGTCTGAGGGGGAAGACTGGACCAATGGGATTGATGGGGCAATTGGTGAGACGCAACAGAAACATGTGAAATCCCATGTCAAACAAAAAATAACAATTCTGATCCCTTTGTAAAGGGTCTTCCAGGACTTTCGGGGCTTTCAGGTCGTGATGGAAAACCAGGACAAAAGGTTGGCCTTAACTTTTGTTGTGAACTTCTTGTTCATTTCTAGACTTCTGAATAGAAATGTTAAAGGACACATGTTATTTATTATTTGTATTGTTATTGGCCTTTAAACATGCTGTTGAGTACCTCTGATTTGGTATTTCATATTGTAGAACTTAAAACACACACCTTTCTACCTGTCAGGCATTCCTTCATCAGGATTGGTGTTAGCACGCCATCTACTGGCTGCAGAAGGAATCCCTATGGGGAAAAAACAAAAGCTATGCTTGCCCCTGACATGCTAATGTAAGAGCTCAGTTGTAAGGAACAGAATTTGTATGCAGAAATGCTCAGAACTAGTCTAGTGATGATTTATGGACTTAAAAACAGAACAGGAGCCCTCTGGAGCGTTATGATGTCACAAATCTGTGTTTTTGTGAGGCTCAGAGCCAAAGGAGCTTGTCAACAGGATTAAAGTTTTGTATATTATGTGACCTTTAACACATTTATGTTGACTATTGATATTTTGATCGTTGATAATAAATAGAAATAGACTGTTAAATTATAAACCCTTCAATTTCACTTTCTTTTTGGCAAAACTTGGCTCTTATTTTCAGGGAGAAAGGGGCCCAAATGGTTTGACAGGAGAAGCTGGATTACCTGGTCCAAAGGTATGAATCTTTGAGATGAACAGTATCACATTGTAAACGGTTTGTGAATAATATTTTCTGAACTGAACATACAGGGAGTGTCAGGACGCAGAGGGCTTAAAGGGGAAATGGGCCAGCTTGGACCTAAAGTGAGGCAATAATGTTACAGCATCATTTTAGTTCATTGTTTCTTGTTGGGCCTGGCCCCTTTGACTCTATATCACTTTATGAATGTAATTTGGATGTGTTCAGGGCTCCACTGGAAACAGAGGAAGACCAGGGAATTTTGGTCCAAAAGGTTTTTCTGGACCACAGGGACCGAGTGGGGAACGTGGACTTAAAGGAGAGCAAGGGGACATGGTGTGTACTGTAGTAGTTGTTTTGTGTTCAACAATATGTCACTTCAAAATAGACTTATGGTCGTGGCTAAACGAGAATCTCGTCGGAGCAGCTCTGTGAAAGGCACGACACGAAAAAGATTCCTTGCTTTGTTTTAGTGTAGCCAACATGGATACAGCTTTATCTTTATTTTTCTTTATTTTTAAAATGTTTTTAGGGCCCTGATGGAGTAACGGGGCAGAAAGGACAGAAAGGATCACCCGGGCCAAAGGTATAGTAAGTCATAAGGCATTACACATTACACTTCTAGTAAATCATAAAAGGTTCATATTGTTCGAGACAACAATCAAAAAGATTCAAAGATTTTGTTGTGCCTTGAAGTTTTCACTTCCAACTCCTTATTTAATCCACATTGAGATTAACAATAAAACCTTTTTCTATTTATAGTATAGAGCAATTTGATCCAGGTCAGCTCTTGTCTGGCCCTTTTAATCTTCTTACAAAGTGATCCAGCAGATAAATCTGATTATAGAAATGTTTTATGCATATTTTCAGGGTGAAGAAGGTGACCTGGGACCTGACGGTCCAGTTGGTCCTAGTGGTCCTCTGGTGAGTGTCACTCACAAATGTACAGAGTAAAGCCAGTGCAACCAGAAACAATATAGAATTTTATATAATGTCAAATGGACTTTTTCTAACTTTTATCTAGCTGTAGTTGTGTTTTGGTTTCTTTCATACCTTTTCATTTGTGTTGTATATTTAGACACAAAGTAATATTTTTCAGTTTTAATGCATGAAGCATTTAAAGCTCTTTTTAAAGTATGTGTAGTTGCAGGAGGAACTAAATGTCTGGAGTTATTTTGCAATCATATTTTTTTTCAGTCCTAAGTCTTTAATAGTGCATAAATATGACCCTTAAATCCACTTTGTTACTCTCCTTTAGGGGCCAAAGGGTCTTCACGGTCTGGAAGGGAAAATTGGCGTCAAAGGCCAAAAGGTCAGTTATTATGCATGTTTTTTTATAGTTTAAATGCTAGATGTGGACTTTATGTAACATGTGTTTTTGGTGATGTGTGAACTCCAGGGCAACGAAGGCAAGAGTGGACGTCCCGGGAAGAACGGACACATTGGGAAGAGGGTATGATTAACAATTCAGCCCAAAAAAAGACAAATGATTTAGAAGCGTAATAATAAATTATATATATATGAATAGAAAAAAATAATGTAATGTTTCTATATTATGGATACAATTATTTACATTCCTTTCCGACATTTATCATTTTAAGTTCGGACTTAACTGTACCCATTGTAATCTTACTCTGTTAACAGGGTAAAAAGGGAAAATCAGGAAGTAAGGGCCCCCGAGGAAAGAGTGGTGAAAAGGTTGGTGTTTGTACATTGGAATTATTTCTGTTTGTGCTTTTATCAGAATCAGAAAAGTTTTATTGATATTAATTTGTAAGAATAAAAAAGTAAGTTAAGTAAATCATAATTTTATTGTATTTTCAGGGAAAAACTGGAAACCTTGGCCCACCTGGTCCACCGGGCCGCCGAGGCCCATATGTATGACATTCAATAAGTCATTACTACTTTCATACTACACACTGTTCCTTCATTCATTTGGGTAATCTTTATTGTTTAAAGGGAAAAGGCGGGGCACACGGTCAAAAAGGTGATAAAGGACGAACAGGCTCTAAGGTATGATAAAGACAGAACATGCATATTAATCTGCCTATGTTTATTTAAAGAAGACATCAGTTTTTTGTTTTTTTTTAGTATTTAACTACAACAAACGTTGATCATTTGTGTTTACATTTTGTCCATTGTAAAAAGGTCCATCGATTTCCTGTTCAAAACTGCTTTTAACTTTTTTAAACAGTTGCATTTCACTGTAGCAAGCGGCACCATTTTATTTACTTGTTTTTATTGCTGTAAATTGCCATGTGACATTTTTAAACCTAGCGTCAGAATTTTTAGATAATTGCAAATAAGTACAGAGCAGTGGGCGGGTAAGTGAATACAAGTTGCAGGAATACTTAGACATGTATGAGTCAATCAAAATACAACGCTGAGTGAGCTAATGCTGTAGAAAGATTGTTATAACATGATTAAAAGCTCATAGAAGTCGGTCCTTTAACATGAAACTCAACTTTCTTTTGTCCTTCTACACAGGGCGAGCCAGGAGCAATGGGACCACCGGGACCTTTTGGTGGAGATGGTTTGAAGGTGAATCTCTTGCCTGTCTATATATTGTGTTGAAAGTAATGAAAAGCTGAAAGTAGTTGAACTGAAAAACATCCGACTGAAGAGGGTATACTGATTGGAGTTCCTCGGATCTGTTTCGATCACAACCAAGCGATCCAGCGCAGGCTTCGAGTAATTAAAATAGTTTCTTAATAACTTTACAGGGAATTAGAGGCCCCATCGGAGTCCGTGGGAAAATTGGCCAGAAAGGAGAACAGGTGATTATATACTACTCTTATCGCTAGCGTTGCACAATATGGAAATAATGATTTATAATAGTAAGTGCATTGTTTTTTCCAGGGAGATATCGGCCCACCTGGTCTTCGTGGGGCACGTGGACTTCCTGGGTTACCTGTAAGTCCCTTGTAAATTACATAAATTCATCAATATACTCGTGTCCTATATTGATTTTTATTATATATATTTTTTAATTGGGCAGGGATTGTTCGGACAAAAGGTTTGTACAAAGCTTAATTTAACTTGCACACAAATCTCGGCAAAAGATTAATTTCTCACAATATTTTTTTCCCACCAGGGGCTTAAAGGATTTTCAGGAGTTCGGGGACATAAAGGACAGAAAGGAAAACCAGTGAGTTTTATCTGGTACCGTGACAAAGGGTCATATTTATGTTAACAGCTCTAAAAGGTCAAGTGGGTGGGCTGGTAAAGTATATTATTGTTGGTTTTGCCAGGGTCCTCCCGGTCGACCCGGACCACCAGGGCCTTCTCTGAACCGCACACTCAATCAGATGAAGGTAAGTGCCTCTGCCCTAAATGCTAAACCACATCACGGTCTATTATAAAACTGCATTCTCACAGCCGGTGATGAGAACTATGTGTTCCTATTTCTAGTCTGTTGGATTGTGAAAGGGTCTGGGATTAGGCTTTGCATTTTCCCTTTTGTTTTGTCAGTAAAAGGAAATAAGGTTGGTTTTTAATATTAAGGTTCATAAAAACATATGAGAAACTCTGAAACAACAAATGAAGGCTTTCCAGTCCAATGCAATTTACCACAAAGGAATTCCAAATGATCGCTCCAAAGTTTGAACTACAAAAACATAAAAAACCTGCTTTTTACTGCCATAGGAATAGCCGTAGACCTGTCGATGACACAGGCCATAATCAATAGATCCAATAAACCAATGAACAACAATTACTTTGCAGAAGGCATTATAGACTTTTATCTGTCTTCACATTTGTCAAATACGAGAGTCTACCTGAATACTTTGAACTCTTTCACAGGAGATGATGTTCATGTCAGACAGACCGAACTACCTGATGGTTCAGACTCTGCTGGACTCCCTACAGACAGATCTGCGCTGGTTCATTAGTCCTCCAGAGGGCACTAGAGAACACCCGGCCACCACCTGCCTGGAGCTGTGGCTCGCTCAACCCAATGTCACAAATGGTGAGACTGACTGGACCTATGTTAGAAAAGTGTGATAACAAATTAGCTCCATGTAAGCTAATACCCATGTAATAAAATCCTATTCTACTTTCAGGGATGTATTTCATTGATCCAAACCAGGGAAGTCCAGCTGATGCTTTTCAGGTTTACTGCGATTTTAAAGCTGAGCCAAAGACCTGCTTGTCCCCTCTTCAGTCTCAGGTGTGCATATAGTTTTAATTGATATTTACTTAAATCATATATATGTTCTGTTCTAATAAAATCGGTCTATAGATACAGTCCTGTTAGCAATCCATTCATTTTAATGTAGAACAGCAGCTCTTTCACCCACTGTTCAACAACTAATGCTGACTTTATGAATATGTTGTGTCAAATACAGACATGTGTATAGTTATCCAAGGACTGTAAGGGCAGATATGGGCTCAATGCCACCACAATGCCAGCGCAGTTCGCAGTATTTTTACATCTACAGAACAATCCGTTTACTTTTCTGTAGTAACACTATGTCAACTACCTCCATTATGTCTTAGTTGTGACTCGACTTGATTTAGCTGTGCTTAAAATACACATAAAACAAATTAGAAGACGGAAAAATCTGCGTTTCTTGTAGTGATGGGCACTGATTTTTGATTCAATCCGCAAATATCGCAATATCCATCCGACACCGATGAGTTTTGTACTAAAATGCATTGAAACTCCTCAACTCTGAACAATTTTACGTTGTCCATTTATTTTTTTAGTTTAATTTTTATTTATCATTTATTTATAAAAGGAAAACCCAATGAGGTCGTTAATTTCTTTCAACCTCAGCTTGAACTAAAATGAATAGTAAATATATGTGCAGAAAACCTCTAATAAAAACAAGGTATTACAAAAATATAAACGAAATGTATTGAAAAACAGAATTTTTGGAGAAAGTATCAATACTTTTCGATACTTCTGTCTGTATCAATATATCAATAATTGGCTATCGAGCTTCACATCACTAGTTTCTTATTAAATTAACGAACTGTATCGATGTCTTTTTCACATTTTTCCATCACTTTAGTCAAACAATTTTTGATTGTTGACATGTTTTGCCACTTCCACAAAGAACAAAGGTAACGCTTAAAATTGTAGTGACTTTAAATATAACATAGTATTTGTGTAATTTTCTGCATAACTACAGAACGTTTTCACCAGTTTGATAGTGATAACCGTAAAGTCATAAATTGCTCATTACAATAAATCTGCAGGTTCCAGTTAAACCCTGGCTTAAAGAATCCGACATTGGTTTGGCCTTCTTTTGGCTGAGTACATTTAAAGATGGCTTCCAGGTGAGTGAATGACATTCATGTTACTGTCTGTACCGAGTTTGTTCATCATCTCTCTAAATCATGTACTTGTAGTTTGAGTATCCCGGTGTGGACGTGGTGCAGCTGAGGTTCCTGAGACTCCACAGCGGTTTGTCCTCTCAGACCATACGATATTCGTGCGGCCCAGGGAGCAGACAGAGTGGAAACACAAGAGAAATCAAGTTTTTATCTGACACAAGGAACCAGAGCTACCTCTCCACACTACAGGACTGTGAGGTTAGTGTTCTTCAGTAACATGTTTTTGTTTGGTACAGTGAAAAAAGGTGTAGTTTTTAATAGTTTTTAGTAGTTGTGTTTTTCTATCAATTTCCCTGGTCTTTACTTATTTTCCTGTTGTTAAGCAAATGTAATTTCCTCATTAGAAAATTAAGTATAAAATTGTAGTATCACGAGGGGAAACCCGTAGTGTGCGGTGACTTTTATGGATGGGTAAGCAGACTTGGAGTGTTCAATACTTAGTGGATAACATTTGCACACAAAACTGAAAAAATGTGCATTGAACCCCGGTCTCTCGCATAAAGGGTGAACACCAATCTACTCCCATACCTGTAAACATTGCCGAATGAATGTTAATGGTCTCACTTCATCGATCAATTCATTACACAAATTAGCGCTCTATGTTAATAAAATACTGCCTGTATTTCTAACTAACGTCTAATCATTAGAAACGTGAATAGAACCTTAGCTACAAACAAAAGCTTGTCTCTTAAAAATAGTGTTTACATTTTTTAGTGGCTGTTGCTTCGCTTCTCCTTGACACATGCTCAGTTAGGGCAAAACCTGCAAACATCCTTGATATCCACACAGGTTTATTCAACATGGTTTGAGCATAGATCCATGGGTTTGAGGCTGTGTGGTCCTCAGAGCGTCTGTGCAGACCTCTAAAAGAAGCTGCTGTCTGCTCTGGTTCTAAAAGCTCATGTTAGAGAGCGGAGCTAGCAGCAAGCTTCAGCAGTAGAAGTGAGGGGAAAACGGGCTTATTTGAATATATTTCAGAAGAATTTAAATATAGTTGTGACACACAGTAATTTTAGATTTAAATGGTCAATTATTGCTTGCCTTGATTTACTTGATTGCACAATTTAACAATTATTCATGCAGTGATTAATTAACCAAATAATCTTGACATCTCTATTTGCAATTCAACAGTATTCATGTGCAATTGAAACAATTTCCAATTTTGCTCAGAATAGAATAATCATTTCTCATCCACTGGAAACGTTATGACCCAAACCCCCCTTTTATGAGATTTCCTTTATGTTTTGCAGCCCTCAGGAGATCGGGCCGCAGCTTCACAGGAGTCAATTTTTGAGTTTGAGAGTGAAGACCTTGAGTTGCTACCTCTCAGGGACATTGCCGTTTTTGGAAATCGTCAAGTATCCCAGGACTTTGGCTTCACAGTGGGACCAGCGTGCTTCAGCTAGCACCAGAATGTGAGCCCACTTTTCAGGCACTTGGACTTTATTTGTCAGATTAACTCCAAAATATTTTATATGGACGAATGAATGAACATTTCCAACAGCTTTTACCTGCTCAAATATATAAAAAGTTTTGGCTTGTACATTTTGGGTTTGTAAAAGATTTCAGATCTGTTATATTTCTACCTAAATTTCACAAATAATACTTGTCAGTGTTTTTTGTTTGATATACCAATATGTGCCTATTTATTAAAAGTTTTAAAAAGATTCTAAAATCTCTTAAGTAACACAATGGAAATGTAAATAGTGTATATTATAAGTTGTTGTAAATATATTTGGTTTAATTCTATCATCTACATATTATTGATGTTATTGATTATTGTCATGAATTAATTTGTCAACATATATGATCACATTTTATTTTCATGCTTAAACTATGAATAATCTTCTCTTGTCAAATCATTTATCCAAAGATTTGTGCAGCTTTACAGGGGAAATCTGTTCTTTCTCAGGGTCAGAGATCTGTCCAATGAAATGTAAATAAACGTTTACTGATATATTAATTGTATTGCGTATTGCTTTCAGATTTGTTCATGCTGCATTGATGGTACTTATTTCCTTCTCTACCTGATTCAACAGCTGGGATAATATTCATGGGTTTCAGCATGTTATCTGTGACATTTTGAGGACTATTCACCATTCAAGAGATATTGTGTTTCACGTAGTTAATTTCTATAGCAACAGTCCTAATTTTTTTGTTTTTGTTTTACAAGATACAGGGAGCAGACAAGAAAACAAAACAAAACAAAACAAAACAGGTGTAGCTGGTATGAATCACAAAATGTCCCTCTGCATATTTTACCCATTTATGCCAGTGATTGTGATTATTACCCTTTCCATTTTATTCAACATTATGATTTTCTGTTGTCATTTGAACCTATTCTTTGAGATTTGGTTACTTTGTGTCAATTTCTTTGTGAGGGTGGCAGCAAAAAATAAATAAAAAAAAACAAAAAAAAATGGCCAAAAGTACATTTCAGATATCCATTCATTGTTTCCATCACAGGAGTTTTATGTCCTATACACTGTTTCAAGTCAAGTGGGATGTTAATGTTGAATATAATTTGCAGTATTTTATAAATCTCAATGTTTAAGATGTTTTTTTTTAACATTCTAAAACCTACCGATTGATCGTTGTGATAACACAGGAAACCCATCAATAGTATCCACTCCATGGGTTTAAGAATGATGTGAAATTTGGACCATTGCCATCGCCATTAACAATTTAAACCAAAATGTTATATCTTCTGAATGGTGAATAGTCCCCAAAATGTTGTATTTATATTAAGTAACCTTGAGTTTTCACGAGTTAGAAAATCCTGTCATCAGCGACATTTTGAGGACTGTTCACCATTCAAAATATTTTGTTTGAATTTTAGAGTTAAGAATAATTGCAATGGCAACTGTGAGCATTTGACATCATCCTGATTCGCGTGGAAAACCTTTGTTGCCAGATTGTTTCCCGGTTCAACCTTTTTGTTCGACGCCGCGGGGCTGAAACGTACATCCAAAACCTGGCAACCCCGTGTCACACACCAGTCTAACAGCAACATCACACACGGAGCTACAAGTGGACGAAGGCGTTTGTTTAGAGATTAGATTGTCTTGATCATTTGCCAATAAAATCCATATACATGAACATATTTGGGCATGTTTTGTTGAGATGACGCTCCGCAACGCCGTTTGAGCCGGTGCTTCATTGACCGGGAGCTGCACTGGATTTGCCTGCTCCCGTGCAAAGGTAGCGTTTTATTTGTCTCGCATTCTTTCCATTTCCTCAACTTACTAACTTAGCTTTGCTCAACGTTTCCCCGCACAAAGTACACACGTTCACTTACCGCTGAGAATTTTACCGTAGGCCTCCAGCTACGCCTCGGTGCACGGTGAACACGTTACCCGCCTTTAGCGCACCGATTCCCCGCGTCGCGTCTGCCGATCGACCGCTGCAGCTGGATGGCAGGTGATATCACGGCAATGGAAAGATACCATCAAATATGCAAATTTGTCATAATGGACTGCTACAAGTTAGGGATTTAAGTTGCCAATAACATTAAAGTCAGAATTAGTCGTATTGAGTGTTTCTGTGATTGTTTGCCTGTTGAGTTGTATGAGTTTTGACAGCTTTAGCTTTAGCCGTGTATGCTAACAACAACTTCACTGGAGAGCTGGTGCAAAAATATGTTTACGCACTTTGTATTATCGTTTATTTTGTTTATTGTTTGGCCGATTTTAGTAAATGTTCCTCTGGCTATGTGCCATTTGCAAGAGTTTTGCAATAATGCTACTTTTTTGTCATGACTCTGTTTGCATGCTCTGCTTGTTGCAACATGATCTTTAGCCAAAGACGAGCCTTTTGTCAAACTGTTAAAATGATGCTCGAGTCTAAAGGATATTGGATCTTGGTTTAGCTACTATTCAGTTCTCTTTCACCGTATGTTCTGTGAGTGAAGTGAACATAACCGGGAAAATAATTCTGGAAAAGTACTTAGATTATTGACTATTCCTTCTAAAAGTAATTTAGATTACTTAAAAAAGCCTCAGATTACAACTTTCTGACAACCAAAAGTAAATGTACAGCTCAGAAACTTTAATAAAATCACTTTAAAGGAGTTAACATGTACACATTGTTATCTTCTGGTTCTATAGTAACAAGTAACATTTTCTTAACGTTCTTAGCCCTAATTCTACTGTAATGTTTATTATTATTATTATTATTGTTGTTGTTGTTATTGTTATTATTGTTATTATTATTATTATTGTTGTGGGCATGTTTTAATAACCCAGCATCGTAACAATGGTCACAAATCTTATGACCTGTATTTGTTTTTCCACAGTTATGGGACTGAATTTTATGGATAGTCCCATTTTTTTGTCAGAGACAGTTTGTTAAAGTTTGGTAACTGTAATCTAAATAATTACTACATTTTAAAATGGAATTTGTTAGGTTATTGCGTGATTTCTATTTTGTATTTTTTGAAAAGGAACATTAATGTGCATTAATCTAAGTCAAGATATGTAAATGTGCCGAGTTGAGCTGATATGAGCTCATTTGCATCAGTTGTTCCCTTGCCAGATGTCAAAACGGCATCCTAAACGTGAGAACACCTTTTTTTAGTCGTTTAGTAATAGATTGATGGTGTCTTAGTCGACCAACATTTACATTAGTCGACTATTATTGTATAGTATGATAGCACAAAAGCAAGGTGAAGATGGAGTTAGTTATCTGAAGGTTTAGGAGCGATCACTGTCCCATTTAGTCAATAAGCAGGATGTGACTTTAGCCTGCAGCCTTAGCGAATGCTTAAGAATCACACATTTAAAGTATAATCTAATTACAACAATCTCTTAGCCTGTTACTGCCCAACATCACCAGGCACAAGAGAATATAAACGCCCTATCAGTAACACACATGAAATATCAACCATGTTACAAAAATCATATTATTATAAAGCAATGTTATATGGGATTAAAAACATAAATACAGCTTTGATTAAACTAAACTCCGTTGTTTCTCCAGGTGCAGGGCTGGACTGGAGACATGCACCCTCCATCTCGACAGGATTATGTGGCTATAACACTTGGTCAGACGAGTGGCAGTTACAACAATGGTAAACAGTGGAGGAGGCAGTCCTGCTGGAGGGTGAGTGTTTAACTAGCTCATCTGTAATTTAATGCAATCAGGGGGATGTCCTCATGTATCGGTATCTTTAAATTGTCCTGATCAGTTGGCCAAAATGTTTGTACAGTTTTATTTTTTGTAATGGAAAAAAAAGAAAAGAGTAATTAAGATAAATAGGTGGCGGTTTATGTTTACACAATCACTATATAAAGTACAACAAAGCTATGAAAATATACCTTGTTGTTCAAAATATTTATATCTGCAAATACTGGTTATCGGCCGCAACAGATATTGTCTGAAAAAATTCAAAACCATATCAGACCCATCTGTAGCAGATATTTTCTGACTTAAAACTAATAAAGACAAAATAATCCAGTCTATTGTTTGGTAATAATTTGTTTGTCAGAAATGGAAGCAGCTGTCCAGGCTCCAGCGCAGCCTCATCCTCTTCACGCTGGTCCTGCTGCTGATCTGTGGACTCGCCTCATACTCGACCCTCACTGACCACCTCAAAGGTAAGAAGAGCCTGGATCTAAAAAACGAATTTGTTTCAAGGTGAATTGAGGAAAAAAAAAAAAAAGTCTAAGAATTACAGAAGATGCAGATGTTACGTGCAGAAATCCAGTCCGACTCTTTGTTATTCAGGAGTGACGACTTCAAGACATTAGTCAAAATTACACGCAGTGTTTTTTATTTTAGGGTTTAAAATCATATCCGTAATCGTATTTTGATAATTGTTATCTGGATTTAACAAACTCCAAAATGTTTTATGAGGACGGTGACGTTGTTCAATTTAAATGTCAAAAAAGAATAAACTATTTGTGATTTTCATCATCTGAAATGATACGATATGTTTTTTTAAATATCCTCTATCTAAAAGCCTTCAGTCATCATACTTTATTAAAATTGTTAAATCTCAATTAAATTAGTAGTCAGCGACTCAGAAATAATAATCACTAGACCAGTTGGCTACTAAAGTATTTTGTTGTTAATTTTATGTATGTTTTTGTTGTTTTATGTTTAAAAAATAATATTTTGTTATTTGCAGTTGTGTTGTCACAATACTAAAATGTCACACTCGAATCTTGACACCAATTTTGATTATCTTTTACAAGTCTAGGTTTTACACAATTTTATTTTTTATTTTTTCAATACAAAATATCAGTTCTTTCATTATTAAACATTGGAGTCTTACACCAATTCTGATAAAGCTTAAGATCATTCTTAAACTGTTGAGGAATTGTCACATTTTGTCCTGTTAATGTGTGTTTTTTTTAGTTTAAATACTAGTTTTAGTTTGGATTAGTATCTAATTTTTTTGTTTATTGTTTGTGGAAAAATACAGTGTCTAACTACATCTTTATTTTCCAGTGCATTTTGCTGCTTTTTGTAGCCTTCTTGCGTTTTGTATCGTGTTAATCCAAAAAATGTTTGAATGTCCTCGGAAAGTACAAAATGGGAACAATGAGTTCTTTATGTTCTTTTTAGGTAAACTAAAGCATTACACGCATCTCGAGGCTGAGTGGATTTTACTGTAGGCAAAACACCATGTACCAAACACTAATGGAATAAATGCATATGACGGCTCAGGTTTAAAAATAACCAGCCTGCACTAGCCTCATTTTATCACCATGGAGACGGTAACCAGGCAGCCGGGCAGATGTGTGAACTCATGATGTGCTTTTAAAAAAACAATAGGGTTTCAAATATTTACATTAGGGCTGCACGTTAATAGGTCGGCAACAAGCCGAATCGATTATTTAAATGATCGTCAACTAATGTTCGATTATTCGTTAGCTGATCTATCCATGGTCCAAAACATGAGCTGAGAAAAGACGTTTTATGGCATGCTCCACCAGGATCCTCAAACGGCTTCACTTCAGCTTCATCTGAGCCAAAGTTAGAGAAAATCTTGACATCACGTGATGTTTGCGTTCAAAACAACTAATCGAAAATGATCATTAGTTGCAGCCCTACAGCACAGTGTGTTGAGAAACACTGGTCGGCGCAATATTAGCTACGTGTTTGCTAAAATTGAAAAAATCTAAATGTATCTGCAATATTTTGAAACATGCTTTCGTTATGCGGCCTAAAATGAAAATTAGTTTTTAAAAAAACTCTTGATTAGGAATGTCACGATATCGAATTTTAGTGTTACATTTATTGTGAGAAAAAACATCACGATTTAACTATTATTCACGATTACTACTGAGACTGTGACTAAACAATAGTAATAGCAATAGCAATAGTAAGTCAAATCTTAAATTTTCTTTCATTCCCGTGGTCTGACATGTCACTGTCCCTCCAGTTTGTGACCGTAACTTTCTAAAAGACAAAATAAAGTTAAATGTGACAAAAACAGCCAGATAAAAAAGTTTTTTAGCATTACATTACAAGTCTATTTTTTGGACGAGAGCTTGAAATAAAAATACTTAATTTTGCTTCTAAAATTGTCATGATTATTATTTTGTGGTTCTTACGATTTATATTTTGTCCGGAATAATCACGATTATCGATTTAACCTAATAATCTTGACATCCCTAGCTTGAATTTAGTCTAGTAAGATGAAAACGATTCAAATAAGTGAAACTACAATTTGTAGTTTGAAAATATGAAGGAGCTGAAAAATTTGCATCTGAAGCTTTGGCCGTAGTAGAAGCAATGTTCAAAAGAAAAAAATCGTTATAAATACATGACCAGACACACTCCTGCACAAGTTCAGTGCAATTCATTTTCTTTAAAAAAAAATATATATATATACTAAGAAAATCGCAAGTAAACATCATCTGAACATGGATACACACAGAATCACGGTGTAATTTAATTAAAACAGAGGTCCCATTTAGTCCAAAGTCTAGGGAATTTGTGCATTTCCAAATTTAGTCCGAATGTCATTTTTTCTGTCTGATGTCTGCCACGATGTCAGTCCAGTCCTCAATCGTTGGCGTGGTCCGTGTCATCCATTTCTTTGTGATGGCCTTTTTTCCTGCCACCAGAAGTATAAGCCAAATGTATCCTTTGATTGTGTCCATGGCAGGAGTTTTGAGGCCCAAATACAAAAACAAATGAATAGAATGGTAAACACAGACGCCTCATCACCATCTGAGGACAGTAACGGAAGTGCAGTTTAAAGTGCCTCCGACAGGTCGGACCACTCATCAAAGTAGAACGCAGTTAAGATAAATAT
The DNA here is from genome assembly GCA_015082035.1 of Chaenogobius annularis. Taxonomy (NCBI): domain Eukaryota; kingdom Metazoa; phylum Chordata; class Actinopteri; order Gobiiformes; family Gobiidae; genus Chaenogobius; species Chaenogobius annularis. The sequence goes on from BJKM01000106.1 coordinate 652,394, forward strand.
ATTTAGAATTTTGCTATAAAATTATTTAAAAAAAATGTCATCCCCGAATTGCCCATTTTTTACGTTTATAATTTCACTTCCTGTCTGTAATTTATGACATCACGCTTGGAAATTACCCAGAAAACACTGGGCAAAAAATTTGACAAATAAAAATATACAAAAACGACTTTATTATGTTGAATTAATGTTCAGAGAGTCAAAATTGCTGTTTCATTATTTAAATTATGCATAAACTTTGACTAGAATGAGTGTCCCTTGTTGATGTCACTTTCTGTCATTTTCTACAGATTTTTAAACATTTTCTCCACAAATGCCTTCTCGATTGGTGTAAAACTATAATTTATATGTACAACAGGTATAAATACACCAAATAAAGTCAAAATTAGGATAGTTTAATCGTTTATAACCGCTCTAGACTCTTCTTACCCTTAGATGTTGTGACATGCGTGTGTTATACGTACTTTTTTTAAAATTACTTTCAATTTCATCCTTTCTTTTTAGATTTGTATACGTTGCCCAAAGAAACAAAACAAAAAAAACACCCAAAAAAATCACAATTCCCCTAAAGGCAGTAGAGTAATTGTGTTCAGTTCAATCAGATCAATGTAAGAATTTGAATGTTGATTATTTTACAAATGAATCACAAAATCATGATGTAAAGTTGTTTATTCTCCTCACTCTGGGTTGCCAGGTCCTTTTTGAATAACACCAGCTTCAGTTTTGATGGTACTGCTGTTTCTAACCCAATAGGAGCACATGTTTGCAGCCTTTTTAAATAAAACTTCCATAAGTGGCCCTCATTGTGTCATTCAGAATCGTTGACCCTAAACCCTTGTGTTGTTTTATTTTTAGCAGGTGAAGAGGAGACCGACGCGCCGCACCCACTCGTTCCTCACGTTCTGCCAGAGCCGGCGAAACTGGGCCAACTCCCCCTTCCCCCCCAACTACCCCAACTCCCCCGACCCGAACAACCCTCCAAGGTCTGTGCGTCTCTCTGCGTCACACGGACTTGACATAAAGACACCGCACTCGCACAGAGAGAGGAATTTCAAAACACACACATTAGTTTTTCATCACAGTTGCTACGCCAAGAAGATGTTGTGTTGTTGGGGAGAAAGTCTTTAACAGTAAAACGTGTTAAAAAGTGTCATGTATTCTTTTGCAGTCTTTTTCTCTAGCGGTTTTTCAGATTTGTGTATGACTTTACATTGTGTTCAGATTAGGTCTGTAAGATTTTAAAGAACTGCTTTTGAATTGAACTCACAATTTGAATGGGGCAGTTACTAGTTACAAAAAAAAGCATTTCATGTCTAAAACCGTACCTCCCACTCATGATCACTGGTAACATTTCAAGTTACATACATGCGCTATTCAGACCAATATTTTATTTTATTTTATGTAGTCGTGTTTCCATTTTATTCCTATTGCCTTATTTCTTCCTCTTATTTTTTTCCTTGTTTTCCAGGAGCAAATTATAGCATGAGCCTTCATGAGAATAAAGTTTAATGCAAAAAACACAATTTGAATGGTCCATTTTGCAAATCAAGGCATGTGAATTTGAATGTCAGCTTTACATCTATCAGTCATTATTGTTTGTCATTGAAAGGGAACAAAAAAAGAAACAAGCCTAAAATTCACAACATTTTAATAGGGTTTTATAGGCTTCAGCTCTGAAATAATAATGGTCAAGACCCAACAAATGCTTGATCTACTGTTTATCAGCCCATTCTTCCCGACAACAGCTTTTACTCCATAAAGAATGTTCATTTTGTCTTTTTAATTTTTAAATACTTTTGTTGTTTCTAACCCTAACCCAAGAAGCAACTAAATTAACAGCTTTACTACTTGTTTTGATTCTGAAATCTGACATTCCTTTTTTGCATAACCATTTATATTTAGAGTAAATCAGACATCAGAGACCAAAACGACATCGTCTCAGCTTCACAAAGAGCCCATCCATTTGTTTACGCTCCAAAGGTTCAGAAACGGCTTCTGAGGGTCGTTTTAGTACAGCTCATTTAGGTAACAATAACAGCTTGTTAATGCTTCTGAAGGTGAAAACGACTGTATTTTATAAAATTTAAACATTCAAAATAAAACTCACAAATTGTTCCGTGCATGTAAGTCCGTTAGTATCGAGGGGTTTCAGGCTGATGAAAAATGCGCACGATTCTCCCTTTCTCTTATTGATCGCTCTTGATTTTTTTATTAGTTTTCTTTTTTCTTCCCAAGAACATAAAAATGGCTTTCAATATTGATTTCATGAACATAAACAAGATCAGTCCCATGTATCACATAAAATAGTATTCTATATATTCCTCCAAGGACTGCACTCTGGTCCAAAACACATGCTTTTACAGAACTATTGATCTTGAGCGCGATTCAAATTCAATCAGCCTAATTCATATTTAAAAAGGTGAAAAGTTCTCAAAATAGCGCCTACATAAAGCTTAAACCCATGCAGAGTTGGTGTGACGTCGTTTCATACTTGTATTTGTTACTCCAGAGGAAATTATCCAACAAGAGAGGACCACCTTCACTTCAAAAGCTTCAGCAGAAGAACGGAAACGGCTCGAACGCAGTTGAAGACCAGGCTGGGGCCGGTAAGAAGGAGGGCGACGACAAAGGAGTCATCAGGCAAGTCCCACCCGTTCTCTGTCGCCTCACCGTCCATAAAGGGGAGAAGGCGGTTCGTTTTAACACGTGCATCATTTGGTGTCGCTCAGTTGGCACGGAGCTGTGATCGACACCGAGCAAGGGACGGAAGGCGCCAAAGAGGGAGAGGCCAAAGATGACGCCGTGGACAACCAAGCGAAGACGCCTAAAGAGTCTGGTACGAGAGCTCTTATTTGTACAGATTTATAATAAAGCCGCGCCAATTTAAAACCATCGTTTTTATCTTCAAAAGAGGGACATTTAGATTTTTTATGGCATGATGCAATATTCTGAGTAAGTATTTTCCCTATATTTTACCTTCAGATTAAGGTGGAAATGTATACGCAGGCTATCTCACTGTGTCTCAAAGCTAATGCTAACTTAAAAAAATACAATTAAAATAAACAACCAATTAACATTCAAAGTTAAGACTATCCGATTAGTTGTACTGTATAATGTTGATTACTTCAGTTTGTGTTAGCTTTGAGACACAAAGACCTTTCTTTCTAAGCACAGAAGTTATCTGTGACATCCCCCCGCAACCCGCTGTCCACAGGCCGGTCTGTCAGGGTTTTAGAGCGATTTAGCAAAAGTAAAAACCCCAGAGAGATGGAATTGGACAGGACATTGAGCTGTAATCGGCTCCTTTATGGGAAACATAGTTGCTAGATGCTTTGCCAGTTATTGTCTGCATGCCATTTTGATTCCCCTGTACAGTAGTTCTAAAATATTTCTGTATAATCGACTGGATTATCATTTTTCTTTTATCAATTCTTTGGGCATGCAATCTGCCATTGGAATCTTGATAGCAAATTGTCCAATGTATCTATCTATTAAAGTCTTGTTTTCTTCACAGATCATTCCAATCACAATTTGACAGGTGATTCTAATCATTTTCCCCAAATAAATACAACTAAATTGCATCCCTTAGCGTTAAATGTAAATGTAAACGTCTCCTTGAGTTGTGCTTGGGTTTGGCATCTCAACGCTGTGTGACTTTTCAGAGGCGGATTGGCAGGCGGCGGTGAAGGACTCTTTCAGACACGCGTGGCAGGGATACAAGGACTTTGCCTGGGGTCACGACGAGCTCAGGCCCATCTCCAAATCCTACAGCGAGTGGTTCGGCCTGGGGCTCACGCTCATCGACGCCCTGGATACCATGTGGATAATGGACCTCAAAACTGGTACTACTTTCTTACATATGTAGAGCAGTGCACTGGTATAATCTAGGAATGGTAAAAAATGGGCCTCGGCTGCTCTGGATTCTATAAATAATTGTTCCAGCACCAGCCATGAAAAATAACACTTTCTCTACTTTATGGTAGCTTAAAGTGCCTCTGACAGGTTGGATGATTCATTGAGATAAAATGCGGTTAAGATAAATATAATTTGAATTTTGCTAAAAAATTTGTTTGGTTTATAATTTCACTTCCTGGTTGTAATTGATGACATCACAGTTGGAAATTACCTTGCAAACACTGGGCAAAAACTCATCTATTGTCACAATTTTGTATTATATACAGCTTTGTTTTGTTGAATTAATGTTTAGAGGGTCAAAAAAGTTGTTTCTTTTTTGTAAATTCTGCATAAACTTTGATTGGAGAGTGTCCCTGGTGTGATGTCACTTCCTGTCATTTTCCACAGATTTTTCAATTTTTTTTCCACAAATACCTACTCGAGTAGTGTAAAACTATAATTTATATGTACAACAGGTATAAAAACACCAAATAAAATTAGAAAATTGTAAAAACCTGTCATACGCCCTTTATGTCTTAGTTTATTGACATTTGTACTCACCTTTCAGTTTGGATGAGTGTTTTCTTTTCATGATCTTGTTGGTAATTATTTGCTGGTACTCGTACAAAGTTTGAAAGTGTGTGCAGTTTGTCTGAATGGTTTTCTCTAACAGAATTTGAAGAAGCGAAAGCCTGGGTGGCCACCGAACTCTCCTTTAACAAAAACGTGGACGTGAACTTGTTTGAAAGCACCATTCGGATCCTAGGAGGACTGCTCAGCACCTATCACCTGACCGGAGACTCGCTGTTCCTGGAAAAAGCTGTACGTCTGTATTATTATGAAATGATTTGTTCAGTTTGTGACGATGCTACAAGATTGTTTAGAGCATGAATCCCGTAGTCTTTGGTCTCGTCAAATCATTGACATCTTGAGCTATTTTTGGTATTTCTAATTTTGCTCTCAGTCGACTTCAAACGATCCTTTGTTTTGACAATGGCCCTTAGCGATCGAAAATATTTTAGGCTTCGTTTGCCTGCTGCCACCTCAAGTTTTAACATTATAAAAAGCCTTAAAACAGTGTAATTATGGTACATGGCCTGGTTCTGGTGCCCTCTGCAGTTCTAGTCTTTAATTTGTGTCCACCGGTGGGTTAGATCTTGTTTCAAACTTAGATCTACTGTTTAAACTAGGACTAAACCTGGTCTGACAGAGAATTAGGCACATGATTATTATACTATATTCTTTTAATAGACCTCGTTTCTGTGGTAGTCAGAAAGCCAAATCATGTCTTTACTTGCGCTTGTGATAAAACACTGCCTAAGAAGAATTCAAACAACTTAAATTGATCTTAAATTATGTTAATAAGATGGATTGGTGCTTTTATAAATGGCAGTTAAATGATTTATAAGTTGTACATGGGTCAAACTTTGATGGCTAAATGGGTGTGTAAATTCATGAGTGATGCCAAAAACAAATGGTACATATTTAGCTTTTGTACATCTTAAAGCTTTTTTTTGTCAAATAATTACATTTTTGTGTTTTCCTCCAAAGAGTAAATTGTACAAGCAGTACTTTGAGACAAAAATGAAGCTGTTGCGCGCTGCCGGCTATCGAATAATAAAGTAGTTTATGTCCGGTCAACCAGGAAATAAGGGCTCAAAGCAGCGCTCTGATTGGCTGTGCTTGGGGTGGTCGCAGGAGTTTAACTTTGCTGTCTGAAAAAAGCTGTTCCAAAGCTGAACATCAAATTAAAAGCATGTGGCTGTTAAGAATGTGGTTTGTTAGCCTTAAGAACTAGTTAGAAATAATGAAAGGCCTAATTCCTGATTTGGTTTGTGAAAATGGTTCCCCAGTCCCAGCTTTAATAATGTTAAGCCGTTATCGTACATTTACAGAAAGACATCGGCTCCCGTTTGATGCCCGCCTTCAAAACCCCGTCGAAGATCCCGTACTCGGACGTGAACATCGGCAAGGGCACGGCTCATCCTCCGCGCTGGACGTCCGACAGCACCGTGGCAGAGGTCACCAGTATCCAGCTGGAGTTCAGGGAGCTCAGCCGACTCACCCAGGAACCACAGTACGAGGTTAGCAGCACGATTTAAACACCACAGTGACACGTAACGTAGGCACAGCTCCATTATGTGTTAGACGTCAGAGGCCCTTCTAATTTTAGGCACCATATTGTTTTATTTTTCTTCCATGCTAAATGTTGTTCGTATGAAGTACATTTTAAACTGTACAAATGTTGGCAAGAGGAACGGTACTTTTCATGCGATAACAAGCCATGGATGCAGTAAGAAGCATTAATTAGGCTTCTTACCATCAAAGTTTCATTCCATCCTTTTCTTTCTTAAGTTGTTCTTGTATAATGGATGTTTGACATTGTAAAAGCCTATTATATGTCTCCCAATTTGACAGTAAACCTTTTGTTTTCCAATCATGAGTCAGTCCCTGAGGTCCTGGACGCAATGCATGTTTTTGTAGCTGTCATAATTTTTTAGATAACTTTCCTGTGTTTTCTGCTAAAAAGCCTGGAGACGTTCGGTTGAAAAATGTGAACTCCAACCTGATCTGAACGTACCAAGCTGGTGGTGTCGATCGATTATTATTCTACACGCTCTTACAGCTCAATTAGGCAATAATTAGATTGAATTACCGAAATTGAGTTGTTCAAATGTAAGCTTTTATTCAGTAATGCAACTATTTCAAGCTTTGTAGATGTAAAATCGTTATCAAAGAGTTATTTCCATGTGTCGATCCTCGTTGCAAGAAAGTCCAAAGTGTGATTGCCGGGTGAGTGGGGTTTGCTTGTTCTTCCTGTGTTTGATTTCCCGTACATCTAAACACGGATCTCCACTATAGCTTGGATTCTGAGTCTCAGCGGAATCTGTCTGGTTAATTCCATCATTTTCACCTGTCCAACGCACTGTAAATTTACAATTCGAATTGCGTTTTAGGCGGCAGTGGCGGAGGTAATGGACAAAGTTCACAGGCTGGACGGTAAACTGGACGGGCTGGTTCCCATGTTCGTAAACACAAACAGCGGGCAGTTCACTCACCAGGGCATCTTCACTCTGGGGGCTCGCGCCGACAGCTACTACGAGTACCTCCTCAAGCAGTGGATCCAGGGGGGCAAGAAGGAGACACAGTGAGTCCAAACAACAACAACTAGCTTCTGTTTATTGTGCTGCGCATGAGTAATGCGCAGTAGTATACACCAATACCAACAAGTTCTTACTAAAACCATGCACTCAAATGTCTTTTTTTATACTGGCTAAAATAAAAAAATATTGGTCTCGGGAAAACTACTTGCCGTCTCTTTACGCAAGTTGTTGAAATAATCGTTTGTGTCCGGCAGGTTTTTGGAGGACTATCTTCAGGCCGTAGAGGGAGTCAAGAAGAACCTGGTGCAGAGGACGTCCCCGAACGGACTCACGTTTGTGGGGGAACTTTCACACGGACAGTTCAGCTCCAAAATGGTTGGTAACACGACTCCACTGCGTCCTCTTGATTTACATGTCAAATATCTGGTGAAACAAAACAAACAGTAGCACGATTCGCCGGTACAGACCATTCTCAGTCGTCGTCACTGGTTCCATGACAAGCGGCGTTCGCAGAGTGCACGGCTACAACAGCGTCCGCTCGGCTGACACGGGTCGGGTCGCTTTTTCTCCTCAAACTCGTCTTCTCTGCCACTGTGAAGTGCAACTGTCGATAAAAGGGAGCAAACACAATAGCCTGGCTCTGTGTTTCCTGACTCTTCATTGGTTAAACAGCGTCATGTGATCACTTCCCGACCAAAACGGAGTGCTAGGCTAGCCACCATGCTAACTCAATCGGGAGTCACTAAAATGGACATTAAAAATGCCAACAGGTGAAGAAGTTGGACAAACTACTCTGGATTTATTATTTGGCGCTGTGTCCAAACAGATGAGGTCGTCAGAAACAGAGAAAAAGAGGAGGCGGCTGATTTACACCGTGAGCGCCATAATTTATGTGATGCGCTTTAGCTTTGGTCATAACTGTAAAAAAGATCACTATGTGTCCAAATATCAAATATCACTATGTGTCTCTATGTGCATCTCTCACTTTTGAAAAAATAGAACGTTTTAGCCCAGACACTGTTTCAGATCATTTTCGTTGTCTGCTGTACCGGAGCACGGGCAAAAATCATCCATCCATCCATCTTCCGCTTATCCAGGGCCGGGTTGCGGAGGCAGCAATCTAAGCAGTTCCTCAAACTGTCCCTCCAGCATGTCCTGGGTCTTCCCCGGGGCCTCTTCCCGATGGGACATGCCCGAAACACCTCCCCAGGGAGGTGCCCCGAAGGCATCCGGAACAGATGCCCGAGCCACCTCAGCTGGCTCCTCTCCACGTGGAGGAGCAGCGGCTCTACTCCGAGCTCCTCCCACGTGACCGAGCTCCTCACCCTATCTCTAAGGGAGCACCCAGCCACCCTGCGGAGGAAATTTCTACCGCTTGTATCCGCGATCTTGTCCTTTCGGTCACTACCCAAAGCTAGGTGAGGGTAGGAACGTAGATTGACCGGTAAATCGAGAGCTTTGTCTTTCGACTCAGCTCCTTCTTCAACACAACAAACCGATGCAGCGAAATCATCTTTATTAAATATTTAAATGACTGTTACTGGGCTCTAGTCGTGTCTTTCTGCTCTGCACACTTTGCAATTCAGATGCAAGTCCAATCGTAACAGCTCCAAACTATGAGACTGAAGCAGCTGCGACTGTCTTCAACCAGAGAGGACCGGGACTGACGAGGCCCAACGGAAAATCAGAGGAAAATGGGTCCTCGGCTCTCAACGAGAGAAATTGCTGTTTACTTAAAACCTTTTTGCCCCAGTACAAAAAGAGTGTGACGTTATTGAGAACGATCTACAGAATATACACACACAGCTAATACATTGTGATCATGTTGTAGATGTGAATTGAATGGTCATTTTTCTACTGTTTTCCCTGTCCTGGGTTTAGGACCATCTCGTGTGTTTCCTGCCCGGGACGCTGGCTCTGGGCGCTCACAACGGCCTTCCCGAGGACCAGGATTTGGCTGATGGAGACGTGTTACCAAATGTACAACCAAATGGAGACGGGGCTAAGTCCAGAGATCGTGCACTTCAACATGCACCAGGGCAGCGTGCGGGACATCGAAGTCAGGTTACACCAGCTTTACAAATACTTTAAAGGACACAGAGTATGCAAACTGGGCTTTTCTGAGCATTTGACTACATTGTTCCCTCATTTAAAAAAAAAAAAAAAAAAAAAAAAAAACATATCTGGAGCCTGGGCACTGGGATAGGCTCCAGTCACCCACGACCCCTAATGGGAAACAAGCGGTAGAAAGTGAATGAATGAATATCTGGAGGTTGTATTTAGCTTCATTCACGTTATGTTTCATTAATCACCAGAACTTTTTCTTTCATTTCTGCCGTCAAATTGCATTAGTTCAAACTGCGTGCGTCTATTCGCCTGTTGGGCCACGTTGCTTAAGGGCTAGCTTTTCCTTCCCTCATGGTAATTCCCACCGTTGCCAGTAGATTACGGTGCAAACTGATAAAAGAAATGGCATTGCCGCTTTGGTCTGTAACGAAACGCCAAAGAACATGTTTAAACCAAAAACACTACACACAGTAAATATTATGTGTCCTTTAAGATTACATTCAGTTGTATGGCAAGTTTCTTACTTAATTTCACGTTTTGTTTCCGTAGCTGGCTGACCGACACAACCTGCTCGACAGAGACTGTGGAGGGCCTTTTCTACCTTTACAGATTCACCAAGGACCATAAGTACAGGCAGTGGGGCTGGGAAATCCTGCAGAACTTCATAAGTACACAAAGGTGAGTCAATACTATTATGAGTTACAAGTAGACATTACTCTTGTGACAAATAAACTGAGCTAATCTTATTATGTGACGTTTATTTGTTCATCAACTGACATTGGATCAGCTTTGCGTGAATCAACGTTCAAATATTATGCGAGCCTCTGCACCAGCAAAAGCCAGTAAATATAAGATGAGATAAAATCACCTTTATTTGTCCCAGATGGGGGAAATTACAGTGTTGCAACAAAGGTACTGAAGCAGATTAGGCACCCGTATAATAATAAAAACAGATAATTTAGAAAAAAAAAAGAAAAGAAACTCTTATAATCTTAATAATAATACCATTTTTATTTATAATTATTATATATTATATATATTACAAATTATTGCACAGGGAATATAATAATATATTATTATATTATATAGAATTATAATGATGATAATAACAATAATAATCTCTACTCTTACTTGATTTACCTGAGCAATTATCCTGGACCCATTTCCTGAGCCTTTTTTTTTTTACTCCATGATCTGTGTTGTTGTTGCTTATAGCAAAAAACAACAAACTTGTAAACACAATATAAAGCCAATGTATACATCTTAAATTAGAGATGGAGATATGAAACTCTGTACCGTAATTTATTTCGAAAAATGATGTACCGTGGTACCTCGTTTATCGCGAGAGTTGCGTTCTAATCATAACCGCACTAAGTGAAAGCCGCAAAGTAGTCAGCATTATTTTTTTACAGTTATTATTTATGTTTAAGGTTGCAAAACCCCTCACTACACACTTTATACACATTTGTCGGTGGCAGAACGTTTCGTCGACATACAGGCGTTTCAGTACAACAAGCTGAACGCATTCTGTAGCTACTGTACAAGAGACGTTACGGGGGGGAAAGCACAAATAAAATCTGCGAAAGGTGACTCGCGTTATAGTGAGGGACCACCATATTACAAGTCATGTTTCATATAAAATAAGGCATTTATGTGTAAAAAGTGGCAAAGTTGCATTTATTTTGGACATGGAATGTTACATACATGAACATACATATATATATATATATATATATATATATAGATCTAAAAAATTGATAGTACCACGTTTCAATTTCTTTCTTTTGGTTGGCATATTAGATTAAAGTCAAAAATACAGAGGGGATTTTTATAATCTTATTTACCGGTTTATATTTGAATCAATCCGTTATATAATTGGATAACAAGTCTTTCTGTACGATCCATCAAAATGTTGAAAAGTTTGTGTGTGTAGGTGCTACTTTAAGGACTGATCTTTGAAACTGTCCCAAATCTATGGACACGAGTTGATTAAATGAAATAATAAAAACATCTTTAGTGCAGATTGACAAACAACTTGTGCTCAGGTTTCCTCCGGCGGCTACACATCGGTCAACAACGTTCGCGACCCGGACTACCCCAGCCCCCGGACAAGATGGAGAGTTTCTTTTTGGGCGAGACGCTAGAATACCTGTTACCTGCTTTTCTCCGACGACTTCGACCTCATCAGCCTGGACCAGTACGTCTTTAACACTGAGGCCCATCCACTGCCGATATGGCCTTCTGCCGCCGCCGCCGTCACCGCCACCGCGTGCGTGAGCCACAGACACAGCTGAACCGACCGCACAAGCAAATCTCAGGGTTAGTCCAAGATGTAGAAGCTAGGATCTCGAAAAGCCTGTTTTTGAAAAGTGGCTAAAACGGCACTTAAAGCTAGCTGGACGTCGAAGCGTCTCATTTCTTGACTGAATTCTTTACATTTTCTTTGTTGTTGCTGGAAGAACTGATGGGATGTTTCAGAGTCGTTTCAGAAAAAAACAGGAAGTCTATTTATGTGAAGTTTTACTGCCGAGATGTTTATTTAAAAAAAAAAAAGATAAAAAAAAAAGCATTTATCGCGTCTTACACAGATGGAAGCAGATGTGGTTTGCCCTTTACCTGTTGCTCTGATGAACTTTTACTAGCATCTAAAATCGCTACAAATTTAGGAGCAACAATCAAACAGGTTGTTGTCGTGAATAAGGATTAGTTCTCGACTTAACTGGATAAATACAGGTTAAATGAAGCCAAAACAACAGCAAGCATAGGTTAAAGTGCCTATGACAGGTTTTTACCATTGTCTAATTTTAACATTATTTGGTGTATTTTTTACCTGTTGTACATATAAATCATAGTTTTACACCAATCTTGTAGGTATTTGAGGAGAAAATGTTGAAAAATCTGTAGAAAATGACAGGAGTGACATCACACTAGGGACACTCATTCCAATCAATTACTTTGACTCTCTAAACATGAATTCAACAAAATAAAGTCGCTCTCATATATTTTTATTTGTCACATAAAAACAATTGTGACATTGGATGAGTTTTGGCCCATTGTTCCCACTGTGATGTCATCAATTACAAACAGGAAGTGAAATTATAAACCTAAAAAGTTTGCTATTCTGTGATAACTTTTTTAGATTTTTTAGCAAAATTTAAAAAAAAAAAAGTTATCTTAACTGCATTTTAGTTCCACGAGTATTCAACCTGTCAGAGGCACTTGCATTTATTCGGTCAGTGTCGTAGCAGACAAAAAACTAGAGTCCAACTGAGTAAAAGCGTTTATGTGAAACGGGACCAAAAAAAAACTGTTGAAACAACCAAAATGCCATGACAGCATTTGCATATTTTACTACAAATACTGTTAAATAAATGATCAATAAGACCAACACAACATCGCTTTATAGTTTTGCGTGATATTGACATGGTTTAACTGATCATGATTTTATCCAAAAGACGAGGTATGAATTGCCTTGAAGTGAACCTGACGGAGGCGGGACTAAGCACCTACGACCTCGCGCTGAATCTAAGCCAATGAGAGAGACCGCTTTGGCCCGTGCATCTGGTGTAGGGCAAATGCACGTCTAATGGAAAACAGAATGTAAAATACAACACAAAACACTATTCTAGTCCCGATAAAGATCTTTCTAAAACTATTCAGGAAAGGTCAGATGTTTTTATTTTATTTTCCTTCAGTATCGATACCTGTTCGAGTATCTACTTTCAGTATCTGTGTCTCTCTTGACGACCCAAAGTTACACACATGTAGCATCTGTGTTCATCTTCTCCCAGTTTGGCCAAGCAGCACAAGTTACTGACTGTGAAGATTTTTCCCTCTTTTACAAATATTTTAAAATGTACTTTAAAATTTCGCTTTTTTTTTTGTTTTTTTTCTTCTTCTTTGTTTTTTGTCGTCTGAGCAGCTGCTATTTTGAATGTAATTTCAACGTAGTCTTGATTTGTTGTGCAAGATTTCAGTCGTCAGGTAATAGTTAGAGTTTAATATATTGATTTGTAGTGCGTCTGGTAAAAGAAAAAAAGAAAGAAAAATAGTCGACTATGAATCCTTGTAAATATCTCGACTGCGCTTCTTCGTCTTTTTGAATTCGACCAAATGTTTTTGTATTTTTCGTGCAAATCTTTTTGTCCTTGTCGTGCCTTTTTCGATGTCGCTTCAGAGACCATTGACCGTCATCCTGTTCACCCGAGCCGTTTCCACTGCCGCGTCACGGATCCTGCACAGTACGACTCAACGCGTATTCGCCCAAGCAGAACTTCTGAGCCAAACGTGTGCCGAACGGTGACATTTTATCAGCGTTTCTTGACTACACAAAAGCCATTTTCTCCCAAAAAGTTCAGGAATAGGCGGGATATTTTCAGTGCTTTTGATACGATTTTAACGCAGGTGTTTTTAGAAATTATTGAGTCGTGGTTTTTTTGGTTTTTGTTTGCACAGGAAGCACCAACACAAATGTGAAACTAGTCCGAACGGCGAGCAATATACCTAGAAACACTAGTAAGAAACGTGATATGGTCATTTTAAGATGCTACAAACTCAATCATCATGCATTTTTTGGGTATATTTTTGTGGAGTAGGTTTTAACACGTGGGAGGGACTTCTACAAATGTGTTTCAAGTTCACTGAATATATTGTCTTAATGTAGACAAACGAATCCACAAGGTAAATTGTAAAACTTGTATTCTTGCCTTCAGTTCTTTAACTTTCACATTAAAAGATCTACCTGGTTATTTATTATAGATTGTAGATAAATTGGAGCAAATACAATTAACAAGGGCTGAACAATATGCTCAAAAACATGTAGTGTTAGGAATTTAGGCTCTGATTTAATACAAATATCAGACTTTTGACAAAATAAAAGATGCTAAGATTCTGCAAATGCCTTTCCTTTCCTCCCGGGCTGTTCTGCAGTTGTTGTTTACACATTCATTCATACTTTGCTTCATAAAACCTTCCAACCATCTGACGTCTCATCGTCCGCGACAGCCATAGCTTCCCGTGACGACAGCCATGTGTAACGTCTCAAAGGGGTTTCGAAAAAGGGCTGGCTTCTTTGTGGCGGGCGGGGATCAAGTGCTGAAATTGTACATGTTTTTGCTATTTTAAAACCTCTCAATGATACGAGGTGTACAGTGAATGTTTTTTTGCTTTAATTTTGTAAAAAAAAAAAAAGAAATAAAATGAAGATTTACTGAAACAAAGTGTGCATCTTTTGGACAGTAACGGGACAGAGATTAAAACACAAACGGCTCATAACGCATTGATAATTGAAGTTCATTTACAGTACATGGCTTTTTCCTTATCATTTACAGCAAAATCTCATTAGATACTTTAGCAGAGTCACATAATCAAACATTTCCTGACTCAAACTATTCAAAACGAGTGCTCCGAGTTCACGTTCGAGCGTTTGTGCCTTTTCTCAGAGTCTCGTGTTTCAGCCGGTTCCTCTCCATCTTCACCCACTCTTCAATGAGCTGAGATTCGGTTTTTCTGGCCTTGACCACGGATCCTGGATCGGCATCGTTTGACCCTCTACGAATAAGAGCAACACATGTATACATGCCGTTAGATTTTCTTTAAAAAAATCGAAAGAACCTCTAGAAAAACCGTACTGGGGCTGCAACTAACGATCATTTTGCTAAGAGACATATGTTGTTTTTAGTATTGATCAGTGTTTTATGTTGCACCTTAATGCCGAGACAAGTTCCTACGTTTATGAATTTTGTTCATTGACAATGGCAATAAACCCCTTCTGATTAGTCACGCGATGAAATGATTTGCGGTTAACCATTACTAACCACTACTAAATTACTTGTTATCTCAGTAATTAAAGTTGTTGCAGCCCTGAACTGTACTCTAACCATCTTAACCTGAATGCTGTATACCTCAGATCCAGATGATGAGCTCCTTTTGAAATGTTGATGGCCACTAAAGATGAGCTCAGGGACTTCCTCACCTGGAAATCAAATGTAAAAATGTGTTTCCTCGTGGTACAAGTCCATAAATGCAGGCACCAGAAAGACACAAACGAGTTTTTATCCTCCCCATCATCACAAATATAAACGTTTCAGAATGAAGCAAACGTACCCCTCCATTTGCCCAGGGGTCCAGATCTCCGTTAGAGAAGATGATGTTACTGGCAGTTGACAAAGCTGCACAAAAAACACACGGGAAAACACAGTATGAATAAATGACGGACATAACGGTTGACACAAATGTCTAGAACCGTCGCACCGTCTCCCCAGAACTGCACTCGTAGCCAGTCGGGGCGCGGGACCACCCCCCAGCGCCGGGTGCAGTAGCCCTCTCGGTCCGCCTCGGTGAAGGCCATCGGCGGGAACATGTCCGTGACGTTGTTGCTCTCAAAACACAGATCGATCTCGGTGCAGGCCTGTCAAAACGAAAATGGGGGCTCATTCATTATTTAAACATAGTATGCCTTCACCCCTCTTTTCTTTGGATGACGCCACCTTAGATGTTACACTTTACTTATCTTGAGTTCTCCCAGCTGTGTTTTTTTTTTTTTTCTCTTTTTCTTTTGTTTTTTTGTATTAATTTTTAACAGTAAAAAAGGGGGAAATGTTAAGTGCTTTTGGTTTAGCAAGATTTCTGGAAAAAAATATTCTCTCACAAAATTTGATTGACCTTTACAGCCACATTTTTGCACAGACTTTCAACTCAAGCACAAAATGACCATGAATTTAACGCCACAAAACTGTAAAAATATTCATTTACAGCCTTGTTTGGGAGATTGCACTTCGGATTTTGAGGTCATTTTCAAGTCTAGACAAATGAAGTTTAGACAATATACTGATATTCAAATGTTCTCCAAATCAACAATTTTGATATTATACATTATCACATTTATTTATTTATTTGAAAAGGGACATTGCACATAGTCATAAAAACATTAATATAAATGACTCCGCTGAAATAAACTCATTTCCTTTTTTTTTTTTTACCATTTCTTTTTTTAATCATGAAACAACAAAAACAAACTGACCTATGCAAAGAAAGAGAAAAAATGAATATAAATAAAAACAAAACTGGGCAGAAACATAAGAGAACTCGGGATAAGTAAAGAATCAAATTGGACAGTAATAAAGGGGGTATCCAAAGGAAAGAGGGGGTAACAAAACATTAAACTCCTTTCCAACTCTTCGCTCTCACATTGATTTACAGTGGCAAATTCACCTGTTCACTTATAATGATCAAAAGGCAAATCAATAAACAAACACTGACTGTACTTCTGAGTGTCGTGTACCTGGTAGTCCCAGGCCAGACTGTTGAAGCCCAGGCCGCAGCCCGTGGGGTCCGCACACTCCACAAACAGTTTGTACAGGTCCAAACAGCTCAGCTCGCCAGTCGAGTTGTACACAATCCCTGAGGCCATGTGAAAATGACACACACAGGTTAATTTATCATTAAGATGATTCGCTTTGCAGTTGTTGCCGCTGCCCTCTTGTGGTGCAGATCATGAACTAATGCAAAGTTGTAATGATATGGAAATCTGCTTTGTGTCTTCACCTGCAGTGTTTCTGAGGTTAGTGAGCAGGTCTGGTCCGCTCAGCATTGTTTCACAGCCCACCTGAGTAAAAAAAAAAAGAAAAACACCCACAATTTGAAAGGCAAGTCATGAAATGTATTGTTCATTTATTAACCGCATCCCCCTCATCACCACCGTGGACTCCTTCCACTTCCTCGGCCCCACCATCACCCAGGACCTCAAGTGGGAGCCCACCATCAGCTCCCTCATCAGTCAGGCCCAGAGGATGTGCCAGTGCGGATGATGGTGCAGTTCTACACGGCCATCATTGAGTCCATCCTCACCTCCTCCATCACCGTGTGGTATGCTGGAGCCACAGCCAGGGCCAAACAGAGACTACAGCGCATTGTGCACTCTGCTGAGAAGGTGATCGGCTACAGACTTCCATCTCTGCAGGACCTGTACGTCTCCAGGGCCACGCCCCTCAGGCGACTGAGGGGGGGAACAACTGAGACCAAGCTTAGCTTATTTTATTGTCAATTCTTACCGTTCCCAGGTCTAAAATCAGTGTTCAATAAACACAAACTGCTCTCTGTGAGTCTCGAGTATGAGACACGTCTCGTACAAACGGACCTGGACTGGATTCGCAGGCATGTCCCCCATAAAGTGAGTGCTGTAGGGGTAATCCAACATGGCCATGAGGGTGAAGGCATTTCGGAGCAGGCCGTTCAGCTGGTGCACGTCCCGAGCGGAGGAGGGGGCTTTACACAGGGCAAACTTCTCCTGGATTAAACTATAGTCTGACAAAAGGAGGAAAAAGATCGGATGTAATAAGTCTTGTGATTATGTACAGATGTTGTGTTTTTGTGATATTTATACATTTCTTCTTACTTTATTTAAGAGTAGGGATGTCATGATTATTTAGGTCACAATGTAATCGTAAAGACAAAACATTTTTTACAAGAAAAAGCTTTTTATTTATCTTTATGTATAGAATTTTTAATTGACCAGTGTTTTTCTTTAATAATAATAAAAAGTTCAATGAAAATAAATGATTTTAGAAGCTAAATTAAATCCTTTCTGCTCAGACTTGTAAAGTGCTTTTAAAAAAAAAAAAAAAATCTTGCTGTTAATGTCATTTATCGCACTGAAAGTTTGATTTCATAAAACAGGCCACATGATGAGGAGCGGTGATTCGTTAAGACAAGAACTTCAGAAAAAGTAGCATTTTATCGTTTTGGTTGTGATGTTGATAATCGTGAACAATCATTAAATCGCGCCGTTCGTTCTCACAATAATCGTTTAGACTAACATGTGCAATCGTGACATCGCTAATGGAGAGTTGTATGGTAGAGTTCATATATATATAATCTTTTGTGGCTCTGATTTGGTCATAGGAGCTGCCATTTAATACTGAAAAGGTGTGTTAAGATGGAGCTTCAGTTCTGCCACAATCGTCTCCTCAAATCTTGGTCGAAGCAGAAATCTAGAACGACCCAAAACGAAGTGAGCAGGTCAATTCGGAGTAGTTTCAGGTGACAATTACTCCTTTAGACCAGGACAAATCGGGAGGTGTACATTCCAGCTCCTCGTGCCAGAACCTTCAGACAGATAAAAAAAAACATCGTCCACTCGCTTTTGAAACCTTCTCTAGCGTCTTTGCTTCGCTATAGTGGGTTTCTCCTCCACTTCAGGTTGCAGTGATTTCACTAAGGTTTAAAGCAGATGCCTTACTGGACATTAAACCTGAACAATTCTCCGTGCTTGGGACTCGCACAAAGAGTACACAACAGTCTGTAACTCTTCGCGCAGTACTCAAAAACAAGCACACTCTAAACTAGATCTGTACACGGTGAAGCCTGTTCGTTGTTTTGTACATGGGAATGTCGCGATATCAAATTTTTGTGTAACGATTATTAAGACTGACCAAACGACAGTGGAATCTTTCATTTTCTTTCATTCGTGGTCTGACATGACTGTTACTCAAGTTTGTGACAAAACTGAGCTTTCTAAAAGGCAAAATAAAGTTAACTAACAAAAACAGGCAGATAAAAAAAAAGTTATTACATTTAAGTCTATTTTTTTGAATCTAGAGTGAACTAAAAGACTTTTTCTTTTATTATTACTTTTTGGCTTACGATTATCGATTAACTTAAAAACCTTGACATCCCTGTTTTGTACTTGAAATGTGTTGCTCTGCCCTTTTTCATCATCAAAGAAAAGTAAACTGCGTGACTTTTGCCAACCTTGCTTTTCTGCTAGTTCTTTGAGCCGTCCAAAAGCCCCTCTCACAGCATCGCTGCACTCCGGGCTAGCGTTCTGGAAATCCTACAAACAAAACGATAAATGCGACGTAAACGCAATCAAAGTAGAATAACAGGGAAACTGGATTTGAAACCATTCAAACTCACCGCTGTGACGTCTCTGAAAAACTGCCGGGGGTCGCCGAGTCCCGCCGTCGACAGGATGGGGGCGCTAGCGGCCAAAGCGCCCGCGACAACGTTGGGATATTTCAGCCTCATGTAGACGGACAGCATTCCTCCGTAACTGTGAAAGTGTCAGATGCATTACACCAGCGGGACGTGAGCTGGAAACTAGCAGTGAGATTAGAAAGAGAAACATAAACATGAAATAATAATCTGTCCTCTATCACTTTATTTGTGTGTATGTATATATGTGTATATATGTGTGTATATCTATATCTATATCTATATATATATCTATATCTATATCTATATCTATATATATCTATATATAGATATATATATCCATAAACGGTAGTCTGTATAAAGTCTGTCAGTGGAAGAAGTAACAGGAGCAAAAAAAAAAGTAAAAATATTCTACTTAAGTATTAAAGTACATGTTCATATGAGTACTTCAAGAGTTAAAAGTTAAAGTATTTCACAGAGGTTTTTAAAATGTTCCTGGTAATTTTTTTTTATACATTGTATTTTTTACTAACAGGAATGTATAAAATTATACAGAGTCTCTCTGCTCTCAAATGTAGTGAATGAAAAGTAAAAAGTATCCAACGCAAAAACTTCTTAAGTACAGATACCTACAGGTTTTTTTTTTTTAACTTTGGTGCAGTACTTGTACTTTTGTACTTCGTTACTTTCCACCACTGCCCATTTGTCCCAAGGTCCGGCAAATTAGATCATTTTAAAAATCAGTGCCAATGTGTGTCTTTCCGTTTTTCTGAATGTGCAAAGTTCAGTCCAGTCCTCGACACGGGTATCCATCTCCTGGTCCCATTGTTGGAGTTTTACGTCCGGGAAAGGTCCTCTCTAATTTGATTTCCAACACGTCTACCCATGACAAATCCATAAAACAAAATAAGAAATAGAACAATGGGCTTCTGCTCCGATGCGTTACCTGCCGCCGAACACGATGACTGGACAGTCTGAAGCCACCAGCTCCTGCTTCAGCTCGGTGATCAGAACAGCATAATCGGCCAGTGCCTGCTCCACGGTCAGCAGCCCCACCTCTGGGATGTTAAAGGAATCCTCTCCAAACGGTAAAGACTTGCCATAGTATCTCTGAAACCATCAAAAATAATAATACTGTTGATAAGGCCGAACGTTCCTATTGAGAAGTGAAGAAAATATACTGTTTGTGTGGATTTATTTAGTCAAATGTTTCATTGAATAGGCCTGTCACAACTATATTGATTTATTATATGAACAATAAAATTTGTGGGGGTATTTTAGAAACAATTTGAGCTGTAGAGTGTTGAATAAGTAACTAAGGATGTCAAGATTATTAGGTTAATATATAATTGTGATTATTCAGGTCACAATATAATTGTGAGACCCAAAAAATAATGAATCGTGACAATTTTAGAAGCTATTTTTTTTTTTAAAATGATAACATAATTATATAAAAAAAAAGAACACAACGAAAAACATAACCGGAGAGGACCGGAGAGAGATTTAGAAGCAGATTTAAATATTATTTGTCCAATATCCAGCCCAAAAATAGACATTAATGTTAAGAACTTTTTTTTTTTTTTTCACATTTAACTTTATTTTGTCTTATTAATAGTTTAATCAATAAACGGGACTATTCAGGTCACGATATAATCGTAAGAACCAAAAAATAATAATCGGGAGACTTTTAGAAGCAAATGTAAGTATTTTTTGTTCAAGATATAGCCCAAAAAATAGACATACATGATTAGAACTTTGCTTTGTTTTTCAATAGTAATGTGCCAGACCACGAGAATGAAGGAAAATGAAAGATTTCACTGTTGTTTAGTCACAGTCTCAAAAATCGTGAATAATCGTTAAATCGTGATGTTTTTTCTCGCAACACTAAAATTTGAGGCGATACAGTTTTAACAAAAGCCGGTCTCGTCTCGGTCTTTAAGTAAAGGAAATAGTGCTGCTTCCTTACATGTTCTGCGAATATGACCAAAGCCCCCTGCTGAGCCGCCAGTTCAATGATGAATCCAGAGTTCAAGGCAAACTCACAGATGTCGCCTTCGTTACCGGTGTAAAAGAATATAGGGCCGTAGCCGGTCTTCCAGTATTTATCTAGAAGAGCGAGGACACAGCGGAATGGAGTAGGAATATAATAATAATAATAAATACTGGTCAGAATTTGAAAAGACTTATGTGTGCACCTGTGATGAGGTAGCGCTGTCTGAAGGTGCCGTTGCCGACGCTGTTGAAGTTGAAGTGGTCCAGGGTTTGGGTGAAATATTTTTCGGTGAACTCTGTGCCGGAGACATCGCGCAGCTTGGACTGAAAGCAAAAACAACAATAAATATGGAGAGATTTTCTTTAATAATTCAAACCGTTTCAAAGCAGTAATTCATCTGGGTTTTCACTCCAGGCAAAAAAAACTGGAAATAAATTCTGATTCTGCAATTCTTCTGCTGTGTAAACTTTATTATTGGGATTTTTTTTTTGAGCCAATACAGTTATTCAATATTTAGATTTAGATTTTATAATCCATAAAGCACAATTTATGTTAAAACAATAGTATGTCTCATTCTGGAGGTAGCACAAAACCAGACTTCTGAACATTTTGCATGGAGATAGATTCATGCCATATTGTGGTATATTACAACTAAAGGATCAACATTGCCATGGAAACAAGCAGGTGGAGGCTCCTCATCCAGGCCCAGTAAGTCAGGTGTGTGGTCACAGTAAAAACACACACTTTCTGTTTTTCTAGTGCAATAAAAACACTCAAAATATTAAAACCTGCTTTTTTAAAATGTATGTATTTATTTTTTGCTTAAAATTTATATTCTATGGCTTATTATATATCCAATATTGGAGTAAAATATAGGCTACATAACCAATTTCTGGAAAGATAAGTGTGCTGAAATGATCTATACAATAATACTGAGTAACAACAATATATTGAGCTACATGACCCATTTGATTTAGCAGATTTGTTAAAAACATAACTCAATATAAGTCCAAGCAAAGTACGTACTGTCACGTGAGAAGTCTAGATAGGAATTATTAGACGAGATTCAGAACATTGACATTAAACGTCATTACCTTAATTAAACTGTGAAATGGTAAAGCGTCCAGCTCCACTGCAAAACTAAGAACGAGAGTAATCGCGAAAATGCCTAAAATCCGGCTCATTTTGGACGAAAGTGAT
Organism: Chaenogobius annularis; assembly: GCA_015082035.1. Taxonomy (NCBI): domain Eukaryota; kingdom Metazoa; phylum Chordata; class Actinopteri; order Gobiiformes; family Gobiidae; genus Chaenogobius; species Chaenogobius annularis. The sequence goes on from BJKM01000106.1 coordinate 674,582, forward strand.
TAACAGCTGAAGCAGAAGTGGTTTAAATATCCACACTGCGCATGCGTCAGTCTCGCGTATCACATGACCAATGTTGTGATTCTGGATGCGTTTAAGAGCAACGGGACATAAAAAGACTGGGTTTGTCCCGTTGTTAAGCGCAAAAAGTACGGACTTACTTTTAACAATTTAACAACGTGATGGTGGTCCAGCAAAGAACGCATAGTGAATGTTATAGTTGTATTTAAAAATAATTTAAAAAAAATACAGTTGTATTAACAAAAAATACATTATTAAGCAAAACATCACTTACAGCCACATTGGCACAATAATTGATCATTTAATTGAAGCAAACTTTCTACAGCCGATGATGACAATAAATATTTCCCCCAGTTTGCATTGCAATAACTATGACCTATGACCTAGAGGCCAAATGTGATCCTCAGACCATTTTTTGCTGGCCCTCAGGTTTCCTTCTGACTTGACCAAATTGAAGTACTTCCCAGGTCATTGAGTGACCTATTCCCAGGTCACTCAATGGGTTTCTTACCTGGTTAAATAAAGGTTAATAGATGATAATAATAATAAAGGTCAACGCTATAAAATTCCTCAGAATTACTCACTGTATTGACCACCAGTCTGTGCCCCCTGCGAGCATGTTCCATTAGGTGGCTTCTTGGTGAAAAGTGTTTGGAAAACCCTGCTTTAAATGCAAAATTCTTCTGGTCTTTGTACACAGTCAGTGACTCTAACACCAGTCTCTATTACACATTTGGCAACATGAGTTAACTATTTCTCATAACTCTGTCAAACGGAATACTTCAGAAGCTTGTAAACGCTTCAGGCTGAATATTCATGGGGCTATTTCAATTGGAATTTATTTATTTGTCTGGCCTACTAATCCCTGAAAGGCAAGCTGCAATATCATTCTCTGTTGTCATATTTCGTCTGTGAGTGTGTCATTGTGTGAGTGTCTCATTGTGTGTGTGTCTCATTGTGTGTGTGTATGTGTGTGTGTCTCATTGTGTGTGTGGGTGTGTCCTTTGTGCTCGCTCGATTTAAAATACAAACCACACTGAGCCTGTGTGGCTGGTTCTCCCTGTAGGCCGACATAAGTCCTTTTACTCAAATGGAAACTTTACAAAATGTATCTTATGGTTTTGTCTCCTGTTATTATAAAATAGGCAAACAAAACAGCAAATAAAAGACTTTCACACACTTAGTACATACATTTTTTTGTTTTGTTTTTCTGTCCAAATTCAAAATGATAAATCATGTCTTGGTTCAAATATCATACAGATAGTGCAAATATTGTAAGATGAACCACACAGACTAAAGCTTATTTCTGCCTGAAACTTTGTTTTTTGTCACATTTGGCACTGACATTCTCCTCTCTGCAGTCCGACTTCTTCAGGACCGTGTGTAAAAAAAGATAAAGCCCCACTGTCCTGGTTTCGTGTCTTTGACATGAAAACAGTTACGGAGAACTTCTGGTACAAATTTAAAACTGTCAGGTATGAAAAACACACGTAACATATAAAATAACTTACTTGGGGTAAAGGTAAAATATTAACTGACTTAAATCTACAAGTGTTTAGTCTCTTATCACCAACTTTCAGTTCCTTAATCCTTCCCACAACTGTCTTTCCTCTGTTTCCTTGTGAAACTGGGGTCAAAGGTCCGTTTGGATAATTCCCATGGACCGTGCCTACGGCCTGTCCCAATGACTATATCGAAATGTAAATGATAGATGGAATTATATTTTTCTGGCAAAATGTTTATTGTGAGTACGTCATCTTTACACGATAGGGAACTTGTTGTAGGATAAGATTTGTGCTGTAGAAGGTTGAATAATTAACTTCTATGACTCGTCCATGTTTTGAACAATGTAGAAAAGGCTTAATACTGGGATGATCCTGCTTCAGGGTTAATGTCTCGGTGTTGATTATAGACCTTTACATGTCTTGTGTAAACTCTGTGGTTTAAATGGGAGCAGCACAATGATAAAGCCTCAGCTGGATCTTCACAAAAGTCAGTGATACAATAAACTCAATGGTTTTATAACGGACTTCACTGTGTGTTGTTTGTTTCCATGAAAGCTTATGTTCACAGTTACTAATGCTAATACTAACTACTCAATACTTGATGCCACTGTCATGTTAGAAGAAAAGGGACATTTTAATTTGAAAAAGAAGACAGACTTTTTAAATATAATTACTACTACTTTTGAAATGTATCTTGAACATACTCCAAAATAGCGCAAACGCAAACCCCCAAATTGTTGTGATAATTGAGTCAAACTTTCTATGACCATATTTAATCATACAGCAACAGGCTGACAAAAGTGAATGTCTGGATAATGTTTGTGGTTATCTCAGTATAATCATACACTAATGACTCAGGAATCATTAAATGAACGGGAACAGAGCAGAAATATCTCTTTATCCTCCCATTTGAAAAATGGGTCTGTTCAATTTGTTTTTAATCAGCTTTTAAATCTTTCTTTTGTATTTTATGCAGACCAGAAAAGTGACATAGTGCACCTTTATTGACATTGACCAAATACACAAAATTACACCTTTGAGATAAAAACCAAACCAAACATTGCAGCACATTTAAAATGTAGACATGCAAGTGCAAGTAAAATGTTTTAAACATTATTGGGTCAGATTTTCAAATGTTTTATCTTTATATTTTCATTTTTTCCATTTTGTAACACAGAACAACAACAATATAAAACCCAGAACACGACCAGAGAGAGACCAGGAGGCACAAATAAAATAAAAAGAAGGTCCCAGAGTCCCTCATTCAAATATGTCCATTTTCAAATAAAGTCGTGTCATTTTTCATAGTCTTAATCATAGACAACACACTCAATATTCTGATTTTTCACATCTCCAAAACAACAATTGCGATATCATACATTTTTCTTTTTTTTTTCCTGCTGTGCTCAAAAGTTGTTAATATAAATGCCAAGTTTAATATTATGCTCCATTCATTGCTGTGAGTTGCCTGCACCTGCCCCCCATGCACCGCCCATCGCCGACCTGCCATTTGCCCACCTGCCCGCCTGCACCTGCCCCCGCCTGTACCTGCCCACCTGCACCCGCCTGCACCTGCCCCCACCTGCACCCGCCTGCACCTGCCCCCGCCGTACCTGCCCACCTGCACCCGCCCTGCACCTGCCCCCACCTGCCCACCTGCACCCGCCTGCACCTGCCCCCACCTGCCCACCTGCACCCGCCTGCACCTGCCCCCGCCTGCACCTGCCCCCGCCTGCACCTGCCCCTCCTGCACCTGCCTCACCTGCACCTGCCCCGCCTGCACTGCCCCCGCCTGCACCTGCCCCCGCCTGCACCTGCCCCTCCTGCACCTGCCTCCACCTGCACCTGCCCCCGCCTGCAACCTGCCCCCACCTGCACCTGCCCCCACCTACACCTGCCCGACTGCACCTGCGCCCGCCTGCACCTGCCCCCACCTGTACCTGTGTCCGCCTGCACCTGTTCGGGAATGTGAATGGAGCTCTTCCTGGTTTCAGCTGTGGGCGGAGCCTGTGAGCCACACTTTCCCGTAAATCTTATTGTCCTGGAGCAAAGACGCGCACACCCTTTTCACACAGAGCTGGAGACTGACTCGAGACACATGACGGACAGTAGTAAAAGGTAAGATAACGCTGAGGATGGGAAGTATAAAGTAGAGCATTTTGTGTTGTCTGAAAGTTGATTTGAATATAGATTTCACTGTGTTTTTCATATATTTAAAGGGGCGGTGCAGTTTACCTGAGGATGTTGTTTAGACAAGAAGAATGTGAACTATCTAGTCTCAACAAAATCATACAGCTTTACTTACTTAAGTTACTACAGCCTTACTTCAAACATTTCAACCTATTTGAAGTAGTTTTGAAGTTGTTTGGAATGCGAGCTGCAAGTGGCACACTCCAGCTCAGTAACCACACAAGTATAGAGTAGTAATTAGTGTAATTATAGTGTATAGTAGTTACACTGGCACTACAATAGTATGAAACATTGTTTGGGAGAGTAGTAGTAGAGCCAGGAGAAGAAGCAGCAGCAGCAGCAGCGTGTCAATGGCATGGGTTTTAGCTGGTTAATTAAAAGTTAATAAAATGAATAAACTAAAGTACAAGTAGGCTGTAGTCTGTTTGAGCTGCGGTGGTGCTTGTTTAGTGGATTTCTATTGTTCTATTTCTTTGTATTATGTATTTGATCAATGTGCTTTTTATGAATGGACGTGTTAAGATTAGATTAGATTTGACATGTGTTAGATATTGGAGCAGTAATAACATATAGTAGCTGTGAAAGTAATAGTATGTAGTCACAATAATACTATATAGCACTTTATACTTTGTTTTGATACTTAAAAAAAGGCTCGACACTGGATAGCAGTTTCGATACTACAGTGATTTAAAGAAAAAAGGACATTTTCGACACAAAATAACTGTACTTTCTTTATTTCTTCCATGTGGTCTTGTAGTACTTCTGATAGAGAGCCGGTTTTCATATCGATTCGTTTTCTGAGTATTGATTTTATGACAATCCTAATACATTTATCTATTGCCGAACATGCGAGAACTGAACAATGGCCGATTAGTTTGTCTTTGTCTGCTGATGTCACCGACGTGCATCTCTGAGGGCTCGAACGCTCACAGTATATTGCACAACAGTTCATTTGTGAAGACTAATCATACCGTGTTTGCGTTTTAAGATAACATACCCATACTGTATCGCCTTTTAACAGCCTTTGTTGACATGTCCATCCTTTCCTTCATGCCTCTTGAACGCTTGGACACTTGTGCGTGTCTTTCTGGTCCTTCGTCCCCGTCCCAGGATGCTGTACACGGACTTCCTGCAGCTGTGGGCCTCCTCGGTGCAGAAGGTGGACGCGCGGGACTGGCAGGGCTGTCTGTCCACTCTGGAGCAGATCACGGAGCCCACGGCCCGCACGCTCTTCAACACGGCCTCGGCCCATCTGGCTCTGGGACGGCCCGACCTGGCCTTGAATGTACGCGCACCTTCACATCGGGCTTTTTTGTCACCGTGGTCCTTCTGGGTTTTTACGTGGCGCTCGGGCTGGGAATCACACTGTCCCTCACGATTCAGTACGATTAACAATAATACACAGCTTGCGAAACGATAATATCACCATTTTTGAATACATTGAGCATGATATTCTGCAATATTTATACCTATTTAACCTTTTACCCACAGTATTTCTATGTTAAACCACTACATGCACAAACGTATGATGAAATATAAAATTTTGAATCCAATAAGTGAATATGTCAAATTAATTAATGCATTTAAACAAGGTTTCATATCTTAAAACTACCAAAAGTAGCTTGGCAGTATATTGTGACACTTTTCTATCATTTTTTTAGGCTTTAGACTTGGCTCTTGTGAAGGACGACCACCTCGCTGTCGGCTTCTTCCAAAGATCAACTGTGATGATGCTGTTGGACAGGTAGGGGGCAGCATTTTGCTTTGAATTGAAGCTACAAATCCAAACATGCTGTTTTATTTTGTGTCTATTACAGTTCAAATAAAGTATGTATTGTTTGTAATCCACTCTAAACCAACTCATTGGGTTATTTCTTTTTCATTTTAACCAAAAAAAGCAGATGTTTTCCAGTGATTTAAATATATTTTGAAGTTCCTTTACTGATGACTGTGTTCGCTTGATGATTGCCAGGCTGGAGGAGGCTCTGTCCGACTGCATCTGGGCTCAGAAACACATGAGGGAAAACCCGGTCATCGACTACAAACAGCTGGGACTGAGGTTCAAGCTCTACAGCTGGCAGGTCAGCGCTCTTTAACTCTACTTTTACTTCTACTTGAGGAGCATGCTTTATTGTGTAACATAACTTTACCTGGTGACTCCTCGGATTGTGAGTAAGTCTATAAGTGACAAAAGCTCAGATACGATTTAGTTTTTCTGCTTTTTGTGGTCTAGCCTTTGAAAACACCAGATTTTAGGCATTTTATGTGTTTTTTTTCTCAATTACATCAACTTTCAGTAAGAAATCAGGTGTAACGTCCAGACAATCACACACTTTTTATTTGCGTAGTAGTTTCTTTCACACTTGTCGTTATTTTTGTCTGTTTGCTCCAGTTCTTGTCCTGGTTTTGTTCTGACCTAGTCCAGGTTTTGTTCCTGGTCCAGTCCTGGTTTAATCTCACTTTTAATGAGTTGAATATTCAACTGAGAACGCACCTTTTCTTGAGTAATTTCCTGAATTTGAGTAATATTATTCTGAAATATCTTTCTTTTTTGTCAGTACTACCCAAGTGTGCCGTTTTGTATGTTCTTCTTGTGTCTTTCTTGTTTAATCCCCCATCCATGTGTAGATACTCCTTAATATTTTCCTTGGTCAAGATCTTATAATTATTTGAACATAATATTCATTCGGTGAGTTTAGGGTTAGTGTACGTCAAATGTGATCTATGAATTGTCAAATAAGTGCAAAGAACCACAATGTTTTTATGTTTGTTGCAAGTTACAGTGAACTCGCTCACAGTAAGAATGTTTTTCACTGTGTTTTTGAGCAATGAAAGCGCCGCAGGCACTTTTTCTGTCCGTGCCCAATCATTCCCACCTTTCTGTACAGAGGGGACAAAAAATGGTTTCTAAAACATTGGGCTTTGGCAACAACTGCTCCTTTTCTGTGCTGTGTCTTGGACGTCTGCAGATGATTTCTACCTCTTAAAAACCCTGTTCGCTTCTGCCAAGAAATCCGTAGCAAAATATTGGTTACAGAAGCAGCCGCCACGAACCTCTTCATCATCTACGATCTTCTTTGTAGAAAACGTTAAACTCATGAAGCGAAAGACTGCAACTTCAGGAGGAACAAGGAAGAAGGCGTTGGGAAAATTGGATGGATTTTATAAACTGTGACGGGACTCAATGATTTGTGTCATACATTTTTTTGTGATTGTCTTTTTCCCGGCCACCAGAACATTTTTCCAAAAGTATCCATCTATATTGTCCACGACAGGAGTTTTGAGGCCCAAATACATAGTTCTGAAGTGGGATGGCGGTGTCAAAAGCAGTACAATGATTTGTTCATTTCTGTCCAATATTTATGTGCAACAGGACAGTCATGATATAAATAAAAGATAAGAGTACATTCCAGGCAAAGCATGAACAATTCCATGGAGATCAGCAAGAGACAGAGCCCCCATTATAAAAGTGACATAGTGTACCTTTTCATGAGAGAATGTCAGTCAGAGCAGAGATTGTGGCGTTTCAGACACACCTGCAGTGAACAAAGGCCCATTGAAGACGCAGGTTACACAACGTTGCACATTCTTCTCAACGCTCGGGAGCTCCTCAAAGATGCAACTCAAGCCTGACACAACAATAGTCTAAAATCTCATGCTACTTTTGATATTAAGAAAAAGGCTTGCTTGATACTTTTTAGAGTTGATACTTGCTCAAATGAGTACTTTAGATACTTTGGACAACCATAGTTTTAGGGCTGTGCAATATATCACAAATTGGCTAATACAATAATTAAAACAGCAACAAACTCAATATTTTGCAGTAACACCATCTGACAAAAATGTGTTTTGAAAATGAAAACGTTAACTTTCAACTAGGCACATTTTTAATACATAATGTTCCTTGCTTTAGTTTTGTTTAGTCTCAGTTATTTTTGGTCCTATTCTAGTCCTGGTTTGGTCCTGTTCTAGTCTTGGTTTGGTCCTGTTCTAGTCCTAGTTTGGGCCTGTTCTAGTCCTAGTTTGGTCCTTTTCTAGTCCTGGTTTGGTCCTTTTCTAGTCCTGGTTTAGTCCTGTTCTAGACCTGGTTTGGTCCTGTTCTAGTCCTGGTTTGGTCCTTTTCTAGTCCTGGTTTGGTCCTTTTCTAGTCCTGGTTTAGTCCTGTTCTAGACCTGGTTTGGTCCTGTTCTCGTCCTAGTTTGGTCCTGTTCTAGACCTGGTTTGGTCCTATTCTAGTCCTGATTTGGTCCTGTTCTAGACCTAGTTTGGTCCTGTTCTAGTCCTAGTTTGGTCCTGTTCTAGTCCTAGTTTTGTCCTGTTCTAGTCCTGGTTTAGTTCTGGTTCTTGGTCTACATCAGGACTAAACTTGGCTCAAACAAGACCCTCGGACAGACTTTATTGTCTTGTGGATACAATAAACGTCTATGTGTCAGTCTAGTTGCGTTGCCGAGTAACTTAGGCCCTCACTATGTTCCCAAACTGCACTGTTTTGATCCTGTTCTCCGCCTCCAGGTTCTGTACAACGCTGTGGTGGTCTACACTCGCATGGGACACTGGGACCAGGCGCAGGAGGTGCTGGAAGACCGTGTCCCGAGAGAGGACCGGGGGGAAAGGGCCAAATATTGAGCTGGCTATGGACAATGTCAAGGTAGCACTCCAGAACCTTCAAAAATGGTTTTATCTATCAGTTTGTTTCGGATTTGTCCTGACAAACATTGGATTTTAGTGAGACTTTTGATATGGCCTTTTAAAAAATATATTATTTAAACCACACAGCTATTTGAAAATGTGGATTAAATTGGTGGATTTTGCTGTACAAAACAAATCAAGTCTCACCAGGTAATTACTGCTTGACTATAAAAAATAAAATAAAAATGTTTTTATTAGGCTACGATCGCATCATTTGGAGTTATAATAAATGCAATATGTATAGAGATAAAAAATATAGATTAATTTATTTCCATAAAGTCATAATGTTTTTAATGTATGTGACAGAGTAGAGAGGTTCTGGCCCCGCTGCTGATCCCTGAAGGAATTGTGTTTCGGCCCAACAAACGTGAAGTGGACCAGCTCAAAGAAAGGGACTTCCTGGGAAAAGCTAAGGTACAGCTGACAGTAAAACAATCGATCAACCAGAAACTTCAAAGATTACTTAACTTATTCGGCATTTTTAAAACATTGCACAACTTGTCAAATTTGTCTCAATTCCTTTTTTTGTAGGTGATTTCATCCATGATCCCCAATGATGACTTTGGAGGATTTGAACCACTGAGACTTCAGGTGAGACAGACAGAAATGTATGTCAATACTATTTTGGCCGGTATGATTTTTTTCTTTCTCTTCTTTTTGTTTAGAAACCTGGATTTTATGAACCTAAAGTTGAAAGTCCCCAGTGAGTACCTCCTCTCTTTTTGTTCATGTAATGATGTGGTTTCCCGTGTCTTGAAAGTCCTTCACCAGAATTGTTATGATTTCAGTTCTCAAATGACCTCCCCTAACTTCGTTTTAAACCATAGCAAACGTGGCTCATTATTTTACGTTTTGTTCATCGTAAACTGCAACAGAAACGTGTTTTTATTGTTGAAAAATGGCTACGTGTCACTTTTGGAACCCAACATATATGACCCGGAGTCTGAATTTATCACAAGAGCAGTGGGCGGAGATAGGGGGGAGGGGGGTAAAATGCATCATCTGAAATAAGATAATAATAAGAAAAAGTTGCATTTATCTTGTTTTGATAACATTTTGGAGGTTTTAAAATAAGTTCACCATTGGAACAAGCATAAAATATCTTGATTTACTTAAAATAAGAAAAAGACAAACATTTTTTATCTTAAAATTGGAAAATAATTGCTACTGAACAGAAAAAAGAACAAAACTTACTTATTCTATTGTTCTAGTCCATACTAGAATATACTCTCATTCTATATACTTTATTAAAAATAAAATACTACTTAATTCAAACGCTTTTTATGCAATGGTAATTTTTTTTCCCAGTGAATTAATTAAAATACCACTATGAGTAAAATAGTGATGATGGAACTGATATAACATGGATAAAAGCTGATCATTTAAATAATTTGTCCCCTTTAGGCCTCTACTCATATTTACACATTTAGCTTCCATTATACATTTATTTATAGGTTTCAGATTTATTAAAAACTCAGACCATTTCCATAGTAATTAAACTAACTAAACTAACTAAGTATATATAAGCAAAATATCTTTTGAATGGGAAAAAAGGTCCTCAAAATGTAAACCAGGAAGCTGAACCCTAAGCCCTTCAAAACAAGAGTAAACATTTGCACACTTTTCCTTGCTTTGTTTCGCTCATTGTTTATAGTTGCAGCCAAGTATAACGTGCCGACTGTCTGTTACTTCCCCAGAGACTCTCGATACATGCGCGTGAAAGCCCCGCACATGTCCCGCGGCGCAGGACAGCTCACAGTTCCAGGGGGCGCTATGGTGTTCCGGTTCGGAGAAGAGGATAGAGATGGCATGGCCTCGGTTATTTATGACGGGCAGGTTAGAAGTGTTACGTTATTGTTTTGTCCTTTCTAAAACCAATCGTGACAATGACGAGCTACGAAACGCCCTCTCAGGTCGCGAGCAGAACTACAGCAAGAGCCCAAATACCCAAAGGAGTACCAGAGTCTGAGAAACACTTCGAGAACTAGTATAGTCCACATTTGCATATATGAAATGATTTAAAATAGCCAGAGTAGAGTAACCAAGGATTATATCAACAAATAGGAGTAATGTTACTTCAGAATAATGTAGAAGTGCAAAGTGGTCTCAAGAAATGACTTAGGTGAGAGTTAAAAGGTAGAAAAAGGTATAAAAGTATTAATTAAAACCTAAATCATTCATGTCTTAAATCAGTGTTACCAGTTATCAGTATAACCATTACATATGGGCGTAACATCTGAAGTTAATGTAATTGGAAGGACAAAACCTTAATCAATGCCCAAAGTTGTGAATTGCTGAAGGATAAACCACACAAAGCTAAAAATTAAATGTTCAAATCATTTAATACATAATACATAAAACGTCAAATATAGATTTACTCAACATAAACCAAAACTTTTACTCAATTAAAAATCAAGTACTCATTAAACTCCAGGAAGTACAGTTGTTTTAAGTACATTTCATCGGTATTTCTTTTACTTACATGTTTTGTGCACTTGTACTGTATAAGCTTCTTAAACTATATAACAGTCTTAGTTCACACACATTAAAACTAGAACTAAACTTGGATCTAAGAATTAAAGTGCTTATGGCAGGTTTTTATGATTGTCTAATTTTGACTTTAATTGGTGTATTTATACCTGTTGTACATATACAGGATAGTTTTACACCAATCGAGCAGGTATTAGTGGAGAAAAGTAAATAAATCTGTAGAAAAATAACAGGAAGTGACATCACACTAGGGACACTCATTCCAGTCATAGTTGTTGCATAATTTACTCAAAGAAACAACTTTTTTGACTCTCTAAACATTAATTTAACAAAATAAAGGTGCTCTCATATATTTTTATTTGTCAAATAAAAATAATTGTGACATTAAATTATTTTTTGCCCTTGTGTGATGTCATCAATTACAAACAGGAAGTGAAATTATAAATCTAAAAAAATTGCTATTCTGGGATAAAATTTGTAAAATTTTAAAGCAAAATTCAAAATATATTTTTCTTAACTGCATTTTAGTTCAATGAGTCATCCGAACTGTAGGGGGCACTTTAAGATGGGGTCAAATTGGGACCAAACAAGTGCAAGTGCATGTTGTGTCCGATCTGTTCAGCCGGCAAAACTTTTAAATTGCTTTTTCTTCCAGAGAGGACTTCTGCCGATCTCCCTGCTGGAGCCTGTGGATGTCAGATCGACTAAAGGCAAAAGGGACAATGTAATGTATTTCTTTAGTTCAAATGTGTTGTCCGGAGAGGGGGGGGGGGGGACAGCTTGATATTTAGGTTTCCAATTTTCAACTACTTCTCCCCTCCATTTGTTCAAATACTCTGCAACTGGGAGGATGTATTGGGGTTTTCTCCACGGTTTTCTTTCTATTGTGGTGTTATTGGCAAATGTTTTTATTTCAATTTTTATTTTTTTATTTTTTTTTTACAGAGGATTCCAACCGGCATCCCTCTACCTCCTGAACTCCAGCCCCCCACGCGTCCACAGGTCAAAGCCAGCCCGGTACTGCCCCCTAGAGGTAAAAAGTAACACCATTTTAATTCATAAACATGCTGAACTGCTGGTGTTGTATTGACGCGCATGTTAAAAGCTTACACTATTTAAAGGGAGTTACCGCAGGTGAACAGGAAAATTTTAAAAAGGTTATTTATCAATGTGAGACTTTTTCTTTAGTTTTTCATGTAATATTTTAATGTAGGTAGATAGATGTGAAAAAGGGATAAAGCAGGTTTACATTTTTTGCTTAGTTTTTTTGACATATCTATTTTTTTTTTTTTAAATCAAGGTTTTTTTTTGGATGTTATTTTGTAAACTAGATCTTACTGAAAATGTTTGCAAAAATTCAAAATTCATGTTAAAACTTAGAACTTAAATCAACCTTATTAAGTACAAGGTTGGACGATTTGGTATAGGTGGTTGCAACTTTAGGGGGTGATCTTTATGTCCCTGTGTGTGAAAAATGCATAACTGTGGATTAGAATAAAATAGAGTAACTCAATTGTCTGTCAGAAATGTGTCTTTGGCTTGCTCATTCACATACGTCACAACAGAAGCACTCAGACTATGATAGATAGTCCTTTTTGGAAACATTCTTCTCGAACATCGTGCTCCAAAGTGTTGTGGCTTTTCTATTTCATTTTCAAACTATTCTATTTTTAATTCTGCCCTTTGTAATACCAGCCCACCGCTCAGAGCCCACTCCTCCTCCATCCTACACCACTGCCACAAGACCTCCTCTACCAGACCCTGCGCCCATCACTCCACCAGACAACTCCGACAACCAGGTAACACTGCTATCCCCTTTAATGCTACTATCCCCTTTAATGCTACTATCCCCTTTAATGGTACTCTCCCCTTTAATGCTACTATCTCCTTTAATTGTAATATCTCCTTTAATGCTAATATCTCCTTCAATGCTACTATCTCCTTTAATGCTAATATCCCCTTTAATGCTACTATCCCCTTTAATACTACTATCCCTTTAATGACACTCTCCCCTTTAATTGTACTATCCCCTTTAATGCTACCATCCCCTTTAATGCAAACACCCCTCTAATGCTACAATCTCCTTTAATGCTTAATGCTACTATTCCCTTTAATGCTACTATTCCCTTTAATGCTACAATCTCCTTCAATGCTACTATCCCCTTTAATGCAAACACCCCTCTAATGCTACAATCTCCTTTAATACAACTAGCCCCTTTAATGCTACAATCTCTTTTAATGCTACTATCCCCTTTAATGCTACAACCTCCTTTAATGCTACTATCCCCTTTAATGCTTCTATCCCCTTTAATGCTACTAGCCCTGTTTAATGCTACTAGCCCCCTTAATACTACTCTCCCCTTTAATGCTACTATCCCCTTTAATGCTACTAGCCCCCTTAATGCTACTCTCCCCTTTAATGCTTCTATCCACTTTAATGCTACTATCCACTTTAATACAATGTTATAATGTCGCGTTGTCAAAACATACCTAGAGTAGTTTTCATTCGAAACCCATTGTACCTTTTCTGAGTGTTGTACAAAAGTAAAAGTACTGTACTTTTTACGTATGTGTACTTTACTAAAGTACATTTAACAGGGATAGTTCAGGTGATGTATTGCTTTTATTTTAGAGTTCCAAATCCCAAGTCTTCGAGCAAGCAAAATTAGGCTGAATACATTACCTGGAAAACTGCTTCTGTTGACCAAAATTCTTGATCAATTAATTTATAGTTGTCAGCATTTGTATGAATTACTTTTAAATTTCACTCCAAAAGTAGTTTTAAAAAAAACAGTGCTTTGATACTTTTACGCAAGTAGATTTTTTTTAAGTGATACTTTTGAAACTTATTTTTAGCTCCTGTAGCTGTACTTTTAAGTAACAAAATGGAGTATACTACTTCCACCACTGCCTCCACTGGACTCATTTCAGATCAGAAATGGTCGCCAAATTGATGGACTAATCTGTTGGTTCTAGTCATGTTGCTAAGATAAATTATGCGCGTTTATTATATTGAAATTGCTTTGTAACTGCTGTGTTGGGGAATTTTCCTAATCTTAACAACAATTCAACTGGACATAAAAAATAAAAGGGAAAAAGAAGGAAACTGTGTTATAACTGACGAAGAATCTCAAAGGAGGACCACTCAAAAGAATTCTGCTGGAAAAATGTGTCATGGTATTTTATAACACCATGTCAATGTGCGCATTATTCACAGGGAAATACTGGTTGCTGGAGGAACTGCGGTTGCCAGGTGGCCCATCATTATCATGTATTTTTGGACTGTCCTGTTGTTCATAAATATTACACTGAGATTAACATAGCGCTGCAGACTGTTTTCCGTCATGGAATATTCCACATGACTTCAGAACTGTGTATTTGGGTTTCAAAACTCCTGCCGTGATGGACACAATGAATGTATACTTTTGGAGCATACATTTGGCGGCAATGTCAATGCCCCTTTTGTGCCGGAAACCCTTTTTGCACCTTTGTACCTTTTTTTTTAATTAGTTTTGAGGTTTGAATGAAACAAAGGAAAAACAAAACAATCATACCCAAAGCCCCTTTACATGTTTTAACCAAGTAATAGACTATAAACAGGATTTGCCAGGAGTAAATACTTGCGTTAGCTAGCTGCAGCAGCTAACTGTTAGCTTGAACGAGCGATCTAAAACAATGGTTTCCAGAGCTTTCAGTTGGCAAAGTCTTGTGAGATACATCCATAAATATCAATAAAAATTAAGGATATTTAACGTGCACATAAAAATAATGGTTTAAAAATAAGATATAGGCAAAAGGAACGAAAAGGGAGCAGACAGGAAGGCTATTACAAAAAAAATGAATGACACAATCTGCATCGACAAGGACCAGAGCAAAATAATACCAGACGTCCGAAAAATGGGTACATTCTGATTAATAGACTTTGGACTACATATTTAGGACTCTGTAACATGTTTGGTCTCTCTTTCTCTGTGTCTTTTTTCTGTTCTGTACTTGTCTTCTCTGGTACTGAAGAAAAATGCTACCACAATGTTCATGTCTCCTTGTTGTTACACAGCAGAGGGAGCGAACACTAATCCAACCATTCTAAGTTGACCAAAACCCAAGACATATATATTACTTCCAGCCATAAAACGTCAAATGTAGAAACGTATCCATATCAACATATTAAAGGCAGAATAAATGCCGTCTTCAACGTGTCACTGCCTCCCTTTTATCTGATCTATTTATAGCCGGTTCATGACGTCACGGGTTGAATAAATGCTGTTTAGAGCCTGGCGGGTGGTTGTCTGGTACGCCCTGAATAACCCACTTGGACACAAAAGGACGGAACATTTTTATGACATCTACAACCACGGTTTACAAGTCGCTTCCAAGTACAAGTAAAGACGAGGCCAGAAAGTAGGACAAAGAGGCACTGCATAACTTCCCTGGTGGTGGTCTGGTGGTTAGCAGTGAAAGAGCAAAAAGGTTCCTGTTCCAATCTAATATACTTCAAGTCCAAATGACACCAATTTGGCAATTTTGGTGACGTTTATAATGTCACTTCCTGGTTTGACATGGCCAGCAAATATGACATAGGTAGAGGTAATTAATAATAGTTATGATTTGACAAATAATTACGCCTGACAACACGTTTATTTTGTTAAATGACTGTTTAAACTGGGAAAGGTGTAAGTTGCGTGAAAATTTTCTCCGCATTTTTGACGGAATGGCGCTTTATGATGACATCACAGTGGTGGAGGTATTGTGTTGTAGAACTCAGCTTGATCCTCCCTCTTTTTTTTCTTCACTTCTTTCATCTTTCAGTGGCTCTTAATTTATAACACATGTACCCTGACTATTGTTTTTGTTCATCTGCTGAAAAACAAAAAACTAAAAAAGAGCTCTACTCTTTTATTTGCCAAAATGTCTTCAAAAACTACAACTTGACTGATGAAAAACTATGATAATTATTGGAATAATTCGAAAAACATGTGAACCTGTACATTTTTAGAATTACTTTTTTTTTTACTTACTTGAGTAATTATTTGGACTACTACTTTGAGTAATATTATTTGGCAGTAACATTACTGTTACTTGAAAACACATCGCTACTCTACACACATCTGGCAATATTGTAGGCAAAGCCTACCAGAAAAGTTACCTATACCCCTTTAAGTACTTACTGGGTAATATCTTGTGTACGGTGTGGTACTGTGATGACTGTATTGTATATTGTATTAGCTAAAAGGATATTTTTAGGGGAGCCTTTGATTTGTAAGTTTCTATTCTAAGCCTAAGTTCAAGGTTGGAATAATTGTCGAAATTGACAATGACACTTTTATTGTTTTACATTGTGTACAAAGTTTTAATCTAAATTGTCTTTTTTATTCAGAAGCTTTAGACACATGGAAATACAACTTTACTGGAATCCTCTTGTTTTTGCTCCTCAGATAGTGTTTCTTGTTAAAGCAAAGCTGAAGCATTAATGAAATGCCAACAACAGTTTTTCTCCCAAAAGGATAACGCTCTTACACTCTGGCTAACATTATTTATTTAATATTCTGTTCTGTTCACTCTTTGTTGCAAAACTATTGAAAACCTATAAGCAGATATTGTTGAAAAGCTATGTGCAGTTAAGTATTCCTGCAGATACAAAATTTACATTTCTCATTTTATTGAATTAATACTGTAAGCTATGTATTGAAAACCTTGCATTGTTAAGGACCACAGACAGTATTTCCCATTTGCACTTGAATCTGGCCAATTTCCGTCCTCTCCCTCGCAGTTTGAATCCACCGGAACCTGTCTCTCCTCAACAGCCGTTCACTCAACAACAAAAGCCTCATCATAAACAAATACATCCAGGACAATAACTTTATTTTTCTCACTGAAACATGGCACAAACCGTGGCCTACGTCTCTCTTAACCAGGCCACACCCCATGGATTCACATGGTGGCAGAGCAAAAAGTACACTGAAATAACTCCCATTCCCCCTCTCAAATAGTCACTTTAATACATTGCCTTCAAACTGTTTGGTCCCTCCCCATTTAGACACTACTGTTATTTATCGTCCTCCAAAGCCAAAAACCTCTTTCCTGGCAGGCTTTTTGACCCAGCTAAGTGCCATCTCCTCATCCATCCTTCTCTTTTGCGATTTTAATTTTTACATTGACAATAATAACTCTAAACCTGCCGCAGAATGTCTGGTTTTAATATCGCTCAACAAGTCACTTTTCCCGAACCCACACTCATGAACACATTCTTGATCTGGTCTGCGCCACCGATATCCCAGTCCACAACCTCTGCAGCCGTAACCTCCATAAAATTAACATTCCCACTGCAGTCCCCAAAACAAAACGCAACATAACTTCACGCAATTAAAAATATATTGACCCATCTGTTGTCTCTGCACTTGTCCCCTGCAAATCTGTCTTGTTTCCCCTCCACCTCTGTCTGAAAACCCCGCAGAACGTGTCACCTATTACAACAACACACTCTCCTCATATCTTGGTGAACTTGCCCCATTAAAACGAAAACAGTCTCTTTCACACACACACACACACACACACACTTCTCCCTGGTGCACTCCTGAGCTTTACAAAATGAAATCCCGTAAACAACAACTTGAAAGATTGTCTAAAAAAAATAATCTCCAAAATTCCACTGACCACATCCAGTTGTACAAAGATGCCCTCAATGCAGCCCAGTCAAACTACTATTCCAGCCTCATCCACTCCCAAAATCCCAAATCCCTTCTCTCCACATTTACCAAACTCCTAAAGCCCATCGACAACACCTCATCATCCTTTCCTGCAATCAAGTGCAACAGCTTTCTGTCTTTCTTTCAGTCCAAAATTGACTCCTTTACAGCTCCCTTCGTCTCCCCTGAGTCCACACAGCCCCCGCTCCTGACTCGCCTCCCGCAAGCACCACTCAACAGCGCTCTCATTTCTCTCCCATTACTCCTCTACAGCTCACCACGCTTCTAAAACTCCAACTTGCTCCCTGGATCCCATTCCCTCCCATCTCATCAAAGCATGTCTTCCGGTCATTTCTCCCTTAATCACACCCATCATAAATTCCTCACTTACGAATAGTTCCATCCCACAGTCAGCAGCAATCAGCAATTGGCAGCAATCACCCCAATTTTCAAAAAACCTGGTCTTGGCCGTGACAACTTTGCAAATTTGCGGCCCATATCCAACCTTCCCTTCCTGTCCAAAATCCTCAAGTGTGTCATAGTCACACAACTGCAAACCCACCTAAACTCCAACAGCCTGTTCGAACCAGCCCAGTCCGGTTTCCGTCCAAAACACCGTACAGCGACATCACTACTCAAGGTACTCAACGATCTCCTCTTCTCCTCCGACTCTGGCCACCTCTCTATTCTTGTACTCCTGGACCTCGCAGCAGCTTTCGACACCATCAGCCACTCCATCCTCCTCTCCCGCTTCAGGGCCTCCCTAAATATCACCGGCTCCTCTGCCCTGGCTCCAGTCCTCCCTCGCTGACCAACAGCAATTGATCAGCATCAGCAACTGCTCCTCCTCCACTGCGCTACTGTCACAAGCTCCCTCAAGGTTCGGTGCTTGGTCCTCTCCTATTCATTCTGTACATTATCCGACTTAGCAGTATGATCCGTCGCCACGGCCTCCGTTTTCATTGCTCTGCCAACGACACACAGCTCTACGTCCCCACTTCATCCATAAACCCACTCCTTTCTCACTCAGTGCCTCACCAACATCAAAATCTGGATGACAAACAATAATAATTGATCCAAAAACCCACGCAAAATCCACCTCTAGCTTCTGTCTCAATTTTGATAACTCTCCACTCACCCCATCTTCACTCATCCGTAACCATGGCATCCTCCTTGACCTGCTTGAACGAAACAACTCATTCACTCTTCTCATCCTCTGATGCCAACTTCTGTCCCTCCCGTGGTGTTTTATTTTTCTCACAATAATCATCACACTAGAATTTTATGTCGTGACAACCCTAGTGGTGAAGATGATGAGGGGGAATGCTTGAGGAGGCTCATAGTTCTTCTGCTGCGGCTGAGATTGGAACAGTAAAGCTTGTGGCACATAGTTGAAATGGCAGAATTATAGAGTGGGGATAGTGTGAAAGTAAAGAAACACTGTTGATAGTATTGTTTTTCCAGATTGAATTTCCTTATATTGCTTCATTGTTCTTTGTTTGAAATCCATCCTGGTCTTTTCTCCTCAGGCTCCAGAGGCAGGTTCAGTGCAGGTGAAAGTCCACTTCATACAGACCTTGTCCCTGTCTGTGCCTCTGGACTCCTCATACCAGGAGCTGAGAGAGAGCATCGCACAGACACTGGGCCAGCCGCCATCAGAAATACGCCTCAGGTAACTCCACACACCAAAGCTACTACAACAAACTCAATTCTGAATATTTATTGTAAGCACCTTTTAAAAGATCTATCTATTTGTTCAAGTAATTTTATTTTTGTTGGACCTAAAATCACAAAGAGCGTTTTTTTTTTTTGTCAAAATGGGTGATTTAACCAACAGAAGGTTAGAAAATCAAACCATGAAACAGTGGCGTGGACAGGGTCTGATTAATACTGGGAGACCGCTGGAACACCGGGTGCCACAGTGGAGCGCTTGAGGAAATGTCGTTGTGTCCTTAGGCAAGACACGTCACTCACATTGCCTAGTAAAGTGCTCAGAGAGGAAGAGGAAAAGCGCCATATTAATACACTGTAACACATATTGCATATGTACAAAATGTACTTTCTTTCATGCCTGGATTTCTATTTAGCTTTATTAAAACTTCTTTCATTAATCCTGTCTTGTTATGAGCCTCAGAAATCACTTAGTTTCAATTTTCCCAGGTTTATACCATTAAAATTATAAAGCAGGTGCTGTTTTTAACTCCATAAATCATCGTCAGACTCATGACAGCATTTCTGACATCAAATCACATACATTACAACTGCATGATTACATTAGCATGCCACGTTGCTTAAATAGCTATCTCTTATTTTTCATGGTTAATTCCCAATGCTGCCAGTAGATGGTGTGCTAACACCAAATCCAGATGAGGGAGCACATACAAGTAATCTGTGCTTTCTATACTTACACATTATTTTTAAGTTCCAAACCATGCCAAAGCAAAGGGACTCTAAAGTACGCTTAAAGGTCAATAGATGCGGTGCACAATACTGCCACCTTGTTCTGACCTTATGTAATTACATGTGACGAAGTAATCTGTTATAGTGTGCTGCAATGACATCAGTGCATACGTGAAACAGACTCTTGTTGATTGTTTGAAGAGTTTAGAGTAGAACAATGAATTCAAATATGTTAAAATTATTCTTTTTTTGTTTGTTTTTAGGGTATTTTATATCAATGGTTAGTTACGTTGCATGAATAAAACCTTTCAAATTTTGTGCAAGGCATGTCATAGTGAGGAATACCTAGCCTTTTGTGTATGAACTCATTATTTTAATCTATTATATGTGAGTGACGTAATATTTATTTTTCTAAGGGACAACTTTCTTACCTTATTGTCAATTATTTAAAACAATCTATAGTTCACATAAAAAGTAAACACATCCAAACTAGCTGAAACTTTTGAAATCCTGAGTCGTGTCCTGAAGTAATTTTAAACTTTCCATTTTGCAGAGTCCGTTTGCACAGCCCACTTCTGTCTGCTATAGTCACGTCCCTGATTCTAAAAATACCCCTCTCTTTGTTCAAAACTACCCCCCCTGGCCCCCTCTATCTGTGCCCGGGCATGTAAAAAATGCCATTAAACGAGGGGCAGTGAATCAGCCGCCGTAGGGACAGAAGGGGTCAGTGAAAGCAACAGGAGTCTGGTAGACTAGAGCCACAGGACCAAACACATCATAAACTCTATTACAGGCCACACTGGGGTTGGAGGAAATGGAAATACCAGCGTTATGGGCAAGGCCATTCTGACAGAGCTAATACAAGATATTTATTTATCCTGTACATACACGTAAAAACTGCTGCTTTCCTTCAGTCCTGGACACTAAATGTATGTAATTGTATTCTACTTTTTTGTCACTTTTTACGTGTTTATGTTTATTTTATTTGATATGGGACAGTGCACATCAATCAACATGTGTTAATCCAGTGTAAATGTGCAAAAATTAGTCACGCAGGCTCATTTTCATCTGTGCCCCATTGGGAAGTTAATGGAGACAGATCAAGATGTGTGATTTTTAATTGTTGTCGCTTTTGATCACTGGCAAAGTCTCTACCGGTCCCATCAGCTGGCTCAGAACAATTTCCATGGTTTGATGTTGATTAATGTGCAATTTTATAAATAAAGCCTGTGAATATTAACAATGTGCCAATGGGTTTGTGAGCGCTAGGAACTACTTACACACATTTAACAACCTGGTTTTGCTGTATTAAATCAGACACCTCAGCTTTGGGCAAAAGTACAATAAAGCAAACAGACACAGTGAAAATGTGAAAAAAATAAACCATAACAGAGCTACAATACATTTTACAGATCGTGGAGTAAAAGGGCGCTGACAGTAAACGAGGACGTTTTTTGTAACAGGTCACAAGGACACAACAACACTACACGGTTGCACAAAGCTTGAACTGGGCGCACACTCTACACACTCTACACACACTCTATACACACAATCTACACACACTCCCAACTAGGGATGTCACGAGACAAAATTTTAGTGTTACGATTATTGTGAGAAAAAACATCACGATTCAACGATTATTCACGATTATTGAGACTAAATAACAGTGAAATCTTTCATTTTCTTTCATTCCCGTTGTCTGACGTGTTATTTTTCCTCAAGTTTGTGACTGGCTTTATGAAATTCAACTTTCTGAAGTACAAAATAAAGTTAAATGTGACAAAAACAGCCAGATAAAATAAAGATCTTTACATTTAGGCCTATTTTTGGATGCTAGATTGAACAAAAAAGATGTCATTTTGCTTTAAAATGGTCATGATTATTATTTTTTGGTTCGATTATATTGCTAAATGAATAATCAGTGTTATCTTGAACATCCCCACTCCCAACCGTTATGCATTGTTATCATAATGTATTCCTTTTTTTCCTGTTTTTCTGTGTTATTTATTTTGAAGCGTGGACATGTTGCCACCCGTGCTCTTGAACCTCTGCTCTCGTTCAGGCGTAAACCACAAGGCTCCCGCGCGCTGCTGCCTCTGGACCAGGATCAGGACTCGGGGTCTCCTCTGCTGGATCTGGCCGGGTCCCGGAGGGTTCGACTGTGGTGCCAGGTCTGGACTGCCTCAGCATACACGCAGCAATTACATTTTGAGCTGAATGAGAAAATAATTAAGCGAAAAAGGGTGTGGGACAGGTTCTCAGGTTTTTCTAATTCCTGTGTGAGTTAGTTTGGTGGGACGGTACCTTTGGGTTTAGTTTCACAGCTATCGAGTAGCGAGTTTGTGACGAAAATGTGAAAAATAAATGTTGAAAAGTACAAGAAGTTCTTCAAAGGACTCTACAAAGTATTTTTACAACAACAAATTACATGGAACAGAAGGGCAGGTGCATTTTAAAAAGTAAATGTGGCTGTCGTAGCAAGTTATGTAGAAAATGCTAATAAAAGTTTAGCATCGGTGATTAGCATTCAAACATAATGGACTTGAAGAAATCTTTTAACAACTCAAACATGGCTGAATCTTTCCCTGTGTGTGGTAATAGCGCCGCACTACATATGAATCAAGTTTTTGAGTGATCTTGAGCTGTTAGTGCGTACTTTGCAGTTAAAAGTCTGTGTAAAGTCACGTAAAAGCCGTTCAAAAGCTCCGATATCTGCGCTGATTGCCCTGTTACTGGCAAAAACCGACACCTTTCAGGCAACATTTACGAACCAACTTTGCGTTTATAAAAAGGCAAAGTACAGTAATTGAACACTCATCGCTTTCGGTGGAAACAATTCGTCTCCGAACCTGCCAAAATTCAGGGACAATTTACACGTTATTCGCGTTATTCTGACATTTTAAACAGCAACTTAACAACATAAAAGCAAATTAAAGATATTGTTATTTGTCATTTCGTAACTATTGTGTCATATTGTGTGGATGTTGGCCTTTATTTACAATGTGGTTGCTAGGTAACAGCTGTAGAATTGCCTCCAACCAGGAAGTACAATTTTAAACTTTACCAAAATTGTTAAACTGAGGGTTTGACCCTTTTACTGTCATTTAAGAACAAATAAAACCAAAATGTGCTCCATGCTATTATATTTTAGAAAGAAGATCCACTGGAGAATCGCACCGTCCTGCACCAGATGGTGGCGCTGTACGACTACACGGCACAGGGCCCGGAAGACCTGGAGTTCAGTGAAGGGGACACCATCGATATCCTCGGGGAAGGTGAGGCGTCGCGAAATATTGAATCAGCCTCCAGATAACGATCAGTTACGGTTGTTTTTTACAGGGGGTTTGGAAATCCACAAAGTTACACAAACGGTGCTAAATATATTTCATTTTTATAGAACGTTTTTGGACATTTATGAGCCTTGTAAGTTTACCCACACCTCGCCGGCGTTTGTTTATCACTTCCCTCGAGAATGGATACCGCATTCAATCACTCTTTGAACATTAAATTAAAGGGTACAAAGAGTTTTTTACCAGTGGCAAATTTGATATAACAGCGTTCATATTTGAAAATGACTGTAACTCTGAGTGATAAAAAAAAAAGCTGTCAGGTCGAATAATATGCAAAACAGTGCGACTATGATTAAGTGCAGCTGGAGTTGTGTTCTGTTCTGTGTGCGTAAAAGAGTAATCCTATTTAGTGATACTCTATAAGCACTCCTCCATGTTTTTAAAGTCTGTTCACCTTCCACCAGACTCGTTTTGATAATTTCAGTGGAAACAATGACTTCTCTACGCCAATAATCCACTTAAACGTTAACAATTGTAGTATTTTTAGCCAAATGAAAAGGGCTATATTCTACAGTGCGCTAGCAGTCCTGGTCCCCTCTGCTGACCTCCACGTGGATTAAAGGCCAATTATTTTATTCTTGTACGAGTAATGTATTCAAGTAAAATCTATTTAGCTCCAATACAGATACAGTAAAAACAGTTCTTAGGGTGAAAATGAGTCCACTGTGTGCCGTCTGCATCTAATTATAGAGGGTTTTCTTCTACACAAAGCAGGTGGAGCACTGTTAGCATGCTAGTTGTTGTTAGCATTACAGCGACAACAAAAGTCACTCTGGCCTAGGAGAGGTGCGCTTAAAATCTCATCAAGTTGAATAATTAGGAGGGGCGGGTGGAGCAGCCTAACCTTTTCTTCACAGTACTTTTCAAGTAAAAGTGATTGTAGGAGTGACAGTCTGGACATTGCTTTATACTTTGAAGTTGATGTAATTGTCGGGATGAAACTATGAATAATAAAGTTCATATATGTTCAAAAATGCAAAAGACAAAAATGTTCAAATCCTTTAATATTGTAACAATAAAGTTTTTGTCACTTAGACTTAAGTTACTCAAGTAAATGTAAATAAGTAATCTAAGTACTCACCTCTGATAATTCGATAAGTGAGCAATACATATGGACTTCACATGTTCAATTTAAACTGCTGCAAAAAGTTTAAATTGAACATGTTCTGTTTTTCACACTTTTAAGACAGTAAAACTCTACATCACCTTTACCTTTACTGTTCACACACTTTTAAGTTACACAACGTGAAAGACCAAAGCAGACATACACAAAAGTCATTTAAAAAGGTCAAAGTAGGTGACGTATTGTTGGACCGTTAATGTTAGACTGCCACACTGTGTTCTGTGTGTGTGTTCGCAGTGAATGAGGAGTGGCTGGAAGGGCACTGTGCCGGGCACATTGGCATATTTCCGGGATGTTTCGCCTACAGAGAGAGCGGCGAGGTGGTGCAGAGCTTGCAGATGTAGGACCAAACCACAGACACCGTTACAGCGTAAACCGTCACTGGATCTCTTTGTGTCTGCTCCGTCGTCTGCTACTCAAGAGTATGTTTACATTAAACCTGAAGCTTATTTCCAAAGTTTCTCTGTCATATTGTTTGCTAATTTCTTAGCGTGTGATCCCAATTCTCAACTGATCCTTCTTGATCCCTTTACATACGTGTTATGTTACAACTGTTTAGTGCCGTTTTCTGGCTGATTGTGGAAATGTCAAGGGCCCCATCTGATTCAAGGGCCCTCCCAAAAATCAAAGTAGAAAAAAAGGGTTTCATCAAAAGTTTCCTAATGTTTCCTATGTTGGTTGCATCATTTTTGTACAGTTGTATTTATTTTTCAGATGATTTGGGTCAGATTGCGGCAAGGGATGTCACAATATCGCAGTTTAGTGTTTCGATTATTGTGAGAAAAAGCATCACGACCTAACGATTATCCACGTTTGTCGAGACTGTGACCGAACAAGAGTGAAATCTTTCATTTTATTTCATTTCCAGGGTTTGACGTTACTGTTCCTCAAGTTTGTGACCGGCTTTATGAAATATGCATTAAAAAAAAAGTAAATGTGACAAAAACGCCAGATAAAAAAGTAATTAACATTTTAGGTCTGTTTTTTGGACGATAGATGGAACTTAAAAGACTTAATTACGATTATCGATTAACCTAATAATCGTGACATCCCTTATTGCGGCATGAATATTGATAAGGAAACTTTTAATTTCGGCAAACTATGGCCCCCAAGAAGCATCTTGCACCGGGTACCCCACATAGCTGGAAACTGGACCTGCAACTGTTTAGGCTGAATGTAAGTGTGTCTCATTTCATGTAATCAATGAAAAATAATAATAAAAACATAGCAAATTCAAGTGAAGTGTGTTTTTAAATCTATCAAAAATGACTAAATATTTACATTTTGCAGAATAGAACATATTGTAAAACACCATCAACAATCATTTACAATTTTGAAGCTTTTAGAAAGCATAATCTTTTAATGTTTACAACTTTTCCTTGGTCTATCTACAAGCAAAACTCTATTGAAAGTATTTAAATGGCACAGAAAATAAGGGAAAGCGTTTGTCAACATTTGCACGAGCCCAGGGATAGGAGCGGAGTATTGATGAGTTGTGTTGCAGCTTTAACGCTCAGGGGCAGACGATGAGGGGAAAACCAAACAGGGACGAGGCAAAGTCAATACCGAGGTGAAAGCAGGAATACCAGAGCAACTGCTACATATTTATGCAGATATTAGCCGAGAGCAGGCCTGCCAGAGCTAATAAGTGAGTGAGTAAACAACTGTTAAAATAATCAGAAGCGCATTTTGATCATTGTTATTGTTAACTGGACTATGTAACAAAGGCTCCACAATTCGCTCCTGCCGCTGCTTTTTTCTGAAAAGGTACCGTTTTCCGCACAAAGTTCTAAGAAACGAGGAGCACGAGATGACTGAACCAGGAAAACAAAAGACTGGTAATGCTAGGGGAACTAAACAAACAAAGCTGCGGTGAAAAACATCTCACAAGCTAACGACGCTAACATGGCTAGCGGGCCTGAAGCTAACATGGCTAACAGGCCCAATGCATCAACCGAAAAACAAAAAAAGATGAGCAATTTTCGTCAATAAAACATCTTTATCTAGAAGCCTTTGGTCATTATATTTTAACCTTTTTTGTTTGTTTATAAATATAGTTTAAAAATCTCAATGTGCAACAGAATTAATTGTTTGAAAATGAGAATTTGTTGCAGCACGAGCCAAGAATTAAATACAATAAAAAGGGCGTCTTCAATGGTTTATTTTCAAAAAAGAGACCAAATAACATCAAAATTTGACCATTTATTTATTATTGTCCATATCATTTTCTGATTTTTCTTTTACTCAGTAAGCAACACAAACACACATTCAGAGTTAAGATGGATGAAGAGTCTTACAAAAGGACATGACACTAGTGTGCATTGCCAGGAGCAGGAATTGGACTTCATTCTTCTTGTACAGATATTTTTGTGTGAATATGGTTTGATTCCATCATTTTCCCCTACAATCTTGCTCACTACTGTTCTAATTGACTCCCACATGACTGTATATGATCTATATCCATACATTCGTAGTAGGGAACATTTGATTGTGTGAGTGGCTCCGCGAACCACCCACAGAAGTACATAACGGGCAGGCGGTGAGTGAGGAAGCCCTGTGATTGGACCGGCTGATTGACTTCCTTTAAGCCCCGCGAGGACGGCTAATTGAACTCCCTCCATCTCTCGCTCCGGCGGATGAAATCGAAATGACTTCCAATCTTTGTCCAGTAATGAGATGCGTACCGTAAGTTATTCTTGCCGGGCCTGCGCTGTCCGATTTCTTCCTTCCAAAACGACCCCCTTTTTAATGCGATGTCGACTGTTAAGCCGTAGCAATTTGCAAAAGGAATGAGGGACATACTGAAAATCAAAGTTGCAAGGACTCGTGTGAGACAATCGGAGGTCATCTGTCTTGATCTCAGTGCAGAGATTTGAATATGGATTTAACGCGATTTTAGTTCAGACGCTCTTTCTCGACGCTTATACACAGGTTTGGGACAAGCACAAGGAGTATTCAGCGTTGTCATGATGCACTGGTATGGTATTTTCATTTGTACAGCGACAAACAAAGTAAAAGTAGAGACGCTTGTGCAAGGTTACCGCACGGACGCTAATTTACACATGTTGTCCCTGAACGGATCGATGTTGTAGGCATAAATATTTGAGGGTAGATTTTTAAGTCTTGTAACTAAATAGACCAATCAAAGTTACACATATACTCACAGGGTTCCATCATTCCGCAAAACTCATCCAATCTCGCACTGTTTAAACAGCAGCCAGTACTCGAGAGTGATTCCGATACCACGATAAAAATTAGTCATAAACATATTTTTTACTACATATAAAATGCCAATTAAAAATCTATTTTGCATTTATTCAGGTGTTTTACTGCTGGACATAATTGCTGTTTAATTGAAAAACTTACTTGAATTCTTACTTGTTTCATGTGATGTACATGCTTGCCTCTCCACGGAGCTGACTTAATTGACCGAACGTCATGTCTCTTTGGAGATCGATAAGTGTAATGCCGTACAGTGGAACTTTCCAGGCAAAGCAATAGACTCTCCATGCAGGAGCGTTCAACAGAACTTAGTTTGTGGACATTCAGCCTCAAGTGTCTGGCTCGCACTGGTGACTGAGAAAATGGCTCCTTGATGTAAACTTTATTTACATTATCTTTTGAAAGTCTGTCATTGTGTAAAATATACTCAATATAATATACTTGACTAGCTGTTCAAAGTAGTCTTTTCATGCTACATACATCTTTTTTTTTTTGCTTGAGGTACTCCTACTCTGAAAGTGTTGGTTGCTCTTCCCACTCAGAGTCATTTTAGTCACAAAAGCTTTATGTTGACAACCTAAAATATTTTAACCTTTGCTCTTCTTACACCTTAATTTTTGTATCTATTCTTAAGAAGTACCAGAATCTGTGCATTATTTAATGGTTTGTCTGTCTGATTACAATAGCTTACATATCATAATCAGATTTTAAATGAATTGTACGTCCAAAGTGACTCAATACTACTAGTAATTTCTCAAAAAAATATGAAATTACTAGTACTTGAGTCATCATTTGGGCCACTATTTTGTACATCTACTTGAGTAATATTATTTTAATGTGAAATGACTCTTACAAATTCTCTCTGGACGACACCGACATGTTCTCACTAACGCTACCACTCAGGAAATGCAATTACCAAGTCTATTAAACATGTCTTCGCTTAATTACTTTACTCATCTATTTATATTTATTCAGCCGCTGCCTGTCCGTGCCTTTCTCTGACAGTCTGGTGGCAGTCTAAAGATAGCCTGCTCTATGGCTATCTGCTGCGCGTGGGGGCTGTGACTTCTGAGGTGTTTCTCCGGCTCTGTCATTAAAAAAAAAAAAAAAAATACCATTAAAAAAAAAAAAAAAAAGCCAGAAAGCAAAATGTCATGTGCTTTTAGTGGTCCTCTCAAATGGCACCTCCACCGTAATTTCAAACGGCTTATGAAACTCTGTAATTATGGTTCGGCTCAACATCCACCTACCTGCGTTCTACTTTTCCCCGTCACTGCGGCGGCGATAGGAAATACAGTAGGAGGCACATTAGTGTTAGTGAAAGGGATCAGTTAAATAGATGATACACACATAGACCCGAGATGTCGTTTAAAGTGATGTAAGAGCTGTGAAGAAGATGGAGTTGACTAAGGGCAGACCGCAGTAGAATAAACCCCGATATGACATAAGAGAACCTTTTATGTGTGTAAACGTTGAGTAAATCATTTCATGGGAATGTTTTTACATTTTACATTTTTACGGGTGGAAGATCAATCGGTCTTGGCTAATTTTTCTATCGCTTTTGCATATGCTGTTGTTCAAAGCAATCGATTAAATTCAAGTTTTTCTTTCTCTGCCTCTGTCCATGGTGCTGAAAACTACCGCTCTAACCTTTAAACACCAAATTCAACTGTTTTACTTGTTATTATTATCATATCAATTGTCAATTGTCAGAATAATGTACACATATTGTGTTGAAGGGAATAAACATGGAATAAAAATGCACTGAGAGATACATCACCACAGACACTTCTTTATCCCTTCATCCATGTCTGAGCCTGTTCGCCTCAGGTAAGTTTGAGACATCTGCAGAGTGAGGGAGGAAGACTTTCTTTCCCAGATCCGACCAAAATCCCCAAAGTACTTACCAGAGATGGAACAATCTAAAATTGAAAAAAAGAAAAAAAAAGCTCAAATGTATTATTTCTAATAACTTATTCATTTTATGTGTTTCAATGTTAAAAATGTTTGTTTTTCCATAATGTTGAAATAGTTTCACATTTTGTTTCGCATGAGTCTTATCATTCAGTCTTCAGTTGCATCTCGTGGCAACACAGCTGACTTGAAGTGGCTTCCATCCTAAACAACCACACACATTTGTACAGAGGAGGAGGAAGTGTCCAGTAACAGCCCATCCATCAACACGTTTACTTCAGGGGCTTTTGGCCACCAAAGTGATTCAAAAATGACGTCCACTTTGGGAAACACATATTGTTGAACATATTGCTAATATTTGCAAAATGTGTTACATCTGTAACAGTGACACTAAGTTGTAATGTGCAGTGTAACAGCCTGTATAAGATTGAACCTGAACATAATCCACTTGTAATAACATAAACCTCTGCAGTAGCACTGTAGTACCTTGTAACCTGAATGTTGCCCACGGTAACCTGTAATAACTCGTTACAGTCAATGTAACACGAGCGATACTCTGTGTGACCAAAGAGGACCCTGAAGACCGTGCTAAATGGAGTAAATCTTTCACTAAGAGTCTTTAAAGATTATTGAATACATAACTAATGCTTTTTAAAAAAAAGACAATTTACTACATGAACTGGTAAATTATTTTATTACAGCAACTAAACCAGGATGATTTGGTAAAACTTTTTAAAAGATCATTTAATAAATAATTGTACAAATACTTTTAGAAAAAGTACTTACTTTTAGTAGCGTTTTTATAAGTGATTTAATCTCTTTACAAATCCTCTCTCTTTCCTAAAAGCTTTCTGATTGGTTTGAGCAACTTGTGCATAAACTTGTAAATCAGAACCCGGAGGGCCACGGTAATGCTAAACGCAGAAGCTAACTGGAGAAGTGAGTACAGTTTGCAAAAGGTTTTCCCTTAAAGGATTTGTAAAATAATAAAGTAAAGTTTTTACCGATCCCTTTAATACAGTATACAGTATAGTGTTTTTAAAACTCTTTTCAGAAAAGTGTTTGCATTTGCAAATAAATGTATTCAATCATCTTTTAAAAATCTCTTTTTAAATAACGTAAATGTATATATTTATTTAAGGATAGCTCCTTGAGATGTCCTCAACTAACGGCCTTAAACATTGTGCGAGGGGCCCAGAGGCAAACGTGTGCGAGGGGCCCAGAGGCAAACGTGTGCGAGGGGCCCAGAGGAAAACGTGTGCGAGGGGCCCAGAGGCAAACGTGTGCGAGGGGCCCAGAGGCAAACGTGTGCGAGGGGCCCCAGAGGAAAACGTGTGCGAGGGGCCCAGAGGAAAACGTGTGCGAGGGGCCCAGAGGCAAACGTGTGCGAGAGGCCCAGAGGCAAACGTGTGCGAGGGGCCCAGAGGAAAACGTGTGCGAGGGGCCCAGAGGAAAACGTGTGCGAGGGGCCCAGAGGAAAACGTGTGCGAGGGGCCCAGAGGCAAACGTGTGCGAGGGGCCCAGAGGCAAACGTGTGCGAGGGGCCCAGAGGCAAACGTGTGCGAGGGGCCCAGAGGAAAACGTGTGTGAGGGGCCCCAGAGGCAAACATGTGCGAGGGGCCCCAGAGGCAAACGAGTGCGAGGGGCCCCAGAGGCAAACGAGTGCGAGGGGCCCAGAGGCAAACGAGTGCGAGGGGCCCAGAGGCAAACGAGTGCGAGGGGCCCAGAGGCAGGTTGACCCACTCCACTGCTGCTCTCATATTTAGAGATTTGCACTGGCCGTTTTTCTGTTGCTCAAAACATGTCTGCCACATGAAATGTGCACATTTCCCAAAACATCACAGGCCCCCCAAACGGGCACGCCCCCCACTTTGAGAAGCTCTGACTTAAAGAGAAGCGATGATGTCAAGTGTGACCAAAGTGTCACATTCAGACAGTCCTATTGTATTCTACGGACTAGACCCGACATTCTTCAAAGTTGATTTCAGAACAGAGTCCTGACAATTGTTTCTTCTTATGATGAAGAAGAGAAACTTGAGCAAAGGCTGCTCTTGGCCTGAGGGTTCGCTATTCTGAAACATGAAGAAGACAGAGACTCTGAATATTTCATTTTCATTTTACTATTTTATACAAGACCTTCAGCCTCGAGCTGGTTTTGACTATAACTGTAGAGCGCGCTCAGAAGCCAGGGCACATGTCCAAAAGTGAAAGATACAACCAAATGGACAGAGTTTTTAACTTTCTACAGAATATGACGTCATACTACATAGTACATTTATTATAGATTTATTCACTGCAAAATGTGTAAATCAAAATGAATTGGTAGTTTTTATTAGTTTGTATTTTGTCTACTACTTATTCACAAATTATCTAACTTAAAAAAACAGCAACAACAAAACAACAGCAAAATAGCTGTTCTTATTTTTATTTTTTTTAATTGTGCCATTTAGTAAGTAAAAAATGTTCACGAGATAATTAATCTTCCAACCAGTTGCTGTAAAAGAGCAATGATTGTACTGACCAATCATACGTTCTACATTTTCAACTCTTATATCTACTGTCTCCTCTTGTGTTTACCTCGTGCGACCGGTGACAACGACGTGTATCTTGACCTTAACCTTGGACGTAACCTCTGAAGAACAGACCTGACCTGCACCGATCGAGATTTAGCTGAGCCTTGAGATGTTTTCAAGTCTTTTCTTACACCCCTGTTTTACACTTTCTTATTTAACCGTGCACAGGGAGGGATGTTCTCAGAGGTGGATTCCCGTTGCTTTGCGTTACGTAAAATACTGAGCTTTTATCCTCCTCCTCAGTCTGAACAACCTGCAGACAGTAACGCCGCGGTCGCCCAGGGAGAAAACATGGACTTCAACTGCTCAGTTTGTTCAGGCCCGTTTTGGAAATGTGTATCTTGCCATGTTTTATTTTAAATGTGATGGCAGCCACACCTCATTAACACAGAGAATAGGATAAAGGCTTGAAAGGTGTCTTGCTAAATTACTTAAAAAATATGTATTTTGCAATATACCCCAAGATATAGGGAATCATCTTATCTGTGAGAAAAACTTTAATAAAATACGTTTTGCTGTAAAATGTATAGCTTATACCGAGACAAATCTGTTCCTTTTAGTTTTTTGGATAGTTTTACCCCATAGGCATGTTCATTTTTCACAGTTTTCTCAATATTTCTGCAGATGAAAAAAAATAGTTCATGACAAAATCTATGAGACGTCTTGATAAAAACTCACCAAATGGATCTGGTGTTTTTTAGAATAAATAAATAATAGTGTTCAGGTCCTCACTTTATCCGCTGAACTCTATTTTAAGTGTTCCAAAACCCCTCCCACATATGTAAGTATCTTAACTGCTTGGTATAAGTCTCTGGTGGGGTCCTCGTGCGCAGATGAGCCGGTCGAGTGGGAGACGAGCATCGGTGTAATCTGTCAGTCGGCCCACATTGGGTCTGATAATAATGTAATAATGTCCCTGCTGTTTTTGATATCGCTTTGAAGACAGGAATACACCCGGAATCTGTTATTTAAGCACTTAAGTAAGATCCTCCCAAAGCACGATGAAGGGGACAAAATATGCCAGATGGAACCCTATTTTTTCTCTCTTCGTTGCGCAGTTGTATTTAGAAGGATTCGTGCGTCGTCTTTATCGTCCCGCACACAAGACGCCGTTGCTCCGACATTCACCGCTTTCGCCGGTACACGCCCACTGCTCTTTCTGCGTCGTTCTCTGATTTGAAAAAATATATAGATATACATGTTTATTTTTATGTTTTTATTATTATTGTTTTTGTAAATTAACTCCTTAATGAATTAAATATTTTAGGTATTTAGGTGTTTAGGTATTTATGTATTTATTTTACATTTAAAATTTTCTTTTAATTCAGGGACAGTGCATATTAATAAACATTACTGTAAATATGCCAGTTTTAGCGCAATATTGAAATGATTA
The DNA here is from genome assembly GCA_015082035.1 of Chaenogobius annularis. NCBI lineage: Eukaryota > Metazoa > Chordata > Actinopteri > Gobiiformes > Gobiidae > Chaenogobius > Chaenogobius annularis. The sequence goes on from BJKM01000106.1 coordinate 708,135, forward strand.
AAATTCATTTATTATAGGGGCCCTCTGCCCTCTCCTCCTGCTCCCTCGCTCCTCTCTCCTCTGCCCTCTCGCTCTCCTCTTGCTCCTCTTCTCCTCTCCCTCTCGCTGCCCTCAGTGCTCCCTCTGATCCTCTAGCCCTCTCGTTCCTCTTTGCTCCTCTCTCTCTGCGCTCTCGCTCCTTTGCTCCCTCTCTCCTCTGCTCCTTCGCTCCCCTCTGCTCCTCTCGCCTTCCCTCTCGCTCTGCGGCTGCTCCGCTCGCTCGCCTCTCGCTCCCTCTTGCTCCCTCTTCCTCCTGCCTCATCGCTTCTCCTTCTTGTCCCTTTCCTCTGCCTCGCGCTCGCGCTTCTCCTGCTCCCTCTCTCCTCTGCCCTCGTTCTCTCCTCTTTGCTCCCTCTCTCCTCTGCCTCTCGCTCTCTTTGCTCCTTTCCTCGTGCCTCTCGCTGCTCTCTTGCTCCTCTCTCCTCTGCCTCTCGCTCCTTCTTGCTCCCTCCTCTCCTCTGCCCTGCTCGCTCTCCGTCTTGCTCCCTCTCTCTGCCCTCTCGCTCTCTCTGCTCCCTCCTCTCCTCTGCCCTCTCGATCCCTGTGCTCCTTTCTTGCCTCTCGCTCCCTCTTGCTTCCTCTCTCCTCTGCCCTTCGCTCTCTCTTGACTCCCTCTCTTCCGTCTTGCGCTCTCGCTCCTCTTGCTCGCTTCTCCTCTGCCCTCATGCCTCTCTCTTGTCCCTCTCTCCTCTGCCTCTCGCTCCTCTTGTCCCTCTCTCTCTGCCCTCTCGCTTCCTCTGCTCCCTCTTCTCTGCCCTCTCGCGTCCCCTCTTTGCTCCCTCTCTCTCTGCTCATGCCTCTCGTCTCCTCCTGCTCCCTCTTCGTTTGCCCTCGCCTTCTCTGCTCCCTCTCTCCTCTGACTCTGCTCTCCTCGGCTCCCTCTCTCTGCTGGCCCTCTCGCTTCCTCCGCTCCCATTCTCCTCTGCCCTCTGCCTCTGGCTCTACTCTGTCCCTCTCTCCTCTGCCCTCGGCTCTCCTCCTGCTGCCTCTTCCTTTGCCTCGCTCTCTCTTGCTCCTCTCTCCTGCCCTCTCGCGTCTCGCTCTCCTCCTGTCCCTCTCTCTTGCCTCTCGGCTCTCTCCTGCTCCTCTCTCCTTAGCCCTCTCGCTCTCTCCTGTCCCTCTCTCCTCTGCCCTGCTCGCTTCACTCCGGCTCCCTCTCTTCTGCCCTCTGCCCGCTCGCTCTTTCCTGCTCCCTCTCTCTCAGCCTTCGCGCCTCCTGCCCCTTCTTCCTAGCCCTCTGCCTCTCGCTCTCCTCTCGCTCCCCTCTCTCCTTGCCTCTTGCCTGCGCTCTCCTCCTGGCTCCTCTCTCCTCTGCCTCTCGCTCCCCTCTTGCTCCTCTCTCCCTTGCCCTCTCGCTCCTCCTCCTGCTCCCTCTCTCTCTGCTCCGCTTCTCTGCCCTCTGGCTCTCTCCTTGCTCCCTCTCTCCTCCTGCTCGTCTCTCTCTCCCTCTTCTCTGAACCTCCTGCTCTCCTCTGCTCCCCTGGCTCTCCTCTGCTCCCTCTCTCTCTGCCTCTCGCTCTCCTCCTGCTCCCTCTCTCCTCCTGCTCCCTCCTCTCTGCCTCTCTGCTCCATCTCTCCTCGCCTCTCCTTCTCCTCAACTGCTCCCTCTCTTCCTCTGCCCTCTGGCTTCCTCCTGCTTCTCTTCTCCTCTGCCCTCTTGCCTCCTCCTCCTGCTCCCTTCTCTGTCCTCTGCCCTCTGGCTCTCGCTCCTCGGCTCCTTCTGCTTCCCTCTGCTCCTCTCTTCCTCCTGCTCTCGCTCTTCCTCCTCTCCTCTTCTCACTCCTGCCCCCTCTCCTCTCCCTGCTCCCTCGTCCTCCTCCTGCCTCCTCCTCTGCTCCGGTGCTCCTCCTGCTCGCTTATCCTGCCCTCTGGCTTCCTCCTGCTCCCCTCTCTCCCTCTTGCTCTCTCCTGTCCCTCTTCTCCTGCTCCCCTCTCCTCTGCCTCTCCGCTCTCCTCTGCTCCCTCGTCTCCTGCTCCCTCTCTCCTCTGCCCTCTGGCTCTCCCCTGCTCCGCTCTCTCTGCCTCTTGGCTTCCTCCTGCTCCGCTTTCCTTGCCCTCTGGCTCTCCTCTGTGGCTCCCTCTTCCTCCTGCTCCTCTCTCCTCTGCCTCTCGTCTCCTCTGGCTCCGCTCTCTCTTGCCTCTGGCCCTCTGGCTCGTCCCTCCTGCTCCTCTCTCCTCTTGCTCCCTCTCTGCCTTGCGTCTTGGCTCTCTCCTGCTCCTCCTTCCTCTGCCCTCTTGCTTCTGCCTCCGGCTCCCTGCTCTTCTTGCCCTACTGGCTCTCCTCCTGCTCCTTTCCTCCTGCTCCCTCTCTCCTCTGCCTCTCGCTCTCTCCATGTCCTCTCTCCTCGCTGTCCCTCTTCGCTTGCCCTCTGCCTCTGGCTCTCCTTCCTGTCCTCTCTCCTCCTGCGCCTCTCTCTCTGCCTCTGGCTCTCCTCTGCTCACTCTTCCTCCTGCTCCCTCTTCCTCTGCCTCTCGCTCTCCTCCTGCTCCCTCTTCCTCCTGCTCCCTCTCATCTCTGCCCTCTCTCTCTGCCTCCTGCTCCCTCTCGCCTCTTCCTTCTTGCTCTCCTCCTGCTCCCTATCTCTCTGCTCCCTCTCTCCTCTGCCCTCTCGCTCTCCTCCTGTCCTCTCTCCTCCTGCTCCCTCTCTCTCTGCCATTGCTTCTCTGCTCCCTCTTCTCCTTGCCTCTGGCTCTCTCCTGCTCCTCTCGCCTCTGCCTCTGGCTCTCTCTGCTTCCCTCCTCCTCCCTGCTCCTCTCTCTGCCCTCTTCTCTCCTCCTGCTCCCTCTCTCCTCTGCCCTCTGGCTCTCCTCCTGCTCCCTCTCTCCTCCTGCTCCCTCTCTCCTCTGCCCTCTCGCTCTCCTCCTGCTCCCTCTCTCCTCCTGCTCCCTCTCATCTCTGCCCTCCCTCTCTCCTCCTGCTCCCTCTCTCCTCTTCCCTCTTGCTCTCCTCCTGCTCCCTCTCTCCTCCTGCTCCCTCTCTCCTCTGACCTGAGCTTTGACGCAGCAGTGCTCTCCATGTTGCCGCTAACTGTGTGAATGGCTCCACATATAGCTCATCGCTGACTCTTGGTTCCTATAAATAGCCGTGTAAAAATAGCCCTGGAGGAGTTGGAGGTAGTTATGACAAGATGTCCCCAGAGAATGTGGCTTATGCATCTGATCGGCTTAAAGGCTGACAGCCACCTATCACCACGGCGACCCACAGAAACACACGGATCAGGCAAAGTCCACTTAATCTAATAACACCGCTGTAGGAAAGGTGCAGTGAAGGTTTGGGAAGTAAAAATGGTGCTGGTGTAACTTTCAAATGAAGTGTTTTGTGAATATCAGTGATTATCAGTCTTTACAAAGAAGTGTCACAATAATTAAAGGTTGACATCTGCTTGGCTTAAAACAGGCATGTACAAACTACGGCCCGGGGGCCAAATGCAGCCCTCAGACCAGTTTTTGTTGGCCCTCCGGCTTCCTCCTAAGTTGGTCCAAACAACGAAAGTAGTACTTTTTACTGTAACGTTGGAAAATTTCAAGCATTTTGATGTTACACCGATTAAGGGTGTGGAGGCTCATCAAAACAATGTCAAATGCAAAATTTCGAATGATTCACTTCATTGTTGGGCTTTCTGTGGCCCTCTGCTCAAAATGCGGCCCTCGGTGAAAAACGTTTTGACACCCCTGGTTTAAAATGTGTTATTTCACTTTTTCAATTTGTTAATCAAACAATTGTAAGAATCACTTTTTATCTTTTTGTATTGGAAGATGAGTGTTGTTTTGCTACGCTGAGTCAGAGCGACAGCGAGTGCTCTGTCTCGCAGGCTCTGACAGCGATCATTGCTCTTCCTCCGACCTGTCTCAGAAAGGAGTAAACGATCCCCAGACAGATATCCACAATCTCATGCCCAGAGCCCCACTTCTCCACAGCTTTGGCTCGGCCTCAACTCGACACTCTGGCCCTGGAAGTGAGCATCGCTGCGCATTTAGGGCCTCTCTGTTCAAGGAAAACATGGACAAATAAAAAATGTGTATTTAAAAAACATCTCACTATGACCCTTTATGGGCCTTCTGTCAGAATAGGCAAATTTGATTGTTTTAAAGCCTCAATAGATACAAAACATATTCAAGCAGTACGATAACAGAGATATTTTTCAAATTCATCTTTTTTTTTTTTTTAAATAAAAGTTGGAAACCTAAGTTTCTCTTCTACTTGTATATTGTAGATTTATGTTAAATAGATTTATGAAACATAAGACAATAAAAATAACAGATTTATCCATCAGAAGGTGGTTTTGATGATGTCTGTAGTTTTTGAAGAAAATGACCAAACCGTAACTCCCCAAATGTGACTTTTTTCACAATTTTTCCACTTACACACATCACCTAATTGGACACCGATAATGATCAAATACGTAAGGAGAGTAACGTCAGTTTCCAAGCAACACACACACGCACACACACACAAACACACGCGCGCGCGCATACACACCTCTGCGTCACATCCTCTCCTGAGCGCCCGCTGCCAGTTGCGCGCATGCAGCAGCTGAGACTCGGAGGAGACGTGAGCCAAGCGCGGAGCACCACTGGCATCCACAGACCGCCTGCGACGAGGAGAGCACGGGGAGAGAAGAGCGGGCACGCATTTTGTTTGAGGATTTACGCACGGGACGATGTAGAAGTCAAACGAATTGGACAGGACGCTTTTGGAGTGGCTTTTCAACGATTTTTACGCAGCGCAACGGCTCAAATCTGCAAAAGTTCCACAGCAAACAAGTTGAAAATGTCAAACGCTTTCGTGGAGACTCTCCGTGGATGTGTGGTTTCTCCTTTACGCACCGGTTTTTTTGATTCACTGAGTCTTTAAGGATTCGTGCGCAGCGCAGTCGCTCCAATCCGACTAACTTCAAGAGCAGATTTTAATTGAGGATGTCAAACACTTTCGTGAGGACCGTCGGAGCGTCTTCATCCCCGGGCCGTCCAGCGCGCACCTGTTGAAGTCGGGACGCCACGCTCCTCGAGAAATGCCCTCAACGTTGGCGGCATGAGCGCGGATCTGGAGCAGCAAGTTTCGCTCAACACTTCTTGCGTCAGCAGCTCCGGTGGCGGCGGCGGCGGCGGCTCGGTCGGCCGTGCGCTCTCGGCGAACGTCCGGCGTCTCCACAACTCGCTCAACGTGCTCCTCGACGACGTGGAGCGCGAGCAGTTCATACACTGCCTCAATGTGTACCACGCCAAGCGGAACGTGTACGACCTGGTCCAGACGCTCAAAGTGATTCTGAGCACGAGCACGAAGCGGCAGCTGTTGCCGATGCTGCGCCTCGTCATCCCGCGCTCGGACCAGCTTTTGTTCGACCAGTACACGTCGGAGGGGCTGTATCTGAAGCCCGAGCTGCTTGTCAGTAACGGGACGGCGGACGGCTACGGGGAAGGAGACGATTTGGCGCTGCAGAAGTATGTCACGTGCATCCAGGAGCAGAGCGGTGGCGGTGGGTTCCTGGACTGGCCGTTTTTGGGAGAGGTGCGTAAAGTGACCCTGACCCGTACGCGCAGCCTGGAAGGTTTGGGGTTCAGCATCAGGGGAGGAGCGGAGCACGGCGTGGGGATCTACGTGTCCCTGGTGGAGCCCGGGTCCTTCGCGGAGAGGGAGGGGCTCCGGGTCGGCGACCAGATTGTGACCGTGAATGACATGATGTTCGACGGGGTCACGCACATCGAGGCGGTCAAGGTAAGGGCTGTTGTGTGTGTGTGTGTGTGTGTGTGTGCGCGCGCGCGCGCGCGTGTGTAACAGTGCTGGAAGAAGTACCCAATTTTGTTATTTAAGTAAAAGCGCAGGTACAGGAGCAAAAATGTGCTAAAGTAAAATATCACCTGTAAAAATGTACTAGGATCTCACGATAAATTAGGTTAATCGATATTCAGGTCACCATATAATCGTAAGAGCCAAAAAATAATAATCGTGACAATCTTATAAGCAAAATTAAGTCTTTTTACTTCAATCTATCGTCCAAAAATAGACCTAAATGTAAATAAAAATGTATCTGGCTTTTTTTAAGTCAAATTTTACTTTACTTTGTTTTTCAGAAAGTTACATTTCATAAAGACGGTCACAAACTTGATGAACAGTCTGACATCAGACCACGAGAATGATGTCTTTGGTCACAGTCTCAAAAATTGTGAATATCTAATATTGTTAATCTCACAATAATCGAAACACTAACATTAAACTTGCTTGGTGGTACCTGTGGATATTTTCTGGGGGGCCCTATGCAAAATTTTATTTTTTTCCTCTTATGCACTTGAATTCATGACATTAATATTCCCCCAAAACATGGCTCAAAGTCATACACGGTCGTCAAACAAATCTCAAAGCTATAAATAATAGGCCAATGGTGCGCTGTAAAACAAACAGTAAAGCAGCTCAGGGTCAACGTGTGATCACTCAACTCAAGTGAACCAACTCTAATCTCACTCTGATCTCACAAAGCCCCTCTGTAGGAGCAGGGCCCGGGCACAAAAAGCATTGGACGGCCTTAAAGGGATTGTCTCCGTAATGCGAAGTGGGCAAGATTTGAAAAATGAGAAGAAAACACTTAGGAAAGTACGACAATACTCCTGAGATCAACATATCAACTCCAGTGGGACATTTTTCCTTTAAAAATAAGACAATATTGATATTAGCATTGCATATTGTCCATTTTTTTAACTGTTCTACCAAAAGAATAGTCATGCATTAGTATTCCACTGGTATACGGATAGTAACGTGCACATTTTGGCCTTTTGTAGTTTCCTCAAAGTCACTTAAAGCGCGTGCTGACTGTACGCCTCATTACACTCACTGCGGGGACAAAATGTGGCTTAGCTTTGCATCTGTGACAAATGCGTTTCTGACCGGGGACATTTTGGTGACACGCGGACCCTCGGCGCGTCCGTCTTCTTCAAGGTTAACGGGATTTGGGCGTTTGGACGTGGTGTTTACGTAGCTGCCGGTGTTCACTCAGGCCAGGAGCAGCTTGGAAGCGCGGCGTTCGGAAATGACGGATGAGAAGAGCAGATTTAATTAGAAAATGTGTCTACGTTTGGGTGGGATGGCGGTACAATGTGCGCCGCACTCCAGACCCACAAAGGGAAGCAGTCGTCCATCATTCTTTAATTCCACATAACTATACAACCAATGGTGCTCTATGGAACTTTTTTGGTCCCTCTGTCCCTTTGTCCCACTGTCCCACTGTCCCTTTGTCCCTTTGTCTCACTGTACCACTGTCCCTTTGTCCCACTGTCCCTTTGTCCCTTTGTCCCACTGTGCCACTGTCCCTCTGTCCTTTTGTCTCACTGTCCCACTGTCCCTTTGTCCCTTTGTCTCACTGTCCCACTGTCCCTTTGCCCCACTGTCCCACCGTCCCTTTCGTCTCACTGTCCAATTGCCTCTCTGTCCCTTTGACCCACTGTCCCTCTCTCCACCTCCCACTGTCCCTCTGTCCCTCTGTCCCACTGCCTCTGCCCCCACTGTCCCACTGTCCCTCTGTCTCACTGTCCACTGTCCCTTTGTCTCACTGTCCCTCTGTCCTTTGTCCCACGTGCCCTCTGTCCCTCTGTACCCACTGTACCTCTGTCTCACTGTCCCCACTGCCCCTCTGTCCCTTTGTCCCACTGCCCCTCTGTCCCACTGTCCCGCTGTCCCTTTGCCCCACTGTCCCTCTGTTCCTCTGTCCCTTTGTCCCACTGTCCCTCTGTCCCACTGTCCCTCTGTCCCTTTGTCCCACTTGTCCCACTGTCCCTCTGTCCTTTGTCTCACTGTCCCACCGTCCCTTTGCCCCACTGTCCCACTGTCCCTTTGTCTCACTGTCCCACTGTCCCTCTGTTCCTTTGACCCCACTATCCCTCTGTCCCTCTGTCCCACTGTCCCACTGTCCCACTGTCCCACTGTCCCTCTGTCCCTCTGTTCCACTTGTCCCTCTGTCCCTCTGTCCCACTGTCCCGCTGTCCTTCTCTGTGGTTCTCCGCAAAGTTTACTTTTTCCCACAAGTTTTTTGTAGTCTTTTCTGAGGGTCTAAGAACGTGACGCTCGGGACAGTAAGTCCTGTGAACGTTGGTTGATCTGCTTCTCTTATTACGGACCAATGACCGTTCATGGTTTGAATTTGGAAAGCCCGACGAGCCACTGCTGTGTGACGTTGGCTTTACAAAAATGCATCCAATCGAATTGAGAGTTTGAGCAAGAATTCCATGTTTTTTTAAAGATGTTTTATAAATGAAACCTTGACCTGTAACTTGGCCTTGTCTCCATGGAGATACAGTACTTAAGTTCATGCCACGCTCCACCAGAGACCTTTAAAACAGCTCCAACAAGTGAGCAGCATGCACCACTAAACCTTTGGAACCATCGAAACATTCAAACAAATACCCACACTTCCTTTGAAACATCTTAACTGAACTTTATTGGATTAATTAATGCAAAACACTTTCTTTTTCCTTCAATTAGGCATCAACAAGGCCTCTCCTCCTCCGTCTCTGGATTCATAATAAATAAACGTTGCAAGGTCGTAGATACGTCAGACTAATACATGCAGAGAAAACAAGTGCGATGCGTAGGACAATCAAGGCTATTTTACCTCTCTGACAGGAGCAGTGGAAAACAATCTATTACCGAGGACCTGCGCTACCTCGGCCTCCCACACGCACTTCAGTTTGTCAGGTTTCAAAGTCAGCGCTGGCATTAGAAATATGGCGCACCGTAAACAGGCAAGGATTTCGCCGTTATGATAATGTGTAGAAGCAGAGACTGAGGATGTTGACAAACGACGGACAAATGAGTTGCGTTCTGTCGAAATAGAGCAGGATTTGATTTAGCACCTCACTTTGAGGAGGGCCGGCTTAAGGTGGAGTCGGCCCCGGGGGCTGAGAGGTTCTGGCGGCCCCCATCACATATGTTTTATTGCTAAAAAATAAATACTGAATCTACTCTATTTATGCTGTGTTCGCGGTCGTTGCAGTGGTTTTGACCGTTTGACGAATGTCTCTTTCCTCTCTCCCTCTCTCCCTGTTTCACGCTACAAGTTGCCCTTCAAATAAAGGTTTTGGTCAGATTGTTACTTGTAATTGTAATTGTACTACTAGATGTAATATTAAACGCATACACAATACAATGGTTGTCGTTTAAAGGTGAACCACTGCGGATGAATAAGAAAAAAATCTTAAATTTATTACATATCAATTTGAAACTTTCCTGTAGTTTAGTCACATAAAAGTAAGAAAACATTTACTACAACTTTTTTCATTGTGCGATATTTTCACATAGAAATAAGGCTTTTATGTGCCACAGTAGCACATATTTGAGACATTTTTAAATCTGAAAAATTGCTTAATTTTGTTGACATAGTAGGATTTTGGATATCTTATTTCGTTTTTTGGCATAAAAATTTCAATTCCGCCTCATTCTCCGTGGTAAGTACTGGCATTTAAAGTTTGGTACTGTCAATGCAAGTAATGCGAGGTAAATTAAATAATTAACATCTTTGGATGCAGATGTCCACATAAAAGCCCATATGTTGAGAGCACGCGAACAAAAACATAAAAAAATAAAACAAATATTGCCTGTAGTGCCTCGCCTTACTTCAAACATCAACCAAAACTAGATAGTGCAGAGTAATAGAACGCTTTGGGAAAGTGCTTTGAGAAGTCACACAAAAAAGAGTGATTGAGACGCTCTGCAGCTCCGTCACTCTCACTATTGCCCCGGAGCTGCAGCCCAAATAAACCCTTGCGTTAAAACTGCCCTGTAAGTGAGATTTTAAGCCTTTACCGATCATTTTCAATATATGTTTTAAATCCCTAAAGCAAAATATGGACGTAATCGCTCATTCATCCTTGAGCGGTCCATATATACAAAAGATTACCACATTTTTTGCTCATAAATTAGTACATTTTGTTTCACCCAAAGGAAAAGGATTGTTAAAAAAAAAAAAAAAGAATACAAAAATAGCAAACTGTTTTACATATTTGTAATACATTTTTTTGCCTCTATGGGCCCCTCAGTCTTCAGCTGGCAAACCCTCGTGGTACGTCTGAGGAGGGCGGGGGTTATTTACGCAAAACACACCGAAATGCCAAACTGAGATGAAAATAACAGTTTGAGTTGGAGGTAAGTGGTATTTTATATAGGGAGATTAGTAGTTTGAAAAGAAGAAGCCCGTATTGATATGACAGAGGCGTTTCGAGGGGCCATTTATAAACATGAACTATGCATCGCCTCCGTGACAGGACGGGCGGGCGGCTTTAGCGCTGCGACGCCGGGGTTTCCGCCATAGGCCTGTGGAAGAGAAGAGTTTCACCGGCGATGTGACAGAATTTTATATCAGCTGCGTCTCCTAGCTACTGCGACTCTGTGACCAGAACTTTCCAGACGGGGGACAGAAAATGCTGCGGGTGTAGAGGCAGAAAGAGGCTCGCACAGGCATCTGAACATGACTTTGTGTACTTTTTAAATCAATGTTTACATTCTGATTGTGTTTTGTCCTGAGTGTCGGCGCTTTATGTCCTTGAGCCAGCTCTGATTATCGCATTTGAATCCTTTGTTCCGGCGTAAAAGAATACATGAGTGACAAGTAGTTCCTGAATCCTGTCGAGATCAGGTCTGTAGCGTGTCGAAAAGATGCACTTGTGTTTATCTTTGCCAGATCAATATTTGTCAGTTATATAACTTAACTATGCGCTATGTTTTTGTGCGTTGTATATTCTAACAAAGGTCATCTAATTCGACATTTTCCAATCAAATGATGCTCCAAATGTCCACATCACAGTATGATTCTTTAGTTCTGTCACGTTCACGTTACATCACAGATCAAGTAATTCGACAGGCAAATTCCCCTATCAAATTATAATCCTTCGGTACTAAAACGTTAAATGTAGACACACGTTTCTGCTTTAGGCAAGCCCGGCTGACTTACAACAGGACGCCTAATTTGAGGGGCGATTTTATTGATCAGTTTATGCTGCTGCAGTGTGTGAAATATGTGAAATATGGCGCCACACATACCTCGACATGACTTACAGTTTTTCCCTACGCTGGGGCTGCTCCAGTCGTCAGTAAAAACAAACGTCAGGCACGTTTAGATCAACTCGACGCACACCAGCGAGACACAGATCATAGGTTTTTTTTCAAAAGTATTTAAAATCAGATGCTAATCAATACCAAAATATCAGAACTAGATACTCATTTGAACAAGTATCGATGAAAAAAAGCTATCACTAACAGTTTCGCTTTAAAAACTTAATTTTTAAAATCATCATTGTGGTGTCGAAATTGGTATCGGTTATCGAGCTTATTTTTTAATATCAAAATCAAATTATGACAAGCTTTTCAATCGTATTTTTAGCTGTAGTAACCAGATAAATAGCTTTTTGCAACAAAGTTGGAGTAGCAAACAACCAAACTGGCACATTAACCAAAAAACACAAATATTGAAAGTGTAAATGTGCTGATATGGATCGCAGCGGGCCACAGTTTATGCTTAACCGTGTGCGCTTGGCTTCAGTCCAGGAGGCGCGCTGCTCCAGGCCCCGGCAGTCGCAGGGCAGTGAGTAACTAAGGCTGAATGTGGCCAGAATGTGCAGAGATGATTGTGGCTTTGCATAGACTGTAATAAAGTACATCGTTATAAATAAAACATGTGGAATCAACGGTGAACTTGAACTACCGTGTGGGCCGGCTTAGCACCGCACTAACAGGAGAAGACGACAAATGCGGATCCCACTGCAGAGCCTGATACACACAGCACCCTCGAAACTGAAATGTCGACCCTAAATATGTAGATATATACGTACAATGTGTGGTATACTGTAGACGCTAAAGCAGATTGTAAAGGGAATGGTAGTGGAGTAAATAATGTGGAGTAAATATTGTTGCAAATGGACAAAGAAGAGAGCAAGGAAAACAAGTGTAAGCAAACCTGATTTAACTGAAATATCATGAAAATAATGCTTGAATTAGCTGTAATTAATTCGCTTTAAAAGAAAAAAAAATATTCGGGAATATGTTTTTGTATCCTATATTTTTATTTTATTATTATTATTATTATTATTATTATTATTATTATTATTATTATTATTATTATTATTATTATTATTATTATTATTATTATTATTATTATTATTATACAGAGAGAGAACACAATTGATAATAATAGCCTAAGAATGACTAAAAACAAAAAAACTCCCGCCGTTCAGTGTCCAGCATTTAAGTCCCATTTCGTCCAAAGTTTGTTAAATAGTTGGTTCTTTTTCCATTTTATGAAAGTTTATATTTCGTGCCGAGTCTTCGATCGTTTGTTCAGTTTGTGTCCTCCATTTCTTTGTCATGGCCTTTTTCCCCTGCTGCCAAAAGTGTACGCTCCAAAGATATAGATGTCTCCGGTCATACGTCACTTCCTGTGCCACCAGAATGCCCCCGCCCCCTTTTGGGTGAAAACAAACAGCGTTAGCAGAAACACTGGAGATACAACTTACAGTTAAAATGTTATCGCTTTGCTCCAAAATACAACCAAATATTGATACAGCAGCCACGGACGGAGAAGTTGGTGAATATTCTAATTCCTGGAGATTTGATTAGATTCATTTAGATTCATTTTGCCACAAGGATTCTGGTAAGCTAAACGGACATCTCTCGACTCCTACTTCGTGCAGTTTTTATGTGTCGGATATGTGTCGCCAGTATCAATATTTTGTCGTATTTCGGAGCAAAGCGATAACATTTTAATAGTTTGTATTTGTATCTCCCGCCCTTCTGTTACCACTGTTTGTTTTCACCCAAAAGGGGGCGTGGCCGTAGCGCTAGACCAAAAGTACTTGTATGACCTGAGAACTCTTCTGTATCCGTAGATTGTGTCCATGGCAGGAGTTTTAAGCCCAAATGCATAGATCGGAAGTCATGTGGAATGGCAATACTGAACATAATACACAATATTTGTTTATGTATTTATATATATATATATTTATGACATTTATATAACAGTTGGACCGGTCCACAATGATAATGAGCTAATTGTCCACCACAGCTTCTGCAGCAGCTCGTATTTCCCTGTGAATAGTATGCACTCCGACAGGGTTTGTCTCATTATAAAATACTACATACCGGTGTTTATGTACTTTTTTCTACTTATTGGTGATGTTTGTTTACTATTGAGTTATAAGTTTCTGCTCAGGGGTTTGAGAAAAAAAAGCAAAACATATGTCTATATTGTGTCTACACGTATAAATAATGTAAACGTTTGATTTTTTGGGTGTCGCACGGGCTAGCTCAAAGACTAATTGCGCGCATTCAAAAGCAAACGTGTTATCGTACCATGTTCTAGTGAAGAAAAACAAAGCCTTAACGCAATCTTTGCATAATTGCCCTTGACGTTTTCGAGCATGTAATTACGATTTCTCATCAAAAGCGCATCTGAAGCGCTGACAAACCAAAAATGTACTTTGCCGTAGCTGTTGTTCTTAAAATCCTATGCTTCCAAGGAGGAGGCCGTTTGAGGGCTTTCTCTGCTCTTGCACTGTTTTAATTAGCCTATGTTTACCCGCCCCACACGCCGCCCTAACGCACCAGACTGGCCTAAAGCATTTATTTACTTCTCCTGACCCCTCGGGGAGTTGTTTGTTGTTGCTTTATTGGGGCCCATTAATATTCAGAGGCATGTGAACACTGTTAGCATTTAGCCTTTTGTGGTTATTGCTCCTATATTTCTCACTGAGAGCCTTTTGGTGGAGTTAGTGGTTTGTGTGTGTGTGTGTGTGTGAGTGAGTGTGTGTGTGTGTGTGTGTGTGTGTGTCATGGGTGAGCTACAGCTTTGAACGCTCGAGCAGAGAATCTCATTTGAGCAGATGAGATTAAGGGCTGTGGGTTTTTGTGCCGTAATATTGGGCTAATGAATAGTTTTCATGCTCTGGGCCCGTGTAACGCAGTGCCAAACTCAATTCATTCCAACGTTATATTCGCGCCAAACGTGACCGTGTGGGTCCCGTGTAGCGGCGTGTGGGAGCAAACGCCGAGCCGCAGAGGAGCCGCACAAACACCATGTGACTAGTTTGCCGTCACATGACATCACACAGCGCTCTACGGGGCCGGTAGTGTAGTCAGATTGTAGATTTGTCTTCCCAGTTTGTGGGTCTTATTTCTGTAATTGCCGAGCCTGTCCACATGAAACAAAACAATGGCACTAAGTTAACCGTCTTCTCTTTCATTGTAAATAAACATATTATAATTTTGGAATGGGATAATAAACTGGTGCTTTGATTCAACTCGACAGGTGCGATTGTTGTCAGTTGCAAAGACTTCATGTGATGAGTTTGTGGAGCCAATCACAAACCAATAAGGATAAGGTTCAATATTTATGGGTTTCTGTTTTGGAGATTTCGAACAGAGAGAGCACATCATTGAAACATGTTGGGCATTATTCAGTCTAGTATTCTGTCCTACATTACAACCTAGTATTTAAATTGGCTAACTCTGGCACATTTACATGTTGAACTAACACATGTTCATTAAATAATATAAACATGAAATCTTTTCAAAATAAGTTTAACTTGAAAACTCTGATTCTTAAATTAATTATTGTAAATTTGTATTTTAATTGTATTTGTAATTATTATTTATAGTTTTCTTAAGTACTACAAAAGTCTTGTTGAGAGCACCATTAAAGGACCGGATCAGTCCATGGGTTTTCTGTTTTTTGAGGCCTTTTCCCCAATTCAAAATATATAATATTTTGTTTTAGAATGAAAATTGCTGTTAATCCCTATCCCTATCTATCTTTATTTCTATTGTTGATTAGCTACTCCCTTCTTATCCAACCAGTGAACTTCTGATCACAAAATACTTCACAATCTGCGAATAAAGCACAAAAAAAGCAGGTAAACAGATTGATTGTAAAATATAATAAACTCTTATTATTATCTTATTATTTATCCAGTAATTGTTTATCATTTTAAAATGTACAACAGCTACTACTTTCTCAGTATTTCTGTGTCAAACAGGTCAAACTGTACACTCTTTTATAGTGACCTATTCATTCACGGTTCCTGTAGTGACACAATTATGATTTATGTGACCCCAGTTAATGTAATGTCATCAATCTCTGAAATAATCAATCTAACCTGTTAAACACTCTTCACCTTCACATGCCCATGACAACCCATAGGACTAATAAAAGTGAACTCATAACAGGAGTAGAAGTATATGTACTTTGCTCCTGCTGTGAATATAGAGTATAATTACCTCTAATGACATTTATAGGACTTTCAATCATCTGAACCTATGTACTGTTTTTACACGAGGCTATTAGTCACGCTTAGCTGTAGTTTTCCCACATGCCAACGGAAGTTGAAACATGTATATATCACGTGATCACGCAGTCAGCAACAGCCGTGAACGTAACCGCTGCCGAGTGATTCGCTCGTCTACAAACCGAACTGCGTCACAGTTGGACTACGTTTACAAAAGGAAAAGTCAGCTTTGATGAAATGTCAGCTCAAAGTCACAATCAGACGTCTCTTCAGTGGATTTTAATGTAACAGACAGTCAAAGTGTGTCCTTCCAAAACGTCACTCAATGATCCTGATTAGCTTCATAGTGTTTCAGCGACTTCACCTTCCACTATTCAAATCAAGGTTAACTATTCAAAGTAGAAGTTCCTGTCAATCATTGGTTTATTAAGCACGATTCAGGCTTCTTAAAGGGTCAGGCTATTAATTCAGTGGTACTAATCCTCTGTTCATGCTTTAGTAATACTAAAGTGTAATTATTATATTTAACCTTTGGTGTTAGTCATATCTAACAGTATTGCTTCATGAGGCCGATCGCAGTGATTCAGAAAAAGACCAAGTTAATCACACACTACTCCGTGTATTATTGTCTCTTTATGCAATGCGTTGGGTTTGGGTAGTTATGTATAAGCTAGTATTAAAGTGCATATGCCAGGTTTTTACGATTTTCAAATTTTGACTGTATTTGGTGTATTTAGACTTGTACATAAATTATAGTTTTACACCAATCGAGCAAATATTTGTGGAGAAAATACCTGCTCGGTAGAAAATTGACAGGTAGTGACATCACACTAGGCACACTTATTCCAGCCGAAGTTTATGCAGGATATACACAAAAGAAACAACTTTTTTCACCCTCTAAACATTAATTTAACAAAACGGTTCTCTTATATATTTTTATTTGTCAAATAAAAAAATTGTGACATTAGTTAATGTAATTTCTTAGTGTGATGTCATCAATTACAAACAGGAAGTAAAATTATAAACCTAAAAGATGGGCTGTTCTGTGAAAAAAACTATATTTATCTTAACTGCATTTTGGTTCAATGAGTCGTCCGGCCTGTAGGGGGCACTTTAAACACTTAAACAGGACGGTGCAGTACAGGAAACGTGGCTCATGTGGTGTTTTGCGCGGACCCCACGAAGAACGGTTATTGCTAAACGGTGATCACTGACCTGCAAAACATTCCAAAAGAAGTCTGCGGACTACCAGCGGACCCCACACCACAGCTTGAGAACCGCCACGCTTGATCTAATAGCCCAAAGTTATACAAGAGTTACGTGAGTCTGCCTTATTTAAACATACTCGACTACTTCTGAAATAGCACATGGAGTGTCATCTCGCCATTCAGGAAGCCAGCGCTGCTCCAATCCCACTCCAAACTCTGCTCTATTTTTTACCCAGCATGCACCAGGGCAAGGACCTTATCAGCCGCCCGCGAAAACAAGCAGCTATTATTAAGGCCCACTGGGAAAGTCATGTGATAAAAGGAGAAGCTGTTTTGGTGATGCGTTGCAGAAGTGGTTTATCTGATGCTGCGAGTCAGAAGCGCAGAGAGAGCGTTGACGACAGTGGCTTTAATTTGGATCAAAGTAGAGCTATTTCTGTGACGCTAAATGCACAAATTCACAGGCCGGAAGAGGGACTGGGACTTGCATTATTATAGATCGCACAAACCGGGTGTAAACACAGTCACGGTAACAGAAAGTGGTTTATGTTGTAATTGTCAACTGCAAAGCATGAAATGTTTTTAAATGAAATGTCACATCTCATGCAGTATTCATGACTTTTGAAATACTTTTGTGCACCTTGGTATTTCACGGTTTACAGCTTAAAATCTAGACTCTTTAACTTAAAATGCTATGTCATCAGAATGTTAACACAAAACCAGAATGGAGCCAAAATACAGCAGACCATAATATGTTTCAATGAGTAAAGTACATCTGATTTAAATGCTCATGATTTTTAGTCTTTAAAATGAACAAGAATGTAGTAGTTCCACTGTATGTGTTTGTTTTCTTCTCCATTAAAAAAGATGGAAATCGGTCTTCATCCAATCTGGTTCACATCAGTGATGAGGGAGCTTCAGCCAGCTAACAATATCTATGGCCCATTACAGGGCTGTTAGGGGAACAAAGAAGATTAGTTTCAGGTGAAACGTAGTCAGTGTAAACAAATAGATGAACAGGAGGCTCCGCCCAGTGGGCAGGGTTTATTCAGAGTAGGAAAGTATCTGAGTACTCAGACTAGATCTGCATATTGAGAATGACTCTTGGATGAAAGTCAAAACATCTTGTTTTTCTAAAACTGTATCCAGATGCTACGACTGAAGCATTTTCTACAATGGAACACTCCTGGACGCTAAGTTGAAACACATCTTAGTGTTTGTAGATCATTTGAATATTGAATGATTACAATTGATTTAAAAACTGTTTTGTTTGGCTGTGCATATGACAGAAATGCTTTTCTTTGCACTCTTCTCTTTTATGTCTTGAACTGTTTGACGGATAGCCTAAAAATGGCACTTTTAAATTAAGGTTTTGTGATTTCTGCCATGTCTTTGTGATTTTAATGAATTTTTTCCTGTTGTGTGAAGCACTTTGAATTGCCTTGTGTACGAATTGTGCTCTACAAATAAACTTGCCTTGCCTTGATTTTGGTGAATAGGTTTTAATGTATGGAAGAGCACTCCCTGAATTAGCAATTAGTGACATCACAAGGTGGAACCAAGCGTTTTGAGCTCTGAGGAAGGCTAAATATGCCATGATAAAACAAAAGATTTTAGCATCAAAATAGCAAAACAACATTTATATTGAATTAATTTTGATACATTTTAAGGATTATGTAGAGTCTGTGAACGTTCTAATTTAGAGTGATGTTTCCAAACCAAGACAAATGTTAGTCATTACTGTCCGTTCTCTAATGAGCTTGAGCTGATGGGTCTGAGCCGATCTGAAAATAGCAGATCATTTGTGTCATTTCGGACACATTTCAAAAGTTAAGTTTGCTAAGCACTTTTTCTGGATGCTATTTTTCAAAAGAATCAAATCAAATCCTTCAAAAGCATTTATGTTTGATTAGTAATGATATCCTTGAAAGTTGCTGGTTCAATGTCTGCTTTGCGTCTTCATCTATGTCAGTGAGGTTTCTTTTTAGGTTCAGGTAACATTATTTATAAGTATATTTAAACACATGAAATTGAGAAAATTATGCGTGTGGTGTTTGCATTCAGGGTGGATTTTGTCTCTAATCTGCCATTTTGGGGCAAAGTCCTCACTGATTTCCTCTTAATAAACAACTCATTTGATGTTTTCCAGTCAGGTTTTAGACCATATCACAGCACTGAGACTGCTCTTGTCAAGGTGACAAATGACATCCACCTGAACACTGACGCGGGAAAAGCCACAGTCTTAATTCTGTTAGATCTGAGTGCTGCTTTTGACACTGTCGAACATGGGACCCTCTTACAGAGACTAGAGGACTGGGTGGGCATCACTGGCACTGCCCTAAACTGGTTAAAGTCCTATCTGGAAGACAGGAAGTACTTTGTTGAAATTGGTAACTGTGTCTCAGACCAGATGCCCTGACCTGTGGGGGGCCCAAGGGTCAATCCTGGGACCCCTTCTATTCAACCTCTACATGCTGCCGTTAGGTCAGTTGATACGCAGCGAGAATGTGTCCTATCACAATTACGCAGACGACACTCAGATCTATGTTTCACTGACGGCAGGTGAATATGGACCAGTGGATTCACTCTGTCACTGCGTCCAACAGATCAGTGTGTGGATGCAAAACAACTTTCTCCAGCTGAACTCAAGACAAGACTGAAATCATCGTCTTCATCATCGCCAACAGAAACAAAGAGAAAGTGTTAACAGTCCCTCCAGAGTCTCGCTCTAAAACCTACAAATCAAGTAGAAATCTGGGGGTAATAATGGACTCAGATTTGAATTTTAACAGCCACGTCAGATCAATCACATCAGCAGCTTTTTACCATCTAAAAAACATTGCCAAAATCAAAAGTATAGTGTCTAAACCAGACCTGGAGAGACTTATTCATGCGTTTGTCTCTAGTAGATTAGACTACTGTAACGGCCTGCTCACTGGCCTCTCCAAACGAGCTGTAAAACAGCTGCAGTACATCCAAAACGCTGCTGCTCGGGTCCTGACTAGAACCAGGAAGTACGATCACATTAGTCCTGTGCTCAGGTCTCTGCACTGCCCCCTGTGGCTCAGAGAATAGACTTCAAAGCAGCTCTGCTTGTATACAAGTCTCTCCATGGCCTAGCACCAAAGTACATCTCGGACATGTTAGTGCCATATGAACCATCTCGGACTCTGAGGACCTCAGGGACCGGCCTCCTGCTGGTGCCCAGAGTCAGGACTAAACATGGGGAATCTGCATTTCAGTTTTATGCAGCTAAACTCTGGAACAGTCTTCCTGAGGATGTGAGACAGGCCGCTACTCTGGCAATGTTCAAATCAAAGATAAAACTGTTTTGTTTGGCTGTGCATATGACTGAAAGGATTTACTTTGCACTCTTCTCTTTTATGTCTCAAACTGTTTTGTGATTTCTGTCTTGTCTTTGTGATTTTAATGATTTTTTCCCTGTTGTGTGAAGCACTTTGAATTGCCTTGTGTTCGAACTGTGCTCTACAAATAAACTCGCCTTGCCTTGGGCGCTACAGTTTCTCCCTCCTCACTTCACTTACAGATACTATGAAGTTAAAATGCACCCAAAAAGTTTGAGTTTTATTATTATCTTTGTCGCGTTGGCCCGGCTCAGGTCACTGTATAACTTGAGCAGTATTTCTCCTCTCCCGGTGTACTGCTCTTCTGTCACTTCTGTTCAAACTTCTGTTTACCTCTCTCACTGCTCTGTCGTTCACGCTACATTTATTCCTCTTCTCCCCCGTCTGCATCGCTCTTCTCTGCCTTGTCCTGCTCTCCTCTCCTTTCTCTCGTTCTCTTTCCTCTCTTGCTTGTCATTTTTCTCTCTCTCTCTCAACTCTCCCCAATCACATCCTTGCTTCCCCTCTTCCCTCTCTCTCTCCTCCTCCCTCTTTCGCTCTCCACAATCCTTCTGCCCCCTCTTTTTCCTCTTCCATCTCTTTGTCTCCTGCATGTCCCTCTCCTCTCTTTTCCCTTACTCTCTCTCTGCTCCCCTGTCTGCATTTCCCATCTCTACCTTGTCCTGCTATCCTCTTCCTCTCGTTTGCCCTCCTCTCTTGCTTGTCATTTTTTTCCTCTTTTCTTTGTCTCTCTCTCTCTCTTGCTCTCATCTCTCACATCCTTGCTTCCCCTCTTCCCTCTCTCGAACATCTCCCCTTCTCCACCACCTCTCCTCCCCCCCTCTTTCTCTTTCTCTCTCTCCTCTGCTCCCCTGTCTGCAGTAACCTTCTCCACCTTGTCCTGCTCTCCTCTTTCTCTCGTTCTCTCTCCTCTCTTGCTCATAATTTTTTCCTCTTTTCTTTGCCTCTCTTTCTCGCTCTCATTTCTCCTCAATCAAATCCTTGCTTCCCCTCTTCCCTCTCTACCAGAACCTCTCTCTCCACTCTCGATCATCTCCCATTTTCCACCATCTCTCTCTCTCTCTCTCTCCTCTGCTCCCCAGTCTGCAGCGCCCTTCTCTAACTTGTCCTGCTCTCCTCTTTCTCTCGTTTTCGCTCTTCTCTTGCTTGTCATTTTTCTCTCTCTCTCTCATCTCTCCTCGATCACATCCTTGCTTCCCCTCTTCCCTCCTTTCTCCTAGAACCTCTCTCTCTCTCTCCTCTCTCAAACATCTTCCCTTCTCTACCACCTCTCCTCCCCTCTCTTTCGCTCTCCACATCCTTCTGCCCCCTCTTTTTCCCCTCTTCCATCTCTTTTTCCCCTCCTCCTCCTCTCTCCCTCTCCTTCCATGTCCTCTTCCCCTTTGGGTCAGGTGTTACGCTCTGGTTTCTGCATATTCGCGGGTCGACGTGCTTTGTTTTTTAGAGAGCACTGTTTTTCACCTGCTGGACATTCGGACAGCACTTACGTCCTTCCAGACATTTTTTCTCTGCCCTTCCCTCAGCCTACACTCTCTTGCCCTTCCTCCCTCTCTCTCACGACCAGATAGCAAAATTATAATTTTTTTAAATACAAATAGACGTTAAACTAGACAATCAGAAGGCTCAATAAAAGTTATTCAACTTGAATCATCCGGAATGAAGTATATTTTAATTATTAGTAAGGCTTTGTTCATGCTTTATTAAGGATAATTAAGGTGTAGGTATAACAAAGTCTATGGTTGCAACATATAACACAATCACATCGAAATTCCAATTTGAAAAGTTGCAATTAGCCAAAATATGCGTTAAACCCTCTTTCCTTTGGATGCTACCAACCTGTTTTACCAGCTAATTACATTTCTTTACTGATACATTTTTGTTGTTGTTTTTTTGTCTTTATTATTATGTTTAAAATGGTGACGGCAGTGCTCGTCAGAAGCATCGCAATTAGCTCATTACCCAGATCATTCTCTTCTTCTTCTCCTCAGTCTTGCCTCCTTTATCTCTTCTTTTCTCTCTCACCTCCGCTCCCTCTCCTTTCCATCGGGCATTGAGGTCTTTGTGCCTTACAGAATATTAAACTGTTGCCGCGGACTGAAGAAGAAGAACTAGAAGAAGAACTAGAAGAAGAACTAGAAGAAGAACTAGAAGAAGAAGAACTAGAAGAAGAAGAACTCGGAGCAGCGGTTTGTGTTTTGGCAGAGCATAGGGCGCATTGATCAGGATGCGACTCATTTCACTGTGAAATGAGGAGTCTGGGGCTGCAGTGAGGCTCAGGACAAAGTAAGAAAGTAAAAGAAGAAAAAGAATCAGATATTACGTTTAGGATGTTGAGATTCGTGAGCAGTGGGCCAAAACGTATGGAACTTGTTTTAATGGAGATTTGAGGCTGCAAAAAAGTGTGGAAAAACAAACCCCATTATCGCGACACTAATCAACACTGAAACAATGCTGATTTGAATGTATTGATACGAAAACAAAACTTATAATTAGCATCTTTAAACTGATCTAGTGCTTCAACATAACAGCAATAATAATAAAAATAAATATATCAAATAAATGCAATGTTTTTTTTCATCATCGTAATCATCATAAAAATAGTTTAAAAAAACAAACAAACAACACCTAAATCTATTTCATCAAATAATGTTTTGTTTTTAAACTGATTTAGTGCTTCAACATAACAGCAATAATATATAAAAAATAAAATAAAGTAATTGCAGTGTTTTTCCCCCCCCATCATCATAATCATTTTAAAAAAGTAAAAAAAAAAAACCTAAATCAAATTCATGAAATAATTTTTAGGTTTGTTTTCATTTAATACAACAATAAATTGCACTTTCAAAACAGTCTTTATTCATTTGATTGTTTATTTGTTTCTTTACTTAAGCTGTGTCTTTTCCAGCATTTATACTTACTGATTAGTATACTTATAATATCATTTGGTCCGTATTCGAGTCTTCAAACGTCCAGTAGACATGCCAGAGCCCGACTGTGGTTCGGCATTGGCATTCTGTGTCCAGCCTGGGTTAGAAAAACACATTAACCTTATCTGGCAATTACAACAAATTGCAGCCCAACCTTTAAGCGTTCTGTAATGTTGTTATTTTAAGATAAGTCAGTAATGCACCTTTCAGAAACTTGTGTTATAGCTTAGAGATATTTGGACCTTGTTCCTAGTTTTTGATTGAACACCTAAGTGTATATAGTGTCAATACGGGTGGCTCTTGTGTGGGGTTTTATTGTTTTCTTCACCAGCCTGAAGCATAAACAATAGATTACTCCTCCATTTAAACAAATCTCAAATAACTACCAACCTAACTAACAAACTAACTAACAATAAATAAATACATAAATAAATAGAACAATTAAATAGGTACATAAATAAATGAATAAATACATAAGTAAATAAATAGAACAATTAAATACATACATAAATAAATGAATAAATAAAAAAATTAAATAGGTGCAGAAATAAACAAATCAATCAATGAATCAATCAATGAATCAATAAATAAATACAACAATTAAATACATACATACATAAATTAATACATTCAAACATTAAATAGGTACATAAATAAGTGAATAAATAAATAAACATACATACAGTTCACATACATAAAGTCTTTCTTATTGGTGGAGGATCAAACCCTTTTTTATTACCATTGGAGCATAACTGATTTGCCCGTGTACTTCCTGTGCGCTCCACTGGCCCCATCACTCCACCCTGGGCTCTGGGGGGCTCTTTGGAGACTTATTGTCATCACAGAATTGAAGTGAAGCCCAAGAGGGGCAGCCATGTCCGCTCACTCTAACATACTGCTCTGTTAATCCTACGGTGTAATCTGCCTGTCTGGGAAATACTACCGCTGCAGTACTCCTTTTAGACAGAGATGGCAAAGTATTTGTGCTTCGTTAATGTACTCAAGTGGATTTTTCATTTATCTGTACTTTGTTATAGTATAAAAACGGGCCTCATACATTTGTTTAAGTTTTAATTATGATTTTTTTTCCCTGATCATTTTAGCACGAGGTCGTTCAGCGGCGCTTTTATTTTTTCCTCTTTCACTCTAAACATTTGGACTGTTGGAAGAAATTTAAGCACAAACAAACTGACTGGATCATATTTTAGTGGCGTTGCCGAGTACAGTGTGATCACAGCTCATAAACACAGACAGGAGACTGAATAGAACAGGCTTTAGATCCTCAGCTAAATAAAAGCTTTGGGAAATATCAGATCAGTCTGTATTTTAATCTTAGATCTATGAGCCATGTTTCATTGTTTCATCACAGATAGCCCAAACTGTGCAGCAGCCTTTAACCAGGACTAAGCAGGACCAAACCAGTGCAGTTAGCAGGTCTTTTAGTTTGAACCCAGCTCTGTCCAGTCCATATCTCATTGTGTCCTTAGGCAAGACACTTCATCCACATTCCTTGCGGAAGCATGTTGAGTGTGAGTGAGCGACTGTGGAGGTCGGGGGGGTCGATGGTGCAGATTGGCCTCCTGAACAGATAAGGCACCTGTCCCTTGTCCCATAGCAGACACAGCCTTGGGCCGGTCACATGGTAACCAGCCCTGTATGAAGTCCAACTCTTTCCTCCATTCTGGGAATTTTGTATTGCATAAATTTGAATGAACTAAGAACATTGCAAATGATTCCCCTGTAAATGTGAGTAAATGTATATGAGATAGTGAAGGAGGAGTAACTGCGAATATTGATGTAAATGAATGAGCAGGAGACGTGCTGTGGACAGGAGGAGGTTCTGCTTGGAGAGGTGCAGAGCAGACAGTGATGGATGGGCTCCTGGGCCTCCTCCTGCAGGGGCTTCCATTACATTTGATACTTCATTAGCACATGTGTGTGATGATGGATGTCAAGTGTTCAAGGTTATCAAAAGCAATGTGCATAAACATATTTCCATATACTTTGTACTGAGTAGTGATGGAGAAAAGGCAGTGGAGCAATTACTCAAAGAGTGACATGGATAAATCTACTGAAGCAAAATGAGTAAAGTACACATTTCAAAAGACACTTTTAGAGTAAAAAGTAAAATGATTTCAGACAGATTTTGTTTAAGTGTCATAAGTAGTAATGTAAAAGATGTGCTGATTTTCATTCAACAGAAACGGTAAACATACTTAAGTAAAGCAAGATAACTAAAACAAGTACTAAAAGGAGGTCTGTTATTCAAACTTTACTTTTAGGAGCGTTTAAACATATTATGGTCTTTTCCCCTTCTCATTAAACACGAAGGATTCTGCTGCGCTGTGCAGTCATTTTGGCCAGAAGTTAGTTGTTTTATAGCAATATTACGATTCAAGATGTCCAAAAAATAACACAGTGATCCACGTGTGTCGTAGATTAGAACTATTTGTAGAGAACAAAAGCATAATAAGTCTTTTGAATGCGAGATGGCAATGTATTCATCGCCATAACTATTATATATACTCTTTCTTTCGTTACTTTTTTAAGTTGTAGACAGCGGTGCATTTATATGGCCAGTAATAATCAGATAACTCAACAATTCCACATGATTATTGGTGTTTGTTTGCATGCACAAAATCAAAAACTCCTGGTGACATGTATCAGTTAATTTGTGTATTTTCATAGTCACTTGTATTTGGAAAACAAGGTACAATAGATTTTAACATAACAGACTTTCATAACTCCTTTCTTTCTTTATACAGAGCAGTGCTGTTTTCCACACAAAAGCCACAAGTGTAAAATATTTCTTCATCGTTCCAGCCGTTTAGTTGCTTGTATACGTGCAAGTTTGTCAAACGTTTCAAAGTTGTTATATAGCTTTGTTGAAATGCGAGCGTACAACACAAATAGCATATTTTGTCAATAGTACTTACGAGCACAACTTTGGAAGATCAACGTCGATAATAAAGACATGTTGGCGTGATTGTTTTTGCAAGCTATTGTTCTATGATTGAATGTCGATCCATACAAATCATTTTCACAATTTTTTCAGACCGGACACAGAACACAGAATATATCAGTCTGCAGGAAATCAATTAACAGACTCAAATGAGCACCAAAAGCCAACATGTCCCTGTAATTGCACAAACGCGGAAGTTAATGCATGTCGTTAAGAATGTGACAAAATAATTAAATGCATGTCATAATTATAAACACGGCAGTCCATCAGAGACGCGCTGTAACGTGCTTCCAAACGTCTTCATAGAGATTCAAATGTAGTAGTGTACGCCGTAAAAGTGCAGAAATGTCATTACTTTTTAAACTGCAATGGTAGAAAAGGTTGCAACGGTAAAATCTAGACACTGTTTTTTGGAATCAAGACGTTTTGACTCTCATCTAAAAGTCATTTTCAATCTGATCGTACTGGTCTGAGACGATCATTTCTACTGCTCTGAGCTTGATTGGCCGGATGCGTTTTAATGTGAAACTGAAACGGCTCTGACTTTGTTTACATGCTAGCGTTGTTATGCTACTTCAACACTGTTCAGTACCCGATTAGCATTCGATTGGCTAGATCTGCCACTTGACCAAGGCGTGAGGATACTGATGTAAACAAAAGGCAGATTAAACATCAACCCACAATTTCTTTTCAAAAAGGGATTGTATTTTTTCACTAAAATGGTCTCCTCCATGCATCTTTCAAACCATCTCTTCTCCCTCACCTTACTGTCTATGAAATGTGGTCTTGGCTTCCTCCACTGTGGCTGTGGCTGTCTCCACGGACCGCTCACACTCTGCACTCACTTCACAGTCTCTTGCCGTCAGAGCGTAGGTTCAGGCCCCTGTTACTCAGAACTGAGAGGGCCACATCCTCAATCCACCTTCTAAACGGCTGATTGGGCCACACTGTAGTCTGTTCTGTGGATTTGCATTGTTCTATTAATATGACTTATGATTGATGTGCTTTTAATTGATGAATGTTCTAGACCAGGCAACCCAAAATGTTCAAAGAGCCATAATCGGACCAAAAAACCCCCAAAAAAATCTGTCTGGAGCCGCAGAAAATCCATCCATCCATCCATCTTCTTCGCTTTATCCAGGGCCGGGTCGCGGGGGCAGCAGTCTAAGCAGGGATTTCCAGACTTCCTTATCCCGGGAGGATCCCGAGGCGTTCCCAGGCCAGCCGAGAGACATCCAGCGTGTCCTGGGTCTTCCCCGGGGCCTCCTCCCGGTGGGACATGCCCGAAACACCTCCATAGGGAGGCGCCCAGGAGGCATCCGGAACAGATGCCCGAGCCACCTCAGCTGGGCATCCGGAACAGATGCCCGAGCCACCTCAGCTGGCTCCTCTCAACGTGGAGGAGCAGCGGCTCTACTCCGAGCTCCTCCCGTGTGACTGAGCTCCTCACCCTATCTCTAAGGGGGCGCCCAGCCACCCTGCGGAGGAAACTCATTTCGACCGCTTGTATCCGCGATCTTGTCCTTTCCGTCACTACCCAAAGCTCATGACCATAGGTGAGGGGAGGAGCCTAGATTGACCGGTAAATCGAGAGCTTTGTCTTTCGACTCAGCTCCTTCTTCACCACAACGGTCCGATGCAGCGACCGCATCACTGCAAACGCTGCACCAATCCACCTGTCAATCTCTCACTCCATCCTTCCCTCACTCGTGAACAAGACCCCGAGATACTTTTGACCTCCTCCACCTCCATCTGAGGTTCGACTACCGCAGAAAATGAAAAGCTTTCTATAAGCCTTATATGAAGGGAACACAGGCTGTAAGTGTATATTAGCTATATTAGCCTACCATCAAAATGACAAGGCTACAAATACATAATGAGTATTCCTGATTAAATGTTTATTTTCCCTGCAGCGCCCCCTGGAGAGATGGCGCACCACGTGACTTCTCTGCTATACGATATTTGGTGCTTTAAGTTGAACATCCATTACAATGTTAATGTATTTTTTTCTGTTGCATTGATGAATATACATAAATACATACAATTAAGAAATCAGATTTTTGGTGCAATTTTTATTTTGAGAATTTGAAAAAAACAAAAACGCAGTCCTCTTCAAACCTCAGTAACAATACAATCCTCTTCGCTTTCCCCCCATATCTGGGCAACAGTGGAATTGAACACAGCCTGCACTTATCAGCAGCCTTTTGAAAAAGTAAGTAGTATTATCTCGGCTATGTTTTTGAAGTCCGAGAATAGGTGCTGATATCTCGATGAATGAATCCTTCATGTACTCACCATCTGTGAACGGTTTTCCACGCTTTATTATCTCCGGGTTGCAACAAAACTAGCAGCAGTAGTGGAGTTTGGAGATGCAATACACCGGCGCCGCGCTGAAACGTGTGTCGCAGGTCTGTGACGCAAATCTTTGTTGACAGAAATGTTGAAATGTAATATTTATTACAAAAAAAAAAATCAGCATTGGAAAACGTTGAGAATGTTTGTGTCATGTTTGTCCTCCTACAGAAACCATATTAAAACAACAAATATATCCCCCCCATCTATTTCTATTTTCATACATTTTTGAAAAAGCTCCAGGGAGCCACTAGGGGCGCGCTAAAGAGCTGCGGGTTGCCGATCCCTGTTCTAGACCATTTGCAGTGTGTCCGTCCGTGGGAGCAAGATCTCTCCTTCACAGTGGTTCTCTAGGTTTCTTCCCACAGGGTTTCTTGTAGTTTTTTTTTTGCTGAGAAGAAGGGTCTAGAACAGGGAATGCTGTGACCCTCATCCATTTGCTAAATTCCTGCGAATGTTGTTTAATTTGCTATTCTATTATTTCATCGTCGCCCATCGAGGCAACTGCTGTTGTGATTTCGGGCATTAAATTGAAATTGAATGTATTGTGTTCCTATTTGTGCTGCCGCTCTGTCTGCAAACAAAGCTCCTAAAGGATAAATAATCATGTGATTTTTATTCGATTTTACGGTGAAGGTGGACGGACAATTGCAAACCTGAATTTGAGTGCCTTGTGACTGTCTCGTGTCGTAATTTTTGGTTTTCTCAGTGTAACGCTCACTGCAGTTTTCTTCACAATGGATTGAAGACAGTGCATTGCTCATCACTCATACATTGTTTTTACACCTTGTCCTTGGGATGAACCATCTTCTGTCTTATCGCGTTGACTGGTTTTAAGTGCAAGAACGTCATGCTGTCTAAGGTTTGTTATTTGGTCCTAAATTGAGACCATTTTTGTCCTGATGTGGAATTGGTTTAGTTCCAGGTTTGTTTTGTCCCAATGTTGATGTGCTGAATGTACAAGTGTAAAAAAGCCTTTGTTTGACTCTCTATTCCTTTTAAGCTCGGATTTATTTTTTTAATGCTACATGTATAACCTGTCTAAGCCTCAAGTTTAGACAGAATTATTCAAAAATCATGACAAAACGAATCAATCAAAAAAAAAAAAAGTGTCCATGAACGCGTCATTTCTACAACTCTCCGTGTTGTAGATGCGAGTCAGGGCTGGTGTGTAGGAGAGGCAGATGGGATAGACAGATCCCCAGAGAGAGAGAGGGAGAAGAAAGGGAAACAGAGTAATGAAAGATAGAGAGAGTAAAAAAGAGAAGGGAGAGAGACGATGGCAGACGCAGAGCAATGTAGGAGGAGAGAAAGAAAGAAATTAGTTGAAGGGAAGGATGAAGAGACAGAGAGCAAGAGAGTGCACTGACCTTTCAGCAAAAAAAACCAAAAACAATAACAAGCAGATGAATGACAGGGACAGAGCCGACTGTCAAGGACTGGACTGAAAGGACAGGAAAGACTAACTCGATTTGGAAATGGACAAATTTGCTGGACATTGGGGCAAATGAGATGGATGTGCCAGACTGACTATCTACGGCTGCTCTTTTTGTTTTGTGTCTCTTTCTGTTTGTTTTTATTTTGTTTTTGACTTTACTATGATAAAACAATAAAAAAGAGAATTTGGGAAGAATATTATATTGTACAGATGCTGAATCCTATGTACAGTAAACATGATTTGTTTATGAAAGCTCACATGAGGGTGAATGGATAAGAGCAGGGAATTAATTAATGAAGTAAGTATATAATGTAATATTTTTACAGGTACACATTTTTTTTTTTGTGATCAGTAATTATACTTTTTTTCAGTAACAAAGATGATACAGTCAATGAATAAATAAATAAATTAATAGATTAAATAAATAAATAAATACATACAAACATACATACATAAATCGTTGAATAATCATCAACCAAATCAGCAATTAATCTATCTTTTTCTGAACCATACACAAGAAATGTGCAAAACTCTCATTAAAAAAACGAATGTTGTAAATATTCTTAAGCGTCATTGACCTGGCTGATAAGTGTGAGCTCTACACATGAATCAAACTGGAAAGTCTCGCCGAAAGCCGTCGGGAAAACGTGGTTTCTCGCTTAAATTTGATCAAATCTTGCCGGGTGCAATAATCGGTTAATTAAAAGAACAATTGCTAATCAATCAATTACCTAAATAATCGTTAGCTGCAGCCCTACAGCACTGGTTCTTGATCTGTTGTACATGATGACATTCTAGTTGGTACACAAACTCCTTAGATTCAACTACACTCCAATATTTTCTTAATTTTGAGTGTATTTTTATGGAATATATTTACTTGTTTTAAAACTTTAGAGCAATGGACAGTTTCTTGCCTCGATAGTGTGGTAACTGGACATGAAATGAAGAGTATTTTCTTCCTGCTGACCACTGTTGGCATGAATGAACTTATTTTGCCCAATCATTGGATCGAAAAAGGAAAGAGTTTCACATTTCAGAGAGCTACATATTATTGAGCTCAAATGTAGCATCACAGGCATTTAGTTCAGTTCAGTTCATTTATTTGGACATATTCTGTATATGTGGCATTTCTTTCATTCACATTCAATTCACGTCAGACGTTTTATGCACAAAAGGAGTGAGAAGAAATCAAATACCCCTTATTTCATAGAACGTCCAGTTCAGTTTGATAGATTATACATATTAACACGTAAAAAAAAAGTAATATTATTGTTACATTTTTGTTGCTGTCTTTTTCCATGTTTACCTGACTTTTGTCCCGATACATTTGATTGATTATTGTTTGCCAATGTGTGACTATATCATCTTTGCATAAATGAGCAATAATGGTCATAATTTATCTATATTCAATGTATCTATATTCAATCTAAAAAGTTATAAACGTGTTGTCTAAGTTTCCATTTTATTCTATTTTATCATAACTCCTCTCAATGCCTTTGTGTTTTTTTCCCCATTTATATACTGTTTAAACTACACCATATTTGTGCAACCTTTCATTCCATCATTTAAAAGAAAGAAAAAATAGAAATAAGACAAATATATTTGGACAACAAATTGCACTTACTTTTGATTTCACAAAGAACTCTCCTCTTCTTCTTCCTCTTCTTATCCTGAGCCACATGTGAGTCACAGATTGGTCCCAGTGAATACGGAGGTGTGGAGTCTGCCTGGAAGCATATTGACTGCACATTTATACGTAAACAGGGCTTATATAACTCCGTGTGTATGTAAATGTGGGCAGTGACCAAATCCGACGGGGAGGTAGAGTGCAGCTGTTGCTTTTTTGCCGAGCGTGTGGATGTGAAAGTGTTTTGGGCTAAATTGACTGTCACCTTAAATCTCTGAGCTGCGGCTCCGCTTCACTCGTCCATCAATCACTCGACACGGCACTACATTGACTGTACAGGGCTATTTACAATCAGGTGGGATGAAGGAGTCATTTTGGAACGCTAAAAAGAACGAGAAATATAGCTTTACTCACAGTTTAGGCTGAAGTTTAATCATTAGGTTTTTTGTAGTTCTTTGCTGACTGAAAGATATCAAAAAGACCTACCATTTAAACACTCGGGGGGGAAATACAAATGCTTGTACTAGTCTGAAGATGTATACAATTTTTGTTTTGTTTTTTAGTTTAATCACAAATTGATCATGTATAACTTTCTGCAAATGAACTGTTTCAGCACCAGGCCTTCATCAGGTGAAGTGAGAACAGAATAATAATATCAGACCGCGTCCTGTCACCTGCTCAACTTTTCGGTCACTTCAAACCACATCCCAACAGAGGACGATATCACAGCCACGGAAACAGACATTAGAAAGAACAAAATGACAGAATAAGAGGCTGCAGACCTTAAGTTATGTGTCACAGCAACTCTGAAGAGTGCCAAGCCGCCGCCTTCAAACATTACACCTGAGGAGGAAGGCGCTCTCTGCACTGCAAAAGGATCACAGCATTAACATTCTTCTAGCAGACAAGGGACGCTGCACCGTGATCCTCAACACAGAGGATTATGAAGCCAAAGTCCACAGCCTCCTCGAGGACACGACCACATATTAGCATTTGTAAAGAGACCCTTCCTGTGACTACAAGAAGAAGGTGATAGACTGTTTACAGACGCTTGAGAAGGAGGAGGCTATAGACAGGCCTCTGAGTTACAGACGGAATGTTTGACTTCGACCCATTGTGTGCAGCACAGATTCCATCACATACAACTTGGCCAAGCGTTTAACAATCATCTCGGCACCACTCTTGGGGAACACAGAACATTATGTGGAAAACACAAACATTTTTGGACAAAGGGAAACAAAACAAAGGGAATAAATTCAGACATCCTAATGGTTTTGTATGATGTGGTGTTCCTGTTCACCTGCATCCCGACCTCTGAGGCAGTAGCAACGGTGAGGTTTAGACTGCATGAGGACATCGCCTTACAGGACAGGACCAAGCAGACACCTGAACACATCTGCAGACTATAGACATCTGTCTGAACACCACTTACTTTCAATTTCGGGGACATTTTACAGAGAGATTCACGGCTGTGCCATGGGCTCGTCCGTCCCTCCCATAGTGGCCAACTTGTACATGGAGCATTTTGAGAAGAAGGCACCGACTTCCTTTTCAGGCTCTACTCCAAGTCCTTGGCACCGCTACGTGGATGACACATTTTTTGACAATCAAGAAATAAGAGTTGGAAGCCTTCTCAGAGCACATCAATGCGGTGGACCCGAACATCAAGTTCACTCAAGAAGACGCTTAGGAGAACCCCTTGGCCTTTCTTGATTGTTCTACATTCAGAGGAGAGAAGCTCCATATTGAAGTATATAGGAAACCAACACACATGGATCAGTACCTGCTCTTTGACATCTAACCACTCCACAAGCTGGGGGTGATCAGGACATTACAAGAGCCCAAGAAGTACCCACCAGCTCAGAGGGCAAGAGGAAAGAGTAAAAACATGTCATGCATACCCTCTGAGCCCACTTGGGCTCTCAACAAGTTAAAAGAGCCAAAAAAGCAATGTAGTATATTCAATCCAGAGAGCAACGCAGATGAGACCAAACAGCCACTTCACAAAAGGCTTTATCAGCACAGAAGGCACACAAATATAGGATTGCAGTGCGCCGTGTAGCTTCATCTGAGAGCCACAAACAACTAGTTTGAAGACAGTGTCCTGAAGATTCTAAGCAGGAGAAGAGATGGTTTGAAACCGGAGATAAGGAAGCGATTTTTGTTCAAAGAGAATCCCTCTTTCAACAGAAATGGAGTTTTAAGGTTCATTTTACTGATGTTTACAGCTGCGTTTTGAGGCCCTGGTCAGGAAACAGTACAGGCCAGTCATATGCTAATCAAGTGATCATCAGTGATGAGGGACCTACCTCAGGTGAAACTTAAAAGACCTGCTATTATGTAGAAACTCCTCAGAGTAAGATAAATATTTGAGTTCTCCGACTAGGGCAGAAGATTTTGTGTGACTTTTAGATGAAAGTTGAAACGTCTTGATATTCAAAATAGTGTCAGATTATTACACTTGAATCATTTTTGTCAATGGAACACTCCTGGACCAATGAGGGATTACACCGACTTGTTGAAGGCAAATTCTACTTTACCCCTGATATGCTGCATCCCGACACAGATCAGAGTCTCTGATTTAGGAACTCAAGACAGCTCTAAAGATTTCTGCCTTTGACGTCAAAACTCGGAATCCAATGTTTTCTGAGCCGCAGATGGACAAACAGGTTTCATGAAACAAGCGTGAATGAAGCAAAATTCAACACGTTTTGTTTTTTGAAGAGTGGTCAATGGTTAAAAGCTCAAAAAAGTACCAATGTTCTTTGGAGTTGTTAGCTTACCGTCATGTAGCGCAGCACTGGAGTTGCGCGCGACTATTCGATAATGACTTTGCTATTG
This sequence comes from Chaenogobius annularis, assembly GCA_015082035.1. Taxonomy (NCBI): domain Eukaryota; kingdom Metazoa; phylum Chordata; class Actinopteri; order Gobiiformes; family Gobiidae; genus Chaenogobius; species Chaenogobius annularis. The sequence goes on from BJKM01000106.1 coordinate 742,152, forward strand.
CCTTATTCATCATGAAGAATCTGTTGTGAAAAGGAGGAGGATATCTGCAGAGCTGCTAATGTAATGTCCCATACCTGATACAAAACCAATTAGGTAAGTGGTGATTTGGCTGAGGAACAAGAACACCGGCTTCAGAATTAGCATTCAACCCACACCGTATTTTATGTATTTACAGCATAGTAGCCAGCCCTGCAAGGAAATATCAACGCTCACTATCATTTACATCATGTTTGTAATACCTTTTACCCAGTTTTGAGATGTTTTTTGATGCATTTTTAAGCAATAAAATCACTTGTAATTGACTTAGTGCAAGATGTATGAGTTAAATGCCTTTCTGACAAAACAATAACATGGCCATCTTCTTTTGCATATTTGAAAACATTGAATTTGTTTTTGGTTTTTTTACCTTTTTCTTACCATCCCACCTCCACACGCAGCTGCAGCACTTACAGCCTCCTCAGCCTCTCCACCTGCTCCTCTTCAGTGCTTCTTGTCCTTGAGGAGACATTTTCCTCATAAATGCATGATATCCTTACGCTGCGTCTCAGTCCTTGGTAGAAATAAAAGCAGTATTCTGGAGCTGTTGTTGTGTGGTCAGGCCTGAACTCTGGTGAATCGTCTCCCCTTCAGCGCTGTGACCTTTCAGAGAAGTCACAATCCTTTCCTGGAGCTACAAGCAACACTCACCATTTATCTTTTTGCAACTGGAGCACAAAGTCTAAGCTATTTATTAAGCGATGTTTTTTTTCCCATTCTTGTTAATTGTATCAGGTAGCTTTTATGGTTTTCAAAGGTCAGATTCATTTGTGTAGCCAATTTACAACAACCAGCGGTGCCCAAAGTGCTTCACACAGGAGCGACATGGAATAATTCTAATGAATGTTTGTGGAGATGTAATTGCGTTACCGCCAATGTCCCGCAGTATGGCCTCAAGCTGGCATTTATTCAATTGCAGGTGTTATATTCCTAAAAAACAACAACTTGACCAACATGGATTCTGTAATTGTCCTGGTGGTGTCACCTGCTAGGCGACCACGCTACCACGTCAGTGAGAATTCTAATGCAAGCTGCCATGCATTATTTTTGTATAACTGTACCTTATTTTGTTTTTTAAATCACAACCCAGTTATGCCATGAAACCACCACTTTGCATTGGTGTCAATGCAAGCAAATGTTTATTTTTGATGATATATATTTTCACAATCAGGTTTTGTTTAGGGTTAGAATTAGGTTTGGGGACAGTTGATTTGGTCAAAAGAGACATGCGTGTTTTCAGGTACTTAATATTGAACTATAATTCAATACAATTTATTTTTGTAACATTTAAAATCACAACAGCAGTTGTCTCCAAGGGCAACAGTGAAAAATAGATTAAACAATGTTCACAGGAACTGCAACATAAGTAGAAAATCATTTTACATTTATTGTTCATTTTAAACCGCAATACTGATCTAAAGCAGCTTAGCAATAGAAACAGGTGCATTGACTTCCTGTCGAAAACTGACAAGCCCCGCCTCCTCAGTGATGTTTCACAGTAACAAGCAGCAGATTGTCATTTACATGTTTATATTTTGTGTCTTTGTGGCTTCGTGACGTTTTATTACGCCACATGTATCAGTCTTGACTTCACAAACTCCGAGCGTTCCAGTTGAACTCGTATGTAAACAGTATGGCTAATGCTAAATCATAGACTAAAGAAATGTAAACGTTAAACGAATGTCTCTATTGTGGTTAACGATATCCACTTTTTTGCGGTGATTATTGTTGTAACACGTCACAGTTTAACTCGTATTTGAGTCGGGAGTCTCTCGACCACACAGATAGATACTGATTATGACATTTTAAAGAAAATCCTATAAAGGCCAATATCAATCATAAAAAAGTGCAAAAATGGAATAAACAATGAAACACACACTTATATGATTAAATATATGAGCAGAACTAACTGGCTCTGGTAATATTTATACAAAAGTGTGGACTCATTGGTAAAGTGCCCTCAAAAAGCCCTCACACACTGACGTTCCATCTCTTCTCTAGTGTGTTAAAAATACTCCCCTCCTCTTCTTCTACTCCAGCTACACCTACGGGCCTTCTCTGAGAGCTCCACCACCCCCTCTCCGTGTCACCGCTATAACCCAAGTGTCACTCTCCTCGCTGTGATGATACAGAGCCAATATGGGCCTGTCTGAGCAGCTCCGGGCCCCTGGGGGGACAAGTATTTGGGCCCAGAATAGAAAGAAGTGCGTGTGATTTAAAGCAGCAGTGGACAAAGTGAATACGCTGCCTGCAGAGACGGGCTTTGTCATGAGGCTTTTTCTGTCGTCCGTCGGGAAGTGGACACTCACTGTATTTAGGTCACTCGGGCCAAGTCGAAATGAAAATGCTGGTAACGTGAAAAGTCATGTTTAACTGATAGAATATATGTGGAATTACAGTTTTGATTACAGCTGTGATTCTGCAATATCTTTTATGCCGGATGCCCTACCTTCATTCTGGTGATTGGAGTTGCCAGGGGTACGACACCAGTGTACTTTATGTGTGCTCAGTGTGGACTTGAACCAGCAGCCAAGAGGACCATATGGTTACCTAAAGCCCCACAGGGTTAAAGGCTCAAAATAGTACATTTTGCATAATATGTGCCCTTTAAATTAGCTTCATTTTTATTTTAGTTTTTGTATCAAATGTTTAACACGTTTTACTTAGTCACAGCATTGTTAGCCAAACATATTTGTGATTACGAGTTCAGGGAGGCGTGGCCAGTGCAGGATTTTTTTGTCGTGGCACTCGTCCTGTGTGAGGTCAGTGGGATACGGTTCTGATTTGTCAGATCACAGCTCCAAAACCTCAAATTGTAAAGCGCCAACATCTTGTAGAAAAAGATTCAGTTGTAGTCATCAGGACTCTGTTTTAGAAAAAAATATTTTTAAAGTTTTTTTTAAAACAGAGTCCAGATGACTACAATGGAATCCTTTTCTACAATGGAACACTGCTGGACGAATGAGGGATTACACCGACATGCTCCAACATCTTGGATTTTTCAAACCGTCGCTTTACAAAGTCAGCTTTACAAAAGCCAATCAGAGCTGCCCGTCTGTTGCCTAGTGACAGCTCTCAAAGGGCAGAAATAGCATGGGGGACACCAACATGGAGTTTGTACAAACTTTTTCCTTTGTCATTGCTCCTCATCTCCAGTGGAAACCCCGCTCCTGTGGCCTTTATAAACAGGGTTATGCTTACTGTTACTCCACTGATGAACTGTATAACGCCTTCTTTTATACAAATGTATAATCCCTGTTACTCTCTCTGTTGTCTAATGTTATTCATTCATACAAATTTGCACATGCAAATTTTAAGTATTATGAATCGATTTTATTTGTCTTTTCTTGTGGCGTCGCTGTCCTTTCGAGTGTCAGAGAAGTAATCGTGTAATGTGTGTAATCGTGTAATGTGTGTAATCGTGTAATGTGTGTAATCGTGTAATGTGTGTAATCGTGTAATGTGTGTAATGGTGTAATGTGTGTAATCGTGTAATGTGTGTAATCGTGTCATCGTAAAATGTCCTTATGTCTTGTGTCAGGTCTTAAAATCACAGTGTAAACCGTTCCAGTGTGCTGCCGGCTTGTAGTTGACTTTGAAAGTAAAGTTTTGAATTACATACATTATTTTTCCATGCAGTTATTTATTTGTATCGTTCCCATCTGAGAGTTTTTGAAGCTAAATGTAAGTGTCGGGTTTAAGGTGTCATATTTTAGTGAAGACTGTAAACACTTGCATAGCCTAAAGGCACAGCTCATAATAGTAACAGATGATGTCACAAACATAATTAGCCCGTGTGCTCTGTTCCTGTGCTAACGGCCTCAGTTCTACATAATAAAATCCCATATGAGCCAGTAAATTAAATGAAAAATACACACGCTGTGAGTAGCTTTTAACGTGAAAATGAGCACACAAAAATAGGATGTTATTTGTGACCAACAGACATGACATTTGGATGTGTTTTTTGCTTTGTCATTTTCGATGTGATTACTATGATTTATTCAGTTCAAAATATACTTCCCTCTTCCAACTGAGGAAAAAAGCTTTTGTTAAGAGCGGCGAGTACGGCTGGATTTTACCAGTACTTGTAAAAGGTGAAAAGTCTGAGAACTTTTCACCATTAAAATGATATGGACCGATTTATTTGTCAATTGCTGTGTCAACATACTTTTTCATCATTCTGAAACCGATGTATAACCTTACATTTGAAGCTTACATTCCGCTTTAGTTGATTGGTTTGACTCTTACTACACACTTTGAAGGTTAAACAAGTTGACTAAGGTCACAGTCAGGCAAAACAACCAAATGCAGAAATAAATTTGCACAAAGTAGTTGCACAGAAGCAAAAAGAAAAGTAAATGTCGTTTTAAGAAGCTTGGAAACTTGGTAAAGCAATTTTTTGTTACTTCTTGACAATAGGCACTTTCTTTTGCAGCTAGCGATTCCTCTTCAGTTTGGTTTTAATTCTTATGTGAAAGGAACACTTGGTCTAATGAGTTGTGGTGGAAGAATTCATTAGTTGACTCACTTATACACCTTCACTATTGTCACAGTCAAAGCAATACACCGAGGCATTCTTTCCCTTTTATTTGTCTACTTTATTGTCACAGTCTGCATTTAACTCAGCCTTTAAACCGGAACTAAGTAACATTTTCACCGTATTGAACATGTGTGTAAGTCCTTGTGATGGTTAAATATGTTTTTTTTTGGCCTTTTGAAGTGGCCGTCGTCACCCCCTGCTGTCTCTAGGCGGAAAACCAGCTTTGCAACAACTCTCCTGAGAAACCCTGGCTCTTTTTTCTTTCATGTTTGGCATTGTGGAACATTTTTGTATGTGATTCTACTCTCTTATTATGATAAAGAAAGAAAGAAACAAATGTGAAAAAAGATGATTTTTTAACGTAGATTTTCAGATGATGTATTTTCACAAGGGAGCTGCAGGGGGAGCTCTATCGCCAGAGTTACTTTGTTTTGCTTTAAAGGACACATGCAGAATCCATTAGTCCATGAACTATCACCGGACTTGTTCTGAGCCTTTCTGCATTTCAAATTGTGCTCACTACGAATGCGTGGCTTTATTAGCAAAGCAGTCACGTTGCTGAGTTGCTGAATTATTATTATTATTTTTAATTAACTAGTGACAGCAGAGTGCGCTCCAAGGGCTAAACGCTGGGCTTGAATCTGAGGTGCAGACATTATTTTGAGTTAGAAAACGGAATAAAAGAGGCAATAATGCATGATTTGTCCACTTCAAGTGAGTACCTACTGGAGGAATATTCTAGGCAAGGCAAGTTTATTTGTAGAGCACAATTCGTACACAAGGCAATTCAAAGTGCTTCACACAACAGGAACAAAAGTGCATTCAAATCACAAAAAAAAGGACAAAACCTTAAAGGAAATTTAAAGGTGCGGTGGATACCTTGTATGCTTTGAGTATTTCTATATATGTCAGGTGCTATTGCTTTATTTTTACATTGGTTTTAAAGGTCAACAGCATCAGTCCCAAGTCAATGCAGACAGTAGATTGTAGACCTGACCTGTTCTAGTTCCTCATATTCCTCAAATGATACGAGAAAGACCTTTATAGTGACCTTTAAAATCAGCTTTCTTCCAGTTGTGGGCATGAGTTGTCCTTTTAGCAACCGAGATGAAGCAGAAACATGGCATTTGCATTTTTAAGCTCATTACATGCAGGTGGAACTGTCACTCATCTTTAATACCCGCCTTATCTCAGTACGGTGACTCCAAACCAGGTTTCTCCTCGTCCCCCAAAAGCCTTTCTGATATACTTTGTGCGTGTATAATTCCCACCAGCCCGAGGAGGACCTGCTAGCATCCTGAACAAGATAAAGTTCTCATTTTGTTCCCCAGACGGATCACATGTCTCTGCAAATTTGACTTCCTAAAAACAAGCAAGTGATGGAATTGTCTGCTACTACGGTGAAGTTTTCCCATCAAAATGAATGTTGAGGGGGCCAAATGGAGACAAATTTGGTGAAGTAGTGATCCATCACCGAGGCAAAGGGGCCGGCGGCGCAGGGGAGACCTAGTTTTACGACGGAGCACTTATGCATCATACTAAAGGCAGCCGGACATCTTTGACACGGGCGAGAGCTGTGATTGTTTCAAGGTGCGCTGGTGTCGTAGGCCGGTGTGAGGACATCTGGTGGTGAATGATTGTAAGTACACGTTTGAGAGCAATCTAGTCACACTAAATTGTCTCTAATGGAAAAGTTATAATAGGTTGTGTTAAGGATTGAGAATTTGATGATGCTCTCATTTCAGACGGAGGGCAGAGGCTGTTACTCTTGTGGAGATTCATTGCATTATTTGTTTGGGATCGGCTCCACAAAATTGCCATATTAATCTTATGGCTTGAAGTCCTTCCAACTGACAACAATCACACCTTGTCAGGTCTTTAAATGGTCTTTCCAGTGTGCTGCCGGCTTTAGTTGACTTTGAATTACATACCTTATTTTTTCTTACTGTTATTTATTTTTATCGTTCCCATCTGAGAATTTTTGAAGCTAAATGTGTCGGGTTTAAGGTGTCATATTTTAGTGACGACTGTAAACACTAGCATAGCCTAAAGGCACAGCTCATAATGGTAATAGATGATGTCACAGACATAATTAGCCTGTGTGCTCTGTTCCTGAGCTAATGGCTTCAGTTCTACATAATAAAATCCCATATGAGCCACTAAATTATGTAGGAGCGGGCGACAAATCAAATGAAAAACACACTTGTGTAAGTATTCACAAAAAAGGTGGGAGGTGTACATTTTTGGACGTTATCTATGAGTTTCCCCAGACTTACAAGATAAAACACATTTCTTATAAAATATCTGCATGGATAAATCAAGGATCTGGTGTGCTGATCTTTTTGCTGTGCAATTTATTTCCGTAAAAATTAGAGGTGGGTGGACGTGGGTTTTATCTATTTAAAAAAAAAAAAAAGTTTGGTCAGTCAGAAAGCAATGGCTGATTTTCAAGGCCAATTTCATTCTTTCTTTCTTTCTTTCAAAAAAATAAATAAAAATAAAGGAATAATAATAATAGTATTAATATTGTTATATTATTATCATTATTTAATATTATTAATTATTATTATTATTATTATTATTATTATTATTATTATTATTATTATTATTATTATTATTATTATTATTATTATTATTATTGTTATTATTATTGTTATTGTTATACAAAACCAGAGAATGAAAGGCAGAATCAAAAAGAAAAAAGCGCATCTCAAAGAAAAATCCAGAAAATAAAACATCAGTCCGGCATGTTCCCTCCTGTATCTGTCCCATCTGTCCCAGTGTCTTATAAATGTGTCCATGTGGAAGTTCAATATAAAAGTCAGCTTTTCCATTTTGTAGAAAGTTACTTCAGTTCAGTCCTTGATTTTCTTGTTTTGATAAATAAAAATATAGCCGTGATCATACAACCAGTGTTAAAATATAAATAATGAAATTGTCTCAATTGCTTAATGAATGATACACGTATATGGAACATTATTTAGACATTTATTCAATGTTTTAAAGTGCAATTCAACAAAGCACTACTTTTCATCACACAACGAAAGTGAGGAAGTTCACTCAACGAACCCATTGTGCCGTGAAGTAGTTTGCTACGACACGTTTCCCTCTCACGTTTCTCCTCACACTGTCATAACTTGCAGCTCAAAATAAATGATCATTTCATGGCAAGACTGACCGCTGACTGGGTCTGGCATGTCACATGTGTGTCTTTGCATTTAGGTGTCTAATTTAGTACACTCATAGGGTTGTTTCTCCGTGAATATGAGAACGTGTCACGATTTCTCTGTGTGAGCTGATTTTCCTGTGTCTGCCCTCCACCATGTCCACTCTGCTCCTCCCTTCGCTGTCAGTGATACGCAGTCAGTATCGAGCGAGCGAGGAGAGATGCACCTGTCACCAGTTTAATACTTTTCAGGGACTTTTTCAGACTGGATCAATAGGCTTACAACCTTGCAAAATAGATGCCCTGCACCTATTTCTTTGTAAGGTCAGGGCCGTGGCTGGGGTCAGATTCAGAGAACGCAAAAAGTGCAGGACCCGCACTTTAGTAATTTGAACCCTGCAACGAGCTGCCCTCTGTCCAGGGTGTACCCCTCCGAAGGCCCACTGGGATAGGCTCCAGTCACCCGCGACCCCTAACAGGTACAAGCGGTAGAAAATGAATGAAAAAATAAATTGTGTTATTCCTTTTTCAATTTCTTGTTAAATGGATGTATATTAAGTAAATGAAGGATTTTCCTATCAACATGATCTGCTTTTGAATCAACATAAAATGATTCAATGGAAAAAGGTGGCATATTTATCTAAGGTAAAGCATATTTTGGATTGTAGTTTTCTCTTACAATTTAATCTAGATACTCTCTATAATTGCATTGTCCGGTGAGCTGGATAAATACAACTTTCTTTTGCGCTGTTGCATTGATTTCCCCATCCCCGACTCACAGTTGCAGTAGCTCTTAATGAGATAATCACAGTTTTACTTCAGCCTTTAACAGCTGTTTTATTAAATCTCTCTGGACCAAACTTTTACATTTCCAGCAGCGTCCTGTAAAATATGCAGATGAAGCTGTGTGGAGGAATTATACAGTGGCATTTGGCTGTTAATTAGTGGCAGATGTCGGAGTTAATGAAAGACTGTGATGTATTTGACCCAGCTCTGTGCCTGACTCAGCAAACGCCATCGGCAAAAACTGTCCCTCCTCTGTTCTGCACCAGCCCTCTCCCACTCTTTACCGCTCGGCTCTACCGACCTACCTCCCTCTATCTCTCTCTGTTTTCATCACACTCTCCATTTCTTTTTCTCTCACTGTATTTTCCCCTCCCTCGCTCTTTTTTCTCTTTTCCCTCATTCGTTCCCTAAAGTGATGTTTTGACTGGCCCTGGTCCCCTAGACTTTTGGAATGGTTCTTTTAACGGTGGCTCCGGCTCAGGGCCTGGCTCTGCACAAAGGTCTTATGTGAGCAACTGACAGCACTAAAACAGAAGAAAATGTCTTCTTAATAAATATAATCAATACTGTATGTGAATTATACACTGTAAACATAAGTCATATGATTAGTAATTCTGAGTTTGTGCCGCTGTGAGGCAAAGGAAACTACTTACAGTTTATCGTCAGCTTTTCTGCATTGGCTTTGGAGAATATTAGATGCATTATGCACTGGAAATGTAATATAATATATCATATTTTATTGAAGTGCTTTGCGTGGATAAACTCCAAAATTTTCTCGAGGCGAGGCAAGTTTATTTGTAGAGCACAATTCAGTGCTTTACACATTTAAATCACAAAACAGATAAGGACATAAAAGAGAAGAGTGCAAATAAAATCTGTTCAGTCATATGCACAGCTAAACAAAACTGTTTTTAGCCTAGATTAAAGAAAAATGTCAGAGTAGAGGTCTCACATCTTCAGGAATGAAACACAGATTTAGTCCTGACTCTGGCACCAGCAGGAGGCCGGTCCATGTTTAGTCCTGACTCTGGGCACCAGCAGGAGGCCGGTCCATGTTGAGTCCTCAGAGTCCGAGATGGTTCATATGGCACTAACATGTCTGAGATGTACTTTGGTGCTAGGCCATGGAGAGACTTGAATACAAGCAGAGCTGCTTTGAAGTCTATTCTCTGAGCCACAGGGAGCCAGTGCAGAGACCTGAGCACAGGACTAATGTGATCGTACTTCCTGGTTCTAGTCAGGACCCGAGCAGCAGCGTTCTGGATGTACTGCAGCTGTTTTACAGCTCGTTTGGAGAGGCCAGTGAGCAGGCCGTCTAATCTACTAATTGGAGATATATAATACATTGATTTTGTTATTGATTTGTCGTGGCTGCTAAAGTTCAAGTCTGAGTCCATTATTACCCCCAGATTTCTAACTTGGTTTGTAGGTTTCAGAGCTCTGGAGGTGACTGTTAACACTTTCTCTTTGTTTCTGTGGGCCAAAGATGATGATTTCAGTCTTGTCTGAGTTCAAGTTGAACAGAAGGGGTCCCAGGGTTGACCCTTGGGGCACCCCACAGGTCAGGGGCATGTGGTCTGAGACATATAGTAATTATCAATTTCAACAAAGTAGATACTGTCTTCCAAATAGGACTTAAACCAATTTAGGGCAGTGCCAGTGATGCCCACCCAGTCCTCTAGTGCAGTGGTTCTCAAACGTTTCAGCTCTGGGGAACCCCTATACGTACTATCCCTAAGCAGAGGCATCCTTATATTTTACATTCAATTTCACTTTATAGGCTCCCCCTTTTGAGGTTGACATTGGGCGATAAGTTCTAGTTTTAAAGCATTTATTCTTGTCCTCCTGCATGATGATTAAACTAGCCCAGTTCATTTTAAATACTTTTAATATTATGTAAATCACATACACAGAATTTCACTGATGCAATTGGTGTCTCATTATTTTTAATCTACCAATTTAGAATTCTGCCAACCAAGCAATTTTAATTTGGCAATGATTTGAAAATATATTGGCAATATCAAACAAATAAGAAGCCTTAATAATCTTAAAAACAGTATATTAGGTTTTGCTAACCGCTAATATAACTGTAAAGCAGGACGACTGATCTGCTCCAGGCCTCTGTGTCTGTCCTGCTCTGCTCCTGTCTGTTCCTCTCTCTTTCAGGACAATCACAGTCACTGTACAGGAAGCAGCTTATGTGCCTTCTGTTCATATTCAAGGCAAATATCACTGATTAAGAACACAGCGGGTGGTATTTCCGACAAAAAAATGATACAAATCTAAATAAATAAGGAAGCAGCTGGAGCAAGAAAGGAAAGCGTCTGCATTCTTCAGTAACAGGAACATGAACTCCAAAACTTGCCTTGCCTTTCAAACGTGTGCTAGTTTTGTTTTGCTTACCATGTCGGCTCAACATTTAAGTTAGCGCCGGGAATATGGCGGTTTATTATAAGATCAAGTCAGTGCTCGGTGAGAAATTAGTATTTTACAATTTATATCTGCTTTTTGTCGTCTTGTTTTCACCTGAGTTTGCGTTCTGTCTTGCCATCTTAACCAAACGTGTAGCATTCTTTAGCTCCTTTAGCGAAGGAGGAGCAGCAAAGTAAGCCAGAGCACTTTGGAAGCCACACCGCGCTGGGTCCGCTCAGGGTCCGCTCAGGGTCCGCTCAGGGTCCGCTCAGGGTCCGCTCAGGGTCCGCTCAAGGTCCGCTCAGGGTCCGCTCAGGGTCCACTTTGTGTCGCTTAAACGCGCCGCTACTGTTCACTTAAAACAGTGGGAACACAAACAAGCTTTTAGTCTCTTTCTACCCCTCTCTCGCTCTCTCTGTCTCTCTGTTCTCTTCTCTTCTCTCTTGCCTCTTCTTTCATCATCTCAAAACCTCTCTTTTTCTTCTCTCTCCCCCTTTCTCTGTCCTTCTTCTTTCTCTTCCTCTATGTTGGCCTTTCTCCCACTCTTTCTCCCTCCCCTCATTTGCTCTCTCTCTCTCCTCCTCTCCACTCTCTTTCCTCCTCCTCCTCCTCCTCCTCCTCCTCCTCCGCTCTTCTTTCCCTCGTTCTCTCTCCTCGGGGTATACTGTACGTGTCCAGCAGATGGACTCAGCTCAGTTGAAATGGGGCAGCTGTGTCTGTCGTTGCCTCTAGCCTAAAACATTGCACACTCACTGGCAGAACACCACCCACTGCCCAGACTGAGCAGTGCGGCTTCACTCGGTCCATTCATGGGTTTCCACTTCCTGTTTAGAGGCAACGTTTCGAGGCCTTTTGCCCATTCATTTTTCTGAATCCCACTGAAGGCCATATTAACGTCCATATTAGGTCTTGGTCTTGGTCCACCATCTTTTACTTCTGACTGCTACTGACCCGCACTTCGGTTGTGATTGCATTTCCGATATGATATAAATGAGGTGGATTTGTGTAAAAAGTCCAATGCACCCTTTCTCTGAGAGGCTGGAAAAACAGTTTTGTCGTCTGTATAGAACTTGTGCCTTATGCAAAATCACACAACCGGAAAAAGGGCCACAGATAAAAGCGGCGCCCGCGGCAACTTCCTGGTTGGAAGGTGAATAACGAGGAGCCTATACAGTCGGCGACACTTCGTAGTGGGGGGCGTGGTCTGGCGTGGGTGAAAACTCTCTGTTGATTAAATGGGAAACACAAACATTTCCAACTTTAAGACGTTTCCTGGCGAATTATGAGTATTTTAAATGCAACTAATTCAACTCTGGTCACAATTTAGTCTTCATGGAGGTTGTTGAGCTGGCGTTACCACATAAAGTTAACTCATTGTTCTGTAGATATAATACAGCAGGCGTGACTAGCACTGTGGTGTCATTTAGCCCACTGTCGTTAGCATTCTTAGATTTTTATTCAAAATTGGACTGGTAGACATCTTTATTCTTCTTTGTAGTTCTGTGTCTGCATTTGGCACAATATATATCAGGGCTTTTCAACTTAATTTTCCAGAGGGCCAAGATTCTCTGGGGGCCGTGGTTTCTGGGCAGGATAGACTACTAACCAGGTCAGAACCAAGACTAACCCAGAATTAAATGAGGACTAAGCCTGCACCAAACCAGGTTTAAACTAGTATTAACCCAGAATTAACTCAGAAAAACAAGAAAAAATTAATGTTTTAATGTTTGGGAGATGGGTCGTGGGCCGGATCAGAACGTTTGGCGGGCCAGAGCTTGCCCCCGGGCCTTAAGTTGAATAACCCTGATATATATGATATAGTCTGAATTTTCTCTTGTCTTCCACGTTCCCCCACAGAAGTCTGTAAGTGAGTGTTCCCTCGGATGCTGAGTGTATTTATTGTCATTTGAGATGGAAAAGATCAGAGTTTGGCGGTCAAGTTGTCAAAAAATGTACTTTTGACTTCTGAGTATCTTCTGAGTATCTTTCTAACAAAGAATTGTATTTTAACGTTCAATCTGAAATTCCCCAAATAAATTTCTTGTGACTTTAAGATAACAATTGCTGTTTTTTAACAAACATTTTGTATTTGTGCTGACAGATAAGACATTGAAGTTTGTATCGTTTTTTCTAAAATGTCTGTAAATAGTTTCAGTATTTACATAACTATTAATAAACCAGCTCAAAACGTCTGCATTTTGACAGTTAAAGGCAGATTCTATCACAGAATTATGACTTTCCCAATAGCTCAATATTAAACTGTGGCCAGCAAATACGATGATTAAAAGTACAATTTATTCGAGTAAAAGTAGCGGTATGTTCCTCTGACAAAGACCAATAATACATGCAAATATTAACTACTACATTGAGTTTACTTTAAGTTGAAGTTGCCTTTGTCTTTCAACCAATCACCTTGCAAGCTCCGCCTCATCTCCACCGCAGCAGCAGAACCATCAGTCACCTCAGCTTATGCATCTCCCCATGGTCTAAGCGTCAAGTGTATCTACGCAATAAAGTACTACACAGGGCCGTGTATAATTGCTCATAAATAAATGTAGTTCTAAGCAGTTTTGTTTATATCTGAAGGTGCAGGTGTAGGTTATAGGTTATAGGTTATATAATTATGATTTTTAAAAGACTGAGGCGCCACATTGAGTTGTTTTATGTATTCCTGCACGTGTACAAATGCAGTCTAGTGCCGTTCGAGTGGAAAGCAGATGTGCGCTTCGTGTGAGCAGCATCGCCAGTTCGAATCCGGCTCTCGACAATTTGCTGCAATGTCATACCCTCTCGCGTCCCTATTTCACGCTATACTGTCCTGTCTGATGAAGGCGAGGGGCCAAAGAAACAAAGAAAAAATTGTAAAATGCAATTACATTTCTTGTACCTCTTTAAAGGTTGTTGCTTTTCTTTTGGAGGGTTAGCCACCTGCTTGTCTCAATATATTTACCAACATTTAGGAACAAGTATTAATTTAAATTTAAAAATAATGTATTTACTTTTTTTTTTACATTGCGATTTCCCCCCAAAAAATATTAAATGTATCCTGGTATCTTGCAAATAGCAAATATTATGCAAATATTTAGTTCAAAGTTTAATCTACATAGTTCTACCTTACATATACCTCTGGAGGAGTTTGCATGTGCTTCAATAATATATTTTTCACTTTGAATTGTAGCAATAAAACATGATGTAAAACGACATTGTTGTGTTATTTTGTCACTTCCCTGAAGGCGGACATGGTGTTCTATCGTTCCCTTTGCCCCTAATGGCTCCTGTACTGTATGTGTCATCTCCATCAGTGGTGCATGGCAGAGGAACTGAGGTGGGAATGGAGCTCTGCCAGTGTGAAAGCTGCAGGCTAAGTGATGTCTGGTAGAATCAAAAATCTCTATTATTCTCATGTTTCCAGATAAGGACTAAACCAGTACTAAACCGGGACCAAAAGAACCGTGACCAGGGTTAAACCACGACTAAATAAGGGTTTCAAATCTGAACTCGGATGAATAGAATTTAACCAGGTCTTAGACCAAACCAACCAAGGCCAGAGGGACCAAAATGTTGTGCGAATAGTACATGAAATGTAAAGTGACACAGTGTAGGATTTTTTATTGCCTAAGTCTCCCAGTCAGGTGTGCAGAATCCACTCAGTAATTAACATGAACTAAACTATACTAAAAAGTGCACGGCAGCATATGGATGTCCTACCTCAAAGATGCTCTAGTACCATATCATACAGAGCACTTCGCTCTCAAAATGCTGGACTTCTGGTGGTCCATAGGGTCTCTAAAAGCACAGTAAGAGGTAGAGCGTTTTGCTACCAAGCTCCTGTGTTGTGGAATCAGCTCCTGTCCATGTTAAAGAGGCCGACACAGTTTCTTCATGTAAGAACAGGCTTAAAACGTTTTTCTTTTAAATAGTTAATGGTCAGGACAGTCAGGACAGTTGGAGCACTATCCTCTGCTTCCTCCTACTTTCCCTGCCAACATTTAATATTTTACTTCACCTGTGTCTGTTCATTGCTGTTCACATGTTGTCCACGCCCCTCTTGGGGGTGCTACTGTTTCAGATGTTGCTCCAGTTATGACTGAACCTTAGAGGATCCTGATAACAATGCCTGTAGCTACTGTTTTTAACCTTGTTTAGACTACTTGGGGTTACACTCCCCAACATGACATTTGAATGCCATATTTACACAATAATATAATAGATCGTAATATGGGTACCTACGGCTAATTCTAGATATATATTTACAAAAAGATAAATCATGCCAGTGTAAAACAAAAGGGTTTATACGGTTGGAGTTAGTTTTGTATACAGTGTGAAAGCTCGGGAGTGAGTCATTGGCAGGACAGACATACACAGGCCCATTGATCAAAGGAGCTCCAGCGTGTCCAAGGCTGTGGTTATTAACACATAGATCCAGTCCAGTGTCTGCGGAGGGCAAAGATGACATTCACTTCAACTCAATTTGTCACCCGAAGAGCGGCAGACTTTGCAAAATAAGTGCATAACTAAAACAATACACATAAAACTTAGTGCCAATAGGTGGACAGGAAAAAGTCACAGCCTTGACTTTGTTAGAATGGCATAATTTATGATACTCAAAACAGCATTGTATGTGTGTTCTCAAAATTACAAAACATAATGAAACAATGCGAAGGCTGATTGAAACAGGCTCATTCTGGTGCAGGAGGTTGAGAGTTTAATTTATAAGAAGAAAACATGTGAATTGTCTAACAATTTTAATACAAATACAACAGCATTTTTAAAGTGTCTGTGTCTGATTGGAATTTTGAACCTGGAGTGACAGTCACAGGTAGCCCACGTGGCACTAATCAATATAGATCTCTGATTGGATAAACTGGCATGCAACTGTTGCTGAAAAAAAAAAAAAAAAAAAGACATATATGTTAAATTGATGTTAAATCATCATCATCATCATCATCATCATCATCATCATCATCATCATCATAAATCTAAATAAGTCTAAATAAATAAATCAAAATAAATAAATACAATTATATTAATGTTAAATTGATTATTAATATGCACTGTCCTTGAAATAAATGAATACAAAAATTGCTTTCTAATTGTTCTCATCCATCAAAATGCCTTTTAAAATGTAATGGCAAATATATCATTCAGTCGCAACTAGCTGTTTTAACATTACTGTGATGAGTAAAGGGTGTAAAATGTTTGTATGGTTGTACACCCTTCTTGTCAATAGTGATGGGTGATTTGTTTTGATCTGATAGCATGTAATATTATGGCAAGTATAGCACTGTTAATACCAATGAGTTTTGTATTAAAATGCATTGAAACTCCCCGGTATTAGCGGCTCATCATCATCTTCACTCCAGACAGGTTTAAAAAAAAAAAGAAATTGGTGGACTTTGGGTACAATTTTAATTCACATTTTAATTGGGAAATTCTGATAAATGGAACGTATAATGATGTTTATTCAGTCACATTCACTGTACCTTTATCTTTTTTTCTAACTTTACTTCTCTAACTAGTTTTCAGACTGCTATTTGAGTAACTTCTTCTCCTTCAGGCATGTTTTACTTTTTCAAAATTGTGTGGTCTGTCCTTTGAAAATATCAGATTCGGGAGTCTTACACAACATTTGAAAAGAGGGCGGCTCAGGTGAAATCCAGACCACAGCCTCGGTTACAGACACACTGCGCATCTGTATTTCCTCTTGTTGACTTAGCTTTAGTCTGTTCTCCCTGAAGACGCTCAGAGCTGATTGTCATTGATTAGAGAAACTGACTCATGTTTTAAACCAGGAGCAGGTCATTAATGCTAACACAAACCAATCAGCTGGATATTTTTAGACGCCCAATGGACCAGATAAAAAGAAACAGTGAATGCAGCTCGGTGCACCCAGAATAAACTCACTTATCATGTTTTATTTTACTTCTACTGCAATAAATCTCATGCGAGCATGTTTGGTACATTTGCTTAGTGACCGATTTCAAGTCTAAAAGTCTTGACAGACTGAGACAGTAATGTAGTTTTGTTTGACCCAATCTGAAATGGACTTCTCACCAACACATTGTATGCTGCAATAACTGCAATACTGTGACACGTAAAGTTATGAATGTATTTCAAAATGATGTGAGAATAACTTGTGAATGCAATGTTAAAGTGAAAAACATATTGTGTATTGGGTGTTGGCCAAAATGTGGGCGTTATATAGCGGTTGTGCAGATTACATCACAAGAGTCAAGATTTTAGCAGTGAGTGGCAAAATTGTCAAACGTCTCAATGGTGAGTAATGAAATTAGCTCCTGAGCTCAAAACACATCTAAAATGTGAAAAAGCTGCTAGAGTCTTTAACAGATATAAAAGTCTGCTGAATATTTACTTTGTACCTGACATCAACGAAAAGACAATCATGTAAACAGTTGTAGAAAAGCAGATAAACAACAGGAACACGTCAGCTACACTCGCATTTCTCACTGATACAGACTTAAGGATCACACACAATTGAACCGATCACCTTTCTGTTCTTATATAAGATGTGTCTGCGTCTCTGTGGTTAGGACATTCATTGTTGGGGGGTGAGTTGAAGCGTCCTTTATTTCCTGCTGCCGTGAGCTAGCAAGCTAGCTTGAAAGTACTCAACCACTATATAGTCCTGCCCTATTCAGCGGACTTTATAGTGCACTCACTCACGAAGCGTTTCGGACAATGAGCTCATTACTTTCTCCTTACCGCGGCAGATAAAAATGCAATTCTGTAATTAATTTTGGTCAAGTACGTCTGACACACAAATATTTATAAATTAATCATCATCATACATGTTTTATTCTAAATGGATTGCACGTTAAACTGCAAACTGACTGGATTGTTCAACTTTTTGCCTGTGACCGTGTGATCTTTGTACAGCTCAAGCTAAGGTAAACGGTTAACGCTAGCAGCTTCACGGCTAACGCTAGCAGCTTCACGGCTAACGCTAGCTGCTTCACGGCTAACGCTAGCAGCTTCACGGCTAACGCTAGCAGCTTCACAGCTAATTTTATTTATTCAGGAGTGTTTTACGCATCGACAGTGCTCTTCATCGGCTTTCATTCAGTCGTGTTGGACGCTACTTTTCCAAGTGCGTTCCAGGGATATTTTGAGTGCACTTTTTCAGCTGCTGGACATTCAGACACTACAAAATGGCATGTATAGGGAATAGAACAGCCTAGTTTCCATTTTGCCGTTTAAAGTTAATTTGAGTGTGACAAGAGCTCCACAGATGATGGGGGAAAAAAGTAAAGAAACGCATTTTGTCTGTTTGTCTGCATTTTGTCTGCCCATTATTCAGAATGTTGAGAGGTGCTTTTTAACAAAAATGATTTAAATGCATAACCTCTATATCATCCCTGGACCCAATGCATCAAATATACTTCATCACTGTAGCATGAGGTGACTTTTATGGATGGGCAAGCAGACTTGGGGAGTTCATCAATATTTAGTGGATAACATTTGCACACAAAAGTAAAAAAACAAAACTAACCTGCAGGGTGAAATCCAAACTCTGGTCTCCCACATGAAGGCCTGTCCTACTGTGCTACACTCCCATACCTGTACAAATACTGAATGGAGTAAATAGCTTCACATCGCCGATCAATTCACTACACAAATTAGCGCTCAATGACTGCCTGTATTTCTAACTAACGTCTAATTATTAGAAACGTGAACAGAGCCTTAGCTACAAACAAAGACTTGTCTCTATAAGATAGATTTTAAGTCCATTTGTTCAAACTCGCTGCTGCTGCTGTTGCTTGGCTTCTCCTCTGCACATGCTCAGTATGGGCAAAACCTGCAAACATTCTTGATTCCCACACAGGTTTATTCAGCGTGGTTTGAGCATAGATCCAAGGCTTTGAGGTTGTGTGGTCCTCAGAGCGCTTGTGCAGACCTCTAAAAGAAGCTGCTGTCTGCTCTGGTTCTAAAAGCTCATTTTAGAGAGCGGAGCATGAACGGGCCTCTGAACACGGCAACAGACTGAGCCGCTGTGGGAGAAGAAGAATCAAGCTTCCCACAGTACTGCTCAATTGCCTGTAGAGGCCAGTAAAATAAACCATAACTTCAGCCAAGCTTCAGCAGCAGAAGTGAGGGGAAAACGGACTTATTTGGATATGTATTGGAACAATTTAAGTTGTTTAAATTTAAGTATAGTTGTGACACACGGTAATTTTAGATTTTATTGGTCAATCACTACTTGTCTTGATTGATTTGTCTATTTTTGTGATTGTTACCGCATGGACGTGGTGTCAAAAATGAGTTCAAATTGGTCCATGGTCACATTGATAGACCTCCTTGTGTTGATCCGGAGCTTCACATCTCATTGTTCGAAGTCCTTGGATCTATGTCAGCTAAATTTGTCACTCCTAAAAACCTCTTTCCTTAATTTATGACCCAGAGTAACACATTGCAATCCTAGCACCACGACGCAAACTGGACATCCATCAGCTCTATATGGGACAGTCCATCCAAGAAGCCCACATCACAGAGCGTCTTGGCGGGTGAAAAACCTGCAAAAGAGGAGGTCCCTCAACGTAATTAAGTTGTCCAAGACAAGCCCAGGAAGCGGCTAGTTTATTGTTTTATTGATGGATGGGGAAAAATTGTCAGAGCTTTTCTTCTTGCCAGCACAAAGGGTCAAAGGTGAATGTCATAAGTACTACATTACAGTATATCTGGAGAAGGCAGGCAAACAATGTCAGATGAGCGATGTGGTTGTTATGTGAGGCAGCTGAGTGAAAGATGTCCTTTGTATGACCTTCTTTATTGGCATTCTGTTCATCCACACCCTTGAGTTCCACCTATAAGTGTACCATCTAATGATAATAACTCTTATATAACACATTTCTCGACACTCAGAGCGGCTTTTCAATTTCACGTACACGCCAGTCTGATCCTAAAAAGCTACACTGACAAAAATCCCAAGGTGGGCAAGTCGGTGAACAGTTTTGACCTTCAAAAATGACATAAATTGAACCGACAAAATTGCTTTTCATTGTGTAGGTTGTTGAGAATAATATTGTTTAATTTATTGCATTTATGGTACAGGTTATGCATTCTTTGTCTTGTTATTGGCTTTTAAACATGCTCGTTTTAGAACTTAAAATAATGTATGTATTGAAAACCACACACATGATTCCTAAAGGCGTTCTTTCTTTGGTTTTAGAGCCCCATCTACAGGCAGCGAAGGGAATTACCAACGCCATGTTAATGCAGGCACGCAGTTGTGTAATGTAACGTGATTTGCAGAAATACTTGAGTTTGTCAATGTTTTATGGACTTAAAAACAGCAAAAGAGTCTTTTTGTGAGGCTCAGAGAAGATGAGCTCGTAAACAGGACTAATGAAACAAGCATGTATGAATGTATGTATGACTCCAGGGATGTTTTTGATGGGGAAACATTGGTAAAAGTAATTTAAAAAAAAGTACATTTTGCATAATATGTTGGTCTGAGCTTGTGCAGTTTAAGCAAAGTTTTTTGAAAAGAAGAATAAAGTAGAACCATAAAAGCAGCTGTGCAATGAGTATTTGTTTTGGCTCTAGTTGAGAGAAGATGATCAGGCTGAAGAGGGTGCTGGTTCCGTTGCCGCGGTGAGTAAAGGGCACTGAAGCATTGTCTTGAAAGACGAGTGAGAGACGATTTCTATGGCTTGAGAGATGTTCGGCTTGAGAGGCAAATGCCGTGGCAACAAACAGGTGACCGAGGAAATGCCTTCTGCCACTTAAGGACAAAAGTGCCAGCCTTCTGCTTGTATAAAAGTACGCCACAGAAACGCATGAACTCGCTTGAACTTTATGGTCTGCAAAAAGAAACATTTGTGAAAACCCATTCATCATCGTGCCAAAAGAAAGTTATTAATCCAGAAATGATTTGAGTGAGAGTTATTAAAAGTCTCTTCATATTCAATAATAGCCTATTTACCAAGAGCAGTTCACAGGAATTAATCAAGTTCTCTAATAAGACGGTGCATTTTAATTACTTAACTCAAAAATCTTATCTCCTCGGGGATATTTCAAAATAATTGCTTCAAAAACACTGAATGCATATCAGTGTTACTTTGAAAAATTGTAAACCTAGATTTGGGTGATAATGCTGTCTCATCTTTAAAATCACATCAACAAACAACTTTGATTAATTGCAGTTTTTATCCCGTTACTCTTAAGAAACATTTGATCGTATCTATCTCTATTTAGCGCATTATTATTGTAGGAGTAATAGGGTAGTAGGGTAATAGGAGTAGTAGTTGTTGTAGTAGTAGTAGTAGTAGTAGTAGTAGTAGGAGTAGGAGTAGTAGTAGAAGTAGTAGTAGGTCAAAGGCTTGCATTTACATACCTGGTTGAATATTACTCCAATACAAGTTAAAGTAATTCAGTCAAATTATTACTCAAGTGAAAAGTCTGAAGGTGATTGTATGTCTAATAGTCTATAGCTTATATAATGAACGTACTTCAGCGCTATAGTTTAATCACTTTCTAATCAGATCTATGCAGTATTTGTTAATATAAAACTGCTATATATTAAATGTATTAAAAAAACCTTCAGAAATAACCACCTTAAGGTTGTATTATAGACATCAAATCCCTACATATTTACACGTTCAAAGTGGGTTTGGGGCATGGGGGCACCCCTTAGAACACCCAATTGCCAAGCAGCTGCCATAAGTAGTATAGTATATGTTACTGATACCATAGTAAAAGCATGCAAAAAACTAAACTAAAACATGTTTTGATTACCTGCACTTTTCAATAGACAGTTATAGGACTTTACTTGGACGTCACCCCTGACAAAGGCCTGCCGCCAAAACATGTCAGGTAAATGAGGTTTGTTTGTACACCACTATCATATTAAAAGAAAAGTGAATATGTAATACTTGGAGTTGTATTTAGCTACTTTTACACTCAAGGTCAAAACTTGTTCACAACAAACACATTGCTCTATTAGCATAGCAGTCGTGTTGCCGAGGGGCTTAATTTCTTAATTGTTTTCATTGCTCATTCCCATTGCTGGCAGAGTGCTTGCACCTAAATAGCTCGTTGGAAACAGAGATGGATTTTGTAAAGTGTGTTTTCCAAATGTTGATAGTATTTAAAGTTATCCCAAAGTGACCCAAAGCATGTTTAAAAGCCAATTAAAGCCATAAGAAGGCATAATAAGTCCACTTTAATGCGTGTCTCAGCACTTTCCGTTTATCCCTGCTTGGAATTTGCACAAAATAAACTCTTAGTGACTCCTAGAGGTTGATAAAATAACACAACTTCCAAACTCTTAAGATTCTTGGATCGTGGATGTGTGGTAACGTTTTGCACCCCTCTGCAGATGAGATCTCCGTCTCTGGCTCGCAGCTCCATATACTCTGTCATGGATAAACAAAGAAGGCTCATAAATCACACACACTCTGAATGACAGCTGATCCAGAAACTGTTTAAAACCAGACAGAGCGAGGATTTCTGGGACAATTGAACCCAAGGGAAGCTACTGCAAGAGAATTAAAGGTATGCAAAAAAAAAAGAACTATGGTGCGTTCTTGGTTATTTTGAAGGTTGGTAGTTACAGCTCTTTTTTTTCTTAAAGGGCCTGAACCTTATTTTGAACCACGAGTGAAGAACATGGAAGAAACTGTTTGGGATTGGGTCACAGGCCGTTGTTTTTGTGTGTATTTTTCATCCAGCGGTGGCACTGATGGATATAATTATATGTCCAGCAAAAGGCCTTTTACTGTAAATAGACAATATCATCCAGTCTATTTTCCCCCCACAAATAGCGGCTTTTACAACACACTGTATTTGGTAAAAGGTAGTGATGGGCAACGCCAGTGACTTTTGTGTAGATCTGATTCCAAGTAATGTTAGGGCAAGTGTTGAAACTACTGATCCAATATTGATACCATTGAGTTGGGAGTGGAATGGAGGATCACAAAATCACATGTCTGGGGGGAATTTTGTTGGAAAAATGGATCAAATTTTTTCATAACACCGCGTCAAAGTGCCCATTACTCACAGGGAAACGCAAACTGTTGGAGAAACGGTGGCACCAGGAGGCAAACCGCTACCACGAGTTTTAGGACCGCCCTGTTGCTCAGAAATATTGAACTGAAATCAGTTTTTGATGTTACCATTCCATTCGATTTCAGAACTATGTGTTTGGGCCTCAAAACTCCTGCCATAGACACAACAGATGAACATCTTTGGAATGTAATTTTGGCAGCAGGAAAAAAAAGCGATCACAAGGAAATGGATGACAAAACGCCCCCGACGATCGAGGACTGTACCGACACTATAACAGACATTAGACGTATGGAAAAAATTACTTTCACACTCGATTTGAAAATGGACACATTTGAAAAATCTGGGGCGAGATGAGATGTTGGACTTGTAATGCTGTAACTTTATTTATGTTTTATCATATCATGCCATTATTATTATTTTTCATGATTTGTATTATTATTATTTTTGTTATTATGTTTCATGTATTATTAAATTGAAAAAAGATATATATATTTAAAATAATAATAATAATGCATTGAAACTCTGCTAAAAATACAATAAAAGTGCAGTTAAAGTAAGATAAAACCAATGGATTTAAAACATCATTAAAATGTATACGTTTCAATATCTCCATCAGTATTGCTATATATTAATCTATATATTTGTCTTTGTATTGATCTGCCCAACACTGTGGTAAAAGGTGCTTTCATAAACTATAAGACATAATAGTCCAGCGCAGGTCTTTTAAAGCAGCAGTGAATCAGTGGTTAGAGCGTTGGGCCACGTTCCCAAAGGTCGGTGGTTGCCTTCACCTTGCCCGTTTCAGAATGCCGTGTCTGAGCGAGTGATTGGTGGTGGTCCGAGGGTCGGCACGCGCAGATTGACAGCCGCACTTCAGCCCGTTTAGCCCAGGTCTCACCACCGGAGTGAGGTGAAGGAATAATGCCTCAAATTCAAACTCCATTTTTCATTTCTTAAAGGTGCATGGTGCTGGTCCGCGGGTCAAATCGAGAGGCGAGTGCGCTCACGGAAAGAGGTAGAAGAAGATGTTTTTTTTTTTTTTGTTTTTTTTTTTTTTGCAATAACAAAATAATAAATACAAGATTGCGAAGTTTTATGCCACACTGTAGAATAAACAATTAAACTTCAACTGGGTGGTCATTCTTGGGACGATGCACTCCAAGGAAGAAAGGTGGAGAATATGAATGAAATGTGGAACTCTTCTTGTGCTTTATAATGAGTTTGGGGAGAGTCCAGGAGCGGAGTGGGGGTGAACTCTGGCCTGTTTAAAATGACTCGTCTATCAGTGAAATTCTCAAACTTTTAAGACTCCTTCGCTGTAAGTCTATAATGAGGCGACCGGGAGATGGATGAGAGCGAAAAGTCAAAAATTTAAATAAAACAGAAGACGCTTAACAATACTGTCGTGGAAATTCATCATCTCCTGTCTCTTACTGTCCCGGGTCACGGGAGGCTGGACAAGAACCGCTAGACCAGACAAATCACGAGACTGTGTCCGCGAGAATGAGACCGGTTTTTGACATCATTTAATACGTTAATGTTGTAGTCACAGTTGCCCTGAAGCAGACTGACAGAAGCGAGGCTGCCAATCTGTGCCATCGGCCCCACAGACCACCACCAATCATTTACACACACGCACACCAGATTCATACAAGGCAATGTGGGTGAATTGTCTTGCCTAAGGACACAACGACAGTCTCCGCCAGAGTCACTGGCGCCCCACTGTGGCACCTGGTGTTCACAGCGGTCTTAAATAAAGTACTAGCCAGGCCTGTCTTGCGTAGCTTCTGGGCATGGACAAGCAGAAATAAATGTCCAATCATTTATAATACATTAACTCTGTTCAGTGCAGCGCTACAACAATCTGCCTTCAATGTTTAAAAGAAAAAGAACGAAAAAAAACATGTTATTACTTTGTTCCAAATATTGATAGTTCGGCCCATCACGAGGCTGAACATGGGTACACTCTTGAAAATATTACGTGGTCAAAAAAGTGAGTGAATTTTACACAGGTCATTTGTATTATTTAATCAGCAATGCAGTACATTTTAATCAACTTACTTTCAGGTCTTTAGTAATCCTAAAGTTGTTCTTTTCTCTTGAGTCTTCTGGGCCACCATACTTTCTGTGGAATCACTTGTGCATATTTATTCCTGGCTCACCGCAACTTTTAAGCACCTCACAAGCTCATGCACATATTGATTCAGACAGGCCTGAGATGGTTTTCTGTTTTTTTGTTTTTTTCCTTCCACATAAACATCACTAAGTCTAAAAATAGCTTGAGTTCCTTTTCCTGGACCTTATCGACAAAAACACAGCAGTGAGAAACACATTAGTTTCTCATTTCAAATGGACCAGAGGAAGCCAAAACTGTCCAATTGAATGTTTTGAAGTAATTACATGCCCTTGAGTTAATTTGAAATCTAAAAGAGACGAATGCAAAACTAACTTGATACAAAAAAAAAAGAAGAAAAAAAAGGACTATATAATAAAAACTGTTGGTCTTTTTTTTAGAATATAAATCAGGCGTTTCTCTCAGGTATTTGACAGGAAACCCATGAGGTGGCGTCATTGTTACCTCATCCGAAAACATAATCTCTTCACGTTTTAGAAGTTTTAGCGAATTTAATGTTTGACTTCTCATGCGTCTCGGCTGTTTTCTGGTCCGTGTCAGGCGTCAGGGCTCTCGCAGACCAAACAGTCCAAAAGTTCAGAACATCTTTCGGGCAGTCCAGTTTTTTTCTTTCAATGCTGCCGGCCCGACATAAAACGGCAGACCGATCTGAACGTCTTTCACAAACGTCTGAAACTCTGGCTGAAATCAGGCTGAATAATCAGTTGTTAGTATTGTCTACTACTACTACTACTTTTACTAATTTATAATGTTTTAAAAGCCCTCTATGGACAGGTGTTATATAATAAAATAACAATAAAATAAAATAAATAAATAAATAATGATAATGATATTAGTAATAATAATAATAAATAATAATAATAACAACAACAACAAAAATATATAATAATAATAATAATAATAATAATAATAATTATAATAATAATAAAAAAATAATAATAATAAACAAATGAATACCTACTCTCTCTTGGCTCCCTTTTAATATCCACATAACACTTTTCTCAGTGATGATATTTTGAAAGAACACTGTTTTTGCAACCTCTGACCACCCGATAGTCCATTCCCCTGTTCTTGTTTTTCGACACTTTGACACTGTTGTTCGGTGAGTCATAACGAGGTGGTCTCTGTGTCTGTCGGCGCAAAAGACCCAGCGACAAAGGGACAGCAAATGACAAAATCACCCAGCTCAAAGGAAAACATGATGAAAAGAAAAGCAACCGACCACGCCTGACGACACCCGTTCTGTCTTTTATTATGGACTCTAATCTGGAGCTATGGAAATAGAGCGTTAACGACCAAAAACTGTCAGTAAATGGTTGTTTGAGCAGATAAGATGCAGGAAAAGTACGAGAAGAAATGAGCCGATAAGAAGCAGAAAAAGTACGAGAAGAATAGACATTGAAGTGTGTATGCAGTGGTGAATTACTGTGTCATTTCATTTTGTACACGAATACAACTTCAGTATAGAAATAATTGTAGGACAGTATGAATCTAACCACACCCATCAATCCAGACAAATATATTTCTAATTGAACATATAAACACATTGCAATGGAGGGCCGCAAAATCTCATGTTTGGAAAGAATTCTGTTGGAAAAATTTTTTCAAAGTGCACATTATTCACAAACAAATACGAATAGTTGGAGAAAATGTGGCTGTCAAGTACCTCATAACTATTGTGTTTTTTGTGTCGCCGCTATTATTCATAAATACTGGACTGAGATTAATGAGGCACAGATTCCATTTGACTTCAACTCAAAGTATCTCGGGTGTGAAACTCCAACAAAAAAAGCTATAAGAAGGAGATGGATGACAGGACGGACTCGACTGTCAAAGACTGGACTGAAAATAACTGGACTTTTTAAAACTGGGAAGACTAACTTATGCACTGAATTTGAAAATAGATAAATTTGCCGGACGAATGGGACAAATGGGAAAAATGGAAACAATGGGACAAATTGAATACATGGGACAGATGGGACAGATAGGACAAATGGGACAGATGGGATGGATGGGACAAATGGGGGAAATGGGACAGATGGGACAAATGGGTCAGATGGGACAGATGGGACAAATGGGGGAAATGGGACAAATGGGTCAGATTGGTCAAATGGGACAGATGGGACAAATGGGTCAGATGGGTCAAATGGGTCAAATGGGTCAGATGGGACAAATGGAACAGATGGGACAAATGGGTCGGATGGGACAAATGGGTCAGATGGGTCAGATGGGTCAAATGGGTCAAATGGGACAAATGGAACAGATGGGACAAATGGGTCGGATGGGTCAAATGGGACAGATGGGTCAAATGGGACAGATGGGTCAAATGGGACAGATGGGACAAATGGGACAGATGAGACAAATGGGTCAGATGGGTCAGATGGGTCAAATGGGACAGATGGTACAAATGGGTCAGATGGGTCAAATGGGCCAGATGGGTCAAATGGGACAAATACAATAAGATAATTGGGTACAAAAGGGAACATTTGCCAGACTGACTTTCTACTTTCTGTTTTTGTGAAGTTGTTCTCTGTGTCTCGTTCTGTTTTCTATTTTGTATTTTGTTTGTCTTATATTCAAATAATGTCTCTTGTCTCCATGGAAATGTTATTGCTTTACCTGGAATGTTCCACCAAATGGCATTAAACTTTAGCTTATATTGATTGAATTACAGGTAAAATACTAATAAAAGATGCATTCTTACTTAGTTTGTGCTTAGTTTATCGCCCTACATTACAGGCAGGTGACCAAGAAAGTTACATGTTGCTCTTGTAACATAGCAACACAAGAAATACAATGTTGATTATTAGAAATTGCATTGTCTGTGTAATGGCAAAAATGCAATGTCAGCTTGCTAACTCTATGTTTAGTTTATGCAAATCAGTTTGAGCCTGTTAATTGCAAACATTAATCTTGAAGTATTCAATAATTGCTCTGCTAAATTAACATAGATTAATATAAAATGTATTAAAAGAATCTTCCTCACTTGCTACCTCATTTGTCAATTTCCAACGTGAAGTCAGAACAGTTAAATAAAAAATAAAAACCACTGAATTCCAAACTTCACTGTGAAAATGGCAGTGCGGCGTTCACATTTCAGACTGATAATGGAAATATTGGTGACACTTGGTTGACAGAAGGTGGGCCGAGGTGGGCCGTGGTCTTCAGCGAGGGAAAGTGGACGTTTGAGTGACACATGAACATCGGACTGAGCGGAAAGAGCTGGAACCTGTCACGGCTCGCTGACAAACGTGTACTGCAAACGTCGACGCGCGCTACTTTTCATTATGTCTACTTTAGCAAAGGGTTTTGTCATAACGTTGTCGCCGTTGCAGGATGGTTAGTGCGCTCGCCTCGCAACAGCATGGTCCTGGGTCCCATTCCTTTACCATGTTGGGTCTTGCGGAGTGTTTTTGTTGTATAAATGCAAATAAAAACACTCTTGTAAGAGTTTGGACGTTATAAAACATTTTAGGGTTCTCGCCAGTGGCACTGTGGTTAAGGCCGTTGCACTTGTTTGGTTGTTGCCACTGCGGTGTCCTGGGTCACGAGTGCACATTTGTATTAGTCATTTTGTTAATTTTATTTTATTTGAATATATTTTGTTCATACTATACATGAAAAAAGTATTTTTTTGTTAAATTGATGTAATCCCTCATTCGTCCAGGAGGGGTCCAAAGCACAAGCTATACTTAAGTAAATGTTTATGTATCAGAGCTTTAAAGGTATTTTTTGCAATAGATACTTTTCACGTTTGCTTCACTACACCTGAGAGCAGGTCCTGTATCTGTATTCTCTACTTCATGACATTTTTGAATTGGACTCAAAAGTAGAAATGACTTGACTTTTGACTGTTTGTTCACGGTCACATTCTGCCTAAAGGTGAGAAAACAAACATAAGCACATACAATTCACACACAAAATCAATTTGCATTTGCTGACAGAACGTTGGCACAGTTCTTTATCAAAATGATTTGACACTCAAAACTTTTCCAAATACGTATGAGATATATAAAAGAAATGATTACTTTTCCAAACTTTTATTTCATTTTTGTGTGTGATACATTTACTTTAATTTGTGTATTATTTTGCTCCTGTATCAGTAAATCAATACGTTTACTTTCAATCCAAAAGTCATTTTCAATCTAATGAAAATGGTTTGAGCGGCTGAATTTCCTTACGTTTTGCTATTAAAGAGAAATTGACTTTTTTCATCCGTCTTTTCAATCCGGTGCCTTGAATGTTGAAAAACCAACTCTTTCTCCACCTCTTGTCTTTGGATATCGTTTATGTTTCGACCTGACCATGGTGGAAAGTAACAGTAACAGTACAAGTAACAGTACTTAATGGCGTAGGTGTCTGTATTTTTATTTATTTTTTTACAGTATATTCTTTTTCTTTTACTTCACCACATTTGAGAGCAGTAAACTGTACTTTCTACTCCACTGCATTTTTTAAAACTAATTGAGCTGGTATTTTTAGCATGTTTGTGTTGTCATCCTGCCTAAAGGGTTTGAGCAAACAAAAATATACTTGAAACAAAAATATCTATTGATTTGCTTTATTCTGCTTCTCTGTTATTGACCAATGACTGTTTTATTGTTTGATTTTCTAGCTTTCTGCCGGCAAATACGACGCTTTTTTCCCCCAGCCCTGAGCAGAGATGACTTGACAAAACGACATTAAACTGATTTGAACCCGGTCCTGTCCCACTGCAGGTGCTGAAGGGCTGTAAGACGCTGTCCCTCTCCGTCTGCTCCATGGGGCGAATCCCCGGTGGCTACATCACCAACCACGTGTACAGCTGGGTGGATCCGCAGGGGCGCAGTGCGTCTCCCCCGCCCGACGAGGCCAACCAGAAGCACGCCAACGCTGCCAACGAGAGGACGGTAAGGCCAGAGCCACGTGGCGTAAGGTCTGAGGCGGCTGGATTTAGTGTACCTGGGTCATCCATTTATGGCCTCTCAAAATTTGAAAAACCTATTACTAAAAAAGGAAAACTGTATATTTTTATTTCCCTAAGTAATTTTCTTTTTCAGTGCCAAAGCAAAGTACAGTACAGAGTTACATTTGATAAAAGCGTTCTGTTTTTTGTTCGTCTTCTGCACCGCACCATGTGAACGCTTTGCCTTTGGTTTGGCCATTTTTAAAGACGACTTTTATTCCTGCTGAGATTTGACAATGGAGAATCTAAAAACTACCGCCCGCGATTCATCAGCGTAATAAAAATAGATACTTTAAGCTAACAGAAATGTGAGTGATGGACTACCAAAATTCGATTCGGATTTTCAAAGTGTGAAAGGAGAAAAAAGGTATTTAAATCATTACTAGAGTTAACAAACGCTTCGGCCCGTTGTGAGTGCTTTTTAGAGCAAATGTTTTCGGACCCTGAAGCACAGCGGGGTCTGACCTTTGCACTGCGACACGCTCTCGTCCCAAAACATATTCCTATCATTCCAACATTTACTCAATTATAAATACTTTTCTATAACAAGTTGCTACCAAAATTGTACTTAAGTAGAAGTAAAAAAGTACTTCTTCACACAATTTTAGCCACGTTTAAGATCGTTATTTTGTACAAAACTTTATCAATTAAAACTTAAAGCTGGATTAAGTGATATAAGTGGTGAGTATTTGTAGTTAGTTACTTTCCACTCTTATTTTTACTCTATGACGGTAAAAAATACATTTATTTATTTACAAGAATATAAGCTGCAATATGTAATTAAATAGGAGAATATTAACCAATAAGTTAACCAAATAAATCCTCTCTGAATCAAAATGAAAAAGCAATGATCAAACTTTGTCCGTGTCATTTCCCTGTCTTTTCGAGGCGCTGAAGTAAACTTTATGGACTCGCCGCTTCCTACGGTATAAAAATGTATCTTCTCCTCATCACGCATGGGATCAGAGCTGGCCTGGTGCAGATGATATCGATTCTCGTTTAGTCTTAAGACCCGCCGCCGAGTACTTTCTTCTCCTGGGATCGATGTGGAGCAGAGGACAAGGCCTGCGGGGAGAGCAAATCAATGTCACGGCCGCATCGCAGTCACAGGCGCACAAAACCACGTCTGCGTCCACCTACTGCAGTGCTTAAACCTGCACTATTAGCAGCTCCGGGCCCCAGCTACAGCGCCGCTTCCAGTCCTAATGGGATGATGCATAGAACAGCTTTCTGCACTCGACATTAGAGGGGCGGAGTGGCATTAAGTGTAGCAAATGTATGATAATAATAACGGCATTCGCATCGGAGCAATCTGAAACACTGTAACACTATTACAATGATTTAAGTGTTTTTATTCCATCGAGATACTTGCAGTAGTTCTGTCTGTGGTAGTAGTTGTGGTAGAAGTAGTAGCTAATAGTAATAATAAAGCATTCGTCTTATATTGTGCTTTTCCAGAGGTTGCGTTACAATTTGGTGCATTATTCATTCATTCCATGCTTGGTAAGACGTAAGGTGCTACTGTCACATGAGCGCGAGCCGTCAGCGCCTCCGAACACCACTTCAACAACCGCTATTATGGCTGGAAATGTAGTTTTTATTCTATTCATTGTGGTGAGGAAGGCTGCGATGAGAATTACACGGGCGAGATTAAAGAGCCACCGCACAAACGATTGTATCAACAACATGGCCTCTTCGTCTAAAAGACACGAATCACAGGTTTGAAGGAAGCGATGTTGCATTTTTTTCAACAGGGAGAAAGGACGGTTTGAAAGAGGAGCGAGTGAGGCAAAGAAAGAAAGAATAGTCCACAGCAGCCTTTTAACACCGTGGCAGAAATCGAACCTGTCTAATACTAATGAGACCCCAATAGGCCTTATCGACCCAAACTGTAAGAGTGAAACTGGCCGATTTGGTAAACAAATATAGGGCAAGTTTCAGTTGTAACCCCTCCGATTGGGCTGGACCAATCAGAGCTCAGGAGACTGTAAATAATCCTGCTCAAATCTTTTCCATCAGATTGAAAATGACTTTCAGCTGGATTTCTAAAACGGCGATGACTGCCTGTGGAACCTTTTGGAAGATAATGATGTGGCGTGTAAATATGCTAACAGTTGCTTTACTTTTCTGGGGTAACGCTTAGTCCGTTAAGACCTGAATTTGCTGAGCAGGAGACGTCTTTAAAGAGGGGGAAAGTTGCACTCTTTGCGTAAGGTTTTCTCCCACGCCGGACCACGCCGCCGCCGCCTGTGCCCATCACAGTAAAAGTAGTGGCAGAACTCGAAGCCGCAGCAGTAACGGAACTAGACGTAGCAGTAGAATGAAATGGTATTATTAGCAGAGCAGTCTATTATTGCTGACATTTGTTTTGACGTGTTAAAGACACCTAGAGGAGACTCACAAACATCCATTTCCGTTGGCGATCAGTGCCACTAACGGGAGAGCGTACACCAACAAGAGTCGGACAGTGACATTTTTGTTTTATTTCATCACCAAAACTGCAAACTTTGGTGCACTTTAGAGATTGGAGCTGGACCGCTGATGGATTGTTATTACTCGTTGTCAAATCTCGTGAACATATAAATAACAACCAGAGTTGGCGGCGTCTACAAACACCGAAATTACGTGTTTACGTGCCGTGTCATTAAAATGGATGAGACAGTTGCTTCACCTTTGTCTGAATCAGAATAATTTAGTGATGGCCACACAACAAGTTGGTGGAATTTGTTTTTTCGGTACAGAAAGGAACGGACCAAACAGGCAGGCAATACACATACAATATACACACAAAACACATACAAAGCACACACAAAACATATGCAATACACATACAATATACACACAAAACACATACAAAGCACACACAAAGCACAACAAAACAAGCAATACACATACATATTACACACAAAACACATACAAGCACAACAAAACATATGCCAATACACATACAATATACACACAAAACACATACAAAAGCACACACAAAACATATGCAATACACACACAAACACATACAATATACACCACAAAACATACAAAGCACACACAAAACATATGCATACACAATACATATACACACAAAACACATACAAAGCACACACAAAACATATGCAATACACAAACATAACACACAACAATAACACACAAAACATACAAAGCACACACCAAAACATATGCAATACACATACAATATACACACAAAACACATACAAGCACACACAAAACATATGCATACACATACAATATACACACAAAACACATACAAAGCACACCCAAAACATATGCAATACACATAACAATAACACACAAACACATACAAGACAACAACACAAAACATATGCAATACACATACAATATAACACAACAAAACATCAAAGCAACACACAGCAAACATATGCAAATACACAACAATATACACACAAAACACATACAAAGCACACACAAACATATATAATACACATTACAATATACACACAAAAACATACAAAGCACACACAAAACATATGCCAATACACATCACAACTATACACACAAAACACATACAAGCACACACAAAACATATAAATACACATACAATATACACACAAAACACAACAATATCACACACAACATACAATACAAACACACACAAAACACATACAAAGCACACAAAAAACATATACATACCACATACAATATAACAATCAAACACATACAATAGACACACACAAAACAAACAAATACACATACAAATACACACAACACACATACAAAGCACACACAAAAACATATGCAATACACATACAATACACCATACATATACACCACATACAAAGCCACAAAACACATACAAAGCACACACAAACAACAATACACATACAATAACACAACCAACATAACACACAAAACACATACAAAGACACAATACAATACACATACAATATACACACAAAACACAACAATATACACACAAAACACATACAAAGCACACACAAACAGACAATACACATACAATATTACACACAAAACACATACAATATACACACGTAAAACACATACAAGACACACACAAATACATATACAATAACACAATACAACGTATATACACACTATAAACACATACAAAGCCACACACAAAACATATGCAATACACATACATACACATACAATATTACACACAAAACACATTACAAGCACACGCAAACACATCAAAGCACACTCAAAACATAATACAATACACTACAATCATACACCAAACCACAGACACCAGCCACACAAAACCACATACAAAGCACAGGCACAAAAAACATATACAATACACATTACAATATACACACAAAACCACATACAAAGCAACGACAAAACCATATACAATACACATTACAAATAAACAAACACACAAAACACATACATATAACACACAATACAAAGCACACAAAACATATACATACACAGTACATATACACACAAACACATACAAAGCACTACACAAATAACATATACATACACATACAATATGACACACAAAACACATACAAATGCACACACAAACATATGCCATATTACTACAATTAAACACATACTATACACACAAAACACATCATACAAAGCCACACACAAACACATACACAAGCACACACCAAAACATATTGACAGAGTTACACAATACACAAAACACATACAAAGCACACACAAAACACATACAAAGCACACACAAAACATATACAATACACATACAATATACACACAAAACACATACAAAGCACACACAAAACATATGCAATACACATAGAATACACATACAATATACACACAAAACACATACAAAGCACGCACAAAACATATGCAATACACATACAATACACATCCAATATACACACAAAACACATACAAAACACATATAGAACATTTACAAAATACACACAATACACACACAATACACACACATAATATAGATACAATACAAGTACAATACACATACAATACACAAAAAAATACATATGTGATACACACAGAATACACATGCAATACACAAACAATACACACACAATACACACAAAAACACATACAAAACACATATAAAACATTTACATTATACATACAATACACACACAATACACATACAATACACACACAATACACACAAAAAACACATAAAACATTTACATTATACATACAATACACACAATACACATACAATACACACACACACACACACACACACACACAATACACCTGCAATACACATGCAATACACAAACAATACACACACAATACACACAAAAAACACATACAAAACACATCCAGGTATTGTTTTTGATGAGGGAACAATGTTAGAACATGGTTAAAAGCTCAAAAATATGTGTCCTTATAAACCTAATAAACTCACAAAGGAATTCATTGGGGGCGCTGCAGAACCACGTCCTCCTCACTGCTCCTGAGCTACTCTCTTTACTTTTAATTCGTTGGGATCCCTGCAGACTACACACTGCAGTTTCTCCGCCTGCAGTCTGAACAGGGGGTCAATTACCACCAAGACGGTTGAGAAAATATTGGCACATCATATATATTGTATGTGCTGTATAGACAATTTAGATTCTCAATTTCACCTTTCTTACCTTTGGACAGCCCGAGGCAGATGGAGAGAACTTATATTAACTCACATTTCAAATGGAGAGAACTTATATTAACTCACATTTTCAAATGCAAACTCGTTACTCACCAGAAAACAGACTTGTCTCGTAATTGCAAATCACTTCCAAAATGTTTTCTATTTGCTGAGTACAACAAGGACCAAGCGAGTTATATTTTGTGTAATATTGCAGTAATAAGCCACTAAAAGGTTCATAATGAAAAACATGCACAGATTGGATGCCAGCCAATCAAGAGTGAAGCAACAATTAGACAAAACCAAACTCAATTACAGTATAATACAAGGCCTAAACTGACTTCTTAATGGGAAATCTTTTGTTTTTGATTCACTTAGTTGTAATGCAAACTCAATAAAGAAAAGTATTGCGATTTGGTTGTATTGTGAGGCTGATTGGACACTATGTGAATGTCTAGTGTCTAGTAGTAGTAGTAGTAGTAGTAGTAGTAGTAGTAGTAGTAGTAGTAGTAGTAGTAGTAGTAGTAGTAGTAGTAGTAGTAGTAGTAGTAGTAGTAGTAGGCTTAGTAGGCTTCTCTTACCAAGGGGTTGTTAGCTCCAGGGCAAGTTTGTCTGTAGACATTTATTTGGTTGGTGTACTTCAAAAGTTGCTGACTACTGCTAAAGCCCAGTTTGCCACCAAACCGCTGATAAACCCTTGCAGGTTTCAACAAGACGATGCTCATAGAGAGTTCAGCATGTGGAGGTGATGGAGTCAGGTTTTGCGCTAAGATCTCTGAGCCAAGTACAGTACGCGGTCCCGTTCCTTAAGATCTCACTTGTACAATACCTCATCCGATACAAGGTTCTCCTCATCACATAAGAGTCTCGCCCTATCTCACTGACCCCCTCTAACAGCTCTGTTTCCCACCCGCCGCCTCAGATCAGCCGACACCGACCTCCTCGCTCCCACCATTAGGACAAAGCACCTGCAGCAGCTCACACCCGGTAAAATACAGTACACAAGACTGTGTACAGGTAAACATAAGACTGAGTACAGATGAACCAGTTGGGGGAGTACCATCAGGAGCAGAGGGTTGTCTTATTATATTGTAATTAGTATGTATTATATTAGTTATTATTATGACTACCTGTGCACCCTCCACCTGGTTCAGCTGTGAGTGCCAGTAGTAGCAATAGCGAAAGTAGTGGTAGAAGTAATAGCAGTTGTTGTTGTTATAGCAGTAGCAGCAATACGAATAGCAGCAATAGTAATAATCAGAGCAGTAGTAGTATTAGAAGTAATAGTAGTAGTAGTTGTAGTAGCAGTAGTAGTAGTAGAAGTAGCAGCTGTGCCATGCTCACAGTATTGTTATTCATCATACTTTCCCGGCTTCTTCTCGGTTTTACTTATAAATCATAGTTAGAGCTTGCAGCAGACTCCGTGTACGTCAGCTTGAAGAAGAAGGATAAAAAAGACAAGTATTTCCGAACATGTGCCAAGACACTAAAGTTTGAGTGCTCCTCTCCAAATGAAGCGTGTGGTGATGGATGGCCACAGGAGTAAACTCAAAATGTAGCTTATTAAATGTACTTTCTTGCCAGTGTTTGTAGCAATTGTTCTCGACAGTTATTTTATAGCAATGAGAAGAGTTTACTTTGTCTCAGTAAACAAGCGTCGAGCAACTTTGTCTCCCTTTGCGTCGATTTTCTTCAACTGTTCTTCAAAGATGTTATTGCATTTCCAAGAAGAGAGGCATTCAAAAAGTAACAGCAGATCTAAACCAGCTCTTAAATAGGACTATTCTAGATCTAAACTAAAGTTAAACCAGGTCTAAAAAAGTTCATCGTTTCCACAGTTATTCCAAACAATGACTAACCCAAAGGGAGACAACATGTGAGTAAAATTGATTCATAATAAAACACTGCACCTGTTTGAGATCCACTATCGTCAATGTTCCACAGCGTGGCATTAAACATTTCTATCTTGTATTTTTGCCCATTCTAGGTGTTTTGAAAACCTTGAAATCTTAAAAAACATACATACTTGTGTTGAGCTAACTTGTAATTTGTAACAGATGAAAAAAATTCCCCATGTGTGAACAAATAATAAAAATAATGGTAACTGCTTAATCCAAGTCGCCACAGAAAAAAAAAAGGGCTCAGACCTCCCACAGTGCAGTGCGGTGGTACTGGGCGGAGATGCTCTGGATTCTTTTCGATGGATTGAATATTCACCGGTGACTGGAGTATTTTCCCTATATTAATGACAACGTACCACAATAAAGAGTGTTGTAAATCTTGCACTTGATACGAGTATGATTAGTCCTCAAACCTCCTGTTGGGGATTATAATGCACTCAGACTTGAACTTTGCCAGCCACATCAAATCAATAACATCTGAAGAAAATTGCCTGGAGAGACTTATCTAAGCGTTTGTCTCCAAACGAGCTGTAAAACAGCTGCGATACATCCAAAACGCTGCTGCTCTGGTCCGATCACATTAGTCCTGTGCTCAGGTCTCTGCACTGGCTTCAGGCTTGGAGAATAGATTTTAAAGCAGCTCTGCTTGTATACAAGTCTCTCCATGGCCTAGCACCAAAGTACATCTCGGACATGTTAGTGCCATATGAACCATCTCGGACTCTGAGGACCTCAGGGAGACTGGCCTCCTGCTGGTGCCCAGAGTCAGGACTAAACATGAACCGGCCTGCTGGTGCCCAGAGTCAGAACTAAACATGGACAGGCCTCCTGTTGGTGCCCAGAGTCAGGACTAAACATGGACCGGCCTCCTGCTGGTGCCCAGAGTCAGGACTAAACATGGACCGGCCTCCTGCTGGTGCCCAGATGGTGCCAGAAACATGGACCGGCCTCCTGCTGGTGCCCAGGAGTCAGGACTAAACAATGGACCGGGTGCCAGAGTCAGGACTAAACATGGACCGGCCTCCTGCTGGTGCCCAGAGTCAGGACTAAACATGAACCGGCCTCCGCTGGTGCCAGAGTCAGGACTAAACATGACCGCCTCCTGCTGGTGCCCAGAGCAGAACTAAACATGGACAGGCCTCCTGTTGGTGCCCAGAGTCAGGACTAAACATGACCGGCCCTCACTGTGGTGCCCAGAGTCAGGACTAAACATGGACCGGCCTCCTGCTGGTGCCCAGAGTCAGGACTAAACATGGACGGCTCCTGCTGGTGCCAGAGTCGGGACTAAACATGGACCGGCCTCCTGCTGGTGCCCAAAATCAGGACGAAACAAGTGACGGGCCTCCTGTTGGTGCCCAGAGTCAGGACTAACAACATGGACCCTCTCCTGCTGGTGCCCAGAGTCAGGACTAAACATGGACCGGCCTCCTGCTGGTGCCCAGAGTCAGGACTAAACATGGACCGGCCTCCTGCTGGTCCCAGAGTCCGGACTAAACATGGACCGCTCTTGCTGGTGCCAGAGTCAGGACTAAACATGGACCGGCCTCCTGCTGGTGCCCAGAGTCAGGACTAAACATGGACCGGTCTCCTGCTGGTGCCCAGAGTCAGGACTAAACATGGACCGGTCTCCTGCTGGTGCCAGAGTCAGGACTAAACATGGACCGGCCTCTGGTGCCCAGATCAGGACTAAACATGGACCGGCCTCCTGCTGGTGCCGAATCAAGACTAAACATGGGAGATCTGCATTTCAGTTTCACGTAGACTGCAACAGTCTTCCTTAAGACAGTTGTGCTTTGCTGTGTGTATGATTATTTATGTTTTTATCTGTTTGCATTGGGATTTCAATTTTACTTTATATAAAGCACTTTGAATTACTTTGTGTACAAATTATGCTCTATGAACAAATTGGCCTGATAAAATGAATATGTTCTAATGTCACTCACCTCATTTCCAAACTGCAAAGGAGGAAGTATGTATTTATATCAGTCTAACTAGTTCTTAGCCATCCCAAGCCCTTTAGAACATCCCCAAAGTGCAGTCAATCAGAGCGCTGTTTTCAGCTCCTCTGGGTTTACTATGACAGGTAAAATACTTTATTATGAGATGCAGACAGTGCACAGCGGCCTCATTTTGTCACAAAGGGCTGCTTTTAAAGTATACTCTCTGGTGCTCTCATATAGAATTATGTTCTGTGGTTGTAGTAAAAGTATTTATTTCCCGCTGTATTTGTTTCAAACTTGCATATGACACAATTTACAAATTCACAACAACCGAACAGATACAAATGTTTTCCTTGTATTGAGTAACAAAATGCCTTGGAATTTCATGTCATTTCAACTGCTTTAATATCAAAATATCAGAAGACTTTTTCAGCCTTTTTGTGGTGCCAATCATTGAAAATCTAAAACAAATATGTGTAATAATTGTGTGTGTGTCTATTTCAGGTGAATCTCAACATGGAGGACGGGCGCTCGCTGGGTCTCATGATCAGAGGAGGAGCGGAGTACGGTCTGGGCATCTACATCACAGGAGTAGACCCTGGCTCCGCCGCAGACGCAGGAGCCCTCAAGGTAAGACCAAATACTACAGTTTATTCAGCTCAATATGACTATTGACTCAGCATCCCGATGTCAGGATATGTCAAAACACTTTGTGGACTCACACTGATGGCTAAATCCATCAGCCTATACAGAACTTCAGGACGTTTCATCCACTCAAACCACATACTGACTGTCGGCCACTACATCCTTACATAATACCTACACTGGCACATAAATATAGCCTATACTGTACTTTTTTTCAAGAATAATATATACACTTTGCGTGAATCCAAATGTGTGCACGTGTGTGGTTTTTTTTACTCTTGTTGATAACAATTTACAACTCTAAAAGCAAAAAAATACTGTAATTTAACATAACACACGTCCAATGTATTCCTAAGTCTGAAATCTGCTCTAAAAAAATTAAAAAGACATCCTGCTCATTCACCATTTGAAATAAATGAATCTCAACTTGCACACCCCTAATTTTAAGTCAACATTTCATTATTATTATTATTATTATTATTATTATTATTATTATTATTAGTATTATTATTATTTTGTTATTATACTTTTTTGATTTAGTAGTAGCAGTAGTAGCAGTAGTAGCAGTAGTAGCAGTAGCAGCAGCAGCAGCAGCAGCAGCAGCATTATTTTATTTATTATGTATTAATTTTATTTTTTATTTTATTTCTAATTTTTCTTCATTTATTTTGCTTGCATTCTTTATGCTTTATTTTGTAGACAGTCTTCCCTGTGGTTCATTTGTAGGCCATACTGTTAAACGTCATGGATTTGCAATGCAGATTTGGTTGTGGCGTTGTATTGAGAGACCACTTGTAGAATTTGAATGTGCGTTTGAATTGTTTTTCCGCCTCTTACGCGCACGGCCTTTGGAGAGCTCCGACTATCACATCGGAAACTCACCTTTGTCTGGCAGAGGCTCAGTGGAGGTTACATGTGCCCTTTGCTTAAGTCCACACACTTCACACTGCTGTCAGAGAGAAGCAGCAACTCAATCCACAAGAGGCGACTGTATGGAAATTCAAAATAAAAGTAATAAATTGTTTTTTTTGTTTTTTTTATGAACTGCTGCAAAATAGAGCGCTTATTAATTATGTTACCATTTATTTTTCTCAGCCTAAAGACACCTACATCCATTATTATTTGTCATCCATTTGTTTGTGATGGCCTTTTCTCTGCTGCCAGAAATGTGCTCCTAAGGTATCCATCCCCGGGCAGGAGTTAGGAGGCCCAGCTACACTGTTCTGAAGGCCAGAGGAAACACTTTGCAGCACTTTGTTCATCTAAATCAAATATTTTAAGGACGATGGGACGGCCCCAAACACCCCTTTGTATCTCAGTGGTTGAAATACCTCTATTACACATTACGCTACTTTATTACTAGTCACCATTAATAGTGGGGCGCGCACATCTCGAGCTGCAGCCGCGCAGGGGGGTGTTCACCTTTTCTGTAACGTCAATAGGTCCAAGTAGTCCAATAAGCATAAGCACACACAAATCCCTGCTGTCCGTGAACGTGCATTACTTTAGCCGATTGATACGCAGCTGACAGGGTCCGGATAGTGTGAGTGAAAAGTGAGCATGCAGAGAGCGCTCTTTCTGCACATCAAATATTGAACTAAGGTTAATAAATATCGTTGTTTGTAAGATGGGGGCCACATGGTTTAAGGCCTTGTGTTTCACAGACACACACTAGTATAAGGTAAGGTGTAGCTTCAAAACCCATAATAATGAGGATTTTTAAAGGAGAAATATAAGGATGCTCTGGGACAGTTATCCATTCTCTTAATTCCAGTGAAATCTGGTTAATTTGCTTATCTATTATTGACCAATTTTCAAACTTTCTGGTGGTAAAATTAACAATTTTGGAAAGCTCTGCGAGGTAACTGCAGTTTGGCTTTTGGGCTTTACAAATATGGCACAAAATGGCAATAAAGTTATTTATCTTGGATGTCCTGGTCCTGATGCATCACCAGGCAAAGCAAACGCGCTGCTTTGAAGATGAGCTGGACATTCCCCAATTTGAGTCACTGATTCATGCTAGTCCGCCGTCGTACTCACTCGAAACGGTTCAACATGTTATCTGTCAGTTGTAGTGCTGGTTTGCACAGAAAGTTCCATAATGTTTGGATAGAAACAGGTCAAATCACCGAACACGTGATCTTGATCTCTTTGCTCAGGTTTATTAACAGTTTTTAAACGTTTGACTCCGATTTAACTTAAAACAGGGGTGTCCAAACTTTTTTCACTGAGGGCCGCATTTTGAAACTTAAACGGAGCAGAGGGCCACAGACAACCCAACAATGAAGACAATTGTTGGAAATCATTAGAAATTTTGCATTTGACATAGTTTCGATGGGCCTCCACACCTTTAATAAGATTTGGAACATTAATATTACGTTGATATAACATCAAAATGCTTGAATTTGACAATTTTACAGTAAAAAGTACTACTTTTTGTTGTTTGGAGGGCGAAAAAAAATTGGTCTGAGGGCTGCATTTGGCCCCCGGGCCGTAGTTTGGACATGCCTGACTTAAAATATGCGTGCTTAAAGGGTAAAATAAACACATTTTCGGTTCAAATGCGCACCAATCCGTCCGGAGAAAGCAGGCGGAAGGTATGTCAAATGTATTATTATTTATTATGACTATTTCTGGGCATTTGGTCCTTTAAGTAGTGTGTACCA
This sequence comes from Chaenogobius annularis, assembly GCA_015082035.1. Taxonomy (NCBI): domain Eukaryota; kingdom Metazoa; phylum Chordata; class Actinopteri; order Gobiiformes; family Gobiidae; genus Chaenogobius; species Chaenogobius annularis. The sequence goes on from BJKM01000106.1 coordinate 784,937, forward strand.
CTGTGTACTCCAGTATACTGATTGTAATCGGTGGAGACAAGTAGCGCATCTGGGAAACGATAGCCATGGGGACACTTGGCTCGACTTGATCATTTTTAAAGTATATTTACAATGCCAGGTTACACGCAGACTTTCAGATGTGGACAATCCATCACGGTGGTCCCATTAATCACGTAAAATCGTTATCATTAATCACGAACGGTAATGCAAGAACAGACTGTAACGAAGTCCTGTCTGGTTCACTCACTCTGACGGAAGGGAAAGAGGAGGGAGAGTAATGGTGACAAATGACTCCGAAGCAACAGGACGCTCAGATACTTATTTAGATGCACGATAGTCTGATAACTTTGTGTGGCCAAAATAAACAGGAATTTCTTTGGATTGTGTAATTATAATTATGTACGATTGAATTTAACCCATTTCAGCCAAAACAAGCCATACTTTGAAGCTCATTTGTTGGATATTTTAACTTAATTTTCAGTCAACTTTGAAATAATAAAGCCTTAGGAGGAAATGTACACTGTAAATTGTCACATGACCAGAGATGATTATGTGAAGAACATTGGAGACAAGATGACGTCCAGAAAGTTCAGAAAGTAGTTTAAATTTGACATAGAAATAGTAAGGTATTAGTAATAGTAATCCTAAATGCATTTACAATTACTCTTGTTTTCATCTATTTTTAGGATGCTAAACTTGTTGGCGGTCACTATTGTGAGCGGTCAGTATTGTGTGGGGTCACTATTGCGCACAAAAAGGCGGTTGCGCGGGTTGGCGAGAGCTATCATCGCCGCTTGCGGCTTTAATTATTATCATTTTTTAAATTATTTTATCTTTATATGACACATGAGAGAATTTGACGGAACATGTATATGTATTAATGTGTTATGTGTATATGTATGCATATGTATGTATATGTGTATGTGTGTTTATGTATATATGTGTATATGTATGTCTGTGTATGTGGATATGAATGTATATGTGGATATCTTTTTTTCACTTTCTTTACATAGGTTAGTTTGTTTTATGTAAGTTTTTGTTGCTGTATGTTTAAAAAAGAATACATAGAAAAAAAAGAAAAACATTATTTATAAATGGATTATAATTACTAAAAAGATCCACCAAAACTAAAAAACATCTGCCCACACAGATTGTTTTAAGTCAAACACAAATGTGGACATCAAAGCGCTTTTAACCCCGTTATAATTGTTTTCTCTTCTCATTAACCTCCTTTAAAGTTGTATAACGAGTCATTTGTGCATTTTTACTTATCTTACATTACATTACATATTTTTTCTCCTGCATTCAAGACGCCACTTCTTTGGATTTTTTTCTTAAACAGTGATTTGTGTTGGAATCAGCAGTGTGGCATATATGTGGATATATTTTTTTCTCTTTTTTTATATAGGTTAGTTTGTTTTATGTAAGTTTTTGTTGCTGTGTGTTTAAAAAAAGAAAAAAAAGAAAAAAAACCTCCACTATTCACTCATTTTTCCAATAACATCAGAAATCAGTGAATACGTTTCTTCTATTAACTTATTTTATATCAATATTTCGTTTTAAACTGTCCAAAGCATAAACAGTGAGCCACGGGTGTCAAACATTATAGTTATGAAGCAGACAAAAGCATAATATGTCTTTTGAACATGTCTTTCTGTAGCTCGATTCAGCCTAAATGTGACCTCTTCCCTCCTGGACATATGTGCTGCCTCAGAAGCGTGCCTGGCCTCAGAAAAGCTTCATTATCCGCACCAAATCTCCGTGCCGTGTGCATTTGGGTCAGCGTTGCCCATGACGATCCGACCCTTCTCTCCCTCCCTCCATCACGCCTCGGGCATGGAGCAGAACCGTCTCCAACCTGCTAAACAATGCCACCGCTCAAAAATAGCATCTGCCGTCTGACATGTGTCCTGCTTCGGCCCTAAAAAACTGACATGAAGTATTTGGTTTGAACATGATAGAAAAGATAGAAAACATTCAAAAGTACCTGAACCTCAAGTAAAGTTAAGCAGGTCAGGTCTGTGGAATACATTGTTAAAAAGTCCACTGAACAAACTGAGATGCCTCAAAATAACATCTAAACTCTCACTTTGTCAATCTTTGGTCATAAAAAAATGAAAACTGCCATTTGATTTTGTGATCGAAAAGTAAAAATAGCTTCACAAAAGCGACAGCTCAAAGGCCTTCACTGAATATTCCAAATACAATCCCTTGCAAGAAGCCGACTGACATTTCTGCATTTCCTGACAGGGCAGAGATGAAGAGGTCTATTTTGTGTTGCCAGGGAGATTTGGACCGACACGCCGGAGCCTTTGACACGCGGCATAAAAGGAGAAAGCTGAGGAAGGGGAGTGACGAGGGTACAGATAGTAGAGTTTTGGTTATTTTCTGGGCGGCACATGTAGGCTGACAGGGGAGAGAGAGTGAGGAGAGAGAGTGAGAGAGAGAGAGAGGGAGAGGAGAGGGAGAAAGAGAGAGAGCGAGTGAGAGTGAGAGGGAGAGCGGAGGGAGAAAGAGAGGGGGATGAGAGAGAGGGGGGAAAGGGAGAGAGAGAGGAGGAGAGGAGAGCGAGGGAGGGAAGGGGAGGGAGGGGAGGAGAGAGAGAAGAGAGAGAGAGGAGAAGAAGAAGAGAGAGAGGGAGAGCGGAGGGAGAGCGGAGAGAGAGAAGAGAGGAGAGGAGAGAAAGGAGGGAGAAAGGAGAGATGTGCGAGAGATTGTGAGGGAGAGAGAAAGAGAGAGAGGAGTGATAGGGAGAGGTGAGTGAGGCGAGCGAGAGAGAGTAGAGAGAAGAGGGGGAAAAGGAGAGAGAGTGTACGAGAGAGAGGGCGAGACAGAGGAGGATATAGCAACAGAGAGAGCTTTTCCTCTCTTTCTCTCTCGCTCAACCCCCCCTCTCTCTCTTTCCCTCTCCCTCTATCTCTCCCCCATCTCTCCCTCTCTCCCTCTCTCCCCCTCTCTCTCTCTCCTTCCCACCTTCTCTCCCTCTCTCTCTACCCCTCTCTCTCTCCCTCTCTCTACCCGAATCTCTGTTTCTCTTTCTCTCTCTCTTTCCTCTCTCATCGTCCGTCCGTCCCAAGGCAGCTATGGCTCCAGAAGTAAATAAGCTCACAGCCTTTTTAGAAGAAAAACACAAAACAAATTCATATCAAAAAGAAGACAATGATTTTTCCAACTGTACTTCTGAACATGAATTAAAGGGTTTAGCGATGCAAAGGTTCATTTTAATGTTCTTATTTTCTTTTGGACGTGTCCTTCTCTGTATTCATGAGCAGCGGGATCATTTGCCTAAACCCCATGAATAAAAGTATTTGCGCTGCTTTCCAGTTTGTCCTCGGACGTCGGACTTTGTAAACGTCACGTCCAACGAGGCTGTAGTTTAGATCGAGTTTGACTTCATCCGACAGTAAAATATGAATAGTTCTCGTGTTATTTGGAACACAGAAATATTTGTATTGTATTGTAGTATAATTTGAGTTGAAAGCAAACACGTACAGTATACACATATTTGTAGCAGTAACCATGGTGACAAATAAACAAAAATCTGGCTAGACTGGCTTTTTACTGAAAATGAATTACCATGAGGGAATGTAAAGCTAGCCCTTAAGCAACGTGGCCCAGCAGGCGAATAGAAGCACGCAGTTGGAACGAGCGCAATTTGACGGCAGAAATGAAAGAAAAAGTCATGTGATTAATTAAAGTTAGTTTTTTTTAAATAAGGGAACAATGTTATAACGTAGTCAAATTCTCAGAAAAGCCCAGTTTGCATACTCTGTGTCCTTTAAAGTATTTGTAAAGCTGGTGTAACCTTGACTTCGATGTCCCGCACGCTGCCCTGGTGCATGTTGAAGTGCACGATCTCTGGACTTAGCCCCGTCTCCATTTGGTTGTACATTTGGTAACACGTCTCCATCAGCTGTTTGGCCAAATCCATGTGGTCCTCGGGAAGGCCGTTGTGAGCGCCCAGAGCCAGCGTCCCGGGCAGGAAACACACGAGATGGTCCTAAACCCAGGACAGGGAAAACAGTAGAAAAATTACCATTCATAGTTATGAAGGTGGTCTCTGGTTGAAGACAGTCGCAGCTGCTTCAGTCTCGTAGTTTGGAGCTGTTACGACTGGACTTGCATCTGAATTGCAAAGTGTGCAGAGCAGAAACAGTCATTTAAAAATGTAATAAAGATGATTTTGGCTCCGGTTTCAGCAAAGAGAAAGAGAGAGATGCACAAACAAGGGCAACAGCGAGACACATGGTGATATTTCTGCCTAAACACCAAATGTGCAATGCAAAAAATACAGACACAAACTCTTTTTTTACAGTTATGACCAAAGCTAAAGTGCATCACACATAAATGATGGTGTTTAAATCAAAATCAGCCGCCTCCTCTTTTCCTCTGTGTCTGACGTCCTCATCTGTTTGGACACAGCTCCAAATGATGATGAATCCATGAGAAGTTTGTCCAACTTCTTCACCTGTTTTGTGTGGAAGGGCATCTGGCAAAAAAAAAAAAAAATCAATTAGAAAATAAATACGAGTAGACAGACATTTGGATTCTTCTATTTTAATTGAACATATTTTGAAGCACTTGGTAAGAATGGTAAGGCAAAATATGAGAAATAAGAAATAGCTTTTTTTTCTTTCTTTTTTTTACACCAAATGACACGGACTGAAATATCTAACGTCAAATGCGGAGATGAGTCATTTCAAAAGTGGAAACACATCGACTTTTTCCTATCCAATATTTGTTATATAGTATAAATCAGAGATGTCTGTCTGATTTTTTATTAGAACATAGACCAACAAAAACTAAACAACAACACAACAGAAAGGGAAAAGAACGCAAAAAAACACACAAAAACCACACAAAGAAAGTGCTGGAGCAGGTAGAACATAAGGCAAGGAAAGGAGTGAAAGTAGAAAATAAGGGCATGGCATCAGACAAAAACTATATGTATAATAGAGATATATGGCTCCCATTGTTTTTCTAAAACAGAGTCCAGATGACTACAACTGAATCTCCTGGACTATAATAGAGATGTTTTTCCAATAGTGATTTTGTATTTTGTACTAAAATGGTTGTATAAATGGAACTCTAAATTGCTCCTCAACCAAATTTCTTCCCAGCATTTGACTTCAACTTGTTCAAACCAGAGCCTTAAACAAATCTTGAGCCAGGATCTAAGTCAAATATAAGTCAAACATAACTCAAATATACCTCCCAATTCAACAAAAAATGCTTTCCAATATTGATTTTGTGACTAGTGACGGAGCAGGAAATGGATTGACACAATACCGTGACCAATGGCCTGATGGGAAACCTAATGGCAGGATGGGAGCTATAATTTACCACGGGCATCACCGCTTTTCTCATGCCATAAATCCCAAATTAAACGTGATTGAAGCGGCTCAGTGAAAGTCTGTGGCCGTGAGAGAACTGTGGCGTTTCATGCACTGAGAATCTGAACGAGGGACACACAGAGCAGATGTTTGTGCTACGAGCAAACGCGACTTTCGCAAGCTCATATTTACTCTAATAAATATGTCGGATTTGAATTGGAATAATACCGGCGCGCATTCGTTGGTGTTATGTACCCAAATGCGAGCTAACAAATCCAATGCCGTAGTTATCTAAATGCTAATACGGTGTGTAATGAAGATATGTCTAAATTCAACCAGAAAGATGTGCGCGTTTCTCTTCTCGTTCTTCTTACCTGATGTCGCCCCTCTCACTGTCAGACGACCACAACCTGATGCCGTTAGTTTCTTTTTTTCTTTTTTTTCTTTTTATAAAATAAGATAGTCTTAAAAACAAATGACAAAACGGAAACCATAAAAAGAAAACAAATCACAGAGAGGATAACGATAGTGCAGTCCCTCAATCGTCCACCAGTATTCCATCATAGAAAACGATTCAAGTCAGTTGTTCATTGTTTTATAAATCTAGAAATCATTTCCATTCAGGGAGGTTTTTTTTGCCTGAAGTTCATTCCATTGCAGAAGTTTCCCCCTGTCCATGCTCTGTCTTCTTCACCGCAGCAGTAGAAGCACAGGTCACTTCAGCCTCTCCAGCTCTTCCTTGAGTTGTACCGAATAATTAGCATCTTGCATCATATACACTTTAGCATCACAAACAAACATTTGCTAGACTTTTGGAAATACATGGTGCACACAGACCAGACCACATGTACAGCGCCACAAAGGAAAATCCAATAGAAAGCACTTAACATGAAGATTTGTACTGTATAACCGTCTCCCACGATTATTATCAATTCCAATATGGGGATGATTGCACTATTATCAACTGCACTACTGAACAGACCATAGTCTAGTTTGTTCGTGAAGTTGAATAGATTGTGACGTGAGGATTTAGAGATGACTCCACTGATGTTTCAAATGGTCGTAGGCCCACCAGAGCTAAGAACGGCCGTAGATCAAACTAGATTCAGATTAGAACTGAGCCAGCAGGTTTTAAAGTGCCTATGACAGGTTGGATGACTCATTAAACTAAAATGCAATAAATATATATTTATAAAATTTCCTTCTCACCCTCCACGGGTGGTCTCATCCCATACTCTAAGCTCGGGTCCTCTACCAGAGGCCTGGGAGCTTGAGGGTTCTGTATCTTTGCTGTCCCTAGTACTGCGCTTTTCTGGACTGAGATGTCTGATGATTTTCCAGGGATCTGTTGTAACCACTCCTCAAGTTTGGGGATCACTGCCCCGAGTGCCCCAAGTGCTCTGATGATCACGGTCACCGTGATTGCCATTGGCCTGTGGTATTCCAAGATACCAGTAACCATCCTCATTGTCTGCTATTGTTCCTTCGGGGAGTGAGACCCCTTCCGTGTGGACTACCTTCCCTCTCATCCAACTACACTTCTCAAGCCCGAATGACATCCCAATGTCAGCGCTGTAGATCCTGGTCATGTTGATCAGTGAGTCGATGTCTCGCTCACTCTTAGCGTACAGTTTGATGTCATCCATGTAGAGGAGTTGATTGATAGTGGCCCCATTCCTGAGTCAGTATCCATAGCCATATACTGTGTGTAATATATATATATATATATATATATATATATATATATATATATATATATATATATATATATACACATTATATCGCTCTGGATGTTTTCTTTGTGTAAATTCTGCATAAACTTTGACTGGAATGAGTATCCCTGGTGTGATGTTACTTCCTGTCATTTTCTACAGATTTTTCAATGTTTTCTCCACAAACACCTATTCGATTGGTGTAAAACTATAATTCATGTGTACAACAGATATAAATACACCAAAAAAAGTCAAAATTAGAAAATTGTAAAAACGAATTCCAGGTGTGAGACAGCATAAACCCCCCTCGTCCCTGTTCATTGTTGTGGGCTAATCCAAAAGTTATGCTCGTTTTCCTCTGTTTCTATTATTTCCACTCCATCCTAGTCCATGAAGTGCTTTTCTCTTTTATAATGATGATAAAAAATGGGGAGTCAAGTCATTCTGCTCTGACTTTTTGGTTTGATTGTTCTAGCAAAATGTTCTGTTTTGTATTTTAATCAGCTGACAATAAATGCCACAGCAACATTACGCGACTCCTCTGATGCAGACTTTGTGGTATGATAAAACAAATTTGCTCACATTAATTTCATGGAAGACTAAAGCCAGGGGCACACGACAGTAGATTTAGTTTGTTTGTCTCCACGCCACTCTGCTCACATCTGTAGTGTAAGTGCAATTCTGTTGTTTGTTGCCAGGTCGCAGCTCTTAAACCTCAAATGGTAGTCGATCATGGAAGATTTGATCCCTTTAACTATATATTGTACTACACTGACAGTAAAAAAAAATGTCAAATATTAACATGTACACTTTGTTTGGACATTTTGTAATAAAGACCCACAATAATTTATGAATAGAACAGCTTTGTACTGTGGGAAATAGATTACCTCTGCACCACTGTGGTTCTCGTTAATCCATCACTTGAAATATGAATCAACAGCGGGGGGTAAAGTCAGAGACATTTATATCCGTTCTACTCTGTGACAGTAGTTTCACCAATTACCTTAAGAGAGTGAATGGGACGCCATCAATATTGATATAAATCTGCATCGGGACCGGCCAATTAGAGACTGCTCACCTTCAAAAGGCCACAGCAGCACTTTGTTACAAACAGAACTAATCTAATCTCAACGTGACCTGGTCTTTGCAAAATACTATTTCATATGTTCTCTATAAAGCGGACTTCGACTTCCAACAGGCCAACAGCAGACCTACAGTATGTCTTTGGAAACATGGAAGCCTGATCTGCTTTGGTCGTGCGTCAGTGTGTCTCAGGCCCTGGTCTACAGGGGTGCAAAAGGGTGCATTGCACCCTCATTTGTAAGTGTTTGCATCCTCATTTGAGTGTATAATAATGGTATTTAATGGAAGATATGTTGTCTTTGCACCCCTTTGAACTTGGATGCATTGTTTGGTCTGGAACCGTGCCTGTGTGTCTCTACATAAGGTTAATACAAACGATGCTCGCGTACTTGTGTTTAGTGTGTCTTTACCATTAGCATTCAAAGTGATGACTGACTTACTGTCCTGACTGCAAAGCACGCACTTACTCCTTCTAGCATGTCATGGGTCGTACCCGGTGGGACTTGCCCGGTAAGCCGCAGGGAGGTCTTCTATTTTCCTCTGCATTTGATACATTTGACTGGTACTGTTAAGCCAAGTTTCCACTGGCCCTGGCCCCCAATAATAAGGCAAGGCAAGGTTTATATTTAGAGCACAATTCGTACACAAGGCAATTCAAAGTGCTTCACACAACAGGAAAAAAATGCATTAAAATCACAAAGACAAGACATAAATCACAAAACCTTCATTTCTATTCATTCAATTTAACAATTTTGCTAACATGAACATTTATTTGACGTTGCTAGCGTAACAGATGTCTCCTGGATGGGCACATCTCTTTTAGATTGATTCTTTCCCATGTTTGACCGTCCCTAGACGTCAACGTGCTATCTGCCTCCGCACATGTCTGTACGTATGTATCTTTTACGATGACTATCTCGTCACCTTATGTGTGGCGCTTTTGTATCTTTTACGATGGTCCGGTCTCGTCTGCCCCCTCCCTAGATTTCGCTTTCATTAAACTAATTGTCCCAGACAAAACTCGACCAACACTTTTAGTGTTAAAACTGGCTCTTGGTCAGTGGGTAGGTGCGCCAGGCTCTTCCTGGACTTTGCAATGGCCTTTGTGCCGACTGACAATCTAACCTGCATGTACCCTGTCTTTCTACTTTGCAATGGCCTTTGTGCCGACTGACCCTGCTGTGTTCTAACTCAGGCACCTCAGCTACCTGCTATGCAGCTGCGCTTGGACACCGGCACAATGGGCTATTGTGTCAAGCGGAATTAATTATTAATCATTTGTTCAAATGTAATTGTGTCTAAATAGTAGTTTTAGAATTGTAAAGATTTTCTCTAAAGAAAGACCTTTTAATTTAAATAAATTTAAAGGTGCAATTTTTAGGCTATCGGTCAAATAATTTAAGACATAAAAGAGAAGAGTGCAAAAAAAATCATTTCAGTCATATGCACAGCCAAACAAAACAGTGTTTAGTTTAGATTTGAGCAATGCCAGAGTAGAGGCCTGTCTCACATCCTCAGAAAGACTGTTCCAGATTTTAGCTGCATAAAACTGAAACGCAGATTTCCCCATGTATAGTCTAAAAATAACAACATTTTCTTAATAAATCAGATCTAAATCATGTCAAAATGATTACTTTTAATTATAAAGCCGATCTCAGCAATCTACAAAAAAGGCGTTCAGTAAATTCAGGCTTGTAGCACTGTGAGGATTAAGTACTTAGACTGTAGATTAATAAACCCTTCTGACACAGCGCTGCCATTCTCATAACTCTCATCACGCTCTGTGCACAGGGCTCCATGTGAGCATGCAGTTGTGGCTGAATAACATTCTATTTGCGCAGCTGTGGAGTACTTTGAGCTATCTCAGGTAGAGAAGCCACAGATAAAACACAAACAAAATAGACAAACAGCAGGGAACAGTTTAGATGCCATGAACTATTAAAAAAGGGATAGAATAACCAGCAGGAGTCTTCTTGGTGCTGAAACAGAGACGTAATAGATGTAATTCAGTCTTGTATCCAAAACCAACATTTACTCCAATGTCAACATTAGTTTATTCTTAATGATGCTCCGGTCTCATGATTAAACTAAGCCTCAAGATTTCGGGAAATTATTAACATTATTTGGTTTGTAGTTAATATTACATTTTTCATTCATTCTCATCAAAATTTATCATAAAAGTCGGACTATAAGTCGCTACGTTTTTCACACGCTTTGAACCGACGATGCGGCTAATTTATAGATTTCTATGGGCTAACGGCCTCTAGGGGCGCTCTCTCTCTCTCGCTCTCTCTCTCTCGCTCTTGCCCACACACTAAGTATAAGCACAGGAGCAGATCAGGCCAGATGCGAAGACACAGACAGACACAGACAAATCGGCTCACACAGCAAAATCAAGGGATGACAGATGCGTCCTCTGTATTTTAAGATTCAAAACACCGCGTATTTTATCACAATCCGACTCGTATTCACCGAGAAATGAGTCTAATGAGGAACTGAATTTGGACGACCTCATGTTACACCGTGAGGACAGTATTTCATTTCAGACAATACCGTGTAACCTTTCAGAAAATACCTTGAAAACTCCTTCTCTCTCTCATCCTCATTTTTCACGCTGTTCTCTCTAGTGTCTAGTAAAACCTACAAAAAAAAAATCCTGTGCGTGTAAAGTCCTTTTTAACTTCGACGACTCCCTTTAAAAACTCCCTTGCAGATAAAGGGAAGAGTTTACACGCACACCACAAATCTGATCATTATCTGTTGCAAAAAGACAACAATGAAAGAGATAATGTTGAAGGTTGAACGTTATTTTAGACAATACAACGGTTACGCACACGTTTTTGATCAGATTTCTCTCGTGCCTGTAAACACACATCAGATCTAAGCGTGGCGTTACCCGATATCTTCATTTTCAGACTTCTTGCAGACGCCGAACCCGCCAAGAACGTATCGATTACATTTGTGCAAAGTGTGAAACGTAACAAGATAAATCAATCTCAATTTTAAACGCTTTCGATTTGTCTTCACCGGTGTCATCGCTTTTACAAAATCCTAAGGTCGTTTTTTTTTTCTTTTTTTCTTTTTTCAGCAGGGCCGTACTCAATTTAAAAGCTCAATCTCTGCTGCACAAAAGGACTTGATGATCGAGCTCTCCTGGTGGGATGAGGAGCAGAGGAGCTGGCATCCCATAATGTGCACCCCTGCCAAAGCTGGGTGCCATCGCCTGACGCAGCAGTTTAAGCTCTCACTTCTTAACAGGGGCGGAAAGAAACAGTCATTATTTATAGACTGTCAAAAAGCTTTTAAGTTGTGGGCAAAATGCTTTTTTTTTTCTTTTTTTCTTTTTTTTTTTTTCCCTCTAATTTTAAAGTACTTTTGTAAAATTTTATGTTTCGAAAAGCGTCACTGCAAATGGATCGAAAATGTCATCGGGTTATTTAGATTGTAATTATTTTCAGATATTGGGGGAAAAGGCTAGATTTCAAATGAGTGCCCTACAGTAAGTGTTTTGTTTTTTAATCGAAGGCAGTTTCTTTATGAGGCTGTGCATCAGTGCAGTTTGTCCTGCATTCGATGTTTTTATAACAGACGGGAAAAGAAGAGCAATGATGCTAAATATGTGTTTACACCATCGTCATGATGATGATACAGCAGATTATTTTATATAAGATAAATAATAATAATTAATAAATTAATAATAATAATAATAATAATAATAATAATAATAGTAATAATGAAGTTCATCAGGCTTTTCTTTTTTCAGATACATACTTGTTTATTTATGTGAACGTTTATGAATGAACTTTGCAACAGATTTACTCCCATTTGTAGGCCTTGCTATGTATTTAAAACATCTTTATATCGAGATATTTATATATATATATATATATATATATATATATATATATATATATATATATATATATATATATATATATATATATATATATATATATATATATATATATATATATATATATATTTATTTTTGTCCAGTTGAACTTGGGTTGTTAATTAAAGTATGGTTATATCAGCCAACACAGATTGTGCATTGCAGTCAAATAAATGTATCACCAAGATCTTCTTTGCCATCTTTTTCTATACAGAAACTAAAATGAAGATGTGTTTTGACTTGAATTATTGTTGTGTTTACATTATGAGCTTCTTCTTTTACTCTTTAGTTTTAGTCTTAGTCTGTTGACCTTGGAAAGCTACTTTTACCAAAAGTATATTATCCATACATACACAGACTTTGTATTGCTAAAATAAATACTTGGCAAGCATGACTTGTCTCCATGGTTAAGTTTGATGCCGTACTGTAGAATAATCCAGGCAAAAGGACGAGATCGGATATTGGCAAGCAGGTACTTTTATTAATGCTGTCACAATATTCAAAAGAGTTACTGTATATTGCATTTTTTCTCTGCCTTATTTGGAATCCTTTGTTAAATCAAACAATCTGAACCAGGCGGTCACTATAAAATGTCCGTAAACAAACCATGGCAAGGTTTTGGAGTTTGACCCTGGACGACATCAACCACAGCTACAGTCGGACACAGCGCTGCCCTTGTACCATTATCTGGATCTTGGCTCTTGCTTGGCACAGAAAGTTTGTCCTCTCTGTGGAAAAGGACAATCCCTGCGCACCTCCAGCCAAACGCAACACTCGGACCCCCTCCTTTTAACACTTTATCAAAAACGATCAATGAAAAACAGCTGAAACTTCACTCTGAACCACCTGGAAATGAGACAGCTGTCGACAGTGTGAGGCTAAGGGGGGTTTTTCATTGGGGTCCACATTGTTTTAGTATAATAGCACAGTCGTAAAAGCTGGATGAAAGGTGCACCAATCTAGAAAATGCGATTGCTATTTTATTTCTCTGCCAAGATACACACCAGGAATAGAGAACTGAAATAAATGAGAAATGAATTACACTGTGGTGGTTTTGAACTTGATCTATCTTGCATGATCTATTGTGTTACAGGTGTTTTTATTACTGAAATACCTTGAAAAGCATGCATTCTTCTGGCTCATTTAAGTTCCAAGCACATAAATACTGTACACATGGAGGTTTCTGCCCGTCATTTGTGTTGTCGTATGAGCAAGTTTTAAAGGCACAGGACTGAAGGCCGCTTGCGCAAAAAACAATGGTAATGCCACACGGTGACAACATGGGCAACAATGAAAGCTCAACATCTTTAAAAAGTGATTAGAATAGGTTGAAAAGCGAATACACGCTTCTCTCACCTCATTTTCATGGTTCTTTTCCGACAACTGCAATCTAAAAACTGCCGTGATTGCCTCCATGTTTGTTTTCCTTGCTCTTCCGTTTTGGTCAACCCTCTAACTATCTTTGAGCTCCCTCTGGTGTTTTTTTAACAGAACACCCCATTGACATCAACAGTTGGATGTTTACATATGAAAACTGGACATAAATGAGAGTTTACTCTGAGCAGGGTCGCTTCTGCACAGATCTGGCCCGTAACTTGTTCTTGTGGCGTCACCCATTGCCTGTCACAACCTATGTTTAATGCGATACTCTGGACAATTCAGGCATAGCAATAACATCTCAAAGAAAACATGCAGTTGTCATACGAGCCAACAGAAAAGTTCCACATTCCTGCTTTAAATCGGACTCAGACAGGCATTTTGGCAAACAAGCGTTACATGAAGGGGAATTTGATGGTGCCAAAATCTCAGACGGAAGACAGGGGTCAGTGTAACTCTCTTTTGTCAAAAATAGAAATCCACCCACGTTGAACAATATTAATTGTGTGGCTTTACAGTCCTTTGAGCCGACAATAATCACGTCTTTGGAGTTGAATTTTTTTATTTCATATATGTTGTTTTTATTATTGCTCAGTGTTTTATGTTGCACCTTAACGCCGAAACAAGTTCCTATGTTTGTGAATTTTGCTCATTGACAATGGCAATAAACCTTTTCTGATTCTGACTAATGAAGAGGTTGTGAAAAAATGATTTCACGTTTGAAAGCTGAGTAGAAAGCCAGCACACACTGACAAAAGCTGGATCCTCGTTAGAAAAATGATTCTTGTTGGGTTATACGTTGAAAATAGGTTGTACTCTGTAACCGGGTTCGGCGTACACCGTGCCGGCTCTACCATTCGCCCATGTCAAAAGGCCACATTCTAGAACTATTAAGACAAGTATAAAAGAAATATAAAATACAACAGGTTGCATAAAAACTAAGAGCTATGTGTAAAAAAATCACATTGTGCCCTTTATGAGACTGAACAATTCAAATATGCACATTCTTTATCTTTATTTTGTTGACCTGTTGGCCTGGTGTGAAAACAAGTTGGTACTACTTGGTGTTACAAAAATAAATTTAATTGAATTGAATTGAACTAGGTTGGTGCCCCATCTTTTGATTAGTGGAAATGATTAGACCACCCTTATCTGGCCCGTCCATCCTACATTCTGTTCATATCCAGATCGGACCATAATGGGCCGTCAAAAATAACTCTCCTAACTCGGGACAGTCCAACCACAGTCTCTCATTTCAACTTCCTTCACCTCGGATCTACAGAGCTCCGTTTCTCAGTCCACCGTGTTATTTCTTTCTCGCGTTTTACTCGCGAGTCGCTATGTTCATTTAGATGACCGTTTGAAATCGAGAAATGATTCGCGGGCAAACATCCTTGAGCAGGGAGGTTAATTTGGTCCGATACTTTATTCTGAAAGATTTTTCTTTTTTAGATACGTGACCGTTTCGACTCCTCACTCGCAGTCTTCAGCAGAGAAGGTTTTGGCGCTGTCGTCCTCTTGTTAGCGACAGCACTTAATGAGCTAAAACATTAATTACTGTGTATTTATTGGCTGGAATGTCACACCGTGCAGCTTTGATAACATTCTGCAGCCTCATGTTCATATGAGTATGTAAACTATGCTTTTTCTCTACAAAGGGGTGATGTTGAAGTGTTTTGCCGGCTCTCAGCGCAGATTAGATTTAGCAGACAGTGAATGTTCTGAGTTTGACAACGCAAACTGGAATATTGTGATAAAATATGGAAATGAAGCTTTTATCTTTCCAGCTCTGCACCATGGACTCCCTTTGGTATTGACTGCAGCGGCATGCCAGGGTTTTGTCTGGAGAGAGAGAGCGAGAGAGAGGGAGCAGAGAGCTGGACAGAAAGAGAAAAGAGAAAAGAGGGAAAAAAAGGTGAGCGAGAAGGAGAAAAAAGTGCGAGAAGGTAAGAGGGGGAGAAGAGAGGATAGAGAATGGGTTGGATAGGGAAAGAAGGGTAAAAAAGAAGAGGTACAGAGAAGGGGAGTAGTGGGGAGAGGGCGATACAGAGACAAAATAGATAGAGGGAGAGGAATAAAAGAGAGAAAGGAGAGAGAAAACAAAAGGGAGTCAAAAGAGGATGTGGTAAGAAGGAGGAATATGAAAAGTGGGGTAAAAGAGTGGGAGAAACAGAGAGAGAGAGAGAGAAAGAGTGAGGGAGCAGAGACGGACAGAAAGAGAAAAGAGGAGGGAAAAATGTATTGAGATGGCGAAAAGAGTGAGAGAAGAGAGGATAGAGAAAGTGGGGATAGGGAAAATAGGGGTAAAAAAGAAGAGGGACAGAGAATGGGAGTGGTGGAGTGATGGAGATAGAGAGACAAAATAGATAGAGGAAGAGAGGAGTAAAAGAGAAAGAGGAGGATAAATGGAGAGAGAAAGGAGAAAAAAAAGTGCGACAAAAGAGGATGTCGAAAGAAGGAAGAATATGGAAATTGGGGTAAAAGAGTGAGAGATACAGAGAGACAGAGAGAATGAGTGAGAGGGAGAGAGAAAGAGTGAGGGAGCAGAGACGGACAGAAAGAGAAAAGAGGAGGGGAAAAAAATTTATTGAGATGCTGAAAAGAGTGAGAGAGGAGAGCATAGAGAAAGGGACGGATAGGGAAAGAGGGGTAAAAAAGAAGAGAAGTTCAGTGGTGGAGAGACAGAGAAAAAAAATAGAGTTAGAGAGGAGTAAAAGAGAGAGGAAGGAGAGAGAAAACGAAAGGAGGACTATACAAAGTGGGGTAAAAGAGTGAGAGAAACAGAGGGAGCAACAGAGAGAGAGAAAAAGAGGAGAGCGAAATGGATAGAAATGGAGAGATGGAGGTTTGTTGTTCCAGTGCAGATGTAAAACAATGGGAGGCGCTCTCTCTCTCCGTACAGTGCAGCGCTGTGGTTATTCATGTGCTGTAATGAAAACACCAGGTCTCTGATGGAGAGGCTGCATTTGCCCCGATTGCCTCCGCGTGGCCCAAACACAGTATTTATCGTTTGTTGTCTTCCTTTTCACGCCGGATTCAAACCAAACACCGCTCGAGCGCGGGTTCCAGGAGTGGTGAGGGAAAGAGTCTGCTGCAAGAAGTCTTATTTGTCCCAGACACATTTGCGCTTTGCAGTGCTTTTCAGGAAAATAAACGAATACTGTTGTTGCGTAAACCCATGTGAACCTGCGTTGCGTTGGTCAAATAGATAGATACTTTATTTATACTTCTAGTAGAAAAATGTTCACTGCGCTTCTTAGTTGCCTTTCGGTCTCAGTGAAAGGTCTCAGTGCAGTTTAGCAGAAGGTTTCGTCAGGTAGAATCAGCAGATCGTGTGTCAGTGCAGTTTGAGGTGAGTAACAACCTTCAGGACAAAAGTCTCCTCTGTGTCCTGCACCACAGCCGGCGTCCAGAGCGAGCCAGGTGAACTCTGGAGACTCTGGAAAACTCTTGTCACCTCACGCTTACTTCGCTCTTTTGGTTCAGTCGGTGATGAGATGGACCATTCTCTCAAAGTTCATCTGGAGGGTCTTCTGCCGGGTTTGGTATTTGGTATGTTTGTAGCACTGGTGTAAAATGTCTGGAGCGGCTCAGAGGTCCATAGCTCCAAATACACACCGTAGTTGGTACGACAGGCAGTTTGCCAGTAATCCGCTCAAAATACGTCCCGAACCTGCCTCGTATTGACTGCAAATGAGAAGTTAAACCTCCAAAGGATTTCAATACTTCCACAATGCAACCACGTGTATCCATGGGTTTCAATCACCTGACTTATTTTATTGCCTCCGTCATTTTGAAGATGTCACTACATCCAGAGGCCTCTCCGCTGTTAGATAGTCATGAAAAACAACACATAATGAGGGTTGATACTTGAGGAAGACAGAAGTTCTGGGCTTTTACCCTTATCTACAGCGGTGAGTCACTGACACTTAAATACAGCAACAACTGCTACTACTACATCTGCTCTTCGTCATCTGGATAGTTGGAAATTAGGCTTGTTCAAACTGCCTGCATGTAGTAGAAACAGATTCAGTTGAAGTCATCTGTACTCTGTTTTAGAAAAACAAAACGTTTCGACTCTCATCCAAGAGTCATTCTCAATCTGTGAATCGAGTCTGGGTTTATATCGTCCTCTGTGTAAACCCTGCCAACAGGGCGGGACCTCCTGATAAAGAGGGGAGGAGGGAGTTTTTGGTTTGACTTGAGACTAATCCCATTGTTTTACTAACAGCCCTGAGATAGGCCACTACATCCTATTGACTTTAGCTCCCTCCTGCCTGGGGACCTGATTAGCATCAGAATGCCCCGGGCGTCTCCAGGGTTTCAGCAAACCATTATGAACAACTGGAAGGTTGAATCTTAAACCTCCATTACGATTTAAGGATTCTCTTTTTTAACAAAGATTGCCTCCTTAACTCCTCTTTCTAACCATATTTTCTCCTGCTCAGAATCTCCACCTCACTGTCTTCAATAGAGTGGTTTGTGGCTTTAAGATGAAGATGAAGCTCTGGGGTCCTGAACTCGAGTGTCTTCTTTGCTGATAAAGCCTCTTGTGAAGTGGCTGTTTAGTCTCACCTATGACCGCTCTTTACAACAACTACATTGCTCTGTTTTTGTGTCGGCATCTTGTCCTTGGGGTGAACCAGTCTTTGTCTTAACGTGTTGCCTGGTTTGAAATAAACAGGGTTCGTGTTGTCTCAAAATTCTTTGCAGTTTTTCCGACAGTCCCGAGACAAAAGGGATAGAGACACCCTTTCTTCTTGGTTCAGGTGTCAGTTTGGTCCTTTCCTGTAAGGTGGGGTCCAGTTCACTACAACTGAATCTTTTTCACTTCTGGATGAATGAGGGATTACACCAACATGCCTGCATGTAGGCAAATGTTTATTAGCATAGCCCGGCAATAATATGTAAACTAGCATTAGCCTTAGCTGCTAACAACCTGGAACAAAGAGCTCAGCCTCAGTCTGGACTTTTTGTTAGTTTTTGTTTTTTTCATGCAATTAACTGCTTGAGAAAAGTGTGAGAAAGTGTGAGAAAACAGTACAAAAGACATCAAGACAAGCAACAGTTGCACAGTCTATGAGAGTATGAGGTCCTCCGTCTGAGTAAGCTGTCTTTGACCTTGTGTTTCTGTTTGTTTACTATGAAGCTCTAGTCCGCGGTGTTATACATAAAATGTGCCACATGTTCAGGCTTATGTAACATCTGCGAGCGTGTGTGCGTGTGAGGGAACAGAAGCCGGTCGGTTCAGATATACCTGTGTGTTCGCTACAGAAATGCGACTATAAATTAGAATACTGAGAAGAACATGCAAGATATTATATTTCTGAACTGTGTGGCCCCTTAAAGGACACATAACAACTGGACCCAAGTAGCTTCTTCAATTCCTCCGGCAGAGAACTGGTGAGTCACTGCCGAGTTGCATTTTACTACATTCACACAAACTCGTCTTCTATAAGTGTTCGAAATATCACTCAGTTTGGATTTTCCCCCGATTGTTGCTTCACACGTACAAATCCAGTTGTTTTTAGTATTGATGAAATTATGTGCAATTTTGATGCAAATTTGAATGTAATTTGAGATTATTGTCGTCACTATGGTTAACAAGTGTCTTAAATAAAGCTTTGAAACGTTCAGTAACAGCAGGTACAGAGGCAATCAGCCAAAGCAGGGACACCTGCAGCAGCAACCATCGACTTTCAAGGCTCCATTTACCTCCAGAACAGCTCCAAGCCCCTGATGTGACGCATACAACATGATTTTCACTCATTTTCAGTGGGATTATCCTCAAAACAGGCAATATTAGAGCACTCACAAGTCTTTTACCTGATATATAAGGTTTTAATTTCACGAACATTAAAATTTTTTTTTTTTTTAAATTAAAAATTAAAAGCCGACAAGACCTCTCACCCAGACTAAAGCCCAAATGATCACTATCAAAGCAACACAAAACAGAGGTTCAGACGTTGTGTTGTGCTCCTGTAGTGTTTCCTCTGCACAGTCCAGTCACGGGATCATCTGTGCGTCCACACTAATGCAGAGGGAAACCATCAGATCATGTCCTGCCTCAGGCACTAAAACATTTACATGTGGACAGTTTAACATAGGCAACAACACTCACGTCATCTACAGGATCCACTGCTTTCGTGGTGGTTTCTACACAGGCCCAAATGGCGATTAAGGAACCACTCCATTGAACACAACTATGCCATAAACAAACAAAAAAATCCTAACTACCCCCTTGCGCAACATTTTCAACTTCCTGACCACACAGTTATTGGGCAATTAAAAGTGATGATTGTTGAGGCATGACAGGTTAATAATGCTCCCTCAAATAGAGACATTCTGGATTGTTACTTTAAAAGCTACAGTGTTTCCTGGACTTGATGATGATATAGATTTTACAGTGTAATCCCTCATTCGTCTAGGGGAGTTCCATCGTACATCTTACATCTTGGAGATTTTAATGTTCTTATAAATGGACACTTCCTCATCTGGGTATTTTTCTGAATGGTTGTACTTTTATGACAGTGCTCCAGACGCTCTCTGCACTAGTCATGCCTTCTCTGGAAACTTCACGTGAAGTTTTGAAAGTGGGTTATTATCCCTGGTAGTGGGACTTTTAACTAATCTGACTAGTGTGCCTCGGATCTCTCTGCCCATCAACACATTTTTAACAAAGCAAGTCTCTCTAAATTCTCACTGCTTTTTGGTCATTTGGGCCAATCCACAGGGAAGCCTAAGGGCAGAGAAAGGTTTGTCTGAGGGTCGCATTTGGCCCCGGAGCCATAGTTTGGACACGACGAGTTTAAAGAGTGGGAGGAAATTCAAATCCGGGAAAACACACTTTTGCAATAGACCTGCAATCCTGTTCCTACATCAACTACACGGTCCACCATCCCTCCAACAAAGCACAACATTTCCATCGCATAATAATGGAGCCTCCCCCTTTTTAATTAAACACTTAGAGAATACAGCCATTCTTTCCGTAACCTTGGTCTCCCGACGGGCGGATTCTCTCCGTGCGCACACATAACTCACCATTCTGTCCGAAACTGAAAAAGGAGTGATTTATTTCAGCGCCGCAGACAGACTGTTCTCTTCATCGCGGCATCAAGGTGAACGAGGAACACACCGCACTCATTTAAATAAAGAAATAAAACATGCTAATTCGCTGATCAGCATGAGGAAGTAGACGCGTCTGCTCGCTCCTCTAAGAACAACTTTGACGTTTGAGTATTAGTTTGACTTTGATCTTTAAATAGTCGTTTGCGCCTTGTGTAAAACTCTTTTGAAACGGTATCTTCGCGTAAAATGAAAGTGTCGCAGCTTCTCAGACAAGGACGTACTGATCACTGCTATGTTCCTTTTATTGCGTGCGGATAATGGAGCATCTTCTTTACACAGGCCTTATTTAGGAGTGCTGTGGAGATACCGTGGCGCTAAAGTGCAATGTTGGCTCATGTGCTTATGCTGTTTACACTGACTGATGCAATGAGAACATTCTGGGATGGCGTTGATTTTTGTACAAAACTGTGTGTGTGTTTAACCATACGCCATGTTGTTGTTGTTGTTGTTGTCGTCGTTTACTTTTTGAACTTCTGAAGCGTTCACTAAATCAGACTATACAGATGGGTCTTTGCACAAATGGCAGGTACTTTTTTAGCTTTTAGTATTTTATTGTCACAGTCATTATTGAGCATCATATTTTAAAGTGCGTATGACATTAAACTAAAATGCAGTTCAGTTTTAAATATTTAAGATATATATTATATAAATATGTTTTACATATATTTAAAGATTTGAAATATATATTATATAAATATTGCTAAAAAATTATAAAAAATGTTATCCCAGAATAGATAATCTTTTAGGTTTTATAATTTCACTTCCTGTTTGTAATTGATGACATCACACTAGGAATTTACCCACTGGGCAAAAACTCATCTAATGTTACTATTTATATTATTTGACTTTATTTTGTTGAATTAATGTTTAGAGAGTTAAAAAAAAGTAGTTTATTTTGTGTAAATTCTGCATAAACATTGTATGGAATGAGTGTCCCTGGTGTGATGTCACTTCCTGTCCTTTTCTACAGATTTTTCAACGTTTCTCCACAAACACTTACTCGAATGGTGTAAAACTATCATTTATATATCCTACAGGTATAAATACTGTACACCAAAGAAAGTCAAAATTCGAAAATTGTAGACACTTGTCATAGGCACTTTTAAGTCTAACATCTAGTCCAGTTGTATAATATGATTTCATAATATCTTTCATAAAATATAATTTGGAAAACATCAGAATTGGTCTATATGGCAGTCTTAAAGGACATTTATGCAGAAAAAAATCAAGCAAAATGTATTTAAATGACAGATAATATGCTAGATGGACTATAGCCATGTTTTACCATTGTCCCATGTTTAAATCGTGTTTATGAGGTCCTCTACAAAACACTTTTTAAAAATCAAAAGGTAGATTTGGTGTTTTTAAGTCCATAAATTATCAAATTTCTGCCGCCAAACCACCTTCAGTCGGAGGCAAGATAGCTTTTGTCTTTTCCATGGTAATTCTGTCCAGCAGGTGGCGCGTTAATACAAAATCCTGATAAGGGAACGCCCCACGGTTAAAAAGTAACTGTATATTGTTTTAAGTTGCTAAAGCAAAAGTACTCAAAAGCCAATCCCCAGACAAATAAAGGATCATGTGTGTCCTTTAAATAAGCAGCCTATTTGCATCCATATTACTTTCATAGAAGAAGAGACTGCGGCGGCTGGTGGCTCTGCTGCTGCGGTAGAGGCGGAGGGTTTCTGCATTTGTTTTCTTGACTTTAGAATGCAGCAGAATTGAAAAGAAAACCCCCTGTTAAACCATGACATCTGAGTGACCTAACCACGCCCCAAAGCTAGATTCGTATGAAGAGTAATGTCCATAAAATCTACAACAAAGACACAATGTGAATTCACAGCAGGGGGGCTTTTGTACAGTGGGATTAAATTATTCCACTTTAAAGACCTTTGCGCTGGCTAAATATAGCACTGCTCCCGGGGCCTGGCTTTACGGCGAGTGACAAAAGACATGCGAGTTTATCTTCTCATTATAAATAAAACAATGGAGCATTTAGGATTACTCTTAAAAGATGGTTATTGGCTATTTCGACCGTCCCTGTGGTTTTACTGCTGTAGATAAAGGCTATTTTCTCGTATTGATCCTAAGCTGCACTGCCCATGCTGCAGTTTCCCATTCAGAACAAATGTCAACACTTCTAAAGGGTTTCGTGATGGGGAAGGACGTAATAGTTGGGGTCATTTGCATCCAAAATGTCAAGAAGAAAGTTAAATCATCTCTGCTTGTGATTGTTTTATTTGACACAGTTTCCATCTATACCTTCTCTCACGACAGTTAAACATTTTTTGTGTCAGTTGGTGTCAGTTTGACGACTAACTTGAAGGTTGTTGGTTCTATTTCTGTTTGATTGTCAGCCATGCATACTGTGCTCGTGTCCTTGGGCAAGACACATTTCCCGCCTCTCCAATGTCTGTGAATGAATGTGATGAAATGGCAAAAACAGAGGCCAGTGAATGAATTATACAGAGAAAAGGGCATTATTGAGCTTTATTGTCAAAAGAACAATAAAGGCTAATTTATTCACAAGATGTTAAAAGAGCTGGTAGTAATTTATTTACTTCTGGAAGGTGAAAGGTGTCGACGAGATTGCTAACAAACTGCTTCTGCACAGTTTATTTATTTCATTTTATTTTATTCATCCAGGGAAATCTCTCTTTTTCCTGAGCACCCTGTTGAATACAAAACACATAAAATAAACAGTAACAGCGCACACATCGAGCTAAAACGTCAATAAAGCGATCAATAAAACAAAATAAAACACATTTATGAAAAGTGCTTTGAATTCATGAAAAGGCAGATTTCTTTCTAATTTAAATAGTCAGAGAGCAAAACTGCCTAAAGCCTTTGTTTCCCTGACTCGGTGTAATGCGAACACGCCCGGAGATCTCAGCTGATGAATACTTGATTTGATGTTCAGCAAACTTGTTAAATAATCAAGCAAAATCCCAATAAGAGCTTGATGAACAAACAAAAGACAGTGATTGAGCATAACTGACAGTGGTGAGTGTTGTATCCTTTGTATCCTTTTATATAATATCACCATAATCCAGAACTGAGAGAAATGTAGCCTGGATTCACTGTTTTTTTTTTTTTTTACAATTAAGAGAAATATCAACTTTTTATTTCAAAAGAAGAATGACAATCCGGCTTTTGTATCATTCCTCAGCTCTTGTACGTGTTTGTGGAACGAGAGTTTATCATCGATCCAGTATTTGCTGTACTTGTTCAATCACGTCACCGTCGAACGTCAGATACCGTTGTGTTTAAAGATGGGCAACAAATGCATACGTGTCTTTGCGTTTTACTTCCGTTGATGATTTGGGAACAAGCAGAGAGCTCTACTGCCCTGGGACTGCAGATGAAAGAGAAATGAAAGGCTTTTTTTAACATTTATTTGCACCCATTATTAGGGCTGCGCAAGTTTGAATCCAATTGTAATCGAATCAAGCGCCATTCGAAATTGTCAACGATCGCTTTGGGCTTTTTAAAATTAAAAGCTCTACAGCCAATCGATTGAACTCTGCTCCAAACCACGTGCTTTTACAGACTATTGAAAGTCTGTCTTGTTTCTGTTCGTCGAGTCAATATTCAAAGCCATTTTTACACTTTTTAATAAGAAGAAACTCTATCAAATCGAAAATTGTGATCAGTCAACATGAGGAAAAGAGGTTAAAGTGCACATGACGGGTTTACTTGGTGGGATAATGTTTGTCGCAAACGTAAATGTTAGTTTCACAACAATCGAGCAGCAGTTTGTGAAGAAACGTTGAAACGTGAAATGTATTGAAAATGAGCTTATCGATGATCACACGAGAGAGAAACACATTTTTAGATTATTTAAACTTGAATTCAACAAATATAAATGTGTTTACACGTATTTTTATTTGTTTGGTCATCATTTCTGTGACATAACTGTATTTGATTTCAGGATGTATTACAGGCTATTATAAGTCGATTTTCTTACTTTGATATTCAGTTGTTTTTTTTTACATTTACAATTTAAATTTAAACTTAAAAAATTGCCAAATATCTCTGTAAATTGATTATAGTCCAAACTGTCCTAAATGAATCTGTGGTTCCTGTTGGAGAAGAATTCCTGGTTCTCGTTGGACTTGACCTCTACGTTTGCCTCTCCTGCAGGTGGGGGACCAGATCTTGGAGGTGAACGGGCAGAGCTTCGTGACCATCTCCCATGACGAGGCGGTGCACATCCTGAAGACCGGTCTGCAGCTGCTGGTCCGGGTCAGGGACGTGGGGAAGCTGCCCCACGCCCGCACCATCGTGGACCAAACCAAATGGGTCAACAGCCCCCAGTCCGTGCCCAACACCGGCGCCAGACCGGAGACCTCCTCCTCCTCCTCCGCTGTCCAGAGTCCTGTCCGGAGTCCCAGCGCCGCAGTCACGCCCTCTGTCCACACGGGGCACGCCGCGGTAAACAGTACGGAGAACACGTCGGGGCACAGCGCGGGGCATACGACGGCTCAGGGTCCGGGCAGCGCCAATCAGACGAGCCATACAAGGTGAGGCTAGAATTTGGTGAAAAGAAACATGTATTTGAAGCTGCATGAGCACATTTAACATCTCGTCTGTGTAACTTTACTGCAAATACACGAGAGTTTAGTGCCAGAAATCTGCTGTTTCTCAGTTCTCTGTGTATTTTCTAACTCACGGCAGCTCACGAGTTTGTTTTGACAATGTGTTTATTCTGAAATCGGGGCGAAGGGAAATGGTTTCAGACTGACACAAGTACTGTACAAGTGTTTGCTCTTGGCTGCCGGAAACCAAGAGGACGTGACCTGAACCAACAGGCTGTCAACAGTCGTTATGATAAGCAATGCTTCCTCTTGAAGGATAATTGACAAAAACTACAAAAACAATGCGTTTTTAAAGCTTGAGTGTTTTCAGACCTCCGCATGCCAAGGGTCTTGACGGACACGATTCAGGGCATTATTTTCTTTCAAAAATGAAAAAGCTTGTGATTGATTCAATGCTCCTTTAGAAATAGTCTGGTTCATGTTCATACCTCTTCGCATCATGATCAGGCTTCATGCGTAAATAAGATAATCAAGACAAAAATGAGAATACAATTACGAGATGAATATAACTTTCAAGTACAAAATGAAAGCGCTAAAGTCGTCTGAGCGCATCCCCCTTTCTTTTGAATGCTTCTCTTTGAAAACGTCTTTCAACATCAAACACATCTAATAAATGGACAACCAATTGGAACCATTTTTATATCGATTATATATTTTATAAAGAAAAATCTGTCAGACTTCAATTTGAACTGTGAAACCTGTGATAAATATGTGGCTTCAGAGTCATCAACAACAACAACAACAACAACAATACAAAGCAGTTTTAATTTGCTTATTAAATTGTATTTAATACAGTTGAAAGTGGTGGAAGAAGCACTCAGTTTTGCTACTTAATGCGATACGCTGCAGGTGAAAAGGGAAAATTCTTCTATTCAAAGCTGTCAATTTGAAACTTCTCTTGTCGTTTACGCGCATAAATTAAATAATAACATGTATTACAAGTTTTTCATCATGCCACGTTTTCATAAAGAAATAAGGCACTTTATGTGTAAAACTGGCCAAAATTGCAGGTGGGATTTTGGATCTCTTATTTAGTTTTTGAGTAAACTAGATAATACTAAAAATGTTGTTGTTTCCACGTGAAAGTCTATATGTTGAGAGCTCAAAGTGAGGAGTCAAAACATTAAATAAAAGAGTGGCTGTAGTGTCTTGCCTTAAGTAAACGTGCAGATACAAAAAGTGACTCAAGCTAAAGAAAAAGTATAAAAATGTACATAAACCTTTTGAAGTACCTGTTGTACTTTATGAGTAAAAAGTATTTCACACATATTTTAGAACTGTTTAATGAAGTGATCTTGATGAAGAATTGTGCTGATCTTTGGTCAACAAAGGTCAATTCAAATCAATGTCTTTATTTTTCCGGTAACTTGTATACATATTATATTTTCGTTTGCTAAAAACTCTGGCTTGAATTCAAAACCTTTATACCGGCGGCGTCCATGAAAGTGCTAAAAAAAGAACTCCCCTGATCGAATGAAAAAGTGCAGATACAAATGTAGTAAAGTAAGTGAAGTAAACAGTATCTACAATCCAGAATGTTACTTGAGTGCAATACTTTTGTACTTTGTTGCTGAAAGTTGATGCATGGTCTTGTCATTGCCTCATATTGTCAGTTTGATCGTCTCCAGGTGGATTACCCTAAACTCGCAGGTTTCTCTTGGGTCATCTTTTCTAATCCATGACCACGATGCAGATAAAGCTTCTCACAGGTTATAATCCAGCCGTGAATAATGGAGGCAATCCCCGTGAATGGATTTCCTCACAGCGATCAATACATCCTCACACCACCTCATAAAGATATAGTAATAATCTATGACACCGGGGGATCATAAATTTAGATTTTGGACATTTTGAATTGCAATATTGATCTAAAACAACTTAATAAAAGAAACGGGTTCGCTGACTTGCAGTTGGAAACGTCGTCACAATAAAGTGCTGTGCCTGTGGATAGTTAAGCAGTGGATTTAAAAAAAAGAAAGAACAAAATAGTTCGAATCCGACATGTATCTCAGGTTAAAGAGCCTGTACCTGTACCTTTTTGCATGTAATAAAGTCAAATCTGTTTTCTCCAGGACAGATATATTGTAAAAGCTTCTATTCTGGTGAAAATGAGACCACGGCACTTTCTCTGCATCCGATTATAGATTGTTTTATTCTCGGCGAAGCAGGAGTGCGCCGTTAGCATGCTAATGTTTGTTAGCTTTAGTCTCCACTTGAGCCAAGCACTGAAAACGTTTCCTTTTATTTACTTTTGAGCTCATTATTAATTTATTAGTGTGATTGTTGTCCATCCTGCAGAACGTTGAGTTATCTTGCGTTCACTTTGACTGCTCGCGGCACTGTCCTTTAAATATAAACGAATACAGCTCAGTAATCAGAGCGAGCACATCTCGACAAATCATTTGGATTGTCAAAATATGCTCCCTCATTAATTAATAACTGGCTTGCCAACCCCAATGGAGCCGAACAATAATCGTCGAAAAGTCGAAAAATATGCAGCCTTTGTAAATGAATTGTCTACAAATGATTATTTTAAAGATGGAGCATGAGTGGACATGGACATCGAAATATACTCTGTTTATAAATGTAAACACAGGGCTGCCGACCTCCAGAGAAAATAAGTTCTACACAGAAACCAAAGCCGTTTGCGGGCTGATCAGGGAATAGGTGCATTGTTGACTTGTTCATCACATAAACATTAGATATTTTACACAAATCAATCTACTTTACAGCATGTTTTAGCGGCGAGACTTTTCCCTCGTTCTCCATTTAAACCAACGGAGTTCCCGCTCGACCGGAAGTGCGATTACAACGGAATTGCTGATCCGTGTCAAAAGGAGGACAAAGTGGGCGGGGCAGAATAAGGTCAATAACATCGTATAAACTGGTTTAACAGTCAAGTGGCACAAAGACGCTTGTCAAAGTTCGCTAATAATCATAAAGAGTTAGGTTAGTTGTCTTTATTCGTGTGCGTTTGGGTGAATCGGTTTGCATTGATTAAGAGGCATCAAACTCACATGCACACAACGTACACACAGACAGACATAATGGATCAGTAAATCAGGCCAAGTGAGGACAGTAGCTGCTGGGACCAAACTGTCTCTGTATCGTTTGGTCCCGCATGTTGGCGCGAGCAGCCTTTGCCCTGATGTTCGGGCACAGAGCGTTCAGGTGGCGACACTGGAGACGAGTCTGGCGGCCGCACATCGACTCCGTGCTTTGCTGTGGCCGTCCAATCAGCTCGCCAGCCCTTTTCACAAGCCGTTTTCTGATTCGTGACATTTTCACGAGCCTTTTAAAAGAAGCCGAGGTGTTCTTCAGTTGCACATCTGTGAAACTTAAACACAAACTTTCAGGAATCACTCTATATACAACTTCTAGTGGTGAGAAGGAAAAACATACTTATAACATGGGTAAAAGCTCATGTACATTATGGTATTCTACTTTTACGGTGAATGTATTGATTAAAGTGTAGTGAAATAAATGAATGGAACTGAATTATTTGTGTTCACGGCATGTTTAGATATAGATAGATAGAAGTATTCTGTCCAGAGTTCGAAAAAACGTTAATTGCATATGTCATAATCAATCGGTCTCTGCTTACCTTTATTGTTTTGTCCTTTTATTAATTTCTCTTTTTCAAATCAACATGACATTTCCAGATGAACGCATTTCTCACGGAACTAATTGTATTCCGCCCTAAACATGGATTAGGTTAGCGCGCGGCTGGCATTCAGCGTCAGAACCATGTGAAAAAGGTTAAGTCCAAAGTGGCGCTTGTGAATGGGATCGGGCAGATGGAGCCTTCGGGCCAGCCGCCGTCAAAGTACGCAAGCAGACTATTAAAAAAGTACTGCGAGTTTGGAAGGCATTGTTGTGACGAGAGGATGTTTTTGTCGTTAGCAGGAGACGAATCGAAAAGTCGGCAGTGGAAAAATCACTTAATGGCTCATTCCTGCGATTTCATTACAGTGATTGGATGTACAGACTTTGCCGTTTTGTCTATTTACTTTGATTTTGTGGGAAAATAGATCTTTTCGTTCAGTCTGGGATGCGGCGCCACAACATTATTACAACAACATAATTATGTACCAACAGTCTGACGCAATGTCCTCGCAGTCAGTGGCTTCAAACGTGTAAGAGTAATTGTTATGGTTTTTAAATATTCAGTCATTGAGTTTTAGACCGGCCCAATTTACCACAAAAAAAAGTAATTAAAGATATGGAATTCTACTTTATCGTGATTGTTTTGTCGTACCATCATGTAACAATTTTTTCTTTTAAATAAAGCAGTTTTCTTTTCTATATTTTTTATATATTTTTCAAATGTTTCTGAATTTAAAAACAATAGAAAAAGAAAAAAAAACACAATAAATTGAATAAGACCAGAGAGAACACAGGAATAAATAAAATAAAAAAGAAAGAAAGAATAAAGACCAAAACGCCCCATTTAGTCCAGTCCACAGGTTTTTTGGGTTTTTTTTTCCCGGATGTCAATTATATGGATATGGATGTCGGTTTAGTCCTTAATCGTCGACGTATCCATTTATTGTGACCATGGCAGGAGTTTTGAGGCCTAGATCATTCCAATTTGTCAAGGCATTTTTGAGCAACAACAAAATAACATCTGTAATTGAAAAAAATAAAAACACAGGATAGAGACATTTAATATCACTCTGTGGAACAGTCGAAGCAGCCGTTTTAAATAAGAACAAAGCTCCGACTGCTGTCATTGTTTTCTGTTCAAAACTTGATTAATTGCAGCTCTATTGTGTGTTACTAAAAGAACGCGTGAGCCAAACAATTAGCACTTGCCAACAGCCTAAACAGGCTTTCACTGCCACAAACCGAAATGTAGCCCAAAGCTGATGAATTGGATACAATATTAATCTAGACCTTGATAAATGAACAATTCTGACATATCTTCCATCCAGTCATCTTCTTTTGCCCTTCTGGGTCTCGGCCGGCTGGAGCTTGATACTGGAATATTCAGAATGCAGACGTATAGTGTAAGCTACAGTGGAGAGTTACTTTATTCACTATGTGTCACTAATGAATATGTACTGTACTTTTGTAAGATCCCAACAGTGAGACGGAGTAACCAAACAGCCCAAACTCCAAAGATGCACAGTAGTAACACACACCCCAGACAGAGCTCCCCCTGACAAAAATTTAACGCTGATATATTTGAGTATCGATCCAATATTCCTTCGTATTGAAATTGTGTTTGAAATGTTAGTATCGTGATTCACTAGTCTGTCTGTTGGCAGTTAAAGCAGAATTAAGTAACATTTTCAACTTATTGAACGTCTTTTTTAAGTCCCTGTGATGGTTAAATGTGTATTTTTGGGGCGTTTGAAGTGTCCGTCGTTGCCGCCTGCTGTTTCGGAGCAGGCGGCAACGACCAGGCGGCAACGACCAGGCTTGGAACATCTGCCGACATCGATTTGAAGATGACTCTCCTGAGAAACCCTGCCCTTTTTTTTTTAAACATTTGGCAACGTGAAATGTTCTTGTATGCGATTATACTGTCTTATTATGATAAAGAAAGACAAAAGCTTTTGCGTCTATTTTTTCTTACAATGTATTTTCCCAAGGGGGAGCTCTATCGCCAGAGTCGCTTAGTTCTGCTTTAAATGTTGTGTTTTCACAAACGTTGAGCTCATATTTAACTTAAAATAAGTTGTTGATAGCATATTGGATGTGGTTTATTGGGGACAAACTTTTGTGCAGATTGAATTATAACGTACATTTTGTATCGGGGAATGAGAGGCACCATTGTTAGCACTTTTCACCATAAAAAAAAATTGCATGTTTAGCTTTGTGGTTTCTAATCATTATGGCATCGGTGCTAATTTTGTCATCACTCTGAAACCCATAAGCATGTGTCGTGTATTACCATGTGGAGTCTTGTCTAAATACCCATGGATCCCGCACTCGTCCCGTCCCCGTTGACAGCTCCATTGAGTGCAGCGCGGTGTGAATGTCTCCTCCTCACCCATCTGTCCGGCCTGATGGATTTGGCCGCGTTTTTGGCCCGTGCGAGAAACTGAGAGGGTTTTCTCTGCCTCCTGCCGCTCGGCTCCACACCTCATTAACCAAAACCCAGTCTTTGCTGCACTGCGCTGATCTCAACTAGCTGCAATTATCTACTGAAGTGCCTCTAAATCATGCTACTGTGCAAAACAAGGCGGCGGGGAAAGTGGATTTGGGCCGGGGTGGTGGTAAACAGGGGTCGCATTTTTGCCTCAATGTAAGACGAATGGACACGGTCACAAGAAAATGCTGATGTCGGTACATTTTTAACTGGTGAATTGACACCGGAGGATGTAGAAAGATTAGTCCTGTGTTTATGGGGTTTTCGCCAGAGCAATGATGCTAAAGTAATCTAGATTTAAAGATAACGCAACAGGCGACGACTTCACCAGAGGAAACGTCTGTGTTTGGTAAGGTTTGTGCCTCAATGCTAATGCTAACCTCACTTAAAAGATACATAGGAAATGACATAATTTATAAAGTCATTTTTATACACAAAATAAGCCAAACCGTGGCGCTATTTTAAATGTAACAATTCAATTTATTTCCGGTTAGCATTAGCATTGAGACACAAACACCTGCCTTTGTATTAGCGGCCAGAGAAATAAATCTCTCTCAACAGTATTAAATCTGCACTATGTAACTTTTATTAGGGTCAACCACCTGCTTGTCTCCATGGAGATGCTATTATTTAGCTTAGAATGTTCTAGAGTATAGCATTAAAATGATCTATCTTCTGTGGAGAGGCAAACCACTCCATAGTAGCAATGGAGGTTTTTCAATTTCTTTTTCAACAGTAAACAATTTAATAAATGCAATATATTCATAATTTGAATGCCATTCCGTAAACTCAACCCAGTATTTTAGTTTTTGGTAACGTATTTTCCTTCTGTTGCAGACCCACATCGGCACGAGCTGCACCTGCGTTAGGGAAGGTAAGACACATTTCTACATTTCACTTGAGCTGCAAGATATGAATGAAAATGAAATGAAATCACAATCTGAGTGGTCACAATTAGTCAATCCGAATAGCATAGACTGAAATGTATCAAACATAAGTAACACAAACCCTGCCAACCCTGTAGTTTAGACCTCTACAAACAGGTTCTGAAACGCACGAGATTTAGGAGGTTCAGGTTTCAGTCTTGTCTCAAAGGTTACGTCCTGGATGTGTCGATTAGATTTAAGTCAAAATATTAAATACGACATAATCCGCGCTCAAGTGACCACCAACGTGTACTGCGTTCTCTCAAAAAGTACATGCACTGTTAAGATTATCCTTCTGTCCCTGGCTTTGTTGTTTACAGTGTTATTAACAAGGAAGTAAAACGTCCGACTTTGCGTCTCTCTGGCTCAGTCGGCCATCTTGAAACGACAAACTGTTGCCGTCGCTTAGGTCACTCCCGACAACCCTTTATGCAGCTTCTACTACTTCCATGTGGCGCCTCCATCGTGCTGTTTTATCGTTTTTGGTCCGATGTGTTAAATGTGAATGCAAAACTACCAGCGCTTGAGCGTGTTAGTTTCTCTGCAGAAAACGTTGCTTCAAATGTCTGAAAATGAAATGCTCAAAGGCGAAATTAGATGATGCGTCTCTGTTTGTAAAATGTCAATTATGGGTTTCTGCAGTCAGCGTCATATGGTGATGTCAACAATGGGCATAAACGCTTATCAATGTCAGCACTAAAAGCTCCGAATCACCTAGAAACTTAAGAATTAGTTTAGCTGTACTAATATCTACTCAGACTCATATTCAGACCCTTACAAGCCACTTTTCAGTTTAGAAGAGCTCATTACGTTTTACCTGTTTGTCTCTCTGACCGTTCGCTGTTCTCGAGTGGAAATATATTGTGCCCTTTTATGATATGCAGATTCAACCACAGCAGCTACCCCAGTGGCCCCCTTTTACATCAAGAAAGAAAATTGGGGATTTATTATGGATAACTTTATAGCAGAAATTAGTTCTTTCCCTCCAGCGCCTATAACGTGACCTCTCTGTGGAACTGAGAGAAACAAAACTCGGCAATAAGAACCTAGCCCACCTCATATCTCTGCGTCCCTGGGTCCGCTGCCTGTTCAGTCGTAAAATGTTAATGCGGTGCGGTTTGGACTTAAATGATGTCCCGAGCGTGTGCCTTAAAAGCGGTTTGTGATGCAGAAGGATGCGCGTTACCACAGGCCACAGCCAGGAGGCAACGTCGTGAGGGACTCAATCTGTCTCATAGGATTAGATTCAAGACTATTGAAATAATGCACTGACTGGACTTTGTGGACAATAACCTGGACTTGTACTTCAGACTCTATTCACAATATTATATGAAATGTGAATATTAATGTTCGTTTGGCCTTTTTGGCTACAATCATGTCAGGTTTCTAGCGTATACGTGTCCTTTATTCCCTCCTCTGTCACACTTGACTACGAATCGACCATAAAAATGTAATTTCAAAACCATAATTGAATCCAGGTTTGAATAAGAACTAAGTCTGTCAGAATTATTCATGCAAAAGGTCTGAGGGCTCAGTATATAATCGGTTTTCATTGAGAAGGTTAGACAGCATAATAACATATAACATAATTGTCTATGTCAATTTTTCAAGGTTTTCGGTAACACAAAAACACTTATCATAAAGATGACTTACAGATAGGTTAGGGTTATTTATGCTTTCAAATATTTTCTGAATGGCTTAGGACACAGTCAGTGACCCCTCAGCAGGGTCTGGAGACAAATGAGACAGAAAAAAAACTTGGGCCAAAAAATTACTTAGGCACTACTGTAAACGCAATTAATTTTACTTTGTAACATCGCGACATGGTTAAATGTTTTATGGAAATAAAACAAGTTCAAATACATACAAAACAAAAGAATACATGACTTTTTCCACATAAGGGAGAATAGGATAAGTTGAGCCTTAAATCTTTAAAACTATAAAGGTTTTACTTGCAGTTGATATTATAAAATATAAAATGATTTTTGTGCAATCTGTATTTTTGAGTTACCTTTAAATAGGGTACTTAATAATGCATTTTAATTATTATTTTTTTTTTTATTTTTTATTTTTTTATTTTATTTTATTTTATTTTTTGTAATTTAATTTAATTTAATTTAGTTTAATCTTATTTTATCTTATCTTATCTGGGTAAGTTGAGCCCCCAGATCAAATAAAAAAATTAGAAAAAAATAAATACATAGAAATGGGTTTTTCACCCCCAAGCTGTACATATTTGCATTCATACAGTTGTTAAACATTTTGCAGTGTTTAATTCTAGTCAGATTTTCTATTGTTTAACCAAAAAAAGTGTGTCCGTTGACTCCAGTCTCCCGCCTCCTGACGTTTCTCTCCTGTTCCTTGGACAGGAGACGTGGTTCATCTCTGTCGCAGAAACTCAAAAATTCCACCTGCATTAATAAATAAACTCCATATTTGCTCTGCTGTCCATCACACGTGCCTCCTTTCAAACCAGAACCTCCCCTCACACGGGCTTAAAAACAAGCCACATTTCCACCGGGCCACGGTTGATGTAGATGCAGCAGTAGTGGCCATCCTTCACGCTGACATATTTTGACAGAGCGGCGGAGAAGCCTGTCGTTAGCTTAACTCCCAAAGAAGTGCTGAGGAGGGAGGCTGTGCTAATAAAGCGTGTGTGAAGCCATGCGTCTGCTGCGCTCTGATTCCGCCTGCCTGTAAATCGCATCGGCACACACACTCCTGCATCCTAACGGAGACGGAGAGGCTGCGCGTGGAATAATCACCGCTGCTCAACTATATTGTTTCAAGTTGCGAGCTGGAGTGAGTGCGGACAACCTCTAGAGCTGGTTTTACTTATAATGACGTGTCAGTCCTAAGCCTGGGTGAGGGTTATGTAAGGTCAGGCTTCTGATTTAAGATGTATGCTCCAGTGTGGGGAGGACTCGCATTTACTAGAGTAGCCCAACATGTTTATTAGAACCTTACTTCCCAGAGTGGTTTTCAGATGCCATACTTTCAGTCCTGCTTGAGTAATATTTTGTTTGTATTTAGGGTGCACTTGTTTGGTTCCTCTTCCCACTGTGATGACTAAATTACTAAAAGATTTGTCCTGTTACATTAACTTTAAATTATGAATCAGATGTTATGTCCAGACAATCACTTGTATTTTCCTTTAATATACAAAATATGCTGTTTTTTCAGCGCTTGGCTTTTTAAAATGTAATTTCTGAGCTTTAGTCCCACAGCAGGGACTCATGCACGACCCGTGGCCGGAAAATCAAGTTGATTTGAGACCTTGACGTGGATGAAAGTGAGAGGAAAGAGAGGAGAGGTGAGAGAGGAGGTGCACGTGTTCATGTGCGCTGCATAAACACGGGATCAGAACAGGCTTTTTAGCTGTATTTGAGCAAGGACAGACTATAGGATTTTCCTGGTAAATGAAAGCATTGTGGCTCTACTTATCTATTATTATATATACTTATATATTTGTAATCAGATACATTTATACCACGTGATTACAGTAATCAGTTGCTGTGGCGTGGCCATGATGAACACTATAAATCTAGTTATTTTACAGTATATGACAATGAGCATATGTATAATATTCAAAATGTTGCTTTCCATTTCTTTTCTTTTTCGGATGTTGTCGAATTGTTCTTTATCCAAAATAACTTTTTCTGTCGTGCTTGAATTCATAAGGAATCTCGCCACTTGCCTCCTTCACAAAAAAAGACAAAATTGAAATTCACTGAAACTTTTCAAAAGTATTTGACAAACAGAAAGAAAACATCTCAGTTGGAACAGAGTGTTTCGAGTGTAGAGCGTCATGCCTTTTGTATCTGCATTAAGTCGTTGAGTGAGTGTGGGTCAGCTGAAGACTGTTGAAAATCCATTTTAACAGGGAACAAACGCCTGTGGGTCTTTTGCACACGTTTTCCCCTTTGTGCTTGTGACAATCCCGTCTCCTCCCACAGAAACAAACAAGGAATTCCTTTGTAGGCTCGCATTATTTTCATTCTGCCCAGATGTTTGCAAAAATAAACGTTCACGCTTTGAAGCTACAATAGGCAGATCCGCATTCCTGAATCGCCTTAATCGGGAAGTTGCCGTGAGCGCCGCTAATTGTACCCCTCCCTCTAGTTGTGTGATGCCGATCTGGAAACCAAAGGAGTAAAAAGCTCCAGGGAAAGGGTGCACTGTTGACTTGATATTGGATGGTAAAGATGTATAAGAAGATTCAGTCCAGGTAGACGAGGGATGAAGGTTTTTACCGATATATCTGAACCAGATCTAGAACTACAGTATCCTGGACACACAAGGGCATAAACATACAGTATGTGCCGCTACATTTGGTCATAGAGGAGCACGATACATCGCTTGCAAATCCGACACTTATCATACTTAAAAATCATGCTTGTTCATGGCTTGTTGGTGCACGGTAACGTTGAACATTTTACACCGATCAACCCATTTCATAGCAATAGTATTTCAGCGGTGACACTTTTCCCTAATTAATTGAATCACAGGAAAAGTGGAGGGCCGGAATAAGATGAATAGAGGCTTTCAAATCAACAGGAAATATTGTGACAAACTGCACTGTGTGAGGATGTGGGACTTCCTCTACATTTCTGTCACGAGACGACTGGGTTGGCTTTTCAGTTTTAGGGCTGGTCATAATAAAAGAGCAAGTGAAAATGAAGGATTAAATAATATGACACCAACTGTATCACTTAAGGGCATGATGTAAGTAAAGTTCAATTGCACAGCTGCACTTGTGTTGCGTTAGTCAGTCACATGTTTGGGCCACACTCTAGCTCTCTGTACGGAGCGCCCCGCTTGGTTCAGGAGGTTAATTTTCCATTTATTTTCCCCATAGGGATTCCGAAAACCCCCCCCAAATTCAATTAAATGTTTGAAAGCTTTGTGGTAAGTAATGAGCACAAGACCTATCATTGTATCTGTTTCTGAAACTTTTTTACATGTGTTTTTTGTCCTGAAAACAACAGCGTTACGGATTAGTTACCACTGCGCGCTCCGTCGACCCCTAAAGGTCACGTATTATACAAAATTGACTTTTTTTGAGCTTTTAATCCCGATTAGTACAACTGCGCGCCGAGATCAGAATAAGAGACCAGCTTGGAACGCGTTGAAAGTCTTGAAGTGTGTATAATTCCCTCTGCAGCCAGGTTGTCCTCGGTGGTGCCGCGGGGGAACGGCAGAGATCCAAATGTAATTGTCTTACATTTACAATAATAATCCAAATAATGCATAATATTTGTCCTTTAATACAATTTTTTTTATAAAACTGTATGGCATCCGAAGTGGGTGTGACCGTTGTGCTCCGTATGCTAACAGAACAGCGTGATCACACCTCCCTCCACACCTACCTCTGTCACATGTGCTCTTATCCCTTATTCACAAATAACATGATGGCACCTGTGAGCTTCAATGAGTTTGGCACAGTAGGGATTTAAAGGTTCACTGTGCAACTTTCCTAGTGGGGTGGTGTGTGCGACGTGCTTGTGCGACGTGCTTGTGCGACGTGCTTGTGCGACGTGCTTGTGCTTGCTACGGAAATGTCATTGCAGTGCCCTTAATGTCCACACGAACTTAAACAAGCTTGTTCAAGAGATTAAATGTAGAAATCTCCACGGAGTCGAGCAGGTCATGCACTGGGCCGAGATACTAATCAGATGCGTGACAGAAAAGCCCACGAACAGTGAGAATACCTTTTCCCCCCCGTTTTGTGCCTATAAATGCAAGATATATACGTTTAATTTTCATACTGTGGAATGTTAAAAACTTTAATAAATCTGACATAGAATTAAATGTCAACAAATTTGTCTGTACGATCCATCAACATCTTGAAAGTTTGAAGGTGAGAGAAACATTCATTTTCATAAAACGGCCTTTGAATTTACAATATCTCATACAAATGTATTGATGGAAGTGGATTAAATGAAAAAAAAAAACATGTTTAGGTGCCGATCAGACTGATTTGTTTCTGATTTGTTTGCTTTTCTCTCACTCTTCACATGTCAAGTGTTTTCCCAACTCGTTTGTAACTAAATTTTGAAGCAGATGGTTCCTGACACGTTCCAATAGTTTTTTACAGTTAACAATTACCAAACCTGGCAGGGGGGCATCGTCCACACCGGTCCAGTGAACTTCCTCAAGGTGATCTCCAGTGCTACAGTAGGTGCTGAACCGTGGGGAGAAAAAAAAGCACCTTCTCATTTATTTTAATGGGCCCGCGGTGGAAGTGACTGCACCGTGACAGGCCCGGCACCTGTCAGTCAAGCTAACGAACCCTCCCAGAGATTTATTTATAAGCCAATGAGACACACGGGTCCACAGCAACTCAATATACGCTAATGGAATCAAAGCTGCAAGGTGAAGGGGTGGGGCTGCGGGTGAAAGCGCCGACCTCGCGTTTCTTCCGGCGGTAAACACGTTGGGGGCTGCCTGTCTTGTCGCTGTTGAGAAGTTCATTCGGGGTGACTGCGGCTCAGTTGGTAGAATGTGTGCTCATTATTAAGCAGATGATTGGTTTGATCCCTGCTCCCATTTGTGCATGCCTCGGTGTGTATTGGGCAAGACAAAAGCAACACTAAAACCACAATGTTGAAGGGAAGGAGAAAGGCTAGAACTTTATTAATACGTGCAGCCTGGCGAAACAAACACACACACACACACACACACACAAGTACACAAGGATATACCATGACAGTTCACATTCAGTCTAGATAAGAGAGAGAGAAAATAATAATAATAATAATAATCATAATCATAATTCTTTTTAAATGATTGACTCTGGTCCAAGTCAGAAATTTGATTGGCTTAACTGGTGAACCGACTTTCTTAGAGTGAAGTGCGATCCTTTTGCGCGGCATGGATTCATTTTGAACAGACTTTGACAATACTGTGTAAGCTGTTCTTTTCCTTCACAGCGAGACCACCAAACCTGGAAACAAAAGAGAAAGTGAGGAGACTCTCAATATAGGAGCAGGACCAAACTCTTTGGATCTTGTCACTGACACTGAAGGGCCGAAGTTCGCGCAGAAGATAAGCTTGCTGCAGATCTTTCTTTGCAATAGTGTCCGTATTAACTTCAAACATAGTTCCCAGATATTTATATTGCTCGACCATCTGTACCTCCTGACCATGAAAGTCTACAGATATTTCTTTGTTTTTTGGGACGGTTAGGTCAATAAGTGAAAGCACAACTGTGTCGTCCGAAACATTAGTCTGTGTTGGTGTTTGGGCTCCTACAACTGTCGTGTATAAGATAAAAGAAGGGGCGACAATACACATCCCTGTGGGCTTCCTTGCTGGACACTAGAGCATCTGATGTTTGTCCGTTTGCCCACACACGCTGTACTCTTGTCAGTCAGAAAGTTTCAACAACTGATCAGGCAAGTTCAAATTAGAGGCAAGTCTTTCAATTAAAACATTTGGTTGCAATTTGTTAAAAGCAGAGGAAAAATCTGCAAATAAAAGATGAGCAAATGTTTTTGGACTGTCAAGGTGCTGAAGAAAATTGTCAGGAATAAAAATGTTTGCACTGCCAGCCCTTTGCCGGTCTGATAGGCCTCTTTTCAGCTGTGTAGGACACGACAATATCTTTCAAGAGCTTTTTCAAATAATTTCATGATAAGCAGAGTCAGGTCTAAAGTCATTCCGCTCTCGGCCGAGTGGACTTGGGAATGGGAATGATTGTTGTCAAGAAATATTTGTACTTTGTTACTTGCCACCAGATTGATTTAAAACTTTCAAAATAACGGCGTGGGAAGAAGTCAACACGTGTTTTAACCCCAGTGCCAGAAAATACATTTGAGCTGCTCCCTTTTGCAAGAATAATTATCAGATGGTTTGTACATGATGCAATCTCTCTTATAACCGCACACTGTCCATACACATTCAAATGGTTACACACACATTACCACAGTTCACTTTTATTTTTTGTATTTAAATACCAGAAATAATAATAATAATAATAATAATAATAATAATAATAATAATAATATTAATATTAATATTAATAATGATAATAATAAAATACCACAAAAGTATCTCGTCTCTTGTTAAACATGAATAAACAGTTAAACCGTGCGGTCTCTGTTGTGACCGCACACTTTGTTTAGAGGGATTTAAAACTGTAAATGCTTTGACGTTGCTCGAGCCCTAAACTGTTCCACGCCTCGACACCACACTCTGACACACAAAAGTGTCTCCAGGTGGTTCTTGACTTTGGAACTGTAAATTTAACTAGAGCATACATTTTTAATAACTTGGATTTACTTGAGCATTAACATTTCTGGCGCGTTCTTACTTCTACTTACTTACTTCATTAACCCAAGTATATGTACTTCCTCGTCCGGTTTCTACCTCTAAAAAAACGTACCCTAATATGCAAATTATTTATTATTTTGTCCTTCCAATTACATTAACTTCATATTATAAATCAGATGTTACGTCCTGACAATTTTGCGTCCTTCAATTACTCTTACTTGACAGATGCTTTTTCCAAATATTTTTTCCTTAAACCACCACTTAATTCATCTCGAAATGTCAATAATCTACACACCTTTGTATGAATACAGTTTGTGTGTGAATGGTTTAATGCCAAACGTTGATGTTTGAACTGGTTTACGGTCAAAGGGGGGACGGAAAACACAATTGTCTAAAGGACTTTTAACCTTTTAAGATTAATATGGCAAGTTTGTGGGCCCAATCCCCAAGGAAAACACTGAGCGCTATTTTGAGTAAGTCAATTTGTAGTTCTCCGGTTTCCGCCGATTGGATTTCAAATGAAAAGTGTTCATTACAATTAGGTAAAAGGCAAGAGCCAGAGCTGAAAACATGACAGAGACCGTGAGAGTTTATTTATTTTTTTAAAGCCAACATAACCAGATTGAGATGGTTTGGACATGGACAGAACAGAGATCGCGGACAAGCGGAAAGAGGGATGCTAACGGTTAGAGCTGCCAGACAGGAAACCTATAGAGGCCGAAAGATTAATGGATGTAGTTTAGATGAGTTACAGGGAACGCTTAAAGACCTGTGCTTTCTCATCAAAGACTGTTAACCCGGAGACCTGCCTGGAAATGCATCGGCTAATCTATAATTCAAATGGCTGTTGATTTGAAGCATACGATTTAGGTAATTAATAATTTAGACAAAGTAAAAGACACACAACTGTTTAGCGTTGTTCTCCCATGCACTTATAAGAAAATAAAACAACTACTAAAATCTAAATCTACTCATTTGGATAAACGTGACACAATGAGTAAAACATTTAAAACATTAACCAGAGGGTCTTTGTGCGAGTGCTTGGGGGAGAATCAGCCAATCTAGAGTGTACATACAGTAAATGAGTTGCGTGCGTCTTGTAGCGTTACTATTTCTCTCTTACTGTCTATTCTACGGAAATGGATCTGAGCCCAAGGCAAAAGCAGGGCTAATGAGAATTTAATACGGCGCAACGATGTCCAAGTGCATGATACTTGTTTGACCTTGATCACTGGTGAAATGGAATATTATTCACTGCCACTTTGTAACGATGAGGTTTGAATAGACCCTTTTAACATTATGTGTCATCAGGATGTTTAAAATGGAGGCCTCTGGAGACAAAATAAAGTCTAAAAATATAATACACTTCTATAATTAACTGACACCAGATCTAAAATATGGTTTAAATTCTTGGCAAAACATAAGCACTTTTGAATTGCCAGGGGAGAAATGTTAGGAAGTTTGCTTCATTATTACAAAGGATGGAAAAAAATATAACTTTAAAATAGTTTTTGAGCAT
The DNA here is from genome assembly GCA_015082035.1 of Chaenogobius annularis. Taxonomy (NCBI): domain Eukaryota; kingdom Metazoa; phylum Chordata; class Actinopteri; order Gobiiformes; family Gobiidae; genus Chaenogobius; species Chaenogobius annularis. The sequence goes on from BJKM01000106.1 coordinate 826,876, forward strand.
GACAAAATGTATAATCTGTGGTATAATGTGTAGATAACATGAAAAACTATTGTGGGTTCAGTATCTCTGTAAGGATAAACTAAAAATTGGGATTTTGCCTTCATAAAAACATTTTGAGAATCCTATATAATAACAAATAATGTAAAATTACAAAATGCAATTGCAAATGTGTTTCAACCAGGCTCTGATATCACTCAGTGGTTGTCATTTGTTACAACCCCCTTGATTTGGATTTTTGTGTGGCTATTCTGGTTAAACCCTCTTTCTCCTTTGAAACTGCATTATTTTACATTTGCCTCCATTCTGGAATTTGCAGAGTAGAGTAGATCGAGGAATATTGTCCCAAAGGTCAATTACCCGTCTTTCAAAGTGACTTGGGCTGGATTTGGCAGGAGTACGACAACTGAGGGTGGAATGATTGTTGTTGAATACATAGATATAAAAGGGTGAAATTTGGTAATTGTTTTTTATTTGTCTTATTTGCACTTATCTGTTTTTGCAAATGCACTGTTCAGCTCTTGCACCAGCAAAGTTAACTTTAATGAGCTTTTAATGCCGTTAATGTGTTTCCTCGTCATTAGTTCACTCAGAGTTGTATTTGGATTGATTCCTGCATGTTCGAGTTAATCCTGTTTTGTTTTGTTCTGCAACTGAGGCTCGGGTGCTCGGAAAATTCCTGTTTTCACCTACCCCCTATCCCCGCCCACATCCCTCTACATTGTTGTTGTGATTATTAGAAAAATTAAGACTGAAGCGTGACACATGCAGGGTGGAAAAATGTCATGTAGCCACTTTTCAGAAATAAAGACATGTGAAGGACAATCTGCTGCTTGTGACGGTGAAATGTCTCTATGAGGAGGCGGGGCTTATCAGATCTGCAGGAAGTCAATGCGCCTGTTTCTATGACTAAACGGTTTACAATCAATATTTCGGATCTACGTGTGTTATAGTGCTTGGAAAAAAAGCACAGTATGTCTCCTTTAAGAGCAGTTTCATTGGACATTTGGCACGTTTTATATTGAAATAACACGACAAACACAACACAGAAATGCCTCACGTGAAATTGAATTCGATACTTTCTCTTAAGGGCTAACTACTCTGCCACTGTGCCGCTTTGCCGTTGAGTACAGAGTTACCGTCTCGATAACAGCTCGTTAGCGAATCCACTTCATTTAAGCCTTAATCTCTACAATACTGGATGGTGGTGGAAAACAGCTGACTACAGAGTGTCGAGGTCAACACTCAAAGACACCAAGGGCAGACATTACACAACTTCAGCTCCGTCTGCGGCACAGCCAACACGCTTGCCTCGTAAAGCTGGAGCACATTAGAAAATTACATGACGAGGAAAAGCCGTTTTACACAGTCTGGTACTAATAAAAATAAAAAAAGAGAAATGTCCTTCTGCGGGAAACGCTTTATTGGATTAAAAATTGAAGAGGTGATGTGTGTGTGTCAAACGTTTTCCATGGGATCAGCCAGGGGTGAAAAGGTGGTTTCCAGCAGCTGTGGCATAAGTCAGTTTTCTAATATTAGGGGTGGGTTATTCGGCTCAGATCCAGCAATTCTTTGTCTTGAATTAGAAGAGTTGTATTTTCTACAAAATCTACAAAAACCCATACGACAGAACATAAATATGATTTGATGGCCACTTATTTGAGGACAGATTTGATTATTGCCTATAAAAAGTCTTTAAAGTAACATAACATAACAACACAAACTCTATAAAAAGTCATATTTTGGTGTTTTATTCTTAAACTGATACAAGAATAGCAACGGCAAGGCAGCTGCTTTTGTGATTTTGGGCTTTACAAAAACAAATTTAATTGATTGAATCTGAGCTACAGAAAAACACTTGTGATTGGTAGAGATCTGGAGTAACCTGGCTCTCGCCAGATGAATTCTTGCAATATTTGTTTGGCAAATTCTTGAAAATCCTCTAGTCAGACTCGTGCTGTCCGGTTTGAGCCCAGCCGCTGAGTGGCTGACCAATCACAGTGCAGTGCAGCCTTTCTCTGACTGTTTGATTTCTTGACTTGTTTCTGTTGTTGTGTTGCTCGCACATTCTAATATTTGTCACGTCTTTTCCTGACTGATATCGTGTAGAACTCAATTCAGAATGATACACATCAATCTGGCAGAGTCAGGTTAGCTCTGTTTTTAAGTCCATAAATCATCTCCAGACTCATTTAGGCCGCAAATCGCTTTCATTACAGCCGCTTGCCCACATTAGCATGTCGGGGCAAGCTAGCTTTTATTCATTTTCCCCATGGCAATTCCCTCTGCTGCCAGTAGATGAAGTGTTAACTAACTAAGTAACTACAAATCCTGTAGCGGGAACGCCTGAATGATAGAAATTCATGTATGGTCTTTCAATGACAGACAATATTATATGAAGTTTTAAAACATGAGATGCCACAGCAGAGATACTCCAGAGCAGGGTAAAGGACAAGAACACTACAAAGTATACATAAAATGAGTCCTTTAAAATAAGGAGCTGTTTGGGACCCATAAGAGCCGATCCAAAATAATTGATTCTTTGGAGAAAATAAATGGACTGCCCACCAAGTGAAGACGCACAAGTATCTATATATTGACCTTGTTGATTTCAGACAGTTAGAGGATGTGATTGGACGTTTTGTTGTTGTTGCCAGTTTGTGAGAGACACGTTAAAGAGGGTTTATTTATGCTCTTGAGGCTCATTATGTCCAGTGCTGAGATTTTGGAGCTGTAGCATCTGCTCGTGTATAAAATGAGACAGCTGCTACCAAAACTGAGATCCGCCCTTTCACTGTGATACTGCCACACTATTGGTCACCACAGCTAGAGGCGGGGACTAATTTCAGCCTCAAGAAAACTCATGATGAACTTTGGATGATTTTCTCGTTTTGATTTTATTTTGTGAGGAAAATACCTGTTGTAAATATGAGCCATAGTTTCTGAAGTAAAATTTAAAAAATATGAACAATTCTGACTATCTTAACATGAATTTAACATAAAAAGCTGTTTATATACAGGTCTAATAAAATATGTTTAAAAGTTTGGATTTACATAATATCACCTCTCAGAAATAACAATAGAGTTTCTTATCTAACGAGTATAAGATAAGTCTTGGTTTAGAACCGTCACTGATGAGCCATGACATTATTTGCACAGATGTTGTGGTTCATTTTGAGCTTATTCTAGTCTGTAGTCTGAGTGCTCCTCATATCCACAAATTAGCAGAAGAGCAGCTCATTGATCGGAGCAGCAGATGTTTGCCTAATGAATGTGCCGTTCGATCAACAGAACTGAGCAAAACAAGGAATTCTACCAAAGTCAATACATTCTAGTTAAATAAAGCATTAAAACACCATTAAGCTCAGTATGTAGTGTTATACATTGGTGATAACGTTGGAGAGCTGCTGCTATGCTCTTACAACTGGATATGACGTTTTAATATGTATAAATCTCAATGGAATGAACTATTTATACATCATTATCCATTCCTGCTTGTCTTCATAGAGCGGTCCTTTGCTTGGATAGTTGCACAATGTGACATTAAACGTATCTATCCTGCATTCATTCATTTAACGCTGTTTTTAAAGCAAAAAATTCAAATGAGAAAATGCACTCTTTTAGACAAATAGACCCTTGCAGGAGTTGCATGTTTAGAACAGTTGCGCACACTGGTACTAACATAAACATTCTATTATTCATTTTAATGAGGCGGCGAAATAAAAACATGGATTTGTTTGTAGACAGCGCAGACAAACGGTGCTTTCTATGTTTGTTACATTTTGCCGGCGTCATAGCATAACTGCTTGAAGAAGAATTCGTTTTTTGTCTCTCTCTCTCATCTCCAGACCCTGCTGCATCTGTGTTAATGGCGTAATTAAGTTTTTACCCCACATTTTCCCCAAAACCTTGAAAAATTACTTGTGAAGTGATGCTATGATACTATGAGTCAATGTCTTACGCCCAGCTTCCAGAGAAGTCCCCCACACCTCTGAGACGCACGAGAAAGACACGAAGACTCAACTCACAATATAAAGTTGCTGCAGTGACAGTATTTCAGAATCAGAATCACTTTCATTCATCACTCACTGGAAATTCTTCTTTTTGTTACGATATGCGGCCAACCAGCGGAAGAAATGGAGAAACTACAATGAAACTCCAATAGTACCCTCACAACATAGTTACATATTTAAAGGCTTTATTAGACGGGACAGTGTAGCGGGACATGAGACTGGTAAAGGACATCTTATTTTCATTGCTGATATAATTCAACACAACAAATGTCTTCACACTTTTCTTCAGGTTCTCCCTCCTTTCCAGTGCCAGTGAGGAACATATCGCACATGGCTGTAGTCTTACCAAGGTCAATCCACTCCACTGTAACTCTTAGAATGACGTCAACAACAATGACCTGACACCATCTGCGTTCTTCATCTGCTGCTGTTCTTTTGTACTATGCAAATTTCAACCTTAAGTAAAAGGACCGGACATTATGCACTAATGTCAGATTGAAACTCTATTGTGTATCAAATGCACCTCAATCAGACCTGTATCACCTTTTGTTGCAATTTAAATGAACTACTTATGATTTGTGATGGCTTTTCTTAGAGCAAAACATCAGATTTAGTACAATTATTTCAAAAGAGATGCATTACTCGGAGATGAAGTTAAAGGAATATACAGTGAATTGTGGCAAACACAGAAGCGTGAAGAAAGATTGTTGTTGGGTTGTTGTGCTTCGAACGCTTGGACTGGATCATGTGTGAGGGTGGGATGGTGGTCGACGAGGCAGTGTATGTCCAAAACGGCCCGCTTCTTCATTCACTTGCGTCGGGGCAGCTCAAGACATGACTGAAAAGAGCGTTGAGGAATGACAAATGCGACGTAGTGGTCACAATTCACGATTCCTTTGGTGTTCAGTGTGTATTAAAAGAGTAGAGTGGCATGAACAGCAAAGGAAAGTGTCATGATGGTTATAGTGACTTAGAAACTATATACTTAAGCGCATCTTCTTGACAAACGCTGGTCAGGAGCTAAAATACATGTTTGTTGGTTCAATGCAACATTCTGAGGGCATTGTCCCATTCATATAAGTTCAATATTCAGTTTTAAATTGTTAATCGCTATGGTAATGGTGCTAATAGGTGGCGTTCAGGTTGTAGAATTAGATTATGTCTTAAGCGCAGATGGTGGGCAAGTGCGTAATACAGTACTTACTCTGTTTTTGAAAGAAGTAAATAGTAATTCGTAAAAGTTGAACCTTCTCATTATTGGTTTTGGGACCGGCCCCATAAGCGTGTCACATTAATCTTATGGAAGTCCTTCGAACTGACAACGCATCACATTTGTTCGACGTTCTGAAGCTTTTGTTAAAAATAATTTCACTTTTGTATATTTAGGCTGACAGAGAAGACAATGAACTTAAAGCCTGTTTTTGTTTCATGGGCAGAAGACGTTAACATAAACCATGTCCACAGCTCAGTTTAAGCTATAGTAGAATGTTTTGATGGCACGATAACTTTATTTCTCATCGCTCTGAAACACTTGGAAAGTAGATAACTTTGGCTTTGTTTTCTCCATAGTTTTAGAGACTTATTGATCTTTTTAAGTAGGACTGGGGATTCAAATAATGAAACAATCTAATCAAATAAAGACAATAAAATGTTTTCCACCAAAACTCAAGACTCATTCAAATTACCCCCGGGGTGCTCGTACCGCAGTTTGGGAACCACTGCCCTACACAATTTCTTGTTAAGAAAATGGTAACCTATAGTTGTCCCAAAATATGTCTGTACTCTTTAGTAAAATGTCAGTTCTCAACAAATTCAGGTTGTGCATTTTTACACCCAAAACACACTGTTTAAAATGGCTCCTGGCAAATGGACAAACATGTTTCCCAAAGCTAACAACACAGGTTTAAGAAAAGGTTTAAGAACATTTAAAATAGATGTAAAAGTAGCAGATGATAGCTCTTAAGAAGAGTTCACCCATTAAATGTTGACAGACTCTTGTTGCGTTCTTGGGCAAGACCCTTCTGCCCCCTGTCCTCTGATGTCTGTGGCACTAAAATACTATAGACTCAGATTTGCATTGAGACAGTTTGAATCAATGGGGAACGACACGCTGAGGGAACAGTTTGTGCTGCTGCAGCTTGTGAAGATAAGACAAAAAGAGCCCTGAAGACTCAAGAGACCGACTGTGCGGAGTCTGATAACTGTGCACAAGAAGACAGAGGCGCCTAGCTAAAGTGAACGACTTTACATCATAGACTTTGTATCTGCAAGTCCATTAAAGGCTTTTGCTCTTCAAACACTACCCAGTATTTTATTTCGTTAGTGATTTTTGGACAATGTTTCTTGTAAAAAGGCTCTTTGTCAAATCACAACTGTCAGTATCCGTCTAAGTACGAGGTTGTAAAAGTGTGAGGTGGTAAAATAGATTCCCGTAAATAATAATTCAGACCACCAACTTGCTGGATTAAAAAGGTCTAATTCAGGACCCAACACTGAACTCAGCCTTGACATACTGACTCATTGTGACTCACTGTAATCCTATTACTAGTACAGGATCCAATTATTATTTCACACAGGGTTGAATTTGGACTGAACTGTTGTATGTATCTGTTGTATGTATCTGTTGTATGTATCTGTTGTATGTAACTGTTGTATGTATCTGTTGTATGTATCTGTTGTATGTATCTGTTGTATGTAACTGTTGTATGTAACTGTTGTATGTATCTGTTGTATGTAACTGTTGTATGTATCTGTTGTATGTAACTGTTGTATGTATCTGTTGTATTGTATCTGTGTCATTGTATCTGTTGTGTATCTGTTGTATGTACTGTTGTATGTATCTTGTATGTATCTGTTTATGTATCTTTTGTATGTATCTGTTGTATGTAACTGTTGATTGTAACTGTTGTATGTATCTGTTTATTGTAACTGTTGTATGTAACGTTTGTATGTATCTGTTGATATGTAACTGTTGTATGTAACTGTTGTATGTATCTGTGCTGTATCTGTTGTGACGTGTTTTATCTGTTCGTCTATGAACTGTTGTATGATCGTTGTATGTATCTGTTGTATGTATCTGTTGTATGTAACTGTTGTATGTATCTGTTGTATGTATCTGTTGTATGTACCTGTTGTATGTAACTGTTGTATGTAACTGTTGTGTGTTAAACCTGTCGGGAGTTGCCGCCATTGGCCAGTCCATTAGAACGGCAGTGAAAAAAATCCTCTAACCTCCAGAAAGCATTTATCCCATAGAGCACAATGTACAAACAAACTGCCAGTGTTGGGCTGACAGGCACCTACAGCTTTACAAAGCTCGTGTTTTGGGGTGATTTCAGTCTTTTTTCATGTCATGCACTTATTTCCACATAAAAATTCTAAAGTTTTCTTAAAAAAAGCTTTTAAATCTTTAGTTTCGGCTCACTCTGCTCCGCTCTAGCAGCCCTCGCTCTGATTGGTCACTTAACCGCACGTACCGAGCCACTTAAGGCTAAACTGGCGACATGCACCCGCGAGCACGGCCCACTGGCTTCAATGGACCGCCATCTAGCTCCCTGGGGGCTTGTGTTTAAGACCCCAAAGAAACATGCTATTTTGTCATTTGTAAAGAATATAATATTAACTGCATTCTTTGCTTGTTAATTTACTAATTGTGACCATTCAAGTTACAACGTGTAAGTCCTGAAAATTCTCCAAAATGAAAGTAGACCTATAACACAATTTCAAAACTATTTGTATGCATGGGTTGCAGCTTACTCTTTCCCATTATTCACAATGGCAAAGGTGTAATAATTTCTCATCTTTCTGAAACCCATGGATAGAGTGAACATTTGCTAACACTTCTCTGGTCTCTTTCTCTTCGCTCTTTGTTGTATGCGCTGTTGCAGTCGGGCGGGTGCAGAGGCGTGGGCCCTCCAGGCCTGCAGGTGTCCCTGGAGCATCAGGCCTACATGTTACTGACGCAGACGGAGCAGGAGACCATGGCCTACTACCTGCAGGAGTACCAGCAGGGACACATCACTGCAGAGCCTATGGTCATGGCTCTGTTTGAGCTCTTCAACACTCACGCTAAGGTATGACGGAGAAGAAAAGAAGCATCAAACACTTACTACACTTTATAATATATAGTGTATAGTATCTTTTATAGTTCAAATCCTTAAGAGATATTGCTAAAATTCTGCAACTATTTTTATCATTTCCTCAAATGTCCAGTCATTCAGTACTAAAATAGTTAGTTTGGGTGGGTAGAGTGTCTCTGCCTCAAGTGGAGTTCAGAAGAGCTGAAGAAGAGCTGCGAACAACTTGAGGTCCCAGAGGAGTTTGAGGGCATGTCTGTGGTGAGGGAAGACTGGGATCTCAAGCGGCTGCCATTGCAACCTGACCCCGGAAAAGCAGATGAATGAATGGTAACTGTTATTGCGACACTTTTTACTATGTCTCTCCAGTTGTCTTTGCTGTCGGAGGTGCGTGGTCTTGTCTCAGCCCAGGACTTGGAGGCATTTGACCGGCTGGTGCTACACAGACAGAGGGAGGTGACCCAGGCCTTTCACGGGGGGCTGGGTGTGCTCCGGGCCCCGGGACACTGTCCACACCAGTATGCAGGACATGCAGGACACGCAGGACACGCAGGACATACTGGACACACAGGACACGCAGGACATACTGGACACACTGGACCTAATAAGGTGGGCAGCATGTGTGTATGTGTGTGTTAGTGAGGAAGTTCTGTTATGTGGTACTCATCTTAAACACATATTATGCTAAATCGACTCTTTTGAGCTTTTAACTATGCCCTAACATTGTTCCTCATCAAAAACATACCTTGAGTTGTGTTTAGCTTCATTCACGCTAGTTTGATGAATCATGGTTTGAAAATCCGAAAACACTCTTACACTTCAAAAGTCTCCTCGATAATTGACGTTTTGAGTGACGTGGCTCTGAGAAACTTCCCTGCTGTTTTTTAGTCTATAAATCATCTCCAGACTCGTTCTGTGCATTTTTCTCACAGAACGATCACTACAACTGTGTGCTGAGCAGTGGAAGTGAGAGGCCAGCTTGAAACACGCTTTAAAATGTTTATCTTAAACCGTGTGTAATTCCTTCTGTAGCCAGTAGACAGCGCCAAAACTCTTCTGTTTGTCCCGTGGGAAACAGGAGAGATCCAAATGTAATTGTTTGTTATTAACTTTTTTTGTTTGTTCTAAGACACGAGATAACTAACTAAAGGTACTCAAGAGCATGTTTAAAGGTCAATAACAAACAATACAAATAATGCATAGCATTTGTCCTTTAAGTGTGACTGACGCTTAAATCAATGCAGTATTGATTTTGACTGTTAATTACATTGTGGTGTCACCATGAATGTGCAGTGAATATGAAGTGGTTCACTATGTAATAGATCTATCCTCAATCCATCTCAATATAAAGTAAAGAATGTTATTGTCACGGCTCAAAGCTCCAGTGCCTGATTTATCCTGTTTTCAAACCATGACAGAAGAATTTTTGAGGTGGCTTGTTTCTTGTGCTCACAAACTCTCCACGTGTTTCATAGACCTGTACGGCTCTAGCAGATCTAGACCCAGAGTGTGAACCCAACTCTCTGTACACGTCTCATTGTACTTGATTCCACTGACTACATACTAAATAATATATATATCTGTCTAGGGCTGAGCCATTCGGAAATTATATCCAATTCTGATGTTATTATGTTAAATTATTACTATTACATGTCTGTAGAAATTAAGGGCTAGCAGCTTTTATCTATAAAATGACTTGATATTTTGTTCCCGAGAAAATGATGTTACTTAAATATTTGGCGTCTTTGCGCTGTAAAATTCACGACCATTTGAAATTGTTTGTTTTGCGATTAATCTTACAGCACTAGTACTATCCATTAATGTTGCTTTCACATTTTTCCTTCTTAGCGCTCTTGGACAGCTACTCCACCAACCTTCTGAACCCTCCTCCACCTCCTCCTCTGTTCACTAAATTAATCTAGATTAGTGCACTTCGTTCCAGCTCAAGGCTCAGACCTATTTAGCCCTTTGTCTCGAACCAGAACCCCCCCCCGTACATTCATCTTGCCGTGGTTAGTGGTTCCGCGGGGCGATTTTAGGTTAGCGGGAGTCAGTATTAGACTTGGCTAATTGCCCGTGCCGACTCTAAGTATTGTGGCAGGGAAATTACAGCCCCCTGAAAGCAGCTAATTGTGCTTAATTGGCAGTGACTCCAGACTGTGGTATTATTATTATAGATGCTGCTGGGGATCATGCGCATGTAAGAGTCGCCAATAACAGTTAACAGAAGGTAACGGAGGAGGTTTGTGACATCTGAGATTAAGCGGAGAGCAGTGGGATGAGCTTGAGCAGAAAAAAAAGTATGTCACCAAAGTGTAAGGGGAAAGTTAGAAGTCTTGCTTTTTTGTGATCTGCCGGTTTTGTTTGTCATGTTGTCTCTGTGAAATTATTTGGATTGTATTTGAGAACATGGTAACACAATAATTACACATTTATTAGCCTTAAAAAAGCATGAAAAAATACTTTAATTTACTGACTATGAATTTATTTAAAAATACTAAACTTTGCTCTCTTTTTTTTTCTTTAAAAAAAAAAAAAGGTCAGAAATAATAATTTTTGGTTCTTACAATTATATTGTGTCTTTAATAACTACGATTATTGATTAACGGGTTAATCTTGACTTGTCACTACTTAATTTATAACTTCTAACCCTAACACCTTAATTAAGTGATTACTAAGTCTGAATAATTCTAAATAAACCATTTGCTCGTTATGAATGAACGTGCAAACAGGTTAGGCAACACATTTACCTAAAACTTAGTGAACTTGATTATGTTTAAGATTTTACAAAAAAAAATTACTTTTCTCCTGTTTGACAATTTTGGTGAAATTTATAATGTCACTTCCTAGTTGGACATGAGTGGCAAATGTGACGTTACTGTTACCTAGCAACCATACTGTAAACAAGAGCCAGAATCCTTATGAATTACACAATAGTTATAAATTGAAAATAATACCGGATAACACCTTCATTTTGTTAAATTATTGTTTAAATGTTCAGAAGAATGTGCTGTAAATTGCCTCTCCATTTTGGATGAATGAATGTCGCTTATTGATGACATCACAGAGGGATTCTTTTTATCTGTTATTGTTTTGTTTTTTCTTCACAAACTGCAACTTGACCGATGCAAAACTATGATAAATATTTACCACAGATTCTACACCACCAGCAAAGTAATGATTAGAAAAAACTTGAATGAATGTGTCATGCGCCCTTTAAGTCTATTCATGCTTTAATGAAGAATGACAATATTGCATGCTCGTCCTGAGTCGCAACATCATAAAAAAAGACAAAACATCTCCATAAAAGTTAGCGTTATAAACATACTGAATCCAACATACTAAACCTAACATTAAGATACAGGGAGACGATCTAATAATATAATCAAAGGGCTCGTATAAAAGACATTTCATGTTTTCTGATCTGGTCATTAAATCAAGATTGATGCATATTTGATCTTCTCATATCTGCTTCTACACAAGAGGTCAAAACTTCAAACTTCAAACTCTACATTCCAAGTTTGAAGTTTTGAAGTTTTAAGGGAGGCATCTGATACAGAAGACTTGCTTAAACTAAATCGCAGTGGGCTAAAGTTATTCCAAAGAAGGAGGGCAAATCATGGAAGCATTATTATGTACAAAATGTCAACATCTGCTCACACCGGAGTCTATTTCGTTGTCCTTTGAAATGCTCGTTTGTAGTCTTTAAAACTGTAGACTTGTTGTCCTCTATAGTCTCTAGTTCTGGTTTGTATCCAGCCTGTGAATGCAGTGCTCATTACCATCTCCTCTGAGGCGCTGACAACCGTGCGCCATCGAAAACAAACAAACCGAACCAACACACTGTCATATTTAAGCCTGTAGCTCATCAACTGTTTTATTTATTTCTTTATTTATTTTAATTTTGTTCGTGTCTCCAGGCGGACGGGGCAGTTGTCGGCTGGACAGAAAAGCACCAGGAGGAGAACCTGAATGCCTTACAGAACATGGCGCTGGTAGGTCGCACGCCGCTGTCGGTTTGACATTTGGAGAAATACCAGAGGTCACGAAACATAATTATGCACTCACGTTAATTAGTCGCGTGGTGCCGGTATAGTGCACACAGGGATGTTTTGAGTCAAGCTTAATTTAGAAAAATAAAAATTACCTTCGTATCCGCGTAATACATACAGAAAATGTAGAATTATTCTGTTGTAAACTTTGTTGTGGATGTTGGCTCACTGTTTACCACCGCTAATGCTAACTTTTATTGAAATGTAAAATAGAGAGAACATTTAAAAAAAAATAAAGTTAAAGTGTTTTTTTTTTTAATAGATTTCTTCAGTTTGTTATTTTAATTTGTTTTTATTTTGATATTAATCATGCCTCAAAATTGCCATTAGCGTTAGCATTGACCCACAAAACGCCCGGGGAAGTATTCACCTCATTTTTAAAGTCTTTTAATAATCAGAAACATCTACCCGCAGCTCACTGTACACTGATCTTTAAGTATTTATTCTTTTTAGCGTGACACGGCAAAAACCGTACTGAGCTACCCATTTGGATTTCCACAATGGGGAAATCTGCCCTCAGCGTTTGGCCCCAACTTTAGCGAGTACCGCTGGGATAATCTGTCTAGAGAAACAGGCAACAGCATTGTAGTCGATTTAGTTACATTTATTTGCATAGAGCCCAAGATGCAAGGTGCCTCGCAGGGCTTCACCTACTTAATTTAACTAACAGAGAGTCAGAAAATCAAGCAATGAAACAGTCTTTGGTCAATACAAGACCAACCCAACAGGAGAACGTAGATGGGGGATTCTATTCTAAGTATTGTTGGGGTATGTATTATAGTAAATAATTGTTTGCCCTTATGTACAGTAAAAGTAGCTCTTATGGTCAAAATGACACCGCTGTGCACTGCCTGCCTCTAATTATTATAAAGCTTGTTTTTACTTCCCGAACCAGGAAGAAAGTTGAAAGTTGTGAAAAGTGCTTATAAACTCATGGCGGTGAATAATTAGCAAGCTAGGAATGTGTCAGGAAAGTTTCGTTTATTAGTTTATTTATCAGCAGGTTAAATGCACATAAACACACATCGACCTACACAAAAGAGGAAAGATGCTCGTGCAAGGTCATAGCAAAATGGCTCATTTCCACCTGCAGTCCCTGGAAAATGGCGTGCATCATGTCACGGCCCAGCGCTGTTGCCGTGTGGTGTTGTTACTGTTTTGTGGGCGGGTGGAGCTTGGAGTGGTCTTCAGACGTCCTGCTCCTTTTAAAGCTTGTGCACACGACTTGCTCTTGCTCATCGTGGCCTGTCACCAGCACAGCCCACGCCCCTTTTCCTGATTTCTTTCATGTACAACGCATCATACAACACTACGCACACATGTATCCCGATCAAGCAGGCGCACACACACACACTCCTCACTTTGCAGGCGCTCACACCTCGTCGAGATCGTCCATGAAACTGCCACATTTTTTTTTACTTTGCACTCGTTGTTGGCCGTATTTCCTGTCGTGGCCTGGAGCCGGGGTGATGACAATGACAATGAAATACAATAAGTGTATTTTAACATTCACACTACCAGAAAAAAGACTGAGAGTCAGTCATACACATTCAGACACACAGGAATAAGCAGGACCACTGCAACCCTGTAAAAATCAGGTACAGTGCCTATATTTTTTATGAATTACTATTAAAAACATTTCTAATTGTACTGTATGTCCAAACTGCATCTAAAATCCATCTTAATGTTAATACATATTTATAAAACTTTCTGTAGTTTAGACACGTTTTGATTTCGCTGAATTAATTTAATTTAGGTTGTTTACAGCAGCAGAGAGCTTAATGAACACTGTTCCCCAGGCTGCTCCGCTGTACTGACAAATAGCTCACTACATCTACAATTAAATGATGTTTGCAACTTCTGACATCGCACTCTAGATAGCTGCTGTCAGGCTGGAAAAGAACAGAGCGTTTTGTTGGCCGTTATTAACATTGGCTCATCGATTGTGACGTGTCGACATTTTCCCATTGGAAATGTAAGAGTGGTTCAAACTTGTTGCTTGTACCTCATTAGCAAAGTTATTGATTAGCATTTTTGCTGCAATAAATTGCCACGCTTGTGTTTGCAAATCAAATCCATCATTTGTTACGATTGTGAAAGCGAAGTGTTGAGCAACAAAATCACTGCAATTTTACCTTGTTATTTCCTGTGTTGATGGACAGTTCATTTGGATGGACTCCAAATGTCTCCAAACCAAAAGCTTCAGAAACAGCTTCAGTTTTCATGGGGGACATTTTTAGTCAGGAAAATCTACCAGAATGATAAACGATAAAAAACAAATAGGCCACATAACTAAGTGAAAGTGTTCTTGTCTCTCTATCCAAGCATTAACGAGCCTGTGACCCAAAATTAGTTAGCTCTGCTCTGGTCTCTGAAAGTTGTGAAAAGCTCATAAAACGTGAGAAAGTGGGGAATATCTTTAGACCGCTTCAAACTGTTTAAATGAAATTGTTTTTCGCGTTTTTTGATATAAGACAGGTACAGAGCCTTTAACTCAACCATCTGGTTTCATCATCTAATGTCTGAGCCAGAGTCGAGCCGCAGCAGCCGCAGCAGCAGCAGCAGCAGCAGCAGCAGCAGCAGTAGTGAGTTACCTGTGGAGTACTTTCTTAAATTGGTATTGAACTCTGCTCCACATAAAGTCATTTAGGTTGAGATTTGTCTTTGACTTGTGGGTCGCTTCAGCTCATTGTGGAGTCTGTGATACTGTGTGAGAGCAGACGGACTGGAGGATACAGCGGACAGCATGACCCAATGATTTATTACACACTTAGTCAAATTCAATAAGAGAGAAGCTAAAGAATGCACTGGTGCAGTCACGGGTGAAGCTCTGAGTTTGATCAATACATACTCAGGGAAGGATTTAACATGTGAAATGATGATCATTATTATTAATAGTAGGCCTATTATTATGATTAGTATTACGAATAATAGTACTAATAATAATCATAATAATAGGCCATTATACATAGGGTTATTATATAAAATATATAATATATAATTATATTATATAATATAAACAATACTATAATTATAATTCAATTTCTCAATTTTTTAAATAAAATGCTATTTTGCGCTATCGTTCTCTGACCCTACCACCTAGGATTGAAATTAGTCAAGAGTTATTGCTTCACCACTAAGAGGTCTTTTTCGAGGAGGCAACAGGTTTACTGTGTGTTTGTTGGGCTTCTGTTCTCTAACAGAACTTTATAGCGAGTCAGTGAGAGGATCGTGGGGGGACACTGTCTGGGGGGTCACGTCCCCCCCATGGGTGCAGATGAAAATACATGAAGGCTTTTGGAATTTCAATAGATTGTGTTCAGAAAAGGAGATTTATATATATTTTATATAGTTCATGAATCATCGCCAGAATAGTTCTGAGCATGTTTATATTGAATTGCGTTTAGTACAATTGTGTGCTTATGTTAGCATGCTGGTGAAAGCTAGCGTTTGTTTATTTCCCCATTTGCACTACTGCCAGTAGATGTCATGCTCACACATATCCTGATGAGGAAAAACCCAACTGGCACAAAGTTATGTGTGGTTTTCAATGCATGCATTATTTTAAGTTCTAAAACATGAGATGCCAAAGCTTCAGACTGATCTAATGTATTTGTGAAGCTGCCTGTTTGTTACAGTATTGTACAATCCCATAATAGTACAGCTCAGGCCAAATTTAGTACAATACTCATTTTTTCTTTACTTATTTAACTGCACTTTTGTTCTTGTAGGCTCGGTAAAGACACGTTTATTATTTAGTCTGCACATATGGAATTGTATCCGACTTTCTTGTGAAATGTTCTGTGGTGGTACATAGCAAACATCTGAGTAGTATGATTGCATGTTATACTGAAACAATCACCAAATCTTAACGGGACTGAGCTTGGAAAGACTGTAACCACCTCCTTTCAAGGAGATTGAAGAATATTTTTGCCACATGCTGATGTTAGCTGCTGAAGAATGTCGAAGAATAATTGTAACTCTCTTCACAGTGCACTTTTAACACACGCTGGGGAATTAGTATATGAGAGCAGCCTCAAATATGAATTACAAAACTGCAAGACAGTTTTATTCATATTAAGACTCAAATCCTACTTCAGAAGTGTTCACGGTAACAAAGGTTTCAAAAAGACTAAAAGTCATCTGGACTCAAGGACCCTCAATTCAGAATGACCAAAGACGACATCCGCTCCTCTCTTACACCGTCCTGAGATGAGTTTATTTTCTTTTTTGCCTTTCATTCGTTTTCGTTTTTCTTTTCAAAGCCTCTTTCTGTTGCTGCCCCACACTTACAGTAAATCTGCCCCCTTACAGCAGCAGTTTTTGGAGAAAATTCCCTTTTTTAAATTCACAAATGTGATATTGGTCCAAAAGTGTTGTTCTGTGAATTATGTTTAAGCCTGTGTTTAACATGGTCTTTGAGGTTTGGTTATTTCTTTCAAAAACAATAACCTTTCGGTTATTACCCAGAGTTCATGACCATAGGTGAGTGTAGGAACGTAGACTGAGCCGTAAATCGAGAGCTTTGTCTTTTGACTCAGCTCCTTCTTCACCACAACAGTCCGATGCAGCAGCCGCATCACTGCAGACGCTGCACCGATCCGCCTGTGCGCTCGTGCTCTGATCTGAAGGTCGGCTCTGCACATAAACATCCTGGTGGAGCGGTCAGATCCACTGACCCACAGGTTGGTGGTGCAATTGCAGCTGCCTCAGGTGATTACTGCCATTGTGCCCTTGGGAAAGACTCTTAACCCGTGTCTGCGTACAACTGTGAATGTGTGTGAGTGAATGCGTGTGTGTGAGTGTGCGTGTGTGTGTGGTTTCTTGATGTAAAGTGCTTTGAGGCCTTGAAGCTAGAAAAGCACGATATAAATGTGATTTATTTGAGTCAGATATTAGGTCTGACATACTAGTTTTTAGAGCTTTTGTCAGCTCCACGCCACACCACTTTAGTGGACTAATCGATACACGAGGCTTGCATTTGGACGCTGAGTTTCTGCAGCACAGATAGAGCCCAGAACGGCTCTTTATCCTTAGAAGATATTGATGTCCGATCCTTCTGATAGCTCATAGGCTGCGCAGTATGACAGGAAAAATGTAACTGTGCTGCTGTTTTGTCCAAATGTTCATTCGGTGATTCTCTATTTAATGCAGCTCTATGCTGGGACACCCACTCCTCCTATTGGCCAGACAGTTAGAATAAACCAATCACAGTGAAGTATGAACTCTCAGAATATTCACTTTTTTGACAGAATGTGTGGAGTTACTCAACATTTGGTGTTGCCAGAGTGACAGGCCTTTGGCTATTCACACTCTAACACTCTGACATCTACTCACAATTCTGTATCCATCCTCAAATATGACAACAACAAAGCAGTAATCAGACTTATTCCTGACACTAATGAACATTATTATCATGAGCAGGTCTCCCATGTCACCTCCTGGTGCCAACTCAACAACTTGTAACCTCAACGCATCAAAAGGAAAGGAACTTATGATAACACACTTCTCACACTCACCCACACCTAACTCACCCATCTCCACTGGTAATGATTCTTTCCAATTTCTCAGCACTCACATCAATAACACACTAAGATGGAAACAGCACGCAAACCGAATCTATTAAAAAGCCAGTAAAAGAGCGTTGTTTTTTTCTCAGACAACAAAGACAATTCAGTCAGACACAACATTCTTCTCCAGTTCTACACAGCCATTATCCACAACAAACTCCTGCGCATTGTAAACATATCATCTAAAGTCACTGGCCACACCCTCCTGGCCGGAACTGACACAGAAGACGTGAACATTCCTTGCTGTACCGAAAACATCTTGTTGTGTGGCCATTAATAAATAATTCTGAGCATGTTTTGTCACACATTCATGAAAAAAAATCCCATGTTAAAAAAAAAGATGTTGTACATAAACGATATGTCTACAGTGTTGTGGCCATATGTAAGTATGTAATTGTTCTCAGGGATATGTTTTTTAATTGTTAGAAACTGGCACATGTTCAAAGGATTTCAGAAAAGTTAGATTTTTCAAAAGTAAGAATATAATAATAAATATGAAATAATTTTTTTGAACCTGCAGCTTAAGCTTTAAGTTTGTCCTGGAACAGAAATGACAGATCAGCTCCTTCTGGATTTTGTGTCTTTTTAAATGTGTGATTTTTCAAGTCACGCTCCAGGACACGCTTTGGATCACTGCATTACATTTCTTGTTGTTATCGTTGTCTGATTTAAAGAAGAGATAACGGTGTAATTATAGTAAATTCTAGATACATACTTATCTTTATGCCAACACCTTTATTAACTGTCTCTGATAAAAGTGAAATGTTTGTGTTTTTTGTTAAAAATACAAACACAATTTAATTCTAAAACTTTGCGGACTTTATAGAAGACACTTTGGTGCACTTTTGGGTTGAATTTTGGAGGAAGAAAAACATGATTTAGAAAGTAAACACAACAAATGGTGACATCCTTTTCTCTGTGCAGGAGGAGATGCAGGCGCGGCAGTCCCCTCCGCTGTTCAGACCCCCGAGCCGCTGCTCCAGGAACCCCTCGGCCCGTCTGGTCCAGCCCGGCCCAAACCGCCTCCTCCAGGACTGTCTGCACAAGTCCCTGAGACCCTCGTCCCCCCGCGGCTGTCACCACGCGTCTCTGTCCGCCCTGCAGCCGCACCCATGCCCCCACTCCGAGCCACTCCCCCACCACTGCCACGCTCACACACCTCACTCGGGACGGCCCAGCTCGGGAAACCGCGGGCCCCTGTTCCTGCATTCAAACTCGGCACCGGCCAAAGCAGAGGTCAGCCATCAAAAATGTAGAATATACAGTATATTAGTATCAGTTAATGGGATATTCTTACAACCAGAAGTTAGATATTGACTTTTGAAGGTCTACAAAGTCTAGAAATGTTGATTGCAAGAGAATAAAGACTACTCAAACGTGCATGATTCACTCTGAATACAACTTTGTGTGGGTAAATGAGAAGGAAAAAACTATTTTAGACACAGTCGGCGTTCACTTTTGGAGTTAATATTGCACTAAATACAGACACGAAGACACGGAGAAGAATAAATGTTTATAAATATCCAAAAATGCTAATGGTAGCTGCGCGGTATGCTACTGCGACGCTAGCGCCGCCTGCTGTATTTTAACATCTACAGAACATACCGCACCTCGAAACATCTTAAAAGAGGAGAAAAGTTGTGTTTGCCTATAGATGTATTTCATGAAAATTAAAAATACATCAGGAAAAAATACCAAAGAAATACACTATATTTTGTCATTTTGTTTGCTGAATTGGAACAATACGTGTACATTACCAATTTATTTTAAAATATGAAAAGACTAACAATATATTGGGTTTTTTCTTGTGTATTGTGAAGCCTAAAATAAGACATTGCCAAAATACTATTACCATAATATTCTACTTAAAGCAATTAATGAGTAGATTTTCATTCAAACATAGAAATGTGTGTACATTTATGTCAGAAGGAAAGACGTGCAAAATCAAAAGCTTAAGGTTAGATTTCACAGATATGTCGTTATGTTGCTCTAATGGTAATACCGTTCATCCTTGACTGGCATTATTATCTTTCTTCTTCTCTTCTTGTCCAGGCCTACTCCAGGTCCAGTTCTTATGAGAAGTCCTGTGTTTCGTCCAAATCGGGCTGTTCCTCCAAAGGTGTGTCTCCCCTGGCGTCTCCGCACCCGTCGCCCTGTACCTCACCTTGCCCCGCCCTCATTACCCCCGCGCCCTCCAACTGTTCCCCAGACCAGCCCTGCTCCCCCGCTCTGGGTCATAGGGTCATCGTCGACGGCAACCGTCTCACAGCCGACTGCAGAACACAACAAAGAGGTGAGGATTTATGGTGTGTTTTTTTCATTTGGTTTAATAGTGTTTCAGCTGTGGTGGTTTTCAGTTTCTTAAATATCTCTATTATCCAGTTTTTCAAAGAATACCCCAAATTGAAACTGACAAAGCCAGATCTGCTTGAACAGAAAACATTTAAAATCTGATTGAACTCATCATCTGAACTCTTTTTGTATGGAAATGTTATTGTAATGACCAAAATGCACCTCCGGCCACTATGTGGCACTGTGTGTGTTTCTGTGGGTTCCTCTGCCTATTTAAGACCTGTAATCAGCAATGTTTCAAGTTAAGGAGGAACATTCTTGTGACCATGTGGACGGATCCTGTCAAATAATGGAATCTTTTTTGTTTTATTTTGTTGTCTGGTCAAAAACAAAAAGTGCTCTACGTCCAAGCACATAAGATAAAAGATACAAATGTGTTATTTGACCAGGTGTAGGCAGAAGCCAAGGCTTATTATGCCTACAATAGAGATTATTTGAGAGCTTTTACTAGTGTCGTGCTCATGTCAGTGGAAACATGCCTCAGAAATGCCCTGTGCATTTGTGGCCAGTGTGGCACAGGGTCAGTTATGTCATTATGCCTGGATAATTGATACAGACCACCTACAGTAAAACTAGATACAACAGTGGCAAATAGCTGTTTGCTGTAACTTAAAGGTGCACTATACAACAGAGGGTCTGTCACCTGTTTGTCTGAGATTAGTTTATTTGATAGGGGACCGTGCAATTTCATAAAACAGATGAATAAACATGAATGAAAAAAACAGACTAAACAGACTACATGGTTAAATGTGACAGAAACAACAGTTAGTAACAAAGCTACAATACACTTATTTACAACAACATACAGTTGACACAACGTAACGTACAACACAACAGGGGCAGGTCTTTCATGCTGGCGGGTGAATGTATTCTCTCAGATGTTTAGTAAAATCCTTATGGTTTGATGTTTAATATCATTTGGTATTGAGTTCCGCTCTCTGGCTCCTCACAGAAAATCTGACACACTTTATAGCTCATACTTCATGAAGGTGTTTGACAGGAATGCTCCACAGAATGGCATAAAACGTATCAATGATTTCTGGTGATTTCTGTTGCAAAAAATAATATAGATATAAAACATAGATTAAGACCATGACTGAGGTCCCAGTAGTTTTCCAATAAGCCGCGCAAATAAGTATTTCACGAACATGTTTGGGACTCTAAGGCATTGACTGAATGATTATAAATATTAGTATTAGTATCTGGTCTGAACATATAAAAAATAGGTGGTTTATTTCTAAAATAAATTCAAATTAAACTGACCTCACAAGTCTGTTTTAATACAATAATAGTTGTCAACCCATCACATTTTCACTCCTTATTTTTATTTCATTTATCACCATTTTTCGGACATTATTAACATTTGGTACATTTGTAAGATGTTTCCTGTCCCCCCGAATATCGATGGCGTGATTGACAGGCGGCTGAACCAATCAGAGTAACGTGCGGTCTGTTTATGTGAAACAAGCATGGCGGCTCACGTGTGCGAAAGACAGAACAAAGCCTCCTGCACTCGCACAGGCATTAGGAGGGACTGGCTCGCTATAGGCAAAGTCCGCACATGAGGTATCATCAGGTATTATCTCTGATGTCATTTGCACTGACGGTCTCTAGGGGGCACTCTCTCCCAGTTGTCGGACAGTGGGCAGACCTTGAGTGAGGACAGCGGCGTGGACATCGCGGAAGCCGGGGCCCTCAGCAAAGACGGCAGCCCTCGCCCTTGTAAGAGCCAGCACGTTGTGGAGGGGCAGGGGACACAAGCGCCACCTGTTGGAGTCAACAGGCAGGTGAGAGTTGTGAGGCATGCTTCACGGGGAACAGCTTCTTTTTTTTTTTCTCTTTTTTTTTGGGAGAGTTTAACCACTTTTCAATGTTGTGTTTGCGTCAGGAAAGTACCTGGTGTTGAAGAGTAGTCGCAATACACCAAATAATGTAAGCGTCAACACAAAATGATGACACCTCTATTCGTGTTTTTATACCAGTTCAACTTTTAATATTCTAAAACTATTCAGGAAAGCATCAAGGTTACCCTGTTTTTTGCAATTTTGTGCTTTCAAACTGTTTAATTCCGGAGCAGTTTTTAGCTTCTTCTGTTGCTTTCTCGTTTTCGGTGTCAGAGATGCAGCCCTTCTGCCCTCTGCTGGCGTTTTGTACAAAATGCAACTGAACTAGGGCCAAAAAAGGTATTTTCTGTACACATAAACTACTATTATTACGCTTTGCCACGGGAAATACCAAGAACTTTCAAATAAAATAGTTATTGCAATTTTAAGTATTTCGACCGGGAAGACTCGTAATCAGCCAATCACAGCTTTAGCCTGTCAACCAATCAAGTCGTCCACCTAAATATACGCTAAAACGATGTAATATTTTGTTTTAAATTGTTAATCGCTATGGCCACGGTCCAACTTACCAGTCTCAAAACCCTGGATCAACCCGATGGCGTCCAAGCGTCAAAGTTTGAACGTTTTATTAAAATTCATCGCACCTTTTTGTTACAATGTTTTTGATGAAAGTCTTGAATTATGACCGAGCTAAATTCTTCGGTCCGTCGGCCTCATTGCGCGTGTTCACATTCGCAACCAATACGCTTAATGATTGTGCCCCTTGCAAGGGTCACCCTGCTTCTCTCATGTTTTGTTATTATCAAAAAAGGAAATGGGGTATCTTGATGGAGAAGTAAGATCATTTTAGGTCTGCTCTCCGCACGTCATCTCTGTGTACGTTTTAATTATCAAAAGAAAATTGCGGGATGAGAAGTAGTTCGCGCCGTTCTCTCTGTGTTGACACACCGTTGTTTGTAACTCCAGACAGAATCGTTCTTTATGAACAATCGCCGCACTTGAGGTTGTTGCACACGTTAGTTAGGGAGGTGCCCGTTTTTTAGAACGTTCTGCGCGAGTTTATGACAATTCTGACACGAATAGAGTTGGGTAATTAACACTAATCACACTTTTTTCTTGACAAGAAAAAAAAAAAAAAAAAAAAAAAGAAAAAGAAAAAAAAACAATAAATTAATACGACAAACATTTAAAGGATTTTCGCGCAGATTTGGTTGCATTTTAAAAAAAGTCTGTTCGGGTATTACAAGCTTCAATAGTGAAAAAAAAAAAAAAAACAGATTCAAAAATTTAAATCATTGATTGTAAAAAAAAAACGCTGGTATATTTTTTGAAGAATTGGGACTAAACCTGGACTGAAAGAACAATAATAAACAATACGAGACCATTTAATGTTCAGGATTACACAAAGACCTAGATGTGGGAAATATATAGAAATGTAGTTAATAGCATACAAGTGCATAATTTGAATACTGAGCATATTTTGTAATTGTATAAAATGATACAAAAAGGGTTGATTCAAAATACAAATTTAAAAAGTTATGTTTTTTTAAATTGTCATATAACGGTATAAAAAGTAGCTATTTCTGCATTTTTGTGATACATTTTACAGACATTTCATATTTGTTTTATCACATTTCTGTTTGGATTGACATAGTCATCAGGATACTCAAAAATGGTCCAGTCGTAGTTTGAACGCACCCGAAAAGCTACTGCGTATAGTTGTTGATTAACATTAGTGAATTAGGGGCTAATATAACTATAACTTATCACAGAAAGTTTATTACACATAATAATAACAAGACACACAATAACAAAATACCACAAAATTTACCTTTGGAACAGTTTAAATTCCAAACATTTGCTTCAACAAACATGATCTTTGACTGAAGCTGTAGCAATGACACAGGGAAGGTTTTTAACTCAGAGACCAGGGCCGTTCCTATATTTTGTGGGGCCTCGGGCTGCAACAGTTTATGTACTAATCGTCGACTAAAAAAAGTATATAAGTATAATTGTATTTTGATCGTCGTAATTGTTATCTGGACAGTGCAGACTCTAAAACAAACACGAAAAGACACAGCAACATTATTAAATCAAAATGTACAAAACATCATTAAAAAACTGTCTGATTTAATTAATAATACGCTTTATTCTGAAATGTAATCTTTCAGTAAGCTTTCAGTCACTACAGTATATGTCAACTTTTATTTTTGCTTGATAATGTATTTAAAAAATGTCAATGTACAATGGAAATTATCGTTTGACTCATCGATGACTTAAATAATTGTGAAATGAGCCGTAAACATTCCACAGTCATGTATAAATACGAAAAAAATAATCTGTTATTTTTCAAAAAACGTGCCCCAATCGGAACAACCTGCTCTAGCTCTAGATGCAGTTTCGCTGATCCAACGATAAAAACCCACTCCAAACACGATCCTTTTTTATGTTTTCTGTAAAATAAATCGTCTCGTCATGTCTCCAGTTCATGATTTTGTCCGTGTGTCCTTCAAGCTGATGTCCCCGGTCCCCCGCATGGCGTGTGCGATTTTGGTCCGAGTCATGAAGAAACTCCAGCACTCTGGGCATCGCTATCGAGGGTGGAGCCAACACGCGGCAGCCTTTACCGCGCATCGTCACGATACAGGTGAGCGCCGGGAATTACACGCGTCACGTCTACTTTTTTTGTGAGGGTTTTTCAGATAAGAAAGTCTGGGGCTACAAGAACAGCCCTTTTCCAACAGATGCGATCTAAAAACGGCACGCTTTTTTTCCGCTTTGGTCAGTGCTCTAACTGACTTTGCACGCCCTCTGGTGGTTATTTAGCGGAAACACAGCCTTGACAATAGAAGTTGATGGCAGTACAAACACACTTCCAACGTGCAGAGCTGTTTACGT
Source organism: Chaenogobius annularis (assembly GCA_015082035.1). Lineage (NCBI taxonomy): Eukaryota > Metazoa > Chordata > Actinopteri > Gobiiformes > Gobiidae > Chaenogobius > Chaenogobius annularis. The sequence continues at coordinate 851,678 of BJKM01000106.1, forward strand.
TCGAAAAGCAAAGGAGCATAAATGAGCCTTTAACATGGCCTCATTTCCTCCTGTCCAGTGTTATACTTTAGGATTGATTTGATTTGATTTGATTGATATGATTTGATCGATTGATTGATTTGATTGATTTGATTGATTTGATCGATCGATTGATTTTTGACGTGATTGATGTCGTTGATCTCATTTATGTGATTGATTTGATTGAGTTATGTTTATTTATAAAATTTTATATGTATATTTTCATTATTATTCATTTTATTTTTTATTTATTTTATTTATTTTATTTATTTTATTTATTTTATTTATTTATTTATTTATTTTATTTATTTTATTTATTTTATTTATTTTATTTATTTGGCAGGGACTATGCTGTCATACGTAGTTACAAAACAAAGCTTGTTGCTGACGCGATGCAGACAAAGTTTATTGTAAGTGCTCAGTTTCAGCTCCTGTTCTTTGTCGGGCTTTTCTACACTTTCTACAGTCAAATAAAAGAGACATTAAAACACATTTCCGTTTGATATATACATTCAGTGCAAAAGAACACTACACAGCTCATTCTTTGGGCCCTCACGAACACACTTCCCAGAACACTTTCATAACACTTGACACTTATGATTCTCTTTCAACTGCACTTAAGTCAAGAAGTGAACATTTCCACGTCAGAAGTGCACTTGATTTGAGTTGTGAGTTCCACAGTTTATAGCTCTTATAGTGAAAGGTCGATTGTCCAAAAGACGTCCCTGCACTCGTGCCCGGATTATCCAATTTACCTCCTCTACCGACGAGGGCCCACCGATCCAGACTAAAATGACACCAAATCTAACTTTTGCCATTTGCGGCCCGCGCTCACACGCCGCCCTTCAGACAGTTGCGGTATAGAAACACTGTAAAGACTATACTTCTATGAAAAGTGACCTTCTTCTGCCGGAGATGTGCCTCACGGTTCTCAATGAGTGGAGTTTGCGTGATCCGCTGGCTGTTTTTGTGCCTCAAATCATCAACGTTTCAACCGTAATTTCCACTGCGCTGGTGAAAATAGTGGCCAAAGTGCGCAAAACACTGTGCTTCAGATAAACGTGACATTACTACACACACACGGCTCCTTTTCCCGTCACAACAACAGATCAACAGCAACGGCCAAAGTAAGAACGCGTAAATTGCAGACAAAAACTGAACATTATCGTTAAATTTGGCACATCCAATCAGCTGTAGTCGCCTTTCTGTTCATAAAGCTTCTCTTTTAAAAAAAATGGCTTTATGGCAGCTCCTTTCCTCAAGCACACAAACGCTCTCAGCTCTTTCGCGGCCACACGTTTCAGCCTCCACTTTTCCAGTCCGAACGTCCTGCCCGAGTGGCCTAACTTTAGCGCACCTCTCAGCGTTTCGAATCTTCGGCGCACCTCGGCATTACTCACTGATTGGAAGAGTGTGCTCTGGGCTAAACTCCAAAAGAGACTGAGCGAAAAACCCAACACTGTTTTTATATCTCCTCCTGAGCAACTGTTGTGCCACTAAAATCTTTAAAGAGCAGTTGAAGCGCCACGAAAACGATCCCAGTGAGGCATAACTTTAACAGAAATAACATCAAACACTTAGAGACATCGGCAGCGTGGCCCATCGTTATTATTAGCTTTATATATTTATTTTAATATATTTATCATACTCAAACTTCTTCCTTTTGTACTTGTCAAGTTAAAGTCCAGTACTCAATTACAACAAGTACTGCTGCCAAATCTGTACTTAAGTAAAAGTTAAGTGTCAGTGTCATTTTTGGTCTCTTATACAAAACTTGATTAAATGAACAGTTTAACGCTGAATTAAGCTGTTTTAAATAGCAATCTGCATATTCTTTAAGCGCTGGCCAATCAGAGCAGGCGATGCAGCCATGTTTTGTGAGTATGCAAAGGTTTAGGGACAACTGTCTTCCACATTGGGAAAACGTCAGTGCCAGGGAGTCTCTGTTAAGTGTGAACGTTGTTGTAAAAGCAGTGCTTCTCAAACGTCGGGCTCCAAAAGGGTCACAGAGATTTACCTTATTTCACATCGATGAAATCAAAAGGCTGTAAATGTTGAGGGCTATTATAACCAGGCCAACAACAACAACAGCAACAACAACAACAACAACAACAACAACAACCTAAAACGTACTAAATGAAAAGCATTTTAAAGTTTTCTTCAAACTTCAAGCCGAAACCATTTGCTGTGTAACATTGGGGCCCGACTCCAGAGTGTGCCCAGGGGCCTCTGCTCTGTGTGTGATTCTGCAGTCGTGGAGCCTCTAAAATGACTGAGGCTTCCAAAACTTCATACATTATAATTCTTAAGGATGTGGCAGGTTTTCTCTCCATGAGTTGGATCGCTCGATTGTACAATGACGCAGTTTTCATTGTGGCGGTTGTATTCTTCTATTCATACACAAAATGAGTTGTTAGTGCTCTTCATTGAAATGCTTCCAACGGGAATGACTGTTGCCCTTTGCATTGCCTATGAGTTTAGTATAATATGAAGGCTTAAAGTGCCCCCTACAGGTCGGACGGCTCATTGAACTAGAAATGCAGTTAAGATAAATATACTTAGAATTTTGCTGAAAATTATAAAAATGTTATCAAAGAACAGCACATTTTTGCAGTTTATAATTTCACTTCTTGTTTGTAATTGATGACATCACACTACAAAATTACCCAGCAAACACTGGGCCAAATGTCATCCTCATCCAATGTCCAAATTTTTTATTCAACAAATAGAAAATAAATGAGGGCGACTTTATTTAGTGGAATTCATGTTTAGAGAGTAAAAAAAAAAAGTTGTTTCTTTGTGTAAATTCTGCATAGACTTTAACTGGAATGAGTGTCCCTTGTGTGATGTCACTTCCTGTCATTTCTACCCATTTTCAACATTTTCTCCACAAATACCTACTCCATTGGTGTAAAACTATACTTCATATGTACAGCAGATATAAATGCACCAAATATAGTCAAAATATGACAATCGTAAAAACCTGTCATACGCACTTTAAGTCTTGAACCACTTTATTTCTTAAACGTTTGAAGTCGACGTGATCATGCTTAAGTTTTGAATGTGAGAATTTCTTCAAGACAAAATTTCGCTTCTTCATAAGTTTTCATTATTTATCCTTGGAAGAGTACCATCTTTATGTTTGCACTTTTTCTGTGACATCTGTCATCATGGACTTACAGCACGTCCTCCATCGCAGTAATCCGCTCCAAACTGAAATGGTTTAGTTCTCTTTCAAACTGTTTTAGATTAAGGAATTACTTAATTTATATCATTGTCATCGTTATATGATTTACCAAAGTATTTCTAGTCTAATTTTAGTCAGTTTTCTAACATTCAGAGTCATGTTCTGGTCTGAAGCCCTGTTATTAAATTATAAGTCTTTACTATACGTTCAGGTTTGTTTGTAAAAGCCATGTCAGTTAGGGTCTTTGTCTGACTGGTCGTCCAAGTGGGTCCTTCAATCATTTGTAGATAGTTACATTTTGTCCTTATTGCTTTTAGTTTAAGTTTAGAACCTTTTTCAAACCATCCTTCTTCTTCCGCTTATTCGAGGCCGGGTCGTAGGGGCGGCAGTCTAAGTAGGGACTTCGAGACCTACACCTCCCCAGACACTTCCTCCAACTCCTCCGGGGGGATCCTGAGGCGTTCCCAGGCCAGCCGAGAGACATAGTCCCTCCAGCGTGTCCTGGGTCTTCGCTCGGGGCCTCCTCCCGGTGGGACATGCCCGAAACACCTCCATAGGGAGGCGTCCAGGAGGCATCCGGAACAGATGCCCGAGCCACCTCAGCTGGCTCCTCTCAACGTGGAGGAGCAGCGGCTCTACTCCGAGCTCCTCCCGTGTGACTGAGCTCCTCACCCTATCTCTAAGGGAGCGCCCAGCCAGCCTGCGGAGGAAACTCATTTCGACCGCTTGTATCCGCGATCTTGTCCTTTCGGTCACTACCCAAAGCTCATGACCATAGGTGAGGGGAGGAACGTAGATTGACCGGTTAATCGAGAGCTTTGCCTTTCGACTCAGCTCCTTCTTCACCACAACAGTCCAAGGCACCGCATCACTGCGGACGCTGCACCGATCCGCCTGTCAATCTCATGTTCCATCCTTCCCTCACTCGTGAACAAGACCCTGAAATACTTAAACTCCTCCACTTGGGGTACGGACTCCCCACCCACCCGGAGAGGACAAGCCACCTTTTTCCGGTTGAGAACCATGGCCTCGGATTTGAAGGTTCTGATTCTCCTCCCGGCTGCTTCACACTCGGCTGCAAATCGCCCCAATGCATGTTGCAGGCTTTTTCAAACCAGTCGATGTTATAATTACTACACAATATACTGTATACCTCGAGATGTTTAACTCCTTGACTTAATTCATCATAAGAAGACATTTCTGATGCATTGATATCCCTCAGTGTCTTATCATATTGTTTGGTGAATTACTATGAAGCCAAGGTTCAGTTAAGCAGAGGTCGTCCAAGTTGGAATCCCTGAGAACAGAAATCTGTTGCCTTTTGGATATTAGACTGCAAATGTTTAATTGTCCTGCTAGTATTCCTTTTGGTTTGTACTTTGGTTCCCACAGCACTCGGGCATGATTAACAGTGGGAAGGAAAAGAGATTGCTTTTGTTTTTGCGCAGTGCGACTGTCTTTAGGGCGCTTTTACACCAGGATGACGACATAGAGAGTACAACTTATTAAGTCCATTTCCAAACATAGAGTTTAACATGATCACCTTCTGGTAAGCTGGCCAAAGAGCGCTTATGCTCGGCAGCCATGTTCTATGTCATCAACACGAGACGGAAACCAGTGAACATTTCCTCTGAACCTTTACATCTCATATTCAACATCTTCAGCTCTGCTCCTGCCTTTTACCCACTGAAATTAGTTTTCACTTCTCGTACTTGAAGCTCTGTTGACTTTGCAAAGACAGCACCATTTTTCTGGTTTCTCTGGTAAAAGTTTGAGAACACCTAAAAGCTAGTGCCAGGTCAGAACTGTCAGTCTGTCAGCACAACGCTCCGCCTGAAGATTCTGTTGAGTGGGTGTGGGCAGAACCAAGAAAATACTCACTGACACAGGCGTTTTTCTTCAAAATACTAATACAGCAGCAGTTATAATGTCGTAAATGGTCAAATACCAACATTTACCTACTTACATGATGCTCAATGACATATTACTCTATTTCAATGTATGTATGTTGTGTATATATGTCGACAGCTCTTCCAGTGAGCTCTATGCAGACTCTAGTATGACTAAACACTAAAACTTTACTTCTCAGAGATGTTTTCAGTTCTCTTACCTCAATAAAGCATTTGGTTTCTTTTCTCAGTGTGAGTAAGTCTGTAAGTGACAAAAGTTTGAACAATATTCAATGAACAGTTCTTGCGCTGCTCCTTCAGGTAAGAAACATAAATTCATCATTCATTCATTCATGTTTTGTCATTCCATTCACATTCACTTAAAAATTTAAATACAGTGTTACATCCAGACAGTTACTCTTACAATTACTTTTCTTGAGACGTAGTTTTACCATTTATTGTTTTGCTCTTAACAACTACTTTGTCCTTCCACGTGAGTAATACTATTTCTGAATGTTGGCTATTTTCTCCCCCTCTGCTTCTAAGTGCTGGGTGGGAACGTTCTTATTGGATCGACGGGTGTACAAATAACATTATTAACATATTATGATGATATTGACAACGCTTCTTCTCGTTTAGGGCGCTTTGACAACACGTCGGAGCAGTTTTAAGTCCGCAGGAATCAGTCGATATCGTGCATCGGCAGGTACTTGACGTCCCCCAATATCCCTAGCGTACATCCCTCTTGAGAGTCCCCACGGCTCATGATTAGTCAGAGATCAGGGTTGCGCTAGGTGACAAAACGACACAACAACTGCAGTCATTTCTTGTGTATCTTCAAAATGTAAAATGGTAAATGTTTATTCCCAAACCAGACGAAAACACTTCTCGCGCGCACTTTTTCAGTCGGATGCCGTTTTGAACCTTTTCCGTTTGAGCTGAATGGGAGGTATCTAATCGGCGCAGCTGCCCTCCATTTGTTGCACGCCGAAACAATCTGCATAATAGCCTCCTTGTTTCCATCACCGCTCCTTCACACAGAGCAGGTCGGGGCGGGCGCGAGCTGGCACGTTTCCACGACAGAAGTGCTTCGTACTAGCCGAGACCGAGCATCATCTAATCACCGCCGCACCGCTTTTCCATTACTGCATTACGACGACAAGCCTCCGTCGAGAACACGAGGGCGCGGTCAGACGTTGTGGGCTCAAACAACGTCTTTAAGGCTCTTTAACGTTGCACTTTGGTCACTGCGTTGCGTCAAAAAAAAAGGTTACGCTGATCGAGGCTCTACAAAGGGGTGCGCGGAAGTCAAACACCCCCAAAACCCATAACCAAGACGTCAATAGAGATTAGACTGGGCTTTGTTAGAATCATTAACACATAAAAAACTTTCAAGAAATGTAAGCGCCGAAAAACCCTTCTGTTCTTGCCGTCCTTGAGCAAGACTCCCCTTTGGATGAACTCTTAAAATGATATTCAAAAGGCCGTGGGCACAGAATGGCATCTTTTGGAGAGATAAATTAAAAGTAATTGCACAAAAGAGTGAGTTTACAAACGGGGACGAACTGAAATACAGCAGTTTCTTACAGCCAATAAAAAAATAAATTTAAAAAACATGTCAAATCTTTTTTATTTCAATTCATTTATGGTTCAGTCGTGAAACTTCAGCTTTAAAAACCAAGTTCAAATATTCTTTGTGATCTTGAGAAATTATTTATCTGCGTGCCAATAAAATGTCGCTCTTGCAATTTTATTTTCAAACGCTTTTGGAGCTTTTTTTTTGGCGGATCACATTTCAAAACGAAAGTAAAATGTGTGATGTTATAGTTTTAAATATGTTCAGTCGTTTCCTTTTTCCCCTTGTTTCGATCTGAATGTGAAAATGATGACGATATTCGAAAGGCCATAGGTACACAAAGACAGCCATGTTTTATTCAGACTAGCCCAATGCAGTTTACGGAGTAGATACATCATATAATTTAATATAATGCCATTCAGAGGAACAAAATAATGAATGTAAAACTATAAATCAGTGTGTCCTTCATGTTGAAACTTGATTTAAACCAAGGACTAAATTAAGGCGGCACAATTTTCAGTCAAAACAGCATAAACTGCTGTATCCTTTTTTGTTCACAGTACAGATTTTTCCATTAAAAACACAGGATATTTTGTTGTTTGCGGAGGATATTCTGTCAACACAATGAGTGCGTTTCATTCGGCGTGTTTCCACTGGTTCACTTTGGAGCACAGTTTAAAAGCGTACCCTCCGCTTGAAGTGAATTGTACCGGCCCGTTAAAGCGATCCAAAGCGGACCACGAGTGCTACTACCATCCAAAGCGGTCTGGCTCGCTTCGGTTCCTGGACGCTAAGGCGGGGCTGCACACCAGAGCGAGCTGATTGGACAGAGAGAACTTAGACCTCTTTTGAAAATAAGACAGAGAATAATAATTTCTTATCCAAACGCTAACTGTATCTTGTGATAAACCTGTGTAGTTCCAGTCACGGTAACTTAAATGTTGAGACGACGATGTTAGCAAAACAAAGCTAGCGCATGTTAGCATTTCCTGTTTAAAGACGATGAAGTCAAGATGAAAAATATGATATGTCCAGTGCATCATCCAAACCCATTGCATTACACAAGAGAAACAACACAACGCAGTGTAGAGGTGTAAAGAAGTGAGATAAAGTCCCAAAGAGCTGACCATAAAGTAGTTTTGTGTTTACTCTACTTTAGCCACGTCTCACAGCGCCACAAACCTACCGGAATCATGATTGAAACGTTTAATTCAAGTCCGATTTAGATTTGATTCAGAGGCAAAACCAGTCTGGGGGATCAGGGCCAGTCGAAATGTGGCTATTGTGTAAATTCAAGTCCTAGCAGGAGTCTGAGGAGCAGGAGACAACTTCCGAAACTGAATACCGTGTCCCTAATGACCCGTGACGTACAAGCGCAGCGTGTCCCGTTCACTTGTGAGAATTGTAGAACCCGTGACTGAACGCCTCGCCTCAGGGTGACGGCATGATACATTTCCTCTGTAGTAGTTTGTTGACCTCCCCGCAGAGTCGCGATCATGGGCTCGTGTACGTTCCGGGGGCCCCACGTTAAAAACCTGCTCCTCCGTGATTGGATGTCACGGTAAATAAACATTTTTCGCCGGAAGATGAGCTCCGAGCTGCGAGAAAAGGATGAATGAGCGAGACAGGATTAACCCGCAGCGCTGCTAAGCTCTTGTAAAGACTTAACTGACTCTGGCGCGGTGAGAGAAATCACTAGAAAGTCAATTTGAGCTTGTGTGAACCGTTTATAGTTTATAAAGATAAGGATTCTGTAACGGTTTGGTAACGTTGGATAAATGTGGATAACTGCGACTGTAAGTGCAACCCTAGAATCAAACTATGTTCATATTTACACAGCAAAGGTTCCCAAAAATATATATCCGAAGACAGTTTAGAACATAGAAGGGTCCACTATGTAACTTTTCTGGTGTGTCTATGTAGTAATTGCTAGCGCCTGGAATGTTACACCATTTTACATTAAAATTTATTCCAGCATGTATTTGTTGTATTACTTAAAAATACCTTGAAAAACTGATGCTGTCTCCACAGAGATTCAAGGCAAAGCGATAACATCTCTATGGAGACAAGCAAGTGGCGGACATACCAGAAAAGTTACATAGTGCATCTTTGAGTTCTGTTAAACTCGTCAGTTGTCCAAGTGTTCATAGCGTGATTGTGCGTTCGAAGCGTCGTTGCCGTAACTTTGTATATATATACCGCCAACCGTGTCTGTCAAGGCTGTGTTCTGGTATAAAGTCAGTTAGAGAATGGACCAAAACGAGAGAAGAAAAACAAACATGGAGGCGCTCAGTTTTTGAAAAAATAAAATAAAATAAAACCAATAAAAACAAGCATGGAGGTGCTCAGTTTTAGAAGAAGAAGAAAAAAACTGTAAAAACGAGCATGGAGGCGCACAGAAGCCTCTATGCGTACAGCGTCTCAAACCTAGAGCATAAATGCGGCTTTAGAGTGATTCTCTGGACTGTTGAGACCAATTAGGATAACAAGACTGGTATGGACATTGTTGTTGAGTTGATCTGGCAAACTGTGTTCTACTGTTGGTTCCTCTTTAGAAACATACCTGGAGTAGTTTTGTGTTTGTGGCATTAATCCTGTTTACAAGCTTGTCTCTTAAATGTGTATTTCAAATCCCTGTATGTCTTTTAATGTGACTAAAGAACTGAATCTTCCCAAAAAAAAAAAAAAAAATCTATCCATCTGTCTATTCACGTCGCCCAAGGGTTTCATTTATTTATTTTTTCACTGTTCTCTCCCAGTACATAAGTTTAAAATTTTAAGAACATGCAAAATACTAAACAAATAAACTTTTAAAAGCCAATTAAAGCCACTGTGATGCATAAAATGTCCACTTTCAAACTTGAGTAAATTTGTCATTCGTCCGTTAACCTCTCGTCTTTGGTCTGCGCAGAAAGGAGGCTCCGCCCATAACTGCGGTCAGCTGAGGGTCGGTCACGTGATCGTGGAGGTGAACGGCGTTTCCCTGCGGGGGCGGGAACACAAAGAGGCCGCCCGCATCATCGCCGAAGCCTTCAAGACCAAAGACCAGGACCACGTGGACTTCCTGGTTCTGGAGCCTGGACTTTAGAGACGCTGCCGACGCTTTACAATAACCTACAAACACTTGGGAAATACCCGTTTGTTTTGAAGGGTAATGAGGGAAACTGCGATAAGATTTGCACAAGATAGAGTTAGAAAATATATACACAACTAGCCAATACTGAAGAATAGATAATATAATATAAACGTTATCATTTTGTTTTTACCAGCACCATAATATTACTGTATAATATCTTTTCATACATAAGATACACTCAAATATGTCTGACCTTACCATCCTCAATTGAGTTTGATTTTGATTGTTTGCAATATACCTATGGCTTAGTGAGTTTTTGGCCTGGATTTAACTTTATTTTTGGACAGACAGTGTATTATTGTTTCCATTTTCTCATTCTTCACTACATTAGGTGTACATTGGCGAGTGGACTGTTGAAAATCTAGCTGCGTTTGATGTAATTTTGTTACTTTTTGTGTGTGTGATGCTGTTTTTGGCCTTTTTGAAAATGCTAAATACTCATCATTGCTAACTAAATTGTGTGTATTTCTTAACTCAGGTTGAGGAATATAGTGACACATAATATGACATTTTATTGGTGGCAAAGTCCTTAATTGTGAGCGTAACATAGTCTTGGTGAGTTCTAATCTACATAATGTGGCATGCCTAAGCTGCAAGTGGCAAACTTTTAATTTTTTTTAATTTTAGTTCCTTTCTGTACGAAATCATTTGACATTTGACTTTGACTCGTTTCCACACCATAAAACTCCTTAAAAAGTGGATGTAGTTGAGAACTGACCTTGAAAATGTTATTCTCTTCCTCTCTTCCTTCAATTGACAATATTCAAGGCCCGGTGCCTGTTTCCTGTTTTATATTGGATTTATCCTTTATTTTCACTTAAGACAGGGGTGTCCAAACTATGGCCCTCGGTGAAAAAAGTTTGGACACCTGGCTTATGAGATTCACTGCTGGATGAAGCGTCTTTGTAAGGGAAAGTTCTGAGCTATGTTTGTTAAATGTAGAACCCGTTTTAACCTCCACAGTGTAGCGACCACTGTGTACGTTTTTAAGCTGTCTGAGGTCTTCTTTTCTCCGTGGAGGTGTTGTAGTTTTGCCTGTAATATTCCACAAAATGGCCATTAGCAGTGACGGCTCAACACACGATTCAATTTATTAAGCCTATTTAAAGCTAAGTGACAAAAAAAAACACTAAAAAGAACAATATATTTGCTTAATTCCACTCCATCTTTCTATGTTTTAGAAAGACGGTTTAGTCCTGAGCCAATGAAATGTCACAAAAGTGCTACTCCAGCCTAACGCTGTATTTGATTGGTCACTTTCATTTCTCTAGCCAATGACGGTCTCTCTGGACGGAGACGAGGCCTGGATCTGGGCCTAATAACGGGGCCGGGCCTCATACCTGTCAATCAACACCACAGTTAATGCAGCATGTGTTTGAGGACATTTAGAGGCTAACGAGTTATTTCAAATATAAACCTCTAACCGCACTACAGCAGCTAATAATGGTAACACTATAAACCAAACGCTTCTAGATTTTAAACCAAACGCACCTAAACTTTAAACCACACTCACCTAAACTTTAAACCAAACGCACCTAAACTTTAAACCAAACGCACCTAAACTTTAAACCAAACGCACCTAAACTTTAAACTAAACGCAACTAAACCAAACGAACCTAAACCAAACGCACCTAAACTTTAAACCAAATGCACCTAAACTTTAAACCAAACGCACCTAAACTAAACCAAACGCACCTAAACTTTAAACTAAACGCAACTAAACCAAACGAACCTAAACCAAACACACCTAAACTTTAAACCAAATGCACCTAAACTTTAAACCAAACACACCTAAACTAAACCAAACGCACCTAAACTTTAAACCAAACACACCTAAACTTTAAACCAAACACACCTAAACTTTAAACCAAACGCACCTAAACTAAACCAAACGCACCTAAACTAAACCAAACGCACCTAAACTAAACCAAACGCACCTAAACTAAACCAAACGCACCTAAACTAAACCAAAACGCACCTAAACTTTAAACCAGACAAACCTAAAACTTTAAGTCAAACACGCCTAAAACCAAACGCACCTGAAACTTTAAACCAAACACACCTAAATTTGAAACCAAACACACCTAAATTTGAAACCAAACCAAAAATGCTAATTGAACTGGAAAATGATCCGTGGTAAATGAATAGCATTAACGAAGTTCACTCCAAGTACATTGGACACGTAAAATGGAGAGAATGATATTGACCTACATTGTCTCTCAATTCATGCACTGGAAACATGTTTTGTCTGGCGAGGAGGCTCGATAAACACTAGCATAAATATCACTAAATGTACTTTAATATGGTGGGAGAAGTTCAACAAACCCATATTATTCCTTTGTACGAGACGGGACGTTCGATTTGACGTAGTGTGGAAACAAGTTTGATTTTTTTGCTCTGACCTGTCAACGTCCATGGGAAGAGACTCACAGAACCAAGTGTTTTTACAGCTATTCCTGGCAAAACTATCAACAGTTTCACACACAGAGAAGAGCAGAAAAATGTCATTCTCGTATAAACTAACAAGGAGCTGCAAATTTCAATCATTCTAATGTGGAAAATATAGATGATATACATGTATAATTTTCACTTTTGGTGCTGAACATCTTTGTTAAGTTTAATCGGTGTGTGAAATGGACAGAATCATTATCTGCAGTTGTGTCCATGTGTCTTGGGTTTTACCGGACAAATGCTTTCAGAAATGTGGACCGCACGATAGTTTTTTCATCACACTTTTTGTAATGCTGAAATACACTTTTTGTGGCGAGAAAATAACATCCCTTCATCGTTTGTGACAGAAAAGTCAACTAATAATTGACATTTCTACACCGTAGATTCTAATATTGTTCCTTATTGTTGCTTATAATGACTTAATATCATTCTGGAACATTCTGATGATGCTTTTTAAAGGGTTTATTTGAGACATCGTGGTTTTGTTTTGAGCCGTTACTTATTGTACTATTATTGATTTGTGCAAGTTTCTCTATTTTGTTGCTCTAATTGTGCTGCTCTTGGTCATTATTATTCCACCGCACGCAATCGTTAGCAAAAACTGCCTGGTTTTGTTCCTTTGCTAAAGTAGTTTACAGTCATTTAAAACCTTTTATGTCTTAAAATCACATATCATTTTTACTTTATTGTATGTACTTTGAGCGTGTATATGTAAGGTTTTGTCAATTTATTCAGCATTTTTCCCTACAAAAAACTGTCAGTAAATTGGATTGTTGAACATTAATTGATGAACTGGAGACGAAGAGTTTTGCCAAAACCTGTACATATACAAAAATACTACAGTAAGTTTTATTAGATAGAACCATTTATTTTCTTTTTAACTTTTGATTATGTGTTACCCAAGTTGGACTGTTGGTGGCTTATATTTTTTGTAAATTAATATAAATAAATGCCATATTTATCAAAGACTTTAACCAATCAAAAATGACAATTATATATTATATATTATATTATATATATATATATATATATATATATATATATATATATATATGTGCGCAATGTAAATATATGTAAAAATGAATGAAAAGTACTAAAAGGTATACATATATTTTGTATATAGCTGCACATACGTTTATAGCAAATATAAATACTTAGTGAAAATACTTGTAAATACTTAGACACATGAATACTTAGAACAGTGATGTGATAACCCTTTGTGGACTTATAACTGTGAAGATCAAATTTGTGCTGATTATTTTTATGTATTTTATTTAAGTTTGCTGCAGAAAACAATCACAGCCAAAAAACTGTTCAAATCCCTCACGTTCAATGTAAACAAACGTCCCATAGACGCCATATATTTCCTCAAACAGACCAATAAAAGAGAAGACTGAGGCTTCTTTGTGTCGTTTGGATTCTTTTGTGTTTCCATAATGTTGGTCTTTTTTAAAGCTGTGTAACTTTGCTTATAATGTTCAAATGTCATGAAATGTAGTATTTAAAGGACAAATATTACACATTATTTGTATTTAAACTTGCTCACCCGAAACGTTGAGTACCGCCTAAAAGCTCACCGCGGGACATTACGCGCGGCTTTGGCGTCCCTACGAGATCTCCGCCATCACTTTCAATCTAACACATAGTTTTGCTCTTGAGAACTAATTTGGGCATCTTCATGTTTTAAAGAACTAAATAATAAATAGTTCACAAGAAGAATAAATTACTTCATGTCACTCGGACTTTTCTCACGCCAGAAATTGACTTTGGGCTCTCCCTACTCTTCAAGCAAACAACACTGCAGCAGAGAGAATTGCATAGGAGAGTTCAACAAATGCTAGCTTGCTTCACACAGGCAGTTTTTTTGTTTTTGTTTTTTTTTTAAACAAAGTTGTAATGATTATGATTTGACAGCAGAAATGCAGAAGATCTCGGCACTCGACCTTTGACGTCACAGATCTGGGAGATTCAGAACGGAGCGTTTTTGAGGCTCGGAGGGAGAGGACTTTCTGAACTGGAGTCATCAAACTTGAGTGAATGAAGCTAAATACAACTCCATCTATGTTTTTATAGCAGGGTTAAAAGCTCAAAAAAGTACATTTTGCATAATATGTGTCCCTTCAGTACCAGTCTTTTGTAAAACCCTCTCCACAGATGTAACTTGGCCTGGTGGAGTCGCTGTGTCGTCATGGGGAAACATAACAGATGCAACAATATCTCAGCAGGTCGAGCAGGTCGGATCACAGCTGACCCTCCTCACCCTGGACATGGTCTATTTGAACCACTCCCCTCAGGCAGGAGGCTACGGTCCATCCGGACCAGAACCTCCCGCCACAAGAACAGTTTCTTTCCCTCTGCCGTTGGACTCATGAACACTTCTTAAACACCTGCCACTTTAACTGCAATTAATTCAACCACTCACTGCACTGTCACTTTCTGCTCTCACATCTGTAAATGTAACTGTAATTCTTGTGTACATAGTAAGCCTATTTTTATTTTATACTATACTAATTTTAAATTGTTTCTTAATGCATGCCCTTTGGTTTTCATATATGTTGTTTTATGTTGCACCTTAAGGCCGAAACAAGTTCCTATCTTTGTGACTTCTGTTCATTGACAATGGCAATAAACCTTTTCTGATTCTGATTCTGATTCACAGTACCGATCTATTATTATCACAATATTCATTTCCTGGTAATTGCAATATTGTGATGTTTTAAAACGGAGAGACTAATGGAATTGTAGAAATGACAAGTTTTCTTTTAAAATGCTTTGACAAAACAATTGAGAATTAACAAAGAATCAATCAACTATAAAAAGGCTTAATAATTCATTTTTTTTGTTTGCACTGAAATAGAGCAATGGGTTATGTAGTTCCCCAAAACAATGCATTTAAGCAAAGAGGCTTCTAATTCAATGTACATTTATGTATATTATTATTATTATTATTATTATTATTATTATTATTATTATTATTATTATTATTATTATTATTATTCATTATCATATTATCAGATGATGATGAGGAACAAAAGTACTTACCAAAAGCCTTACTTAATACATTTTTCAGTGGATTCCCTACTGTTTTA
Organism: Chaenogobius annularis; assembly: GCA_015082035.1. Taxonomy (NCBI): domain Eukaryota; kingdom Metazoa; phylum Chordata; class Actinopteri; order Gobiiformes; family Gobiidae; genus Chaenogobius; species Chaenogobius annularis. The sequence goes on from BJKM01000106.1 coordinate 867,024, forward strand.
CTGTTATTTTATTACATCAAAGAGCAGGCACTTTCTTCTCCAGTAATTTTTTTTACTCGCCTGAAAAGTACAAAGTACTTCATGGTTCGAGTCATGCGTCAGCTTGGTTGAACGGGACATAAAATAAATATCAATTCTTCAATACTTCAAGCTGTCTTGAAATCTGTGTGCTGTGCAAATACTTTTTACTTTGCACGCCGCTCCCCATTAAAGTACATGTTTAAACATGTACTTTATTACAAACGTTAATTCTGCGTCTTCCAATGTTCACTGTGAATGCTTATGGTTTGAAACGGCAGATATTTTCAGTTTAAGACGTCAGTATTTTGTATTATTCGGCTCGAGGAGGTACTCTAGTAGAAGTGCTGTTTCACGGGCGTGCCGATTTGAGCGCTGCACTCTGCAACTCGCTTTTGGTTTACCTGGTCCCCAGCTTCTGTTGCTTGCTGGCTAAAAGACCACAGCATTCAGGAGGCGGTTTTATGAATGGAGTCAAAATTAGCCGCCAGCTCTTTATGTAATGATGAAAGTAAATTTTTGAGCGCTACCAGTAGAAAGCAGAGCGTGTCTAGACTTTTTTTACACGGAAAAGGTCGCGCCGAGGCCGGGCCAAGGCTTTATCATTCTGTAATAACTACACTTTTATCAGCCTTAATAAAACACCAACAAAGACTTAAATCAGAATGAATAGTTTGAAATTGTTTATAAAGACCCAAACCTTTAGTAGTTAGCAAGCCTGAGTAAACTATTTGTGTAGGAAGTAAGTCTTTGTTCATGCTTTATTAAGGCTAATTACAGTATAGATATTATAATATAAAGTTTGATATTTGTTTCATTAGAATAAATAAGCAATAAGTGGCACAAAGTTCAACAGCTCTAGCTGCAGACATAAACCAAAGAGCTATGCTTTCTTTCCCACAGTTATTCCACCTCAAAGCTGTGATTGTTGACATGTTTATGGAGCCAATCCCAAACAAATAATGATAAGGTTCAACCTCATGGATTTTCTGTTTGGACGTTTCTTTCAAAAGCAGTCAATCTCCCGTAGAGTTATTAAGTTCTCTGTCCGCCATCTGAAAATATGACACAAAATCTAGATCATGAACGCAACCTCTTGAACGGGCAAATAAAAGTTTATTTACCTCCGATATACGGCCTATAAAACAATAAAAACACCTTAAAATATAAAGTGCATAAACATTAACAAGCACATTTGAAACCATTAAATATGTCTTTTCAATCGCCACTCGAGCCGAGCGTTGTGTTTTAACTTGTTTCCTGTCGACTCGCTGAACAGAGTCACTGTCTTTGCTCTTGTGAATGGATTGTTCTTTTTCTGTCCAAAACAAAAGCACAAAAAGAGTATTTATTTCACACTGTTCTGTAGTTACAGCTCTGGAGTCTCCACTGCACCAACAGGTCTGTTTATGTAAGAGTGAGCTCAGACGTGGGTTCAGATGAGAGAGAGAGGAGAGAGAGGGAGGAGGAGGAGGGAGGGAGAGAGGTAGAGGAGAGGAGAGGAGAGGAGAGAGGAGTGGGGGGAGGGGAGGAGGAGGGAGGAGCGGGATGAGGAGGGTAAGGACTCAAGGTGGAGGAGGGAGAAGGGGAGAGATGCAGGAGGGGAGGGAGGGAGAGAGGAGAGGGGAAAGATGAGGGAGGGAGTGAGTGAGGGAGTGGGGAGAGAATGAGGGGAGGAGAGGTAGAGGGGGAGGAGAGAGAGAGAGGGGAAGGAGAGAAAGGGGAGGGAGGAGGATGGAAAGAGGACGGAGGGAGAGAGGTGGAGAAGAGGAGAGAGAAGAGAGGGAAGGAAGGGAAGAGATGAGGGGAGGAGAGGGAGAGGGGGAGGAGAGAGAGAGGAGGGGGGAGAGGGAGGGAGAAGGGAGAAAGGGGAGGAGGGAGAGGGGAGGGGAGGAGAGGAGAGGGGGAGAGGAGAGAGAGGGAGGAGAGGGAGGGGAGAAGGAGAGAAAGGGAAGGGAGAGGGATGGAGAGGACGGAGGGAGAGAGGCGGAGAAGAGGAGAGAGAAGAGGAAGGGAGTGAGAGGGAGGGGTGGGGTAGGAGGAGAGAGAGGAGGGGAGGAGAGAGGAGAAAGAGAGGAAAGAGGAGAGAACAAGAGGGAGATAGATAGAAAGGAAAGAGAGGGGAGAGAGGAAGGGGAGGAGAGGGAGAGAAGAAGAGGATATAGAGAACTAAAAGACATTTCACACCCTGGAATTTCAAAAATGGTTGCTTATTTGTTGTTAATAAAGACTTTAAATCATTAGCATTTAGAATCGGAATCATTAGACATTTTGTTTTGAGAGGGTTTAAAGGTGCAATGAATCTTGTTTGGCTTGTAATCATTCCACAATCATTAGATCATAAGAAAATAATTATATTGACCTTATGTGAAAGAATATAAACTGCCTCAACAAAAAGAGTCACACGCTCTTAATATTTGGTAAGAACTTTAGCTTTGATTCCAGCACATATTTGCCATGGCAATCCAGTGTGTCATTGTTCCTCACACGGATCTTCAGCGTGTCATTGTTCCTCACGCAGATCTTCAGCGTGTCATTGTTCCTCACACGGATCTTCAGCGTGTCATTGTTCCTCAGCAGATGCTTCAGCACGTAGATCACTTCATTGTTCCCTCTCACCACGGCGATGCTTCAGCGTGTCCATTGTTCCTCACGCAGATCTTCAGCGTGTCATTGTTCCTCACACCAGTAATCTTCTTGCAGATCTTCAGCGTGTCATTGTTCCTTCAGTACGCAGATCTTCAGCTGTCTTGGTCTCTCACTAGATCCTCTCTTACGTGTCATTGTTCTCACGCAGATTCTTCAGCGTGTCATTGTTCCTCACGTAGGATCTTCAGCGTGTCATTGTTTCTCACGGTCTCAGCGTGTCGTCTTGTACTTTACGCAGATATTTCAGTCGTGTCATTGTTCTCACGTAGATCCAGCGTGTCATTGTTCCTCACGAGATCTTCAGCGTTCATTGTTCCTCACGTAGATCTTCAGCGTGTCATTGTTCTGCAAGATCTTCAGCGTCTGTCATTGTTCCTCACGCAGATCTTCAGCGTGTCATTGTTCCTCACTGTAGATCTTCAGCGTGTCTGTTCCTACGCAGACTCTTCAGCGTGTCATCTGTTCCTCACACAGGACAATGTATAGAGACATTAAGCTCGTAAAAAACAAAGATGTTCTGCACCAGATTGTAGCTCAGTAGCTCATTTCCATCTGCAGTCCTGATTGACAGGAATAAATAATACAGTGCAAACAAAACAAATTCAACAATCATTTCACATCCTGATCCAAAATACACTCACAACTCAGCCACACTTTCTCATTCAAGGTATATACATGAACATAAGGTGTATACATGAGCTTCAGAAGGAGTATACATGAGCTTCAGAAGGAGTATACATGAGCTTCATAAGGAGATACATGAGCTTCATATAGGAGTATACATGAGCTTCCCAGAAGGAGTATACATGAGCTTTCAATAAGGAGTATACATGAGCTTTCAATAAGGAGTATACATGAGCTTCAGAAGGAGTAATACATGAGCATACTTCAATAAGGAGTATACATGAGCTTCATAAGGAGTATACATGAGCTTCATAAGGAGTATACATGAGCTTCATAAGGAGTATACATGAGCTTCATAAGAAGTATACATGAGCTTCAGAAGTATACAGAGCTTCCAGTTTAGCTTTGCACTATTAAAACAGTCCATAAAATACATATTCCAACCCGCTTGTTCATTTGTCCTTTAAAAAACTGTAATTAGTGAATCAATTGGACAGCGCTCCCGAACATTTATTATGACCATCACTTTACGTCTTTATCCCAATGCAATAGACTTTAATAGACTTTAAAGCAATAGACTTTAAAGGTTTTTATTTTTTATTTGACGACATAAAATATATGAGAGCGACTTTATTTTGTTGAATTAATGTTTAGAGGGTCAAAAAAGTTGTTTCTTTGTGCACATTTGCATAAACTGACTGGAATGAGTCATGTCCCTGGTGTGATGTCACTTCCTGTCATTTTCTACAGCTTTTTCAACGTTTCCTCCACAAACACCTGCTCGATTGGTGTGAAACTATAATTTAAATGTAAAACAGGTAGAAATACACCAAATAAAGTCAAAATGAGAAAATCATACGCCCTTTAAATCAGCCCTGTGTGTGTGGTCTCTCCATGAGCTCGGGGGCCGGCCTCCTGCTGCACTTAACATCTGGTCTTTCTGAAGATGTGACGCAGGAGACAGTTGGACTTTAACTGCACTCTTCTCTTTTAAGTACTTTTTTGAAAAATCTTTTTGTATTCTGATTTTAATGCATCTGTTCCTGTTATGTAAAGCACTTTGAAATACTTTGTGACGGAACCGCGCTCTACAAATGAACTCGCCTCGACGAATTTGTAAAAATGTTCAGCCCCTGCCATACAGCGCAAGAACTGGATAATTTGTTACTTAATGCATCATGTCGTTAAGAGTTCAGAGGCTTTTTTTTTTTTACACCAGACAAGAAGTGCCCCCATGTGGCAAAAGATACTATTACATCCCCTCCTCACTGTTGTATCGGTTACACAAATGGTCCGATTCAGTAATTTCAATGTTCAAACAGTTAAACATGCCCTTTTGCTTAACTCCACACATGAATTAGAAAATAGTTTAAAGTAAAAGTACTGCACCAGTCAATTTTACATACTATAACACTGCTAATACGTGCGTAGCTTCAAGAAAATTACTCAGAAATACAGGGATTATTCGAAGCCACTTTATTTTGTTAACACTTGAAGCGTTCTCGTTTGTGGAAGAGCAGATTTGAAATAACACTGGTTTTGTACACACGGGTTTATGGTCAGTGGACGACTCACACGCAAAAAAGAAAAAAAAAGGAACAAACTGAATAGTGAAATTCTACAGGGAAAATAAACTCAACTAAAATTGCAATTTATATGACAATGAACCCAGGAAGTAAATACCAACATATTTCAAAAAGCCGTTTTACATTTGTAGTAGCCGGGCAAGCTCCAATGGCCGCGCATAACTCTTCAGCAGTAACACTACATTACCCACAATTCACCTAAACTATACATACAATTCAGTTAAATGAACAGCCAGACAAAACAACACTCAATGTTATCCAACCCACACACTTAAAAACAGATCATTTATGTAATAGCGCTAGTAAACGTAAGTATGTTGAGTAGCATGACGTCTGCTTGATGATATAAATATGCCGGGATGATAGACTGGAGCGCATTTTAGCCAGTGGCGTCGACTTTCTCCACGTCTTTGAGGGCTCTGAGAAGGCGAGATGGAGTGAAGATCCCTGTAGAGCCTGAAAAACACGACACATTTGGGATCAAAAGGTCATCAGCGTTACACTATGAGAAGGGCCTTTAACGAAATACAAGGTCTCCCCTTCTGTTCGCTTTTTACTTCATTATGTGAGAGGAAGAAAGCGAGACTTTAGAGTTCAAGTAGGTTTTCAGGTCCTGCTCACATGACATCACAACATTGTAAAACCCTGTAATGTTTAACTACGATGGGACAGGTCATGTACTGATTTGAAATTGTGCATTGACAGATGTTGTATCGTGGCTGGATAGTTCGTAATATGGGATAATAGACCCTGAAATAAAGAACATGTATCATCAGAAATAATTTAACCTAGAGTTTTGAGCGGACAAAATGTCAAAGATGAATCTATTTAGGAAGTATCAGGTAAAAATACGTTAGACTGGTTAGATTTTTCATTATGTTGTATCACGTGTTGGAGTTTAAGACAAACACTGCCAGCTCAGATCTGCTCTTACGTCATCAGAAGTTCTTACTCTCTACAATGGAAGTGTAGTCAGACTGGACTAGACTGGAATATGCAAACAATCGCAATGTCTTAGGGTTGCTGTCTCCGGGTGCCGTACGGATGGAACTAAACTTCAAATACATGTTCACTTATTTTTATGTTTTTCAATTTTGACATTTATTAGCAAATGTCCCAATGCTACTTAGATTGTAATGATGTCACATGAACAAAACCTGTAGGAGAAAGCAGGTTTTGGAACGTACAACAAGAAATAAAGAACAAGAAAAATAACAGTATACAATTGTGGGTACATTTACAACAATCTGACGAATACTGGTAAATCAGACAAAAAAGCATTAAAAAGCGGAGCTAATGAGTACTGCATTGGGTCTAATAATAAACCACAGTCGAGTGGTCATCAAGTATAAAAATACATTACCTACAAAAAATGCCCCGTGGATTATCAAAATAATGTGAGCAAAAGGTAAAATGCTGAGGCACTTGAACATTTAAAAGTCCTTTAAAAAGGAACGTCTACATGTTTCGACCCAAAAGCTCTTTGTCAGGGCATAATCAACCCAATAATTAGATCTGATTTTTCTACATGCCCAAGAGAAATCTGGTCATCAAAAACACGGGGTCTTGTGTCAGTTAATCAATGGATTTTTAGAGTAACAAACAAAAACACTTTCACTTTTGCATTTATCACATTCATTTTCCTCTTTTATGCACATTGTCAAAACCTGCACAGGGCGAACAATCAAAAAGAAACCAGATTACTCTCATCAGATATAACCGATTACATGACATTTCAATCATCTGATAACGCCAGCAAAAGACAGAGGACCATCTGTTACGTTGCTCCTGTTTGTGTTGCATCTCACAGTAACATGGATCTTCTACAGGTCTTGTAACGTACATCACTCTGAATTCTAAAAAAAAAAAGTATTTGAAACTATCTGATTTTTGACAGACGTCTGCCTCCAAACATAAACAAACAACACTCATGTTTGGACAAAAAAACAAAAACAGATATTCTTTACATTTATCTTATATTTTACCATAGGAGGTTAACTAGAAACAAAACGTCACAATTACATGGGGATTTCTCTATTACAGTTCATTGTAACCAGTGGTGGAAGAAGTACTCCTGTAAGTAAAACAACAGATACAAGAGCAAAGAAATCCACTTAAGTAAAAGCATGAAAGTGCACCTTTTATAATGTACTTTAAGAGTAAAAAGTCAAAGTAATTCACACAGATTTTGAGAACTAAAATGTCAAACTGTGATTTTGTCATTTCTTTATCTATACAGCCTCATTTAGTTTGCTCAAGACTTGAAATAAAAAATGTAGGGAAGATGTCACTATAAATGAAAAAAAAAAAACGAAAAAAAAAAACGTTTTAATCCAGTTCAGAAATGATGTGGAGTAGAAAGTACAGAAACCTGCTCTCAAATGTAGTGAAGTATCCACTGTTAAATGTACGTAAATACAGTTATTTTACTTGTGTACTTTCCACCACTGACTGTAACCAACCTAACTCCCACACGACAACGACACAACAATGAGAACCATGACAGACAAAGGAAGGGAAGGTCACAACTCGACTCAAGAGACACGCACGAGGACAGAGGAGCACGTTCGCCGCATTTACTTGTGTTCATTCGGCAGGCTGCTCCTCGGCGCCCTCTGTGGGAGCGTTAGGGTCCAGGAAGTCCGGGTGCTGCAGCTCCTTCAGGTACTTAGGAGGCGTGAGGATGTGTGTGCCGCCTACAAGGGACAAAGAGCCTTATTGTGTGGTCTCGGAGGGGGTCTTTTATGGAGGTGATGCAGCAGTTCTGACTTTTAGCAGTGACGGGTAAAATCGCACGAGAGTCAGTGGTGAGTGACGACATTTTCTCCTGTAGGAACTCGAAACACAAGTAAAATGTGAAAGAGCTGCTACAGTCTGATAACAAATATACAAACGTACAACTCTGCTTAATATCTAGTTTGTGCCTGACATCTAAAAGAGGAAAATCAAGTCAACAGTTTTAGAAAACCAGATAAACAACAGGAACAGTGCAGCGACGCCCACGTTTATCACTGATGCAGGCTTTGAGAAATCGCACACACGTGAACGGATTACTTTTCTTTCCTTAAATAAGATGTTTCTCAGTCCACTTGTTGAGGAAATGAATTGTTGCGCAGGAGTTTGAGTGTTCTAAAGCTCCTGCTGCCGTTAGCGAACAAGCTCTGCACGGAGAAACTACTGTCAGTATAAAGTTAATTAGAGCAAAACAGCAGCTCCGAGGACAAAAAGGAGGCAGAAATAAATGCATGATCTTTATTGTGGTTGTGTCATTAGGAAGATCACGGCAGGTGAAAAGGAAATAGAGATTTACATTTGAAACCTGTAAACCTGTGTGCCCGCCTTCTCTCTCTCAAACTGTAGTTTACTCACACAAATAACAAAGACATTTCATGTGTAAACCAGACCATTATCATTTACATCTAATGTCATCATTGCCAATGTGTTATGGCCCACTACATTTTTGTCCTCAGGTCGACCCTCATTTTATTCCAAAGCTGTAAAAAACACGTACAGTGGGATTTTCTTTGACATTTGAGCAAACTGAATCTTCCTGAAAATGTGTGTCAAATACAAATAACGTACAAGATTGTAAAGTTTGGTGTTTGTGCAGCTGCTTCTTTAAGGACTGATCTTTGTGTCGCTGGAAGAAAAATGCATCTGGAGAAAACGGCCTTTGAAGGTACAATGTCTCATATAAATCTATGCATGCCGGTGGATTACAGAATAAAACATCTTCAGGAGCAGATGGGACAGTTTAGTTGTTACCACAGTTTGTATGTCGAGAGAGCAAAGTGTGTTGGCTTAATAGTAGTGGTGATGCTCCAGCAGCTGCAGCGACGTCTCTGTGCCCAGCCGGAGTCACAGTCGTGTCAGAAGCAGTAATACAACTGCTGCTCGCTCATAGTAACAGATGACTTGTTGTTGATGACTTGCCTTTGCTGAATCTGAAATAATTGCGACACGTGAAACATTTATCCTAAAGTGTATTGTGAGAGACGACAGGGTGATGTGACGGGGGAATCTGGGCGCTGACTTTGCAAATTGAGATTTTCCGCCTCGAAAACAACCACAGTTTAATAAATGTGGTCTCACGGAGAAGTGCAGAGTCGGCCAAACATAAGCGTCATAAAAACACTACTTAGAAAACACACATCAGCACTATTCAGACTCGGGTTTACTCTGAACTGTGACTTTAAGAAGTTAGATTCAGTTGGAAATTTACATCCTTACAAGTTGAGATGAGTAACACAAAGGTGAGTTGTACATTATTGTGCCTCCAACGTGGTTAGAATGGGTTTAAATCAAATGAATTAAACTGTATATAATGCTGTGGTTTTCGGGTTTTAAAGACCAAAACCTCTGAGTCTGGAATTTGACAGCTTTTAATAGAGAAAAAGAAACTCTTTATAATAAATATAAATTCTACAAAGTACTAAGAATAAGACTAAAGTCATAGTGAACAAATAGTTTATTAGGATGATTCAGACTTAGTAACTACTTAACTAATTCTCTAACCCTAAATCCTAACCCTAACCTTAATTAAAGTAATTACTAAACATAATAATCTATTTGTTCATTATGGATTGAGCAAATTAATGTGTTATTATAAAGTGGTAAAAAAAAAAATCTTTTGTTTTGGGAAATATCGAACCATTTTAATTTTAATTATATGTAATAATAATTGTAAAATTGTAAATGTTAATGTTTGGTCGTATATTAGAACTAAATGAGTAAATCATTACTCATGATAACATAAAGTTTTCTCGCGTCTCCAGTTCAAAGAGAAGGTGACGTCACGTGTTGAAATCAGCAGCAGATCAACCAGAGTTTCCGGGTTCTTTTCGTTACTTGTGTGAGCGTTACTGTGCATGTTTCAGCTCAGATGAACGTGTTCCCGGGACCGCACGAACGTGTTCCCGGGACCGCACGAACGTGTTCCCGGGACCGCACGAACGTGTTCCCGGGACCGCACGAACATGTTCCCGGGACCGCACGAACATGTTCCCGGGACCGCACGAACATGTTCCCGGGACCGCACGAACATGTTCCCGGGACCACATGAATCCAGAAAGCCCGTGGAAGCATCTGCCGTGCTACATATTTCCACATAAATCAGAGTCCGGCAAGACTCTGCTCATGCCTTCTGTCCTATAGAAGACGGTTAATTATACATTATATATTTATACTTGAGTACAGTACTTTGTCACCCTCCGCCGCCATGTGACTCCCTGTGACTCACCGATGAGCGCCTCCCACTTGCCGTTGGCCTGGGTGACCTCGTACACGCAGCGCATCTCACTGTAAGTCACCCCTCCGACAATGAACACTATGATCCTGGGGCCCGTCTTTATCTCCGTCGGGCCCCGGTTCTTGTGCCAGTTGCCATAGCGAGCGCTGCTGCGAGATCACATGACACAGCTCATTACGACACGATACAACATGTACACAAGAGCCACATGTGGGTGTGGATGCGGGCACGGGTGCGGGCGCGGGTGCGGATGTGGGCGCGGGTGTGGGAGTGGATGTGGGCGTGGTTGTGGGTGTGGATGTGGGTATAGATGTGGCTGTGGTTATAGATGTGGGTGTGGATGTGGGCGCGGATGTGAGCGCGGACGTGGGCGCGGATGTGGGAGTGGATGTGGGTATAGATGTGGGCGTGGTTATGGATGTGGGTGTGAATGTGGGAGTGGATGTGGGAGTGGATGTGTCCGCGGATGTGGGAGTGGATGTGGGAGTGGATGTGGGCGTGGATGTGGGCGTGGCGTACCTCGACGGGGCGCTAGCTTTGGCCGTAGCTTGTCTCTGGGAAATGTAAGGGTACAGCTTAGGGTCAAGTTTGTCCTCGATGGCGTCCTGCAATAAAATAAACATAAGCTTTAGTATTTTAGTTTGTAATGGTGGTTTTCTCTTCAGGGCTGGGCGATGCTGACAAAAACAAATATTCCGACATTTGTACTAGTTTTCCGAAAACGATTTTATGTCAATACAACAGAAATGTATTAAAACATGTCTCTAAATGTATTGGTTGAGGTTTAATTATCAGACAAATGTGAAATGTCTGTAAAATGAATCATAAAAGTGCAGAAATATCACCTTATTTGAAAGTTTACAACATGACTTTTTTTCAATTTTATTTTTAATCAGCTCTTTTTTCTATAAACAATATTCAAATTTTGCATATCTTCAAAACAACATTATTCATATTATCTTAATTTGGAACCTTGCCCTCTTCTGCTTTTCGTTGTGTATGCACGGAACCATTTGTTTATTCTATTGACAAATTAATAATAATAATAATAATAATATTAATATATAATCATCATCATCATGATCATCAAAATATAAGGACATGAATATTAGCATTATTATATTAAAATCAGCTTAAACTCAATAGGCGCACCGATACTGCTGAAAATGTAATCTCCTTTTGTCCAATGCTGTGGCCTGGAAATGTAATCAAAAGTTTGTCTTTTTCGTTTTGTTTTGCTGCCAAAAAAAATAATTGAATTTACACCCTGTGGGCAAAAGTAATGTAAGGGATAAAAGGGAAAGTTCCCAAGGTTACAAACAGTGAGCCACAGACTCAGTAAATATGTATTCTGTGTGCGGCCTCAGACTGGAAAGTGCTGGAGTCACACTGTCCAGATGAAAGGATCTTACATGTGGGATATATTCAGACTAGAATGGTTTGTAATGACAATTTTGGATGAAATATTAAGTCCAACATTTTCAAATGGAGTTTTGATTCATGTTTTTTGACAGGGTTCTATTTCCAGAGCTTATTCCAAACTCCTCCAGGAACATCTGAGAGAAGATTGTCATATGAGCTGCTAAACTAATGCAAGAATCCCATTTCAGAACACGTTTGAGGTCTAAACCAGTGGTTCTCACCGGGGGGGCGGGACCCCCAAAGGCCTCGTAAAATGAGTTAAAGGGGTAGAAATGTTTTGTATTGTAATGGGCAAGGCTTAGGCCCCTTCAAATGCAGTGGTCATTATCCAGGCTGAAAAGTCAAACATTAGACATAAGAACACTTTATCATCCTGTGTTTGTAATTATGGGGGCTGCGGACCCCAGACCCATTTACCGATTGTGACAGTTCGAATTACGATTTGTGCTCCAGCAAAGCAGATCAAGATCGAGTCATGTGCCCTTAATTTACCACAAACGTACAGGTCAATTTAAGTTTAAGTTCAGAGCACCAGCGACAGTAATACCATTCAAAACGTTCTGACTCCAGTGTTACCTCGATAACATCCTTGACGTAGGGGGTCCATCTGGAGAGCTGGTACGTCTGCTCGCTGACCCTCTCCTTTCGGTCGGGCTTCTTGGCCTTCTTCACTGTGCCCTGAGGGGGGAAAGTGGCAGTGGTCATACTTCACATACAGCTGAGGCGAAGGCAGAAACCCAGAGTCTGCGGCGCTTCACCTCGGACACGATGGGCACCCCCAAGTGGGCCATGTTGGAGATGATGTCGCTGTCCTCTGGGGGGATGTTGGCGTGCTGCAGGAGCTTGCACAGGTTCTCCTCCGTCACGCCTGATAATAACAATGCAAGTTTGATCAGTTTTACACCGCGTTTGCCTCACGTAAACGCGGTGTATTTTGAATTGCAATCCAGTTAGAGATTGATGGCATTTCGCTGTCGCATTTACATAAAAGAACAAAAGGAAATTGTCTGCTCATTTTTCATAGTTCGTCGCCTATTCATGACATGCGGCGCGTTTACATGTGCGCCAGGAAAACCGGGTAAGTCGCCGTGTCCAGTCTTATCAATTGTCCAAAGCGCATGTCGATTGAGGTGCTGTGGATCGATGCTCTCAAAACCACGAGGCGCATGTGGTCCCGACCTCTTCTACTTTGTATTGTTTGTGGTTTTGTTTTGATACACTTACGTTAAAATGAAAGTGAAAACGACCTGGGCGTCAGTGTGTTTATTTGTGCTGCGGAGACCGTGGAGTGTTTCAAATCTTGTCTTGAAGCCTCTTTTATTCTATGGCTTTTAACATGGTTGTGTTTTTTATTTTATTATTATTATTTTATACTATACTATACTATATTATACTATTATTATTTAATTCAATTCAATTTATTTTTGTAACGCCCAATATCACAACAGTTATTATTTACCTATTTCTTATGTTAGTTTATTACTTAAAAAAATCTGTTATCGTTTTATTCTATTTTTTGTTTTTAACCTCTATTTATTGTTTTAGATTATTTATTTACTGTTTCAGGGTTTAAAATAAAATTAAATTAAATTAAATAAAATAAAATTTAATAACATTTAATAACATTTATTAAAATTTAATAAAATTTAATAAAATTTAATAAAATTAAATCAAATTAAATCAAATTAAAGTTTAGTTTAGTTTAGTTTATCTATATGGTTAGGAGCACTGGTAGAGCATGTGTATTTGATGTTTTGTGTGCAGCACTTTCGAAACATTTCAGTTTATAAAAATGTGCTAAATGAATAAAGTGGATTGTACCGGAGAACAAATAACACGTGAGCTACACACTTCCCAGCACGTCTGAAAGTCAAACGCTCCATGACGCTTATCTATGTTTGACAGAAGCGTGGTTGTGTTAATTGGGTTTGGTTGTTTAGCGCAGTCAGACTTCTTTGTGCTTGTAAACGTGGCGACTGACAGAGGGATTCTGTTTGAGAACTCAGCGCACTGCTCACTTTCTTCACAAACTGCTACTTGACTGAGGCAAATCTATTATATATACATGTCTCACAACAAAGGCAATAATTCGAAAAACCTGTCAACTGCGCATTAAGATGGATGGCAATTTGTACTACGTGTCCTGACAAAACTGCAAAGTAATTCAGTCTCATGTATTTACTTATATAACTGCGGTGCACTGACCATTCTTGAGGAAGATGTAGAGGAGGATGATCCTGATCTTGTCCATCACCGTCACATTACTGTCCAGAAGAATGGGCACGATGAGCCTCATGGGGTCTTTAATCTTCTCCCCCTCTGCGTCGGTGCCCATCGCCAAGTCCTAAGAAGACACAGCTAATTAAATGTTTCTTCTGAATTAAAACATATATTGCACTTTTGACAGAGGAGACCCTCACTTGTTCGACCCGACAGAGTTTGTCCACTGTGCCCTGGTAGCGGTTCATGCAGTCCTCAGCCAGGTGCAGGTGGGTCGAATACTGAAGCGTCAAAACAAAACCTTTACTTCACACATTGCGCTGTTTTTTGTTTTTTTTTGCCTTTATTGAAACAGTAAAACGCCTTGTAATTGTAAAAAGAAGTACCTTACTGAGCTCCTTCTGATACTGTGGCATCTTCTTGAGCATCTGTGACAGCTCCTTCATCGTGGTCTGCAGAACAAAGAACGTTATTATTATTACTTCTTTTTTTACTTCATTAAAGTTTAGTATAGTTTTAAATTCACAAAAAATGTTACAGATTTTTTTGGGAAACCGGAGCAATTTGAATTACATTTGAAACATTTTCTAGTGAATTTTATGAACATATTTTTGTTTGCTCAAAGCTGGGACTTTTTACGGAGAATGTTATCGTGAACATGCTAGAAATAAACCCTCAAACCATACAGAAAGTACTAATGTAGTAGAGATAGATACCAAACATTTTACATAAAGGAGAACTAAGTCACATCTTAACCTTATTACTATTAATAATAATTCATATGTTTTTCTGATTATTTGATTGACGCCCCCTTACAAAAAAAAGAGGTAAAATAAACGCTTTTGGGTCTGTTCCCTGACAGTGTATTTTCGCAAAGGGAGCTGCAGGGGGAGCTCTAGCACTTTAAACAATAGTCCAGTATCTTATTTTGAAAGTTACCACAAACCTTCTCTCCCGTCTTCATCTTTTTGCTGGCTGAGAAGTCTTTGAGCGATCGCGTCACCGCCCTGTCAGCAGAACAACCCACAGTCACAAATATGCCATTAACCATGTGTAAATGTGTATAAATGTGTATAAATGTGTGTAAATGCGTGTAAAAACAATGGACTGTACTCACGTGGAGACCTCCGCGATGTGTTTGTGTCTCAAGCTCAGCCACAGGTCATCGTCCTCGTCCAGAATCACCTCCTTCGTCCTGGTTTCTCCCATTCCGCTGGTCTCGAATCTGACGGAAAACGTTCACAGTTATCGTGCCCGTGTACAAGCGCTGGCGAGTTTACGTCTCTGGAGAAATCTCACAATCACAGCACAAATAGGAACTAAAAAAAACAAATAATAATAATAAAATGGACCGCACAGTTTTGGCCAGTCTCGTGTTTCGTCTCGTCCCTCGTGATGTTGACGAGGATTTCACAGATTTTCACTTAATCTAATCGAGATTTTCTAAATTTGCTAAATGCTAAACTTTTAGAAATATTCTGCCTTCAGCGCTTTCTCCGTCAGTTCCATCACTCTTTTGTATTAACTTTTTGGTTGTTTTTGCTAATGTATAGTTAGTGAAAAACTGTGTACAATTATGTGCTTGCTTTCTTTATTGGTTGATATTCTTCTTTTTTCCTTTCGTTTAAAACAACTCTTTTAAAAGTTGCTTGGTTGATTTCTAAAATAAATCACTTTTTTCAGTAATGTATTCCTTCAGGGACAACATATCACATCATGCTAAACACAACATGACAAAGATCTATTGTATGTCCAGTCTAAAAGGTCTTGTGGTGCAGTGTATTTGTGCGTTACTTGTAGACGTCGCTCTCGATGCCCAGCAGGTCGTAGGCCATGGCCTGCAGCGTGAGCTCGTGGAGAACAGGAGTCACTGGGTCGAAGCCTCGGTCCAGGATGATCAGCTGAGACCGGGACTTGTCTGGGCCCTGGAAGCACAGGGTCAGCTTCAGCACCACGGACAGCTCAGCGAAACGACTGACCAAGTGCCGTTCAACGTAACCTACAACTCAGAGTACCAGCTGTACTTTTACTTTCTTTACACTTTTTATAGTCAACATAAGACTTTTTTGTGGTAATTGGTGATAATCTGTTACAGAATGTGTTTATTGCTAACCACAATATTGATCTATAATGACCTAATAATAGAAATAGGTCCATTGACTTCCTGTTCAAATTCCAATTCATACCAATACCATTCTCAGACAGTGCTTTTATAAACTGTAAATGTAATAACAACGTCCGGGTTAATAAATTAACTAAATTGGAGCCGCAGTTTAGCTGATTGGAGCACTTTCCTGGGTTGTATTACTTATTTTGAGTCGTTAATGAACATAAATTGTCATCGTTTTCATGACATGACGACTGGAACACAGAAACTCGTAGAAAACGTCTCTCCGAGGTCCGGGTTCCGACCTCAGAGGACAAATGGAACGCAGCATAACTCCCCCGCTGCTGGCCTCCCGTCTTCATAGTGTAATTTTATCAGAGCGCACGGTGGGTAAACTATTCGCAATGTGTGCATTTTTGGCAGCGCAAAGCTTATTTTTCACTCTACAGCATAATCAGGAGTCAAGATGTGCAGTTACCGCTATTCTTTGTATTATTCTAGGCAAAGCAAATACGCCTCCATGGAGAACAGCATGGCGTATCATCCCTCAGACACCTTTAATGATAAGGAAGAACCACCATGACAGGGTTTTTCCTTGAGAGTTTACAGCCCCGTGTCCTTCGTACCTCTCCCATCGAGGGGTCGTCTGCCTTGTAGCCATCCAGTTTCTCCTGCAGCATCTGAGCCAGGACTGCGCAGTCTTTGTACTCCCTGTAAAATGAAACAACATTTACAAACCAACAAAGTAATGCTCTGTTTTCAGAAAGTCTAGAGGAAACAAAGTGAGCAGAAAGCAGCGGCAGCAAGACAATCGTGACAACCACTGTGAGCTGTGTGTGTAGTGTCCCTCACACTCTGTAGCGGACCCCCGGGTACTCCTTGAGCGTGGCGCACAGAGTGGCGATCTGCTCGGCACAGCGCTCCAGCATGTTGTTCTTCACGTCGGCCTTAAACGGGCTGTAGAAGTCCTGGAAGGCGTCCGCTTTGTCCAGAGAGAACACCTACGCCAACGACAAGGACATTTACACGGAAAGCAATCATCAACACGCTTTATATTTGGTTATTAAGTCTGAAGGACTCATAAAAAGACTAATTTGTGGAATCAAGTCTGCTTCTTTATAGTGACTTTGGGCCTCTTTTTTTGGGAAGTTGCCACCTTAGAGGATCATTTTTTTACCATAATTTGGATGCTATTGGATAATATCTTAACGATTAGCTTTATATGAATTAATATGTGCCGATAAACCCTCCCTAATACCGGAATAACCACTGACTAATAAACATATTACCACTTAGCAATGTCCCTAAATTCAAGTGTTGTTTTTTTGGTTTTTATTCAATTGATACGATTTATTAATTCGAGAAATAAGTATTTTAGGTAATTTTAGAATAGACGTTACCATATAATGACACAGAACAATTTCGTTAGCATGAGAAAAACTGAGGCTCACAGAAAGCATCCCAGTAATTTTCCAGTGCCTTTTGGGTCTAATTCTCTCACAAACATTCAAAATCCATCTGCTCCTCTTCGTCACATGCTCAAATCCTCATCCCCCCCGTCACTCGTCCCGTCTGAACAACCATCTGATTGGCCCCAGGTCTGTGCACTGTGGCCGGCAGCCAATCAGGTGGATGGATCAGGGGATGCAGGAGGGGCTTTTGGGATTAAAACTGTGGGAAAGCAGCAGAGGATAGAAACCAGAGCTGATCCTTCAGAAACACAAACCGCTCCTCGAGCGACAGAACACTGCAGGGAGCGGTCTTATGTCTTATGTCATTCAGGGGACATTCGGGGGAGTATTAAATCAAATTAATAATAATTCTGGCTTTTTGGTATTATTTATATAGGACTTTGACATAATTTAAAAAAGGATTGGGAGTGTTCCCGTAGTTAAAGGTGTTCGGCCTGATTAATTTTTAGTTCATTTTAAACTGTTTGCAGTCCAAATGTACTCCTAGCATTCCAATTATTCATATATAAGCGCTTTTCCCAACTTTCAGGGACCAGAGCGGAATTTTGTAGTCACGGTAATGCTAACGACAACTAGCATGCTAACAGCGCTCTTTGAACTGAACATGGGAAGACCCAGAGCAGGCAGCAAAGTGACTTGGTCTACAACTGGTCAACTAATAGCAACAGGGCTACAACAATAACAACAACAACAACAACAACAACAACAACAACAACTACAGCGCACTTCCTGGTGGTCGGACGAACACTTTATAATGGCCTCATTCTGACCATAGAAGCTGCTTTTATCATTTATCTGTCCTGGGGCAAAACAGATTTAGATTTCAACTACATGGACAAACATTGGGTACGGCCACTTTAATACATCAGCAGCATTTTAGGCCATTTTTATATATATATATATATATATATATATATATATATATATATATATATATATATATATATATATATATATATATATATATATATATATATATATATATATATATATATATATATCATTTAATATTTATATACATGAATTTGACCAAGTTCTGTTATAATTTTTTTTTTAAGGGAAAACAAGACAAGATATCAAATTCTAAAATATGAAAATGCATTTCACTAACTTACAGTTAAAAAGCTAGTTTCCCATTTGTAGCTTCTGCAGGAGGTTGAAGATATATATATATATATATATATATATATAACATTTAAATATCGTTGTTTTGGAGAGATGCAGAAATTGTCTATAATTCAAAAATGTATTTATAAAAAAATGACCAAAACTAGATGCAGAAATGTTTAGTGTCATCTCCCAAACAAAGGTTTGGTCATCGGTCTTTTTCAGAACACATCTAGACACTTAAAGCAGCTGTGCAATTTGTGAACGTTACTCCTGCTCTTCTCACTGAACGGCACCACCACCTCCAACAGCGTCTTTCATACTCAACGCGGTCCAGACAGGTGAAGTATTTACCTGTGACTCGTACGGCAGAAAGGCCACGTGGATCTCGGTCAAGGCCTTCATGGCTTTGGAGGCGCGCGACTTGGTGAGCAGGCCGAACAGAGAGTCTGGGATGGCTGAACGAGAGACGACGAGAAGAACAGTTACTTTGGACAGGTTACCCGGGTACAGAGTAAAAAGACTGTGTCAGAACTTACTGTCTGTGAAGAAGACGTGTGCTGCTCTGTATTGTGCGTTTTGCGGATCTCTGAAGTCATCGATTAGACGTTCTACGGACTACAGAGCGTGTAACAGTGCAAAAATAACAGAATTCAATGGCTGTTTTGTGTTGCTGCAGATAACTGACCAGACAGGCACTAGAGGCTTAGAACTGCCTCGCTCCAAGACAAATTATCATAAGTCCACAGTGCTTTATTGAGCCATATTGCATTGGACTCAGCTCCCAGCACCGCACGGACAAGTGAAGCAAGAAATAAATTACTGCAATGACCGTACGAACATCTTGTTTCACAGTTTAAATGTCCTGTGTGTTTTTGTCATGTATTATGCATATGTAAAGTATGTTGCTATAATATTCTGAACTCTGAACTGAGCGGTGACCAGAGAAAAGAGGGTTTGTTTTACAGTAAGCAAAAACATTTCCATGGAGACAAGCTTGTAACAGACCCTTTAAATGGTACATAGTTCACCTTTAAAAAAATTGGTTCAGATATTGCTTCTGTCACTGTCAATCAGGGGATCTTCTTACAGAGACTAGAGGACTGGGTGGGCATCACTGGCACTGCCCTAAACTGATTAAAGTCCAATCTTTTGAAATTGGTAACTATGTCTCAGACCACATGCCCCTGACCTGTGGGGTGCCCCAAGGGTCAATCCTGGGACCCCTTCTGTTTAACCTCCACATGCTTATTATTGATGCATGTGAAGTATGTTTCTAGATTATTTTTTGGTACTTTTAAAAGTATTGTTCATCTATTAATTGTTGTACTTATAGAGGAAGACTAGTGACTATTGAATGGACAGCTAACGGGGATCTGAATAAAAATAAATACAAAATAAATGTACCGTTTAGTTTTACGTATTTCAACATTTCGGAAAATTCAACAAAATGACGCGAACATAAAATAGATGAAAAGTGAGCCGTGTGTTCACCTCGTCTGATGGTGTGATCAGGTAGATGGCTTCCATACTGGGCAGAGGCTCGCGCTTCTTTGTGATGTCTTCTACAACTGTACAACACAAGTTGGTTACTTTAAAGTCACTTTCATCCATTTTCATGAGTGAAACCTCTGAAGTGCTCACTGGTGATCCCCTCGGACATGATGTCAGTCATTTTACAACACGACGACACCATCCTCATGCTCAGTTTGTCCACGACAAGCACCTGCCAAACAACACGTTACTGTCCTGCAAAGAGTAGACCTTTAATGGTATGTCACCGCACTTACTTTCCATTTTCCTTTCTCTCTTGCTTTTTTGATAACATCATTCATGATTTCTGCAAGAGAAAAACGTATGGAAGTTTCATTACAGTTCATCTTCTTTCACTTTTCACCTTTTTTTAGTCACTGGCAGTCGTTACGGAGATCCATCAAACCCGATATTTGTTCAACTTAAAGTACTAAAAATTCATGATATTGCTGACCTAAGTTTTCTCAAAGTAATGTATAAAGCAAATCACAAAAATGTACCCGTAAACATTCAAGGAGTCAGAATAATCTAAAAGGAACAAACATTTTCCAAAAGCCCAAATTCAGAATCAAAGTTAATGGAAGTGTTTCTGTGAAAGGAGTGAATTCATGGAACGATCTTGACAAAGACCCCAAAGAATCAAGACCAATAACTTCCCTTAAAGAAAGACATCAAACAAATGATTTGATTGTGTTTAGTAATGTGTTTTAAAATATCAGTGTCAAGTACAAGTTGAAAAAGGGGCAGATAACATGTTCTTCTTTCTGCTCCTTTTCATTCATTTTTGGTGTAACTGTATGTCGATGATCATGTTATGAAATAAATAAACAAATAAATCAATAGTCACGGATGAAGCGTGGAGAAAGCAGCAGATTCAAGTATTGTGCGGATCAATGAAAAACTAGAGCGACCCTGGATACTGTTGCTGTGGCAGTTGTGGTAATAATGATGGCCGTGTTGCATAAATAATACGAATATAAATATTTACCTTGTTAATACTTTGTTGGTCTACTGTATATTTCATGCAGAATTACAGTGTATTTGCATTGTCAGTACACAATACGGACACGACTGTAGACAATTATTCTAGTTTGTTTCACACTGAGTTGGGGAAACAGAAACAATCACAATAGTACGGTTGAAGAAATACAAAACATGTCATATTAAAGTATTTAAAAGTGCCGCTGAAACTAGTCGTCGTTACTATAGGTTACTGCGGCGATGATTCCTCTAGAGTTCATTATACGGCATTGATCCTAACACGTTTCAGCCACAATTCATATATATTAATCACGATAAATCCACTAATGTTGGCACCTGATTATGTAGACTATATTTAAACAATAATGAC
This sequence comes from Chaenogobius annularis, assembly GCA_015082035.1. Lineage (NCBI taxonomy): Eukaryota > Metazoa > Chordata > Actinopteri > Gobiiformes > Gobiidae > Chaenogobius > Chaenogobius annularis. The sequence continues at coordinate 888,361 of BJKM01000106.1, forward strand.
AAAAAATGTATATTCTAAGTATCCCGATATTCAGACAGATATTATGCCAATCCAGCAGGAAATGTGTTAAAACATGTCTTTAAACGTATTAGTTGAGCTTTAATCATTAGAAAAATGTGAAACGTCTGTAAAATGAATCACTAAAGTGCAGAAATATCACGTTAGCTTTTGTCGTAGCATTTTTAATGAACAATAGTCACAATATCATCTTTATTTCAGTACATTGCTCACTTCTACGGGTTAACATGAGATCTGCTCTGCCGAAACGATTAAACGTTACAGCATCTGAGGTTGTGCTGCCAGTTATGCCATCTGTCACCAAGGTGCACTACAGAAACATCGAGATTTGTCATTTCATCAGCGCGTTAAACCAACAGAATCCTTCGACAATACTCGTAATGGTTCGAGCAAACATTTGACTCAAGTTACTGTTACTGCAAGATAAAATAACTCAAGTAAAAAGTACTGTATGACAAGACTGCACTTTGTTCCGTGACTGTTGTTTTGAAGATGTGCAAACATTGACTATCGAGTGTGTTGTTTATAGTTAAAAATGGTACAAAAAGAGCTGATTAAAAACGAAAAAAAAAAAAAAAAGGTGATGTTGTCAATGTAATGTATCGAGGTGCGCGTTAAAAGTAGCAGTCGATTTCCAAATTAGAATTGTAATTAGGTTTTGTACAAAGCTATTTACTGTTTTAAAATGGAATAAAAGATCAAGAAACTAGAATGAAAAGTTATGGATTTTCCCGTCGTTTGGTGACAATAACTCGTTTCTTCTTCTCACAGTAATTGTTATTTTTGTTTAGTTTTTTCAACATTTTCAAAACGAACTTATAAAACACAAAACACGGAACACAAACAGAGTGAAAAAGACACAATAAAAAAGAACGTAAGTAATCACACGACACATTGGAAAAAAATGGTCCCACAAGTAGGGACGTCACAATTATCAGGTTAATCAAAACAATACAATCGTAAGGACCAAAAAATTACAATTGTGACTGTTTTAGAAGCAAAATTAAGTATTTTTAGTTCAGACTATCTAAACTAAATGTAAAGAACTGTATTTTATCTGGCTGTTTTTGTCAAATTTGACTTTATTTTTGCCTTTCAAGAAATTACATTTCATAAATCCGGTCACAAACTTAAGGAACAGTCACATGTCAGACCACGAGAATGAAAAAATGAAAGATTTCACTTGCTGTTTGGTCACAGTCTCAGTATATAATCCCAACAATCGTTAAATTCGTGACGTTTTTTTCTCTCAATAATCGAAAATTACAGTTTTAATTTGTCCAGAATGTCCAAATCGAGTCCAAACGTTCTCACGGCAATTGCACAACACCGAACTGCGATATCGTGACGCACTCCGTACACTTTTCACGGACAGTTTGATGAGAATGACTCCAATCCCTAACAATGGCCGCGTGTAAATACTGTATATGCGTAAGGAGATTACATTTGTGTACTCCACTCCCGTGACATCATAAACAGCAGACACACTGACCGACAGAGCAACACACACCCACACACACACACACACACACACACACACACACACACATACAATACAGTAGATGTGGTAAGCTGCTGTATATAGTACGTGTTTTTCATTCATAAATCATAGGACATGGCGTCAGGTGTCATAAGGCCCTTTTCACACTCCCAAATCCCGTCCCGTCCGTGTGTGCGTTGATGACTATTGTCCCAGTTTCCTAAGCCAGTCAGACTCCAGCGTCCAGTCCAATCACCGCGCTCTAATCTGCTCCGGGCCAAATCCTCTTACCCGCGCTCCCGCCCACGCCGCGCCCGCTTCTGGGCCTTTCTGCGCCCGCAGGAAGTGACCTCACGCGAGAGAGACGCTAGCGTGGGGGGCGCCGGTGAGACGCAGTGGACCAATGAGTTATGAGCACGCAACGGAGGCGGGGCTTGAGGGTAAATAGGAAGTGTGGGAGAGTCGGTTAAGGGCATTTCATAAAGGTTGCACAATGGTCGTTTCTTTTAATTATTAGGTGTTTATTGTGTATATCTAGAAGGGTCTGAAGTGTTTGTTAGTGGTGAAATGTGGCGTCAGTGTTGGACAGTAACAAAGTACAAAAGTAAAAGTACTTGATTTAAACAACATTTTTAGGCATCAGTCCTTCACCTAAAGTACAATGTTCCGTGGATTCTTTTTGCTGATACTGCACTTTAATACTTTTACTTGAGTCATTTTTTTGTCCATGACTGTAATTTCATTCTAACAAATAGTTAAGAGTACTTGTTCCCCCAGAGTTACACAGAGAAGTGAAGTGTCTTGCCCAAGGACACAAAGACAATACGTGAGGCCAATAAGAGTCTTTGGTCTCACTTTCACATCTGCTCTTTTGGTGCTCTTGCTTAAAGGTGGACCATGTCATTTTTCGCCACCTGCTTGTCTCCATGGAGATGGAATGTTGCACAATGTGCCATTAAGCGAGACAAGCAGGTGACGGCACAGGGAGTGTTTTTCAAGCAATAAAAATGCCTTATTGATTAAATCCACGATGTTTAATGTCATACTGTGGAACATTTGAACAGAAATAATAACAATTCACTTCATAATACTTTATATTTACGCAAAACAAAATCTTGAAGCAATATATATAGCGGGCCCTCGGGGGCTCTCTGGCTCAGTCAAAGAGAGTGAAGTCTAAAGAACAAAGTCTAAAGTCTAAAGTCTAAAGTCTAAAGTCTAAAGTCTAAAGTCTAAAGTCTAAAGTCTAAAGTCTAAAGAATAAAGAATGAAGAATGAAGTATAAAGAATAAAATCTGCAGAATAAAGTCAAAAGAATAAAGTCTAAAGAATAAAATCTGCAGAATAAAGTGTAAAGAATAAAGTCTAAAGAATGGCGGTTATGTAACTACGGATTTGTCACGTAGGACACAGGATGCTGGGACATCGCCAAGTCCCTATGAACATTGTTTATTCTGTTTTTCACAGTCGCCCCTCGATGCAACCTCGATGTTGTGATTTTGGTCGTTACAAAAATAAATTGAATCGAAGTGAATTGAATGCCAACCGCCAATAAAACACCACCACAGAAGAAAACGAAGAACCTCTTGAAGCACTTTAAACATCCTGACAAAATAAAGTTACAAAATTGTAGAAATAGACTTGTCGGTTGCTCTCTGGTCTTGTTCTGTGTTTTATGGTTTTGTTTTGTTTTTAATATTGGAAGGGAAAAAAAGAAATAGACTTGTTTAGTGCTTGCTGGTGGTGCAGTGGTGTAAGACGTTGCACATGTGACATTGTGAGTTCAATACCTGGCCTTTCCCCAGTTCACGCTTAAGGGTGTAAAATGTGTAATATAATTTCCCAGTAACGGTATTCAAACGATATTACGTCCATTCAACAGAAATGTGTTAAAACATGTCTTTGAACATATTGAGGTTTGATTATAAGACAAATGTCAAATGTCTCAACTTTATAAGAAAAGTGCAGATACATTACATTTTTGTTATTCATGTTTTATTTTTATTCAGTACTTTAGTCGTTTTTTTTTTAGTATAATTTTTGTTTTACTATAAACGATATACTCAATATTCTAATTTGCAACATTCACGATATTATCTACATTTCGTTACTGCCCACATTTGGGGGGCAGACTTTGTCATTGTTTTTAGCTCTGGTCGTCGCAGGCAGTTGCTTGACGCTAAGTGCAGTTTTCTTGGGGATTGGGGTGTTTTTGATGCAGTAGGGCAGGGCTATTCAACTTAAGGCCCGGGGGCCAGATCAGGCCCGCCAAACGATCTGATCCGGCCCGCGACCCATCTTCTGAATATTAAAAAAAAAAATTGTTCTTGTTTTCTGGTTTCATTCTGGGTTAGTAGAAGTTTAAACCTGGTTTGGTACTGGCTTGGTCCTTATTTCATTCTGCTTTAGACCTAATTTGGACCTTGTTACGATCTGGTTTGATTCTGGGTTAGTTTTTGTTCCGACCTTGTTAGTAGCTTATTTGGCCCAAAGGCCACGGCCCCCCGAGAAATCTGGCCCTCAGGAAAATTAAGTTGAATAGCCCTGCAATAGGGTATGGTAGGGTATGGTAGGGTATGGCAGGGTATGGCAGGGTATGGCAGGGTATGGCAGGGTATGGCAGGGTATGGCAGGGTATGGCAGGGTATGGGGAGCCAGTGGATGAACGCAGTATGTGATATGTTTATGTTTCGCACCCTCATCACAGTGCATTACACTCATCGAGCCTGGAGGAGACAGAAGCGTGTACAAGTCGAGTATGAACATAGTTTTGAGCTGTTTTGCAAGTGGAAATAGCAAGTTTTGTTGAGTTGTTTGATGTGTTTGAATCTGCGTTTCAGTTTTATGCAGCTAAAATCTGGAACAGTCTTCCTGAGGATGTGAGACAGGCCGCTACTCTGGCAATGTTCAAATCTAAGATAAAAACTGTTTTGTTTGGTTGTGCATATGACTGAAATGCTTTTTCTTTGCACTCTTCTCTTTTATGTCTTAAACTATTTGACGGATAGACTGAAAATGGCACCTTTAAATTTATTTAAATTAAGGGTTTGTGATTTCTGCCTTGTCTTTGTCATTTTTATGCATTTTTTTCCTGTTGTGGAAGCACTTTGAATTGCCTTGTGTACCAATTGTGCTCTACAAATAAACTTGGCTTGCCTTGCCTTGAGCTGGGGGTCAGAAATAACCAGATTTCTAACTGCTGAACTGAGTGTGGACCAGAGAAAAGAGGGTTTGTTTTACATTCCACATAAAGCAAAAACATTTCCATGGACACAAGCCGGTAGCAGACCCATTAAATAGTAAATAGTGCACCTTTTTAAAAACATTGTGTCACTGTCGAGCATGTCCTCACAGAGACTGGGTGGGCATCACTGGCACTGCCCTAAACTGGTTAAAGTCCCATCTGGAAGACAGGAAGTACTTTGTTGAAATTGGTAACTGTGTCTCAGACCAGATGCCCCTGACCTGTGGGGTGCCCCAAGGGTCAATCCTGGGACCCCTTCTGTTCAACCTCTACATGCTGGCCGTTAGGTCAGTTGATACGCAGCGAGAATGTGTCCTAACACAATTATGCAGACGACACTCAGATCTATGTTTCACTGACGGCAGGTGAATATATGGATTCACTAAAGACTGAAATACCACAGAAAGTGTTAACAGTCACCTCCAGAGTCTCGCTCTAAAACATACAAATCAACTTAGGCATCTGGGGGTAATAATGGACTAAGACTTGAATTTTAACAGACAACAACATCTTTGCAATCGGATTCTGTCAACTCTGTAACTGCCTCCAATCTGCTATTCGAGCAGCTCCAACAACATTTGATTAAAGACAATTAAGAAAACGGAACAATCACGTCATGTATACAATATCTGAATTCAGAAGTAAAAGAGTAGCTGCAGCAGTAGTAGTAATTATTGTAGTTTTTGTTGCAGTACAGCGATAGAAACAGTAACAGCATTAGTACTAGTGGAAGTAGTAGCAGAAGTATTTGTACTATAGCCTGGTTGTTGTTGAAGTGGTAAGCCTAGTACTGTAGTTGTAGTGTATCGTCTCAACATTCTGGGTACTGTATGTTTACTGATGTTAAAATATAGCCTCTGCAACTATACAATTACAGGTGCATAATGTAAGTAGCACTACTGGAAGTAACTGGTATTTGATCATTCAATTTAGGCTTTGCACTGAACTGAAATAGCAAGAAAAAATGAAACGCAGTTCATATAGTGAGCACATGTCCAATTTTTTCTTCTCTATTTTGTGAAAAAGATTCTCTTCTCTTAAATAAATGTGTATCAAACAGTGAAGCAAAAATAAATAGCTGTTTTGATGTCATGTTTTCACTATAATATAACGCAAGTCAATGTGAAAGTATTCAGTCACCTGCTTCTACATGAAATCCTTCACTTTTTGGCAATAAACGCATTCATCTTGCATTTATTCAATTAACGTCCTTACTGTGTGTGTGTGTGTGTGTGTGTGTGTGTGTGTGGTCGCTTCTCCACAGATCTGACCTGTAACGTGGCTGTGGCTGGACACTTAATACCATACTGTGGAACATCTCCAGGCTGCGGGCCCTCCACCAGAAAGGCTGCAAATAGTGGCCCTTTAATACGTTCTGGAGGAAACATTTGCGTCGCGTTACTTTACGCAAAACGCAAAATAATCACGTGGTAAGCTCTTAAAAAGCGAAGCCCGGTCGTGTGGCTGTTGCGTTTGTGACAGGAGCGTTTCCTCTGTGAACGATGTCAACTAAAGACCTTAATCCGCACTGACAAAGATTAGCGCGGCAGGATTTACGAGACCCGGGGACTCACCGCGCGCTCGCTCCAAATACGCACCGTGTTGAGAGCCTTTAAAACAACGTTATGACCAAAACAGCACGGTGTTCACAAAATACTTTTGCCATTAGATAATATAAAGGGATGAAAAGGCGGTTGGAAACACTGGGGTACATTTTTTTAACTGGCAAACCCATCTGACCGTGCGCTTTTACGCGTTTTGGCATCCATTGAACCACAAAGATGATGCACTAAATCACTATTCATCTTAAACTATAAACAGTGATATAACCTAAAAAGTGTCAGCAACCATAAAAAGTTAGAATTCTTTGTATAGGTTATCAACTTTTAGACATAATAGAATACGGTCCACGTCAAACCCCAATATTAACCAGTAAAAACAAGCAATATTGTGTGATGAAGTTTGCCACTGTCAGTAAAACTGCTTCAAATGACTCACTTTCGCACACGATGGCCTTGAGTCCCAGTGGTGCCATGGTGATGAGCCTCCTCGGTCCAGCTCTCCGCGCGCACTGACGCACGGACCAAGAGCTGTCAATCACAGCCCCCTCTCAGGAGGACTTCCGCCCGCAGTTCAATTAGCTTTCAAAATAAACATGCATCAATCACAACTGGGGACGTCAAGTTTATTAGGTTAATCGATAATCGTGATTATTCAGGTCACAATATAATCGTAAGAACAATAACAATAACTGTGACCATTTTTGAAGCAAATTTAAGTCTTTAGATTTATCGTACAAAAAAATAGACCTATAACTTTTTTATCTGGCTGTTTTGGTCACGTTTAACTTTATTTTGTCTTTCAGAAAGTTCATTTTCATTCAAGATTTCACTGTCGTTTGGTCACAATCTCAGTAATAATCATGAATACTTGATAAATCGTTGAAAATGATTTTTGTTTCCCCCCCGACAATAATCGTAACATTAAAATTTTATATCGTGACATCCCTAATGACAACCATATATATTTAAATTATGTCACCACCACATGTTCATTGAGTCTGCTACAAAAATACAATTGGTCATTTATTTGTTTTGCTTTAGACAATGCGTTGCTATTTTCCCAAGGAGTTTCTTTTGTATAATGTGACCCTGCTCTTTCCTCACTTCAGTCTTTTGCACGGGGAACTTGTTTGAAGGAAAGTAATCACGTCTCACATTACATAATATTTAGAACAGATTAGAACAAGGGACGCTGTCTTGGACCCTTTAGACCACCAGAGGTCAGCAGACAACAAATGCTGAGTTTACACTGGGACTCCAAACTCGACTGCACAGTGTGTAGACCTAGACCATACTATATATATTTTTTCTTTCTGTGTGATTATGATGATATCATGTCAATCCAACATCAATGTCTTTAAAAGTATTCATTGAGGTTTAATTATCAGCGGAGAAAAAAAATTGAAAAATCGGTCAAATCAAATAAAAAATATCACAAAAATATCACATTCTAGTTTTATTTGAACAATTACTGGCAATTTTTGTTTTCTTTTTTGCAATCAGCTCTTATAATAGCACTTTTTTTCCCATCTTTACAATAAACGCTACACTCAATATTCAGATTTTGCACATCTTCAAAATATATATAAATATATTTTTTCTCAGTATAATCTTAATGTGGTGGCGATGTGGTGCTGGTCTCTCCCACCGCACGTGAACGCCGCTCTGCAGAAGGTGGAGTTGGTCTGCAGCGTTTAAAGGAGGGTGTGTCCCCGGGGCCCCGTCACTCACACTTCTCGTTCCCTGCGCGTCGGTTCGGAGCTTTCAGTCCGCCGCCGCCGCCGCTGCTTCTGCCGCTTCTGTTTTCGGTTCGGCTGCCGCTGGTTACGTGCGCCTCGTGCGTCTGAGCGTGGCCACGTCCGAACAGCGTGGACACGTTCTTCATTTGACTTTTTTTCTTTTTTTTTTTTCATTTTAACAACTCTTGAGTGGAAACTACATTTTTTCCATTTTTTTTTCTTTTCGTGCTGTGATCGTTGAAGGGAACATGGGGACGTCGTTTCGAGTCACTGGATGAAGCCAAGCGGGAGATCATCGCAGGTGAGCGGCGTCTGCGTGCTCTGCGCGCGGTGGCATTTCCAACGTGGCTTCTTTTTACGCCGCGAGTTCAGGGAAAGTGGCACGTTCTGGTGTAAAAGGGGCGACAAATGCGCTGCAAAAATCACCCCCCCCCCCCCCCCCCAAGAAATTGCGTGTGAAAACTGTGGTGAAACTTTGGAGTGGCGAGTTTGAGGCTGTAGTTGTGGATCAATGGGAAACACATCAAATTAAATGCAATGCAGCTTTTCTATCTCACCTTTTTCCCCAAGTATTTTATTTGCATTTATTTTGTATTCTTTTGAATCTATTTATATGTATTTATATTAATTCATTTTTATTTATTTATATCAATTCATATTTATTTTTTATTCTTTATTTATTCATTTATTTATATAATTTATTTGGTTATCTATTGTTATTTTTGTTTATTTGTTTATATATTCGTATCACATTGGCCTCTCTGGTGTTGAAGAAATGCAAATGAAATGCATCCATTGGTGAACTGGATTCCAGTGCTGTGTCAAGACCTGCTTGCCACATTTCGCATCCATTGAAACTGCGTTGCTGCAGAAATTAAATTGCGTAATCATTCTTCTTTCGCATGAAAGTGGTGATTTCAAATGGGAACTGGAAACAGGAGAGCGAGAACCCCATCAGGGCGGAGCTGACCTACAAAAGCCATTATCAATAGATTCTTATCAATGAATATTAATGAAGGCAAGGCTAGACAATCACCCGTGTGTTGAAATGTGAATGGTACAAAGAGATACTTTTGTGAGAAAGAAACGTCACGTAGAAGTGGGCAATATTTGATATTTCTATGTTGAGTGAAGCGTTTATCATCAAAAAAAAAAAAAAAAAAGGTACAAAAAGAGCTGATTGCAAAAAAGTTTGGTTGTAAACGTTCAAATAAAGGTAGAAATTTATATTTCTGCACTTTTGTGATTTGATTTTGACCAATATTTCTTTTTTAAATCTGATAATTTAAACCTCAATACTAATACTTTTAAAATATATTTATGTTCGACTTAATATCGTTATTGGGATACTCGATCACATTTTTGTCAATATCGCCCAGCCCTGACAGAAGTTAAACAAATGTTAAATCAAACCTTCTGAATATATGGTAAAGTGTAGATGGACACATTTTTGAAATGGTCACGAAAAAGAACAATTCTAGCTTTTATGTTTCGATAGCGTCTGTTAATTTATAAATAAGGGATGTCACGCTATCAAAATTTTGGAGTTACGATTATTGTGAGGAAAAAACATCACGATTTAACGATTATTCATGATTATTGAGACTGAAGTATTTATTTTTCTTTCATTCCCGTGGTCTGACATGTGACTGTTCTTCCAGTTTGTGACAGGTTTTATGAAAGGTAACTTTCTGGATGACAAAGGACAGTTACGGCTGGGAATCACAGGGTCACTCACGATTCGATGCACGGCTCACGATACGATAATATCACGATTTTGCGATATTCTATATATCACTAATGATATTCTACGATACATCACTATTTTTTTTAAAGAACGATACATTTTAACAACATTTTTCTTTGCTAAACCACGACCTGCACAAACTCAAAACGAAATACACATTTTAATCATCAAATTAGTGATTTGTTTCCTTTCTTTAAACATGCAACACAATTGTAGCACTGTCTCAAAACAATATATACCAAAAATGACTCATGGCGATAAATCGATACAGCAGCCCACGATATCAATACTGTATCATCAAATTTAGTATCACATTGATATTTTGATTAAAAAAAGTTATTTACATTTAAGTCTCTCTTTTTGGACTATAGATGGAAGTTAATTTTGCTTCCAAAATGGTCCCGATTCTAACCTTCTGGTTCTAGTTTGACCTGAATAATCACGATGATCGATTTAACCGAATAACCGTGACATCCCTACTTGTACATTAGTTGTTAATGCACCTTTCTACCTCCCCACAATCGTTGACGGAAACCCACAGAGCAGCACTTCCCATGTTCCCCCCCCCTCGCCGTGGGACGGTCCGCGGCTCCAGATGAATGAGCGTTGCATGCTGGGACATGTCGGTGATGAGCGCAGTGAGATCTGACTGTGGCACATCAGCGAAGCAAGAGCGAACACGAAGTCAATAAAAGCTGCAGAAAACGCCAGTCTTTTCCCACCGGTGTTACTCATCGTGCGAAAACCGGGAGGTCGGGAGTGTTTCAAACTGTTCAAAACAAAAGCATCGCCATGGAAACCGCCAGAAAAAAGCTGCATGGTACACCTTTTTTAACGACGTCCTTCAATTCAGAACGTCTCGCTTAGCATTAGGGATGTCACGGTGTCAAGTCTTTGCTTTCCGATTATCGTGAGGGGAAAAAACATCACGGTTAAATACTTTCTGAATGATAAACCGCCAGATACTGTGTATAAACACTTTTCACATCCAGGTTTACGTTTTTGGAGCAGATTGACTCAAAATGACACAACTTTGCTTCTGGAACGGTTATTTACTTTAGTTTGTACAATTTATATTTTGGCCTGAATCCTTCACAATTATTGATTAACCAAATCTTGACATCCCTAAGTTGGCGTTGAAATATTGGTTGTCTAATGCAGTGTTGAATGTGTGGTGCTGGAAATATCGCTGTTATTGCTATATTTAAATATACTTTCAGTGGGCCAAGTACTACTAAAGTAAGTTTACGTTACGACTGAGAACTTCATTCGGTTTAGACCTGGTTTAATGAGGCTTTTTGTCTCAAAGCTCAAGATTGGAGTTAGTAATTGGTCCTGGTTTAGACCACATGCATTTCTCTGTGAAATTTCAGTTTAAATATACTTTAATACTATATCTAATAATATCGCTCCACAAATTTTGATCCTTTTAATCTAACCAACTTTACAAACTATTACACTTCTGTTTTCAATCATCTTGGACCAGTATTTATGATTATTCAAAGCTTCTGTGGAGAAAACAGTGAAATCTTTAGTTTTCTTTCATTCTCGTGGTCTGACATGTTACTTTTCCTCCAGTTTGGGACCGACTTTCCGCAACTGAACTTTCTGAAAGACAAAATAAAGTCAAATGTGACACAAACGGCCAGATAAAAACAGTTATTTACATTTAGATCTGTTTTTTGGACAATAGATTGAACTAAAAAGACTTCTAAAATCCTCCACAATTCTTATTTTTTGGTTCTCAGTTGTAACTCGTGTTGAAATCCGTTCACCCTTTTGAGCCGAACACGGTGTCATCCGTCTTCATCAGAGGTGGAAGTGTTTTATGGCCACAATAAAAGGAGAGCAGTAAAGACACTTGAGCTCAGTTCATTCAGTGGAACTTCTCCAGAACATGGGGCGTGGCACATTTTAACAACGCGACTTTGGATCGTGTCATTGCAACGAGAATGCAAAGAATTCGAGAGATTTAACTTGTCGTAATAATTCACGGCCCGGTTTGTTTATGTAGGGGCTTTCCATACTTCTGTTGCATTATTGAAAATGTTGTCTTATTCCTGAGCGTCTGCCACCATCTCGTCTCCATGGAGATGTTGAATGTTCCACAGTATGACTTTAGACCTATTTTTAGCCTGCATTTATTTGGATTACAGGTGTGTTTTATTGCTCAGAACTGACCTGTAATTTCACCCTGTACAAGCAAAGTTACGTACTGCACCTTTTTTAAGTTTATGTAGATGCCCAAACGAGGTGTCTGGGTAGAGGGAAGTCAGCACAACTCCATGTACGGCGCAAGATGCTTCTGTTTTGTTCAGTTTACTGAATGATTCTGTTAGAGTGCTACATTTTATTTATTTCTTTAGCATGTTTGATACTTCATGGTATTAAAATTTGCAGTATATTTGACGTATTCAACGTTTTAATGAATTAAACGGGTGCATTTCATTTTGGTAACGTTTGTCAAATATATTTGGTTCTTAAATGGGAATGTCAAGGCTGTTTTTTAATTATTTAGGTCACAACGAGAACTAAAGAAATGATAATTGGGACCATTTTAGGTTCAAAATTGAGTGGTTTTAATTCAATGTATAGTAAAAAAAGGGGAAAAAAAAGGTCCTTTTTTACCTGACCCTTTTTGTCAGTCACACCATTAAGCCGGTCACAAACTTGAGAAATGGTAATGTTTTAGACGAGAAATGGTAACAATCGTTAAAGTGATGTTTTTTCCTTTACAATAATCGTTCCTCTTAAATTTGACATCATGGCATCGCCATTTCTAAAAAGTAATACTTTGCATCGTGAGTAATCTAGAGCAAAATCATGATTTAAAATCATATCGTGCGAAGTCTAATATCGTATCGAATCACTAGGAACCTTGCCATTTCCTTGGCTCATGATGTTTTTCAGTTTCTTTGTGTGTTCTTTTTTCCCTCTTAAGCAGCCATGCTTGTTTTGATTGGACGCAGCATGCGTGTCACTGATTTGGCTACGCTGATTTAACTGATTTTCAAGTGATTTCCCAGCCCTGATTGTTCCAAAATACTACAGTTTGTGGGAGTTTGCCTCGTTTTCCCCCGCTCCCATTCTGCTCCTACAGTTACTTTCTTGGTATCTTTTGTCTTTACCTGTTATTTCAAAACACAACGATGACAGGAACAGCTAATGCGTTGCGGGCTGCGCATTTATCAGAGCGAGGAATGCGAGGAATGCATGGAGAAAGTTGAGCGATCTAGCGCCCTCCTCCAGAGCCTTCAGACGGAGCCGAGGAGCCGAGACGAGGGGCCGAGACCGGAGCCAAGACCAGCTCTGGGCCGGGACTGGTTTCAAGGGAAGCGCTGGATTTAGCATTACGCTCGCACACACTTGTGGCGTGTGTGTGTGTGTGTGTGCGTGCGCTTGTGCTATGCTCAGGCCTGAGAAATGCCAGAAGACGCTGCTGAGCTCGTCTGCGCTGTGAAAAATGAGAGCAAGGATCGGAGTTGAAACGACTCTCTCCCGAAATCCTGTACCAAGTTTGTGGACCTTCTTTTTAACTAACTCTGATCAGTCTGTAAAGGGCACACGGGGGCTCCATTATTCAGTTTATTTTTGTAACGCCCAAAATCACAACAACATTTACCTCAAAGGGCGACAATGAAATCAGATTAAACAATGTTCGTAGGAATTTGGCAATGTCCCAGCATCCCGTGTCCTTTAGACAAATATCCCAAAGTCCCCTGTCCTTAGACCCTCCTCCTCGGCAAGGGAAAAACAACAAAACCTCTTTTTGGCATAAAGTAGAAACCTGGAGGAGTTCCACAGTGAAGGAGGGATCCGGTTTATATGGGCACTTGGAGAAACGGCTGATTATGGCCTCGTTTTAAATCTTAGACTCTCTAGAATACAACAATTTCATCACATTTACAGACTGATTCATGCCGTAATATTCAGCTCATCGCCAATATTTGTCAGCGCAGTAGTTTGTGTGTCTGAGATGTCGGAGTGCAGCTGAATGTTTGTGTGGTTCTGAACATCCATGGCTCTGACTGAGGAAAGACCTGGATTAAATGACTCTGAACTCAAGAATAACCGTGAACTTCAGCACAGATCACACCAGTGACAACAGAGGGTTTAAGATCCATCAACGTGTCAGTGGAGAGAAGAGAAGATTCTGTTTGGCGCTCTCGCTGGCGCACACGTTAGCGCTCACGTTAGCAACATCATGCTGGATTATAGTCACTCCGGGCAACCATTTGGAGTCTGGATTAAAGTCGTGGTCTGTCTGAGCGAGGAGTGTTGTGAATGTGTCCGTTTTGACATGTCGTTTCTGTCGTACACTTTTTAGTTGAGGGTTATCACATGACGTGCTCCAACAACTTTGTAAACATTGTCAAACATTTGTTTAAGGCTGTATCTTAAACCAGGATCTTGCTGGAGGGTTAAACTTTGGGCTGGCGACGTGCACTTTTTTCCATCCTATTTTTCCATTATTATTAGTGTTTTAGTATTGTACATTTAGAATATAGTCCAGGTTATTGCGTTAGTGGCATAAATGGTTTCTCTATCTGTACTTTTTCAGCAAGCGCCTTTTCATCAAACTTCAAAATGTATTATTGTGACGAAATATCAGTTGTTTTTGAGAGAATTTGGACATAATAGCTCTGCCCCCAAAACGTGGTGAGGATAAAAACACGTGTGGGATTATGCGACCCCGCCACATCCGTCGCAAACGTCTGCCGCGCTCGGGAAGCTCTGCTCCGCTTGTGCTTTTGACCAAACGCAGCACGTTTTGCGAACAGACTTAATGTAGTTCTCGCACTACTTTTCACGTCATTTGGAGTGATTTTGTTTGTTTCATGAGCCGCTGATGAATGGGCCGCACCTCGAGTTTGTGCTTTCGCTGGACTCTCGGGGAAAAGGCACTGATCACTGATAAGAACTGTGAGAACGAGTCTAGAGCTGGACTTGGACCATCTGGTTTTAAGGGAGTTCATGAGATCGGAGGTGGTGGGTTCATTTAAGATCGTACTACTGTCTTTTGAATGTCCTGCTGTAGTTGGTGTCATTCTTGTATTTATATGAAAAGGGAAGTGGTCTTTATGAAAGTGATAGCGTGGAATTTTTTTTTAATGTCAATGTAGTATTAAAAAAAGACAAGTGAATGTAAAACGTCTTCTATTGTAAACAAAGAATTCGAAGTAGTTTATTTTAAGAATTGTAAAAATACGGTATGTATTTTGTTTCCTTCAAAGAATCTGCATTTCAGTTGTAACGGTCTTCATAAAGATGTGAGAAAGGACTCTGACAATGTTCAAATCCAGGCTGAAAACGGTTCTTTTTGCTGTGCGTATATGACTGAAATGAGTGCCGATGAAAGCCTTTTTGAAAGTCAATTTTATTATGGTTCTTTATGTTTTTGTTTGGATTCTGATTTGAATGCATATCTTCCATGTTTTGTAAAGCGCTTTTGAATTACTTTGTGTACAACTCTACAACTACAGCTCTACAAATATACTTGCCTGTTTTGGTCCTGGTTTTGGTTTAGGTCCTGGTCAAGTCCGGATTACTCAATACCACAACGAAGAATGTCATTTTCAACACAAAATACTTCGATACTTTTTTTTTTTTTTTTTTTTTTTTTTTTTTTTAATGGTAGATTGTTTTTTATTTTACAATCCTCTACTTGATGACTTGGTTTGGGTGATCCTCTAGTCCAGGTTTAGTTTAGTTTAGCCCAGCCTGGCCCAGCTTTGGTTTAGCCCAGTTTTATCTTAGTCAGAGTCATGTGGAAATTGCGGCTTTTTCTCACAATCATTTTCCCTCACAATGTCTTTAAAACTGCGACCAAAAGCAGAACTGCCCTGAAATTGTGGAAGTGATTTCTGGGATGGATTTATTTACGTTTTGTGAGTCATGCCAAAACATCGAGCCATTTTAAATTGTCTTAAGCGATGGGGAATTTTCCGTGAATGTGAACGATGAGTGTTGTTCACCATGGCCGTTTACCGTCCGGTTCAATGGACTAAAGCTGAACGTACTGAACCATCTTCAAACCACATCTTCGACTAACGCTGATTCAAGACCAAACCAGGCCTTCTCGCGAGACCCTAATGACAAACGAGACCTGAACCAAGACCTGGATTCAAGATGAAACCAAGTCTAAACCAAACCCAGGACCAGCGATTTTACTGTCGTGGCTGTGATTGGTCGCTTTACTCCACATTAACCCAGTGCCTGAGTTTCCCCGAGCTTTTATTTGATCTTTTTATTCCCTCGTATACAATCAGGATTATGATTGACAGTTCCTAATACTTGAAGTCCGCAGAGCTTTCCTACTCCATCGTTTTGATTGGTCGGCTGGTGCTTACCCCGCCCCCCCGCTCTGCAAACGCTTAAAGATTTCGTTAAAGGAACCATATTTCAGTCACAAATTTGAGAGAAAGTCACATGTCAGACCACGGCAATGAAAGAAAATGAAAGATTTCACTGTTTGGTCACAGTCTCAATAATCGTGACTAATCGTTAAATCGCAATGTTTGTTTTCTTGCAATAATCCAACACTAACGTTGTATATTGTGACATCCCTACTTGTGTCTCAGTTGGTCAATCCCGGGAAGCGAAACTTGTCCAGGATTAGTTCAGCCAGCTTTGTAGCGCAGGCCTCAGATCTAAACCAAATCCCGGACCAGGAGCCAGGTCTAAACCAGGTCTAAACAAGATCCCAGACCAGGAGCCGGGATCAAAGCGGGTCTAAACGAAATCCCAGGATCAAACCAGGTCCAAACCAAATCCCAGACCACGACCGTGACGCTCTACATGGACTTTAAACATGGAGACCCCCTCATGACTGTGAAGTCCACCGTTTCCTCTGACAAAGCTCTTATGTGTGACGTTCTCTGCTTTAGCGCGAGAGTCCCGGAAACAGGAAATCCTGGGCCTGTGTTTATGCCGGGACCCCTCGTTTTGAGCCGTCCAGGCGCAGGGCGGGGTGCGATGGGCGTATGGACTGGGGAAGGGGGGGGTGACTGGTGGGTCATAGAACAGGTTCTGTAGCCGTGCTCTTTCACCTCTGTCCCGGGTCACACAGACCTGTTCTAAACCGGTTTCAGTGAGACCCTCCAGCACAAAGACGTGGTTTTAGAGGTGAGAGAAGTGAGTAGGGGAAGTCAACAAGGAGTTCACTGCTTTGGAAGTGTAGCCAGAAGAAAGTGGAACAGTTTGAAGTTTTTTGTTGTTGTTGTTGTTGTTGTTTTACGTGAATTTATAGTTAGATTATTATTACTTTTTTTTCAATTCAAACTGTTTAGACCAAAAAGGAGGGACGTGTAATCAGGACAACTACAAGACTGGGAAAATGTGACTAAATGTCAGATTTTGATGTAAAATAATTCAATCTGAGTCATTGTGAATATTTAGATGGTAAAATTGTCTCTTTAGATAACTATATTTTGGTATGTTAAGAAGCCTTAGGCAATATTTAAAAAGTAGTCTCTGATCTGATTTTAGTTTGCTATTGAGCAGCTTGAGGGACATTTTTTGTAAAGAATTATTGACAAAATATTGTAAAAGATTGCTCAAGTACCATTTTGCATGCTTACATTTTACAATTTGCAATTTATTAGTTTTGATTAAAGGTTTTAACCAATTGCTCTGTCATTGATAGTAATTGCGCTTTCTAATAGAGATATTTAACAATGATCATTTACTTTCATAGTTTGTGTATAGCCAGCTGTGCCATTTCAAACACAAATGGGCTTACAAGAAATGTAAAAGACACAGCTCAATGTCAAGACGATTCCAATTTAAACCTGCACTTTTTTGTGTGCGCTGAACTTGTCTGAACATCCCCAACTCTTATCTGCGTCTTATCGGGCTGGTTCTTGTTGAACGTGTTGACAATCGGGTTTGTAAAAACTGTTTTGATTTGAGATGTGTGAAATGTCTTTTATCACCAAAGTATTGAGATTACGTTTCTAATGTAGTTAACTGTTTCTAAACCTCTCAAACCTTAAATAAAATACTTGTTCTTAAACCTAACCATGTATAAAGATGGAGATGTTGTCAAAAATAAGCAACTATTGCAAAAAATTGGCAAGGAAAGTTTTATTTGTAGCGCACAATTCGTACACAAAGTAATTCAAACAAGCATTAAAATCACAGAATAAACACAAACGATCATTATAAAATATACTATAAAACGAGTCATGTGCACAGCTAAAAATAACTGTTCTGATTTGCACATTGTCGGAGTCTGCGTCTCGACGAGCACCGGCTGGTCATTCCCCCCGATCTCTGATGCCAAGCAGGGACAGGCCTGGTCAGCACATGGACGGGAGACCACCACAGGGGGGCGGTAGTGCACGCTGTCGCCGTGTCCTTGGGCAAAACACTTCATCCACTTTGCCTCCAGTGTTCGTGCATGTTGGTTTGTTCGCTCATGGCCACAATCCGGCGTGTTTCCAGCATGTGTATCGACAAAGTCATTTTGAGGTGATATGTAGATTGTTTTATTGGTTTAACATTATGAAATCGATGTCCCGTATCAAGCTTTTTCCGGAAATGGACTAAAATGTTAGTATTAGCACACTACCATAGACCCACAGTTGTTGGGTTTGCTGCTCTGAGATACAATGATGTCGTCTCCTAAACATCTCAGCTCTTGTAGGCGCATTCATATTTACCGTTGTTTTCCGTCCATCACACTCAAGTGGTCTTATCAGTGCCCACCGTCAGTGACGTCAACGCGGCTCTAGTCGACGCGCAGTGCTGCTCTGCCCCCGCTCAGCTCCAGCGCCTCTGCAGTGCAACGGGAACAGCTAAAATTTATGAGTCAGCCTCAAGTCCGACTCACTGGAATGTTTTTGTTGAAGTTCTGGGGCGAGGGGGGGGGCGCACTGTGGTGGTCTACAGCAGGAAAGTGCAAACTGTAAAAGCTCCAAACTCAAATTGGAGCTCGTTGTGGATATTTAGTGCCAGAAATACTGATTGTGAAATAATTGTCGTTAAATGTTTTTGTTTTGGTATTCCTGGGGAGAAGGAACAGTACACCTTTTTTTAGTTTTATCTTTGCATCTTTTTAGAAATAGAACGTTCCACAGTGTTGCTTTTAATCTATCACAAATCTGTTTCAGTCGTTTTATTGCTCAAAGTCAAAAAATCTTTTAACTGTGAGCAGGGATGGCCTCTCCACAGATCTAGCCTGTAATTTGGACTGGTGGCACATGGGGATGGAGAAGTTTAAAGTACCGTATGAAAGGTTTTTACCATTTTCTAATTTTGACTGTATTTGGTGTATTTATATCTGTTGTACATATAAATGATAGTTTGACACTAATCGAGCAGGTATTTGTGGGGAAAACGTTGAAAAATCTGTAGACAATGACAGGAAATGACATCACATCAGGGACACTCATTCCAGTCAAAGTTTATGCATAATTTACGCAACAAAACAACTTTTGATGCTCTAAACATTAATTCAACTAAAGTCGCTCTCATATTTCTATTAGTCAAATTAAAAGATAAGATCCCCTTTTATTTGTCCCACAATGGGGAAATTCCACTGTTGCAACAAAGGGTACAGAAGCAGATTAGGCACAGTATAATGATAAAAACAGATAATTTAGTGTTAAGATTATAAATTTTCTTTTTCTCTTATTTACAGCTGTCATAAGGACAGAAAATATTGCACCAGGGATGCTTGACATCAAAAGAATGGTGACTTTAGATGAGTGTTTGCCCAGTGTTTGCTGGTAAATTTCCTAGTGTGATGTCACCAATTACAAACAGGAAGTAAAATTATAAACCGAAAAAATGTGCTATTTTGTGAAACATTTAGCTAAACATTTTAGCAAAATTCAAAATATATTTGTCTTAACTGCATTTTAGTTCAATGAGTCGTCCGACCTGTCATAGGCACTTTAATGCCATACTGTGGAACATTAGTGACAATGCAATAATACACAAATACGTGAACTTGAAGGTGACTTTTCTAAGTATTTTAAATGTTGCTTGTTTGTAAGTTCACGGTAATGCTTGGAGTTCCAACATCACATTTGGATATTACGAGGCAACAGTCGGGACCGTTCCTTTCACCACTCTCCAAGGCAACTCGACACCCAACAGCGGTGCGCCCAGTTCCCTGCCATGGCACCGTTTGGCACCCATTCAAACCACATTTTCAAATATTTCATAACACACAGCATTCTTGTTTTTTAACCCGACGCTCCACTTCAAATCGGTGCAATAGCTTCCAGATGTTTTGGGGGGAAAAAAAAAAGCGACGCATAGATCTGAACTGACTGATATGTCTTTTATTAATGCTACACGGCCCATGTGTTTTTGCAGCACGCTGTAAAGCCCCGGCGGGTACGGTGTCGTTCTTGTGTAGCGCGCGACAATGGAAGCGGCTCTGACCTGATGGTGTTTCATTACGCCCCACAATCGTATCGCAAAGAGTGACGTAAACGGGGGGGGGGCGCGCGCAATACAGTTTCCCACAAGGCAGCTAAAAATATTGTTACTGACTTTGTGCGTTGTGTAGGAGCAGGAAACGGGTTTAAAACTGGCAGAGCTATCAATGCTGCACATGGCATGCCAAATTCTTAATCCTGTAAGAGCTCGAAGCGTAACTAAACTGTGAGAGGGCTGCTACGGTTTTGATAACAAATATAAAAGTCTACAACTCTGCTAAATATTTAGTTTGTAGCTGACGTCTGAAAGGGGGAAAAACACGTAAACGGTTGTATAAAACCAGATGAACAACAGGAACGCTGCGGCGACGCCCACACTTATCGCTGATGCAGACTTTGGACTTTCTCTCCTTTTTTTTAATTAAGATGTTTTTGAGTCAGTGTTGAGGACATTAATTGTTGTGAGGCAGTTGACTTGTCCTAAATGTACTAATATAAGTATGGATGGGAGTATTGATACTGGCTCAGCAAAATGTGGGTATTGTTATGCTAATGGCATCTACTATCTATATTTGCATATGCACATTTCAATGGCCTTAGACTTGTTGGAGCTGTTTTTTCACTGTTTTGTGTCAAATGCATCACCAGTTGCAGATTGGACTGATCCATCTGTGTCAGGTGTTCCTTTTGTCCTTTTTAGAGCCTGTTTGAAACCATTTTAAATACATTTACACTCTGGGGGTAATTATTCTATACCGATACTGGTCTAAACCACAAAGTACTTTGCTTTAGGGAAGGGCGATACCAGTTTTTGATATGAATACGATACAAAGTGTAAAACAAAAATGAGACACAAAAAGCAACCCAAAGTGAGGAGCTCGTACTGACTGGAACATCGACTTGAGAACAAAAACACAAACCACTTTTTAATAACTTTGTTAATAAATCGATTGTTCTCAAAATGAATATTAGATGTTTTTATTTAATTTTTTAAAAGGAAAATGAAGCCTAAAACATGACCAGGGAGCAAAAAAACTAAATAAAAGGAACACATGCTGCACTAAACATGAAAAAAATAAACAAAATCACGGCACATTTACCGTATTTTCCGCACTATAAGGCGCACTTAAAAACATTTATTTTTCTCAAAAAATGACAGTGCGCCTTATAACCCAGAGCGCCTTATATATGGATTAATTCTGGTTGTGCTTACTGATCTCGAACCGATTTTATGTGGTACACTGTGCTCAAAAATCCGTCAAAATGTTTTATCACAACTTTGGTAAACTACAAAGCCGCACCACTTCCAGCATTACGGTTACCGTAGCGAGGAGCGTCGCGGAGTAATACTGTGCTTCACCAAAACATTACAGTGTGTGTATAAGGAAGATTTTGAAGGATTTGTGGACGAGGAATAACATGAAAAAGTGAGTGTATTATGTTTTATTTTACGTGATATAGTGTTAACTGAACAATTTTGAGTTATTGTGAATACGCCAACGTTTAATTTAGCGGTATCTGACTGTTTTTTTTTTTAACGTGTTGTACCTGAGAGAGCCATTTTAGTTACTGTGAATACGCCAACGTTTGATTTAGCGGTATCTGACTGGTTTTTTTACGTGTTATACCTGAGCCATCTTGAGTTACTGTACTGTGAATACGCTAACGTTTGATTTAGCGGTATCTGACTGTGTTTTTTTTACGTGTTATACCTGAGCCATTTTGAGTTACTGTGAATACGCTAACGTTTGATTTAGCAGTATCTGACTGTGTTTTTTTACGTGTTTATCCTGAGCCATTTGAGTTGCCGTACTATGAATACGCTAACGTTTGATTCACCGGTATCTGACTGTGTTTTTTTTACGTGTTATACCTGAGCCATTTTGAGTTACTGTGAATACGCTAACGTTTGATTTAGCGGTATCTGACCTGTGTTTTTTTACGTGTTATACCTGAGCCATTTTGAGTTACTGTGAATACGCTAACGTTTGATTTAGCGTGTATCTGACCGTGTTTTTTTACGTGTTATACCTGAGCCATTTTGAGTTACTGTGAATATGCTAACGTTTGATTTAGCGTATCAGACTGTGTCAGAACGTGTTTCCATTGAACAAGGTTGGGACTGTTTTGTTTAGCTTAATGCGCCTTATCGTCCGGTGCGCCTTATATATGGACAAAGTTCAAAAATAGACCATTCATTGACAGTGCGCCTTACAATCCAGAGCGCCTTATAGTGCAGAAAATACGGTAAATGAAAATATGACTCAAACCTGGTGCAAAATCTGTCGAATTTGTCCATTTCCAAATTAAATGATCTATTTTTTTCCCATTTTTCTGTCTTCTGTCACTGTCAGTCCAGCCTTTGGTCGTTGGTTTGTATTGTCCATTTCTTTGACGCCTCAAATTAGATTTATTTCATGTCTCTTGACAGATATATTTCTTCACAACAATTGCCGCACATGATAAATTTTTATCCCACTTCTCGATAGCTACGGCAAGTTCATGAACTATTAAGACAAAAAGTTGGTGACAAAATTGACATGTGTTCTGTCCATTTTAAAAGAAAAATAAAACTTTTTGGATGTGATAAATCTAATAATAAGCTTTAGAAAAACGAGTGACTTGTGTTTCAGATTGGCCTCTTTCCCTGTTGTGACATGATATAGAACATTTTATCTGTAGATTCACACAGTTCATATCAGTCCTGTCGGTGAAGTATGTCAGGGCCGTTTGTCTTCATTAACGGAGACTTAAAGGCTGCGACCTAATAACGCTGGTGTCTGATAAGGCTGCATCTCTTAGATTAAGACATCGTGTTGGTCGGCAATTACAAAACATTTTAACCCTTACTAGTTTTAGTAACAAACTAACTTAATGTAAAATGAGAAAATACAAACATTTTTAGAAAATACTCAAATCATTCAAAAATATTTTTTTGGGCCATAATCCAATCCGCTTTATAGAGTGCATTTTAAAAACTGAAACGTTTCCAAAGAGCTGCACACAAAACGTTAAATACATACGCTCTTCAGCGCTCCTAACAACATAATTTATATAAATGCAATAATAATAAATCCAATACAATAAAGTGGTAAAATGGTAAATCTAAAAAAAATTGTGGCTAAAGAATAAAAACTATAACGGATTAATACAATCATAATAATAAAGAGCAAGAACAATAAACAATTGAAAGAAAAAATAATGAAAATAAGACTTAAGACGAGACTTAAAACAGTCCACTGTGGGGGCTGTTTAGACATGAGTCATTTCTAACTTCCAACTAACTCTTGCAACTAAAGTGTGTTTGGCAATGGTCCAATTTGTTTTATCAAATGTAATCACAGGCAAATTTTATAAAATGATCACCAGAGCTAGATTAACAGGACATTGATTATGATTTCTTAATTGGGCTTGCCCAGGTATCAATTTATACAAATCATATTCTTTTTTGTTGTTGTTAACTTTCCATTGCTCTTAATGCAACCGAACGCAGATTAGCAGTCAATGAATGTTCAGCTGTGGGGAAACTAAAACCAAACCACCATAAAATAACTCACTCTAATGTGAATAAGAGAATTGCAGTGTTTTTTGACATTATAATGAATTGAAACTTGAGGCCCGTTTGTCGAGCTCCAAGCGTAAACGAGTGAGAAAAGTGGGATCACATTCTGTCACGTTGCTGTGAGAAGCGTTGGTCTCTACGGGCGACTCATCTTCTGTTCGCGAAGTGGAGTCTGTGGAAAAGATGAATAATGTGCTGTTTTATGCGTTGTCATGGTTGCGTAAATGGCCGTATCGCAGGCGTATAAATAAATGAGTAGACTCGTTGGTCGACGCTCATGCTATCGATCGCTTGGCAACTTGGCTACTGGAGTTTGGAAAATTTTGAAGGACTCCGGAGCCAGGGACTATATTTATCTATTGTCGTTAGCATAATTGCCGTTAGCATAAAACGTCATTGCTTGTGTGTAAACCGGTTTTATTTTGGATTATCGTGTAAAACTGGCATCTGAGCTAAACGCTAACCGACTTAAACTGACTCCCTTGATGTTGGTGACCCGTTGACCAACCAAAACCCCTTCTTTTACATCTCAATTGAGTGAAGATATAAAATCCGGCACAAATTTATTATCAAAGTAAACTCACGGTTAAACTCTACCTATATTTTTTACCATTAAAGTATTGTAAAAACTTTTATTTGGAGTTCATTCAATTGCTCCTGTATCATAAGTAACATTAGTACTACTTCCACCGACTGCGCATCACAATCATAACTTAACCATATCGTTAGAAGCCCAAATATGATGAAATAGCATTCGTTCTCTTAACATGAAGAGGTGTCGTATTCTTCACCAACCTACCTGATTTCTTAATTATCCACGGATTCTCAATACAATATTCTCCTCTCACATCTCTAACAACGTCTGCCTCACAATACCTATGGCTTTTTGTTTCTGAACGTGAAGCAGGCTGCATTGATGTTAACACTCAAGCACAGGATACAGTAAGTCATACGACCGATTACAAACATTACCAGCTTATGTTGCTCACTCTCGCACAATTTAGTAGAACATCTCGTTGAGGACTTGGCCGCTCCTCTCCCATTCTGTGTTGACCTCCTTCACTGGCTTGCGATCGCAGGCCTAGGCGTCGTACGCAATGTTGCCTAAGTGAGTTGCCACAGCTCCTATTCTTTCAAAGTCTGACTTCTTTCAGAAACACACGAACTAATGCACTATCAGAAAATAGTAAACTCCAGGCGCTTCACATCTCATCATTCTTATCTTCCCCATTCTATACATCGTGCGAACTCACGTAATAGCATCGTCAGCAATTAGGTTCTACATGCCACCTGTCCAGACGTTTCACGGCTTCTTGAACCTCTCCAAGACCTACCAATGCAACTCTTTAGCCACTCCTAGTTTGCTATTCCGTAGCTTCATCCACATTTCCACTCATATAGCCAATAACCCAGCTCCTCATCCTTTCTAACATCATGTATCTTCAATCTTTCTTTACTATTTTGATTCGATTTTAATCATTCAATGATGTTTCTTCTTTCTTTATCGACTTCTTCTCAAAGACTTCTAATATTAGTTTTGCTCTATTTGAGTTTTTTATTTCTATTTGCTTTATATACATCACTAATCTGCATAACCCCACATACGCATTGTACCCACAATATCTAATCTCTTCTCCTGGATCATCTCGAAGATGAACGCGCAGCAAACAGCATTGCCACCAAAGCTCATTACTCTGAGCGTGCTGCGCACCAATTCATCACTTTGGCGACATGATCAATGCAAGCGGACCTGATCTGGGATCTGACGCATCATTCTTGGGTATCAGAAGTTTGACTGTCCCTCTATTATTGAGCGGCCCAGCGAACCCGTGTGCTAGACAACTGAACCTCGATTCACACTCAGTGTTGCAACGAGCCGATTTTTATGACCACCTCCATCCTTGTCTGATCAGCATTACCTACAACACTCTCCCCGCTTCACCTCAAATAATCTGTCAACCTTGCCTCCTAAGACTTCTGAACCCTACCCTCATAAAGAGTTCCCTAAATTAACACTGTTAATCATATTGTCTATTAGTGTAAAGCATGAGTGATTATGTGAGGAGTATGACACGATGTGTTGGATTTACTTCTTGGCTGTTGCACCATTACACGGAGATGTATCCACCACACCTAAAATAATTTATATTGTTAATGAGGCCCGAGAATCATGTGAAACTCAAATATCCCAAGCATTTGTATATCTCCTAATATTTTATTTTAAAGCTCCCAGATCTTAAAGAGTCCCTCCTTCAGACCCCTGCGCTTGGCTACGGATGTTTACGATACCAATGAAATCATAACCGACTCTACTCCTAAGGAGCGCTGCCAAAATCGGAGAATGGACACAAGAATTGATTACCAGCAGTTCTGTGATACTACTGCTTTTCAATATCAGAATACCAATATAATTATGACATCAAATTTTAAGAAAGTACAACATTAGGATAAATTTATATTATAAAATTTGAATAGTATTTTTGTTATTTCTATTTTTATTATATTCTTATTATACTACATTCTTCAGGAGAAAGAAGAAAAATTTCAACCCAACATAACTCTTATGAACAACAAACCACAATTAGCGAGACCAAGTAGAAACACAAGAAATGCGACGCCAAAAACACAAAAATAATTTGTTCTTAGTGAACACAAAAAAAAGCATTCCAACACCAAGTCAAGACACGCACTGCTAAGCTCGCAAATCCAGTACCCTCATCTTAGCCTTGTCCTAATGTGGCTCAGCCCTGTCTGTTCAGACCCTACAAATACTAGCTAGTGTCTGAACAATCAATAGGCTGGGAGAAAACGTATGGACTTAAAGTTTTACCAAACAGTGTAAGTATCGATGTAAAAAACATTACATTTTGGCCTTCAACTCAGAACGATTCTACCAACGATCCCAGATACATCGATTTTCACTCTGCTTTAGACGAAAGTTGGAGTTTATCAGTATAAAGGTTCCTGGGTTCACAGACCATCTCTATAAATATATAATGTGCATTCGATGAGGAAAACATACCAAGAGATATAAATAGAGTTGGCAAAAATCGCGTTAATTTTCATATCTGGTAATTACAAGAAACGATTGATTTTTTTGTGTATCGTTCATCTCAGGCTAGATTGCTCAAATACATTTGAATTTATAATTATCATTGTTAGTCGCCAGCATCTTTCATTCTACGACAAAATTAAATCACATAAACCAACAATCTGCCCTTGACAAAAAATGAAATTGCGAGCATCCCACTCTTAACTATCTTCACGGAGAATTTACATTAGAAGAGTACTTGCTTTAGCTGTCCATGATCAATACAATACCAGTACACAGTTATTGCATATATAAAGACAATGCCAGAATTCTTTTATGCAATTAGGCATCTCACGATTTATTCACCACATTGTCAGCATTTCACAAAGAAATCAAGGCGTCGCCAAAAGATACCTAGCCTGCATATTCAAAAGTATAAATGAAAAACTTACTACGCAACCTTACACTGGTATTCTTGCACCCACCCGACTGTCTTGATCGAAGCTATGCAATTCATCCCCTACTTATTATAAGGTAGATCTAATCTCGGAGACATACAGGAGAGCTCTACTTTTTGCAACCTATGCCCACCTGGGACTCGAATAGTAAACATATCAGGATGTGAACACGCTTATCACACATAACGTCCCACTTGCAACTCCTGCTTTTGCAGTCGAGAACAATTCCATACGTATTTGTAACAGAGGGAAAGTACACAGCCCTGAGCTGTTTGCACTAGTTCAACACTTACCATGAGCGGCAACTATCGTTCGTTTAATCGCTACACGCGAGCCACTCCTAGCTAACGTGGCACATATATGTACCATCGTTCTTTTCTATCACATATCCCAACCGTTTGCCTACAGTCAATCTTTTGTACTCTCCCAACCTCCTTTAGGACCTCTGAGCCTCACCTTTATGCGACAGGGTATCTGTGATTTATCAACTTTGCACACGGTATGATGAATATTCTTAGCTTCCCCACATAGCGCACGGTTCCTTCCTACAAACCCAATTGAAATGGCCGGCGTCTAGAGAGCCTTATGAGATGATGGCCAGAGGGTTATAGTTAATTAGAGCGTATCTCCCTGCCCACATCCGACCCTGCTAATAGCTTCTCTGCAGTTTCAATCGTAAACACTCATAGCCCTCTGGGCTCAGCAGGAGAGGAGGACTTGAGGGTGGCGACGCAAGCACAACCATACCTCGACCCCCGAATTATTTCATAAGGCGTAATAATATTGCCATCGTTTTTATCAAACCGGAAATCGACAAGCGCTACAGGGCCACAGGGTCGAGAGACCTCTTCTTGAGCGGTCTACTAACAGCGTCCTATGCATCTTGCTGAATCCCGTGCGCCTTTTTTGCTCTCTATAAGATGCAGGAGGATTTCAAATGGTGCATTTTGGTCTATTTGATCGTAGACTATCTAACGCTTAAATCAAGTGTAACTGCCGATACGTGGACCTTGGAGTGGATGGAACCTAGATCTCTACAAGTATAACATGACTTCTACAAGCACTGTAATAGAGATATATAATAGCAAGATAAATCTTTAGTAGAACCGGCACGACCTTCCTGCACGTTTCATTAATGGCAGAATGAAGAACCAGAGCCCTTTATAGAGAGATAAATCCTTGATATTCCCGAAATGGATGTGAGCTTGGGTAAGTTTTTTACACCGATATTGAATATTAATTTCTGCATTGATTTTTTTACAATCCTTATATCTATATATATAAAACACAATACTTGAGATCACACCTTTTTCAATGTGAGTATTGTCAAACGTCAAAGAAATAGAAAACTGAGGTGTAGGACTAAATCGGTCTGAATAACCTATTAATTTACGTAGATTATTGCTGAGGAAATTTGTTGTTTTGAAATGGTTGAAGGAGTAAACAACCAAGCTGCGTCTGTGGGGTTTTCGGATATGTAGTGAATTTGACATCTCGTATCTCTGGATTAGATTAGAAAGGTTGCTTCACAACGACTACAAAACTGTGTGTGAGACAGAATCTCGCGTTGTCCAGTAAAGGTGACTCACTACGCAAGTTTTTCCTGCAGTTGTTTCTGAAGCGCGATTACCCGAGCATGTCGCCGTTAATTGCGAGTAACGACATAGCAGTCTCAAAATGGCAAATAATCTCTTCAGGGCCCGCTCCCTCATATAATCAATATTCCACTCGCTGAGAGATGTTTGTCAGGAACTGCTGCTTCAAACTGACAAGAATGTATTTCTAATTAATCTATGGCTTCGATAATGACCTCCAATTAGCTTAACCAAATACAATACTGGCAATTCTTGTTAAACGGCCTTCATCTGTCTTTCTCTGAGCCGACAATAGTAACAGCAATGGCTGTCAGCTTTCCCCTATCTTCTTATGACTTAAACCTATAACTATGTCTTAAGCTGCAAAAGTGCATGTGTAGAGAAGCGTAACTTTCAAATTCTTCCAAGAGGTAAAATAGTATATATGTAATACTACTCAGAACAAATAAGACCGAGTTATCTAATAGTGAGCATTTTGTTATACCAGTTTAGAATCATGATACTTTTTACATATTGTACGAAGGATTCCACAACTAGCTATAAGACCAGTTACAACTCATCATAAAATTATCACATCCAATCAACTTGAAGTCAATTAACTATCAGTATTTTCTTTCTATCTTTAAGTTTGTGCGTCGCAATCTCGTATTTTATCTATGTTTGCCCCTTCCACAACATGCCCACACGGCGTACTTGCACTCCAGAATCCTCATAGTGTCAAGAGATGTTCGCCTAAGAATTATTATAATCTCTACTTCTTATTCCAGCGCAGAGATGTATATGGTGCTAAGTAAGAAAGTACACTTTACCATGCTGCGATTGATAGAAAGCTAAAGTAACTTAAGTATATGTAATAACAGTACAGATGGCCCTAGTAATGTCTGCAGTTTGAAAGTCCAGTGTATTTACTTCTGTGCCAGTGGTGACTTATGAACACAATCTGTCTGGAGAGGAGGCTTTATGGGTCTGACTCTGTGTGGCCGCGCTGATAAGAACCACAGGAACTATGCTCTGAAATGCCACTCTCCTCGCGCCGCACTCTGCTTATGTTTGACTTTAAACCAAACAGTTCCCACATGAAAAGTCCCCGCCGCCTTTGAGGTCAGACCCGGGGAGAAGGCAGCGCGCCAACGATCATTCAACACTCAGATAATCTAATCCTGAAAGTAGGTCAGTGTAAGACCGAAGAAGGCAAATGCAAACGTATGTTGTAGTCTTTATGGTGTGTGTTTTTTTTTTTTTTTTAACCAAATAAAACCCACATACATGCAAAAAAGTCATTATTTTGTGGCAAAATCGTGTACGGCCGTATGTGTTGACGTGTGATATATTGCAGAAGAAGGAATGTCCTTAAACTAAGTCCTAAACTGAGTCATAAGTTATTTATTCAACAGTCTGCAGCTCAAATCTTAGTCGTACAGTGAAATGACTAAATATTATCCACTAGTACAAAGAAAGTACAGTAAATATTGACCTCCAAATGCATTGTTCAATCAGTCATTTATTGACCGGTGAGTCGATATTGTTCCGACAGGTCAAGTGGAGGCTACTTCTTTCAAATGTAATTCAAGTTGGCCCATTCATGCGCCCACAAACTTTATACCTGATAATCCTATTCAGAAAACTGTTACTTTTACTTCATAACCTGTTGTTTACTTGGTTATACTAGAAACAGGGCTGACAAAGTTGACACATTAACTCATGCGATTCATCATAGAAAATGGACACTTTAATCATGAATTGACAGATTAATTCGACTGTGTTTTGAGCAAACGCGCTTGTTTAGATCAGGCAGCGAGGCTCATCAGGAGGAAGGACCCGAGCAGAGGGCACACGCTTTAATGTACACATGACTCAATCAGTGTGACGCCACACGCTGGTGTGGGTTTGTCACGGAGCACATGTTGCTCAACTCCAGAGCTCCACGACGTCCCCAAAATGTGTGCGTCAGCGTTTAAAACTAGTGGAATGGGCCATATAATTCCCCAAAATAAAACGGAGCCAGTTACACTGTTGTTATGGGCCTTGAACCCACTGCACGTGTTGGTCATGTACATTTACCTGACTACTGACTATACTAAAAGTATATCTAGAGCCGCACACCGCGAGTCACGGACACGTGTGAACGGAGCCCAGAATAAAGGTGCTGAACGACCGGTCCGACACACACAGGGGGACACAGGGGACACACACAGACACAGGGACACACACACACACACACAGGACACACACAGGGACACACACACACAGACACAGGGGGACACACACGGACACACACACACACACACACAGGACACACACAGGACACACACACAGGGACACACACACACACACAGGGGACACACACACACACCACACACACACACACAGGGACACACACAACACACACAGGACACACACACACACACAGGACACACACACACAGGGACACACACACACAGGAACACACACAGCAGGGACACCACAACACAGGGGGACACACACACAGGACACAGGGGACACACACACAGGGGACACAACACACACACCACGGGGGGCACACACACACACACACACAGGGGACACACACACAACACACAGGGGGACACACACACACACACACACACACACACACACGGGGACACACACACACACACACAGGGAGCACACCACACCACAGGGGACACACCACACACAACAGACACACACACAACAACACACACAGGGGACACACACACACACACACACACAGCACAGACACACAGGGGGACACACACACACACAGGGGGACACACACACACACAGATGACAGGGACACACCCACACACACACCATTGCACCACCACACACTACACACCCCCTGGGACACACCACCACCAAGGGGACACACACACACACACCAGGGGCAACAACACACAGGGACCAGCACAGACGGACACACACAAACCACCGGGGGGAGCTTGGGGGGCCACAGCGAACGGACACACACACTAGGGAGGACACACACAACACGGGATGACACACACACAGAAGGGGACATAACACACGGGGAGCGGACAACACACACACACGCACTCGGGCGCATCCGACACACCCCCACGACGTGAAGGGACACACAACTACAACCACCACCTAGACTCTTATGCGGTTACATCACATCACCCCACCATCTAAACCCGATACAAGACCACGGGGAAGCGCAACACACCCACCAGGGGCAGGGACGACTCCTCACACAGCCTACACAGGGGACACAACACTCTCGAGCACAGTATACAGGGCGGCACACACACAGCACACACAGAGGGGGGAACCACACACACCACACACACAGGGGACACCCACCCACAGGGGGACACACATCACACAACAGGGGGACCAACACCACACACACAGGGGGGCCACACACACAAGGGGACACAACACACAGGGGGACACACCACAACACACACACAAGGGACACACACACACACACACACACACACACACACAACAGGGGGACACCACTAAAGATCAGGGGGAACAACACCACAACCCACACAGGGGGGACACACACACACACACAACACACCAGGGGTCAACCACACACCACAATTCACACACACACAGGGGGTCACACACACACACACCACACAGGGTCACACGCACACAGGGGTCACCAAGTGATGAGTCAGGGGCCAACGCTGACTGGGTTGGAGCGAACGGCTGCTCGCGTGCGCCCAAAGTAAGGAGGAAGAGGAGGAGAGGATGGTATTCTTCCCTGTAAACTGGTTTTTTCTTCACAAAGCAGATTTGTTTGGCATGAGCCAAAGAAAGTGCTTCTCAAAAGACCAAGCCCCGCTCCGGAGGCGTTAACATGGAGATGAATTTCTCTAATGCTGGATCTAATACTTAAAAGAGCTGCAATGAGGGGCCAATAAGCTTATCATTTACACAGCGACACACACACAGGGAAAACCACAACCACACGCAGCGACACCCAAGCACACACACCACACACACGCAACACAACACACACACCACACACACAACACCACACACACACACCACAACACACCACACACACACACACACACACACACACAACACACAGGGGGACACACACACACACACACACAGGGGGACACACACACACACACACACACACACACACACACAGGGGACACACACACACACACACACACACCACAGGGACACACACACACACACACACACACACACACACACACAGGGGACACACACACACACACACACACACACACACACACACACACACACACACACACACACACACACACAGGGGGACACACACACACACAGGGGACACACACACACACGGGGGACACACACACACACAGGGGGACACACACACACACACACACACACACAGGGTCACACGCACACAGGGTCACACAAGTGAGAGTCAGGGGCCACACCGCTGACTGCGTTGGAGCGCTAAGCAGCTGCTCGGCGTGAGCCCAAAGTAAGGAGGAAGAGGAGGAGAGGATGGTATTCTTCCCTGTAAACTGTTTTATTCTTCACAAAGCAGTTTTTGTTGGCATGAGCCAAAGGAAAGTGACTTTCTCAAAGACTCAAGCCCCGCTCCGGAGCGTTACCATGGAGATAATTTCTCTAATGACTGATCTAATACTTAAAAGAGCTGCAATGAGGGGCCAATAAGCTTACATTTATTTTCTTTAATCCATTTGAGTCCATTATATTTTGTTTTTAAAATGATGCGCTGTATTGAAGGGGGAGAGGAAAGTGTGTTTTTATAACAACCTGCCTCATGTTAGACCCTTTTGAATGTGTGTTTCAGGTCGGACTGCAGAGGTGATGGGGGCGGTGCAGAAGCTTTATGAACAACAATACGCCGTCGCACTCTTCAACAAAGTGCGCTTCGACATCGAGGGCGGAGGAGGGCCCCAGCCTCAGCTCCTGCATCGAAAGGTACTGCGGGCACCAGATCAAACAAAGATGTCAGTTATTCCTGATTAACGCCATGACTCAAATTGGTTACACGTTTATTCCGACATGGCTGTACAGTATGTAAGGGGAAGTATTGAGCCTCTGGGCGTGTATAAAACATTAAAAAAGAAGGCTGTAACCGATGTATTTCTAGTCAAATCAAATATTCTGTGAACCAAACCCACAAATAAAAAAAAAAGATTAACGTTCACAAATCCAATTATTCAGATTTAATATGCTCAAATTCTTCTTTTTTTAAATTTTATTATTATTATTATTATTATTATTATTATTATTATTATTATTATTATTATTATTATTATTATTATTATTATTATTATTATTACTACTATATATATATATAATAATTTATGTCGCTCCCTTATTTTCTACTTACTTATGGTCCAGCTTGTTCCTTTTTTTTTTTTCCTTTTTTTTTTTCTGTGTTGTGGTGTTGCTTTGGTCTAAAAAATAAAAATTCACCTAATTTTAATCAGACTCAGAAGGTTTATTGCCAATGAACAGAATTCACAAACATAGGAACTTGTTTTATGGTGCAACATAAAACGCTGATCAATAATAAAACATGTATTCAATCCAAAGGGCATGCATTAAAAAACTATTTAAAATTACTATAGTATAAAATAAAAATAGGCTTACTATGTACACAAGAATTAGTTAAATTTACAGATGTGAGTGCAGAAAAGCCTTTTATGGACAATTCCGCCTGTTCCTTTTTTGCTTAAAGTCCCCAAATCTAATTTTAAGTGGTCTTGACTTCAGCTTTGACTTCGAGCGTCTGTCACATCATACCTCCAAAAGCAGCTTTACTCCTCCTTAAATTTACCTAAATAAATCAGTAACTCGGACATCAGAGGGAAATCTAAGTGGAACCGAGCTCTGCGACTGAGACTAAAACTGCAGAGGGTCAGCTTCACAAAGAGTCCAGACATTTTGTTTGTACATCAATTAAAACTGAAGTTGTTTCTGAATCCTTTGAAGCTTGTTTTAGGAAAAAAAAAATCACATTATTAAATCCTAATCCACAATCTATTTTAATCGATGACCCTTATTCTTGTCTGAACTCTACCGCCGATCGTCTGTCAGTCAAAGCGTGTGGTTTGGAGCAGAATTCTTAGCTTTTTAAATTTTATTTTAAAATTGATAGTTGACTTTTGGACATGACTGAATCTCGATATATAATTAGGTTTATTGCAGATCCCTTTTATAATCAATTCATGATTTAATCTAGTGTATTTACAGAACAGTATGTAGTTTGTGATGATGCCGTCTTTTAACGTAGTACAACAAGTGGAGACTTGGCACAAACCATTCAGTCTACATTAAATTAGTTCTTTTTATAACAATTTATTACACAAATAGTTGAATTTCTAAAGCATATTGTAAGATCTTGCACGTTACTAAACATGTTCTTGAGCTCTGTACCTTAACTAATACTTCTAATATTCCTGTTTGGACTGTGTGTTGGATCATTCTGCGCTCGACGTTGTTGCGTTACATGTTTCTAGTGTGTGCAGTGCTTTACGCAGACTATAAAACCCACTTTCCTCCTGCAGAGTCCTTTAGAGAAGAGCTCCATCTTCTCCGGCTCCATCTTCCAGTTTCAAGAGGACAACAAAAAATGGCGGAACCGCTTTCTGCTGGTCCCAGACTCCTACGACATCAAAGTTTACGACAGCAAATCGGTGAGAGACAACATTCAGAACAAACGCGCTGTGTTTAAAATGACTTGAAACTGATGCAGAAGACGGAACACCTTTACAGTTCCACAGCTAGGGTTGTCAAACGTATCGGAAATCGGATACTAAAACAAGATACACTTTTGAACAAGTATTGGGACTAAAAAATCATAATAGGACAAAATGTGACCTTTGTGAACAGTTTTAGAATGATTTTGGGCTTAATCAAAACTATAAGAAGACTGTGATTAATTAATGAAAGTACTATTATTGTGTGTTGAAAGTGTCAGTCTATTGTCTAAAACTTTGACTTAAAATAAAAAATTAAGGATTAGTGTGGCATAGAGGATAAAGTGTATTCCTTAGTCACAATACTAAAATTTCTCAAACTATTTCGATACTAAAACGATCACAAACAGGACAAAGTTTTACCTTTTCCGAACCGTTTGGAAATTATGTTGTGCTTTCTGAAAACTGGTATAAAGATCACAAGGTTTAATAATGAAGAGAGCGCAATTATTATAAAAAAAAAGAGCATTTTTAATTGTTGTTGTGGCATTGAAATTTGTGTTGAATCGAGTTATCTTTGGTATTGAAAGAGTTTGACATTTTATTATCTTGACAACGCTACTGGCATTTATTTTCAGAAAAATCTAAATTTGAACGTCCCCCCAAATCGTTAAACTTAAAACTGCAACCAAAAAAAATAGCATTTTTCATTATTGGTGTGATGTAACAATTGTTATTGACAATCAAGTGTTTTGTCGAAATTGAGTCTGAAATTTTAATATCGTGTCGAGTTTTCAAAACGTTAAAAATCAGATACTAATCGAAATTAAACATTTTTCGGAATAGTTTTAAAATAATTGTGCGCTTTCTCAAAACTAGTTTAAGATCACAAGATTTAATACAAGTGCAATTATTTAGTGTAAAAAAATAAATAATAATAATATTTTTGTGGCATTGAAACTGGTGTGGAATGGAGTATTCTAAACGTCTAACCTGATCAACGCGGCTGAAATCAGTCATCTGAACTGGAGAGATTTGTCCCAAATGTCGGTGGCTCGATGCAACACCTGATCGATTCTTTTGTTTCCAGTCCCACGACAAACGCAGCCAGCCCAAAGGGAGCGTCAACTGTGCGGGGTACAAAGTGCTGACATCCATGGAGCAATATCTGGAGCTGATCAGCAACAGCCTGCCAGGTGAGGACCGCTTAAAAACGGACTTATCAACTGACTTTTGATGGGACTTTTATCAACTGACTTTTGATGGGACTTTTATCAACTGACTTT
Source organism: Chaenogobius annularis (assembly GCA_015082035.1). Classification (NCBI taxonomy): domain Eukaryota; kingdom Metazoa; phylum Chordata; class Actinopteri; order Gobiiformes; family Gobiidae; genus Chaenogobius; species Chaenogobius annularis. The sequence goes on from BJKM01000106.1 coordinate 925,130, forward strand.
TGATGGGACTTTTATCAACTGACTTTTGATGGGACTTTTATCAACTGACTTTTAGTCAACTGACTTTTGATGGGACTTTTTATCAACTGACTTTTGATGGGACTTTTATCAACTGACTTTTGATGGATTTATAACTGACTTTCTGATGGACTTTTATCAACTGACTTTGATGGACTTTTATCAACTGACTTTTGATGGGACTTTTATCAACTGACTTTTGATGGGACTTTTATCAACTGACTTCTTGATGGGACTTTTATCAACTGACTTTTGATGGGACTTTTATCAACTGACTTTTGATGGACTTTTATCAACTGACTTTTGATGGGACTTTTCATCAAGACTTTTGATGGGACTTTTGATATTTTAACTGACTTTGAGTGGACTTTTATCAAACTGACTTTTGATGGGACTTTATCAACTGACTTTTGATGGGACTTTATCAACTGACTTTTGATGGGACTTTTATCAACTGACTTGATGGGATCTTTATCAACTGACTTTTGATGGGACTTTTATCAAATGACTTTTGATGGGACTTTTATCAACATGTTTTGATGGACTTTTATATCAACTGACTTTTGATGGGACTTTTATCAACTGACTTTTGATGGACTTTTATCAACTGACTTTGATGGACTTTTATCACTGCCTTATCAACTGACTTTTGATGGGACTTTTATCAACTGACTTTTGATGGGACTTTTATCAACTGACTTTTGATGGGACTTTTATCAACTGACTTTTGATGGGACTTTTAATCAGACTTTTCACATAAATTTGTTCAAATGACTTTTCTGCAGTGGCTTTGACTAGACTTTATTACTTATTAGACATTTTTAATTATTTTTTAAAAATGTCGTTATTTTCAAGTTTATAGAAGGCGTGTGATTGTGCAGTTTTCTTCCTCCTGTGGCAGAAATGAGTGAATTGATTAGTCGCAGCTTATCTGTTATTGAAATGGGAGAAATGTGTGTTTTTGATGATAAACCCGATGGAGTGCATTTACAGATAAAAGTGGTCCAAAGGAAAATTTCAAGAAAGATTTAAGTCATTTTTATTATTTTTTTGTGTTTTGATCTTTTTTTTATTTTATTTTTATTATTGATCTTGTTGTTTATTATGAATATGAAAATGCATGCCACATTGTTGAGGCTAACTTCTGTGTCTGACTTATTTTATTGCTAGAGGGGAATGTCACTGAAGACTCGTCCGACCAAGGTCAACACTGTTTATGGTTAAGACCAATGAACTTGAAAAAATAATAATAATAATAATAATAATTCTGTGTGATTCATAGTGTTTGTCACTAATCAATGTTTACCTAACCTTAAATGTCCTTTCGCTGCACATTCATCTCCTCCTGCCACGCTCTATTTAACATTGGAATTATTGGATGTAAATTTGAATAACTTTAATATTAATTCTGCTTTTATTTAATCATGAAAACTTTGTCCAAAAGTCACTCTAACTTTTCTCTGCAGTTTTGCTCACTTTTCTGCATTGATTCAGTCGCATTTGTGATTTTTAAGCGGGCTCGCCCTCTCCACAGATCTGACCTGTAACCTGGCCTACAATCGCCTGCTTGTCTCCATGGAAGAAGGAAATGAAATGCCACACTGTGGAACATTCCTCTCTCCATGGAGACCAGCAGGGAAGTTGCATAGTGTACCTCTTTTATAGATGTATTTAAGACTTAATTAAGGAGACAAAAATATGAATAATAATGTATTTAAAGTGGGATCCAAAGTGAGCCCCTAGATTATTGATCTGTTCAGTCTTTTTTGAGTTGCAAAGACGTGTGTGTGAGAAGTACTCCAAGGACAGAAGGGTGGAGTAAATGAAAAATGCCAAGCATAATCCACAAATTACAGCAAATGTGTGTGAACTTGCCAAAGCGTCAGACTGTAGTGGTTTAACTTTGTTACATGTTGGACCAGGTACAAAGAAAACAAATGGATACTTCTAATAGGCTAATGTCTGAAACTGTGGATGACACAATGTTTACTAGTATATCAACTTTAGTCTTTTTAAATGAATAATAACTCTCCTTAATTAAGTCTCAAATCCCAAAACATCACACACTTAATAACCTAATCCTGAAACAGAAAACCTTTGGAAGTCAGTTTGAAATGCTTGTTTTGAGTACTTGAATACTTTGTTGCATTTGTTTATACATATTTTTCTGACTTTGATCTACAAATGCATCTGAAGATAAACTTTCTGAAATCAACTCCTTTTTACGGCATGTCCGCTTACAGCCCACATTGACTGTTGCCTCTTCTGTCTGGACCACCTCCCCCAGGTGTGAAGGCCAAAGTTGGCAGCTCTTCGTTCCTGAAGTGTCCCACGCAGTTCCCTCTGCTCCTGTGGCACCCGTACTCCAAACACCACTACTTCTGCGTCACCACGGAGAAGGAGCATGTGAAGTGGCACGCCGTCCTGCAAGACTGCGTCCGCCACGCCAACGACGGTGAGAGACGGCGGGGAAATTGAACCCAAACATTGCTGAGAATGAGACGTTTAGATCTTACATTTAGTCTGCCGTTTACTGTGAGTGGGGCCGCCGCTCCACAGAGCTGTACTGTACCAAGTCGCTGCTGTGGTGTCACCTGCTTGGGATGAAACGGTCCACAGTAATGACTCACTGTGGAACATTTCGGTCAAAACAAAAACATTACATTACGATTACATGGCGAGCGCTCCACCTTATGCGTTATTCAGACAAATGGTTTTTTCATGCATAAATGACATTTCAAAGTCGTACAAGTTAATTTATCTAAAACGTAAGTGTGTATAAAAGGCCAGTAGAGGATGCTTCATGGAGTTGCACTGAAAAGCAGTATTTATGAGGCTTGAAGCAGCTGATTTAACGGGGACGAGGTGAGGAGCTGGCAAAAACTCTCCAAACTACCGTATTTTCCGGACTTTTAGCCGCTCCCCTATATAAGCCGCATTTGCTCTATTTTAAAAAAAACGATAATAAAACAATACATAGGCCGCACCTTTTGTATAGGCCGCAGAACTCTTTGGTATTAACGCACCGCAGTAAGCTCTTCCTGACTTTTGGCATCGCATGAGCTCGTCCCGCTGTCCCCCCTCCAGCGTGCTCTCCCCTCCAGCGTCTCACCGTACATTCATTGATGTTAAGCTTGCGTGCAGCCGCGCGGCTTCCTAGCAAGATCGATGGCCTTCAGCTTAAAACTTGCTTCATACGAACTTCTTCGTTTGGGTTCCATAATGATGCGGCAAGAATTTGAAAATAATTTATAGTTGGTAATTTGTCGTCCGTGTTCTATTTGCTAGCTGAATAAAAAAGCAACATCTGCTTCTTTGCTTAACTTTTCTGTAGTTTTGATTCTAATTCCGGTTAGTTCGCCCCTAGCGGTGAAAGAAAAAAACCACAGAAAAGCCGCAGCCTCTAAATAAGCCGCATGGCTCAAAACATCTGACAAAAGTAGCGGCTTATAGCCCGCAAAATACGGTATGTGAAATCTCAATGATCTGACCAAGTCTCTGACCCAAACTGCACTCGCAAGACCACAGGGTTTCATACAACAATGGCCATTTATACAGAAAAGTACTAGTAAAATGAGTATTCACATGTAAAAATGGTAGAATATACTCTCAATTTACTACCCAATCTGTAAAATCCCAGTATATTTCCCAAGTAAAATCCCAGCTTTAGCCGTTTATATATAAATAAACGGCTAAAGCTCGAGTCGCTGTCGTAATGAGTCTGACGTTGAACTTTTGGATAAAACACGGCGATAATACAATTGTGATCTCGTCCTTGTGATAATGTTGTTGTTTTTTGGTAATGCAGCATTCTGCTCAAACACACTTTCATTCATCATGAAGTGTACGTTTCTTTACGCATTAAAGGCAATAGAAAAATACAGTGTAAATGAATTCTGATGATATTTTTGATCATTTTTAACACCCAAACGAGATGACTAAACCGTACGAGACTAAAACGATACACACAAACAAGGTCAAGGAAATGACTTCATAAAGTTGTATTGTATCCACACACATTGAATATCTCAAATGTAATCAGTAAATGTGTCATCATTCAAACGTTAGTAGTGCGTGGGCTGAAGGTGGTTGTGGTTTGAAAATAAATACTTCAGCTCGTCGTCGGTGCAAAATTAGCCCGACTCGTTGGAGCATTCCCCTGATATTTGTGGTAGTTTTTATGGATATCGTTTGACTCTGTTGCCCTGAGGCTAACCAGCGCTAATGCACGGAGAGAAGGCGTGGTTTTTGGTTTTTTTAACACTACTTGCTGTAAAACCGTTTGAGCGAAAGTCCAAGAGTTCAGTGAAATCATCGATGTGGGTTTGATTGGTCAAGAAAGAGAATCTTATCTGCAAATCTATTGGGACATGTTTGAATTTGACAAACCAAATACTGTAAGCTTTGTTTGTTGTTGCGTGACTCTACAAGCAGTGGGTTTGATTAAAAGTAGTGCTTGTTATCGAGACATTTGAGCAACATTTCTCAAGATTGTCAGTGAAGCTTGTTTTGTTTTTTTATCTTCAAGTTTAGGATACAATTGTCTTTCAGCAAAATCATGTAGTTTGGGGCAAAGTTTGGACTTTAGAGCTTTTTTGTTTTATGTTTGTGGAATCGTCAAACTGAACGCCTTTTTGTCAAATTGAATCAAAGATCAATCAGTAAGTGTTTTTAAAAAAAAAATCCTATACATTTTCCAGCCCTAGTATAAAAGTCGCAATTGTTGAGGTTAAAGCTAGTAATCATCATATTTCATTATTTATTTTATTCATTTTATTTTATTTATTTAGAGCAAGTGAGTAGATACAAGGAAGTACAAATAAGTGCATGTCAACAACACAAAAATTCTAGATTTTTGATCATGATATTATCTTGATTAACCAATTCAATAACTTTTATAGAAACAACCATTCATCATGATAGGGCTCCATTTTCAATTTGAAGTTTTGGTTTGTGTTATTTAATTTCAAAGCGTGTTTTGTAAATTTGGCGCTCAAGAATATTATGCAAAAACTTCTACGCCACACTTGAGTTCACGTTTCCGAAACGAGAAATTATTACATGTTAATCCTGAAATGCATCCATCACAACATCAGAAGAAAAAAAACATTCACATCAAAGTTTAAAAAGTTAAAATACAAAGACACTGAGACATTTAAAAGACAGATATCGGTTGATCGCAACTAATAGATTGAGATAATCAAGCTCTTATTTAATAATCAAATGGCTTTACATGGACTCCACCACATGCCATGTGATGGAGGATGTTTTATGGCTCAGAAAAAGCTGTAATTATATCAAAATGACAGTGGAACCGAGTAAATGTATCGTTTTTGACCGGGGGGAAAAATGGCAGTTTTATGAAAGTTTACTCTGCACCAGATGAAGCCGAAGAGAGGTTCAAGAACATCCTGACGACAAAGTTCAAATTAAATAATCTAAAATGACATATAATAATGGTTCATTGTTGCCCTAATTCACAACCGCTCTTTACATTTTTATATTTGATAGAGCCCTCTTTAATTTTCAGTTCCTTTTTGAGTGTTTTTGCTAAATCCAGACGTTTGAAGTCCACACTGAAACATGACTCACACTGTCGAGAGGCGTCGTTCTCATTTACCCGACTTGACTTTGATCAGACTTGTGCACGATCCGCCCAAACGCCTTCACCGTCTGTTTACTTTAGACTGGGGATCGTTCAGTGACGGCTAGCACAGGTGCAATTCCAGTCTTTGGCCATTGGGGGCAGTCTCCATCTTGTGTGTGGAGCCAGAGCCAGTCGAGCTGCATTTTGACCGCGCTCTCGTAGAAACCGGGGAGGATTCCTGTTGAATCTGTGCCGTCATGTCTTCTACCGTTTGTTTACTTCAAGTTAAAGCGAGACATGATTTAAGATGATTTAAGGTTTAGTATTGTCATTTTAGGAGGTCATAAACTACTTTTTTTTTTTTTTTTTTTTTTTTTTTTTTATTGAATCAGAAAAGGGTTTGTCGGTGAACATAATTCACAAGGTAGAAAGTAAAGGTAGAAACTGGAGTAAGTACATTTTCTAACGGTGAAATAAGGAAGTGAGTATTTTTTTTAAATTTCAAAACTCTCTCACAAATCTTTGGCGCATCTCGAGCATTGACATGAATATGGATTTATTTTGTTTCTTTTGTCCTTGAGCAGAGCTTTAGATAATCTTTTTCGGACACAAAAGTGAAGCGGGTGATGTCCCTAAACAGCCAATCAGCTCTCATCCCAAAGTGTCATATCAAGTTTGATTTAATTGGAATAAGACTTTATTTTTTTTTATTTTTTTGGAGGGTTAGTGTTTAGTTCTGCTTTTACAATACACTTTCTGGGGTGGAAACAGAATTGACTTATTATGAGGGGGGGGGGGGGGGGGGAAATTGATTCGCAAATGGTGCTGTCCTACTCCCGAGTACAGAGAAGTTATGCACTTATGTACGGCTGCAAACGGGTTATTTGTTCCAAAAAAATAACACAAATGGTCTGCTTTTATTGGATTTTTATTTTATTTCAGCACAAAACATATAAAAGGAAAATAATATACATGTTGATTTATTTAGCATTATCTTGCATTGTCGCTGTAGGTTTTCCCCTTTAACCCGATTCATTTATCAGTCTTGTTCAATTCTACATCAACCAACTGACTTGCAACTTCGACTTGCTTTCCCGCACTTGTAAATAGTTGACATTGTATTTGAGTGACGTGTGTCTGTGTCTGTGTCTGTGTCTGTGTCTGTGTCTGTGTCTGTGTCTGTGTCTGTGTCTGTGTCTGTGTCTGTGTGTGTGTCTCGCGCACCCGAAAACATGGCTTTTTCACTTCTTCACTGCTGCGGCTCGGCGTTAGTCTGCGCCCCGAGCCCGGAGCAGGAACCCGAACAGGAAACGGCCCGTAATGGTTAACATGCCGGAGCCGTAACCCGCGGCAACAGCGTGACGTTGCGTGCGTGCAGAGCGGCTCCAGATGTGGCCCAGAGGCGGAGCGGGGCGCGCGGGGCATCGACGGGCGCGGTCAAAATGAGGCTTTCGGTGGGCACGGGGTCGATGAGACGAGGACGCAGAGGGCACGGTGGGTTTATGAGCTTCTTAAAGAGGTCGCTCAGAAAACGGGAAGAATATCAGTTTAGACGGAAGCAGGGCTGACACAAGAACGTTTTAATGATATTGAATTTTACCAGATGTGAAAAAGTAACAGGTAATCCTTCCCAATGAGTCAGAAAAACTAGTTATATTCAGTAAAACGATTTAAACGCAACAAAAAAGGTGGAAAATTAAAGGGCAATTGGTTAAAAATTGTGCCCAAAAGAATCATCTCTCATTTAACAATAAAGCAATATTATATTTATTATGCGTTGGAAAAAAGTAGCTTAACGTAAAGTCAGAAAATTATGATAATTAAAAGTTTGTCTTTTGTACGTTCTCGTTCTTTTAATCTGATAATTTCACTAACTCTATTTTAGATGCATAAAGTTGCAAATGTTTGTAAATGTTATCCTGCTTTGTTTATCCGACCGCGGCATGAAAAGAGCAGATTAACAATAGTCCGTTTGAGTTCAACACTACACGACTGTGAGATCATGTGACACCCGGCGGTCCGACCACAGGAAATGCCTTCTGGGTAAATGATCGTATTGTTTTTAAAGCACTAATTTTGTAAAGAGGATGTGCGTGATGGACCGCGCCCCGACAATTACAGAAAAAGATGAACTGACGTAATTTTAAGGGCCGTTATGTCAATTCTCTGGAGGGTCCGCCACCTGCTTGTGTCCTGGGGTATGTTTGTACTTCTAATGTTCCACAGTATCACATTCAACCAAAAATATGAAAACCAAAAAACATGCATTGTTGCTGTGAGCGGGCAACAAGTGTTAACAAAATAACTTGTAAATACACTTTTGGCGGGAAGACTCTCCAATGATTGCAAGGAGCTTGTGATTGGTTTAAGCGAATGCAACATCATGAACTGTTCACTCTTACTGACTGGAAAAGACCACCTTAAAGTGACGTATGACAGGTTTTTACGATTTTCTAATTTTGACTTAATTTGGTGTATTTTTACCGGTTGTACACGTAAATTATAGTTTTACACCAATCGAGAAGGTATTTGTGGAGAAAACGTAGAAACATTTGTAGAAAATGAGAGGAAGTGACATCACACTGGGGACACTCATTCCAGTCAAAGTTTATGTATAATTTACACAAAGAAACAACCTTTTTGACTCTCTAAAAAATTTGACATAAAAATATATGAGAGCGACTTTATTTTGTTGAATAAATGTTTAAAGTTTTTTTCCCAGTGCTTTCTGGGTAAATTCCTAGTTTGATGTCATCAAATACAAACGGGAAGAGAAATTATAAACTTAAAAAAATGTGCTGTTCTGTGATAACATTTTTAGTATAATTAGCAAAATTCAAAATGTATTCACTGCATTTTAGTTCAATGAGTCGTCCGACCTGTAGGGGGCACTTTAAAGTTAATCCCAGTGAGTAATAAACTTGTCTGATAATGAGGTGTTTAGTTTAATCCCTGTTTGTCTGCCATGTGTGGACGTATGCTGTGCCATAAAACTGTGCCTAATGAGCCACTTGGATGCCTGCAGCTACTGTTTCAAGCCTTATTCGTACTGCTTCACCCTCCATACTGTTGTAAGGAGACAAATTATGTTTTTTAAGTACTTAAGTAATTATCTCTAATGCACTTGTGGATACCTCACTTGGGCTCTTAACAAAGCGAAGAGAACCAAAAAGCGGGACAAAAGGGAAACCAAACCAAGAAGAAAGGGTGTCTCTGTTCCTTATGTCTCGGGACTGTCGGAAAAACTGCAGACAACACAAAGTCCCTGTTTATTTCAAACCAGGAACACGTTAAGACAAAAACTGGTTCACCCTAAGGACAAGATGCCGACACAAAAACAGAGCAATGTAGTGTATTCTATCCAATGCAGTGAAGAAAGTTGTAAAGAGCGGTACATAGGGGAGACTAAACAGCCACTTCACAGGAGGCTTTATCAGCACAGAAGACACGCAAGTTCAGGACCCCAGAGCGCCGTGCATCTTCATCTTAAAGCCACAAACCACTCTATTGAAGACAGTGAGGTGGAGATTCTGAGCAGGAGAAGAGATGGTTTGAAAGAGGAGTTAAGGAGGCAATCTTTGTTAAAAAAGAGAATCCTTCTTTACATCGTAATGGAGGTTTAAGATTCAACCTTCCGGTTGTTTATAATGGTTTGCTGAAACCATGGAGACGTTTGAGGCATTCTGATGCTAATAAGGTACTCAGTGAGGAGGGAGCGAAAGTCAGTGAACAATAGGATGTTAATGGCCCATCTCAGGTAGTTTCAAAGGGCCATTAGCAGGAGGTCCCGCCCTGTGGGCAGGGCTTACACAGAGGAGGATGTAAAACCTGAGTTCTCAGACTTGTTTCACAGATTGAGAATGACTCTTGGATGAGAGTCGAAATGTTTGTTTTTCTAAAACAGAGTCCAGATGACTACAACTGAATCTTTTTCTACAATAAATTGTAGATTAATAGAAATATGGACCATTGACTTCTGTGAATCATCTTGAGTAAACTAATGAGGAAACACTGTAACAAGGTCATAAAAGGTTGTTTTTTGCATAATATGTCCCCTTTTTAAAAAAGACCCACTGATGCTAAACATTATAGAACATGAAAACATTTGCAGGTCGGGGGTCTCGCTCGCACAATCCCTTCGACAGTAAACCGTATTTCATGTCTGTTTTTCACCTCGCCGTCACATATTTGTACGATTTGAGCTGCATTCCTCGAGTTCAGTGGCCTCTAAACCAAATGGGAAGCAGATATGTTTAATTAGGGTTTTAAGTCTCCGGTTTCTCATGCACTAATGTCGACTACTGCCAAATCTTCTTAGAATGGACATAGATCTTTGCCCTTGTAACCAATAATGTTCATAATTCCTCACACTTGTGCTTTACGGCCTAGTGGTTCTATTTATAATACGCACATGATGAAAGTATCAGGTCCAAAAACGCTGTAAGAAACAGAGCTCGGACGGACGAGGAGTGAGCTGGTTCGAGGACGTTTATGAAACGCAAGAGGCCAGTTTTGTGCATTGTTTGGTGAATTCGTCTATATTCAAATTGAGTCCGACGTTTATACAAATTTTACTTGGAATTCTTACTAAAATTACCAAGAGGTTTGAACGGACGAGCGCTCGGACCACTTTAGCCACTGCAGCCCAAACGCCAATAATGGATCATGTTTGACAGTATTGCCCACTTACAGATTTATTACCTTGTTAAATCACGTTGACGTTTCTCTCTTGTGTCCAGGTTTGTCGGAGGAGGACAAAGTGCAGACGCCGGCCTTCACTGACGCGGTGAGGCTGTATCGTCAGGCCAAAGGAAACTACGGCACGTGGGAGATGATGTGCGGCCAACCGGCTCAAGTGAGACAGTGAAATCTTTCATTTTCTTTTGTTCCCCATTGGTCTGACATGTTACTGCTCCTCAAGTTTGAGACTGACTTTATGAAATATGCATGAAAAATTAAGTAAATATGACAAAAACAGCCAGATAAAAAAGTATTTCACATTTTACATCCATTTTTTTGGAACTAAAAAGACTTCATTTTGCTTCTAAAATTGTCACGATTATCATTTTGTGGTTCTTACGATTATATTGAGACCTAAATACTCACGATTATTGTGTGTGGCACGTTTGATTTGCTCTAACCTGCGTCTTTCAACCTATGACGAGCTGTAGCTGCTCCATAATTCACCTGATCTGTCTTTATGTCGTCTTGGCCCTCGAGGCATCAAAAGTGACAACTGTCTCATGCCACTGGACCGGTTTGGTGCACGCTTCAGTTACAGAACAGAAGCTCTCCTGACTTCTAGAAGGATCATCTCACGTCAAACGAACCAGAACAATCTTCGAGTTCTTATCTTATTGTCACACTATAACCATTAGTGTGGTTCAATCGGAAGTGTAAACTGTCGGCACACGGCTGCTTCAGTCGCTTAACCAAGGCTGGGTTGTTTAAGTGTGTGGGGTTTTTTTTTGTCGTCCTAAATTTGTCACGCTTTCAAATGTTGTGTAACAATTTTTGTGAGAATAAACATCGCAATTTAACGATTATTCGCGATTATTGACATCGTGACCAAAGCGACAATAAACGCATTGCTCCTCCTCATTACTCGACCTGCTTTATGAAATAAAACTTTCTGAATGATCAATCTGACATAAACGGCAAGATTTAAAAAAAAAATAAAATAAAATAAAAAGCGTAAGATTTAGGTTTATGTTTTTGAGGAGAAAGGACCTAATTTTGCCTCTAGAATCGTCACATTTCTTTTGATTGAAATTTTAAAAATACCTAATTTAGTTCGAAAGTTGGCACTTTTCTTTTGTAATTTTTATTCTATTTTTTTTTATTTGGTGATTTTTCTATAAATTTAGTAAATACATTTTAAAAAATCTTCTAAAAATGTCATGATTATATATATTTTTTTAGTCTTTGAGATTATTTAGGTCGTAATATATAAATCATAATGGATCGATTCACCTAATCTTGACGTCCCTACTCTACATCAATTCATTTAGCAGTATTAAAAACCTTCTATTGCTTCTAACTTTTACATTATGAGTGATTTGAATGAAATGCATGCATAACCTGACGTAAAACTCATAACTGTAAACACTGTCTCGTTAATCCCGTTTCTCCCGTTTGCAGATTTTGTCCAACCTGGTGATGGAGGTTCTGCACCCGGAGCTCCGAGACCTCATCTCTCCTCGACTCAAAGGCAAACTCCACGACCGACAGAGGAACTGGATGCTGGTACCTGTTCCTACGCTGTCTTTAAGGACATAAACTATTGCATTTATTCACTTTTGATTGAAATTGTCTCAGGGATTGAGGTTCAAGTAGCTGATACATTTTTGGTGAACTGCAAGAAAGTACATCTGAGTCTAGTTATAATTATAGTATAGTAAAGAATATTGTTGTTAAATTGCAGAAGAAAAAAATCCAGTGATTTATTAAGATGTTGGTTGTTACAGTTTAGACGGCTCTAAACTAAAAAAATTTAGGTGATGAAACGATTTGATTTCATGATTTTAGAAGTAAAAAAAAAAAAAGAGGACATCCGAGATACAAAAGTGAAATGTCATTTATTGTAGAATGGACAAGTGGACACGTGTAGTTGTATGTTAGATGTAGTACACGCGTTTTGACGAGTACTACTTTTGTGTGAAAGTGTTGTTTTTGCATGAGCTCCTAAGCAGTTTGGATTAACGGGTCCATCGAGCACGTCTTTACTCGACTGTAGCACCGTCGAAGTCTTGTCGTTGCTGTTTTAGCTTCAGTTTCTTGCCACTGATAACAGGAGGAGTCCATTTCGTTTTGCTGTATCTCTCTGGGGGGGAAAAAACTGTTGGAGCCCCCTGTTAATTTGACATCAGGGCATTTGACATATGTCCCTGTAGCCAATAAAGATATTTCTAACCCATTTGTGATGGACCGATGTTGTTTGGTGTAGAAGTGTGAAATATATCGAAATTTAGATAATATCGCTTAATATTGATATGTTGTTTTGACGATATGCACAATTTTAATATTGAGTTTATTGTTTAAAAAAGAAAGCAACAAAACAATGTTATCAACTGTATAAGGTGACATCTTTACTTTTGTGATTAATTTGACTGACATTTCAGTTGTTTGATTAAACCTCAACTAGTGCATTTAAACTTTACATCATAATGTCTGACTTTATCAGAATCCTCCACAAAAATATCAATAGAACAAAATAAAGTTTGTATAGGTTTGATAATAGCCTGATAAATGACCATTTTATAAGTCCTGGAAACACTGGTACAGCCGACTTTTATAGAACTGTATCGTCGTCCGTCTGTCTGGTGTGTTTTTTATAATCTGTAAATAAATGACAACTGAGCGTTTTGTTCTTTTGCCCAGATCAGCGACGCCGTGTACAGCCTGGTGGAGACCCAGTGCCAGGCGCAGTACGACGCCCTGGTGCAGAGGTGTGAGGCGGGGCAGCCGGCGCTCCAGGCCTCCATCAGGACCGACATGGACCAGATCATCACCTCCAAAGAGTACGTCTCCAACAAGATCAGAGGTAAAAGCGCTCGTCACAACCCCGCAAACCGACTCTGAAGGAACGTCGTCATGAAACCGTTTCAAAAAGACCTCAAAAAGAGACAAACATCACCTATTTGTATAATCTTCCAAACACTGGCATAAAGTGATGTTTCTGTCCTTTTTTCTGGTTATTTTGTGGTCCTTGAACCTCAACCGAGACGTTTACTGGCACATTTTAACACGTTCCTGACTAGGGATGTCAGGATTATTGGGTTAATAAAAAAATAATAGAATAAAATAAATTTGCTTCTAAAATTGTCACGATTATCAAGTATTTTGTGTTCAATATACAGCCCAAAAAACAGACATAAATGTAAAGAAGTTTTTTTTTAATCTGGCTGTTTTCATCACATTTAACTTTGTTTTTCAGAGAATTACATTTTGTAAAGCCGCTCACAAACTTGAGGAATAGTATGTTTCAGACCATGAGAATTAAGGAAATGAAAGATTTTACTGGAGTTTGGTCAGTCTCAATAATCGTGAATAATAAGTTTTTTTCTCAATCGTAACACTAACATTTGCTATCGTGACATCTTTATTCTTGATGCATTCTTTAAATATTCTGAGTTATTCTTGCCCGTCAGAGATAATCCAATCAGATTCAGAGTTATTGACAAAAATGTTTTATTTATGAAATTATTTTTTTATTTGATCCGTTATTTGTCCATCTTTGATCATTTTGATAGCTTCATTTGCTACCAATGTGTTTTTATGCTAATACCAAACCATTTTATTTGTCATGAAAGGGAAAAATAAAATGAATGTTTAATTATATAAAAGGGATGGACCTTTTTTGAAGTTGAGGTTCGGCAGCCTGATGGTTGAAAAAAATAAATATAAATCCTGATTGAAATAACAATTACTGAAACGATTATTCGCTTGGAGAAGGCGCGGACATCAGTGCACCTAAAATTTTGAGGGATATAAAATAAAGTAGGTGACGTGTCCCACAGAAATACTGTTGAAAATGTGCCGAAAAAGTAGAAAAGTGCAATTCATGAGCAATGTTCAATGCGTTTCCTTGAGTGGTGAAAGTTGAACGCCCTTGAGAGCTAATGTTAATCAGACTTCATGGACAATGATGATTATTGCTCAAATGGATTATTAAGTGCACAGCCGAGTTTTGTCAGCAACGGCTTCAATTTGGATGTTGTAAGCCAGGCATGTCCAAACTACGGCCCGGGGGCCAAATGCGGCCCTCAGACCAATTTTTGTTGGCCCTCCGGCTCCCTGCTAAGTTGGTCCAAACAACAAGAAGTAGTACCAACCTAATATTAATGTTCCAAGTCTTATTAAAGGTGTGGCGGCCCATCGAAACTATGTCAAATGCAAAATTTCTAATGAGTCACTTCATTGTCTGGTTGTCTGTGGCCCTCTGCTCCGTATAAGTTTCAAAATGTGGCCCTTGGTGCGAAAAGTTTGGACACCCCTGTTATAAGCGTTATTAAACACAGAGGTGACGACCCTGTTGTAATAGTTGCTGACACAGTTCCAGTAAATGGGAGTAGCATCCTTAAAGCTTCTGGACTCCTGCCCAAATGTACGAAAGTATAATTTATGTTGTGTAACTTTGTTGCTTTAGCCCGTGTTTTAGTTTGACTGGAGTTCTGTGTTGTTTACGTTCATTCTTTGAGTTCCAGTTGTCTGGGCCTTAAAACTGAAACCAGGTAGACGTGTGTTCACTGCTTTATTGGCCCGACCAAAACAATAATTACATCTGCAGACATCAGAAAAATGCCTTTTAATTATTTTGCCACGAGTGCAGCGCAGGAATACAGGGAAATGGTTTGAGTTTTTGTTTTTCCGACAGAAAAATTGTTACTGGAAAGAATTACACCAGTCTGATCTTTCTGTCCAAATCATATGTTGCCCATTTAGTCTGTCTGTGAGGGTCTGTTTTGTTAGATGAATTTCATGTCCCCTTTTTGGTCTTCCACTGGAAAAAACGCTTATTTTATTTTTCATGTTGTCAGGTTAGTCAAGTTTAACTTGTAAATAAAATGCATTTACATACAGTACATCAACTTACAATTATCTTAACCAAACAAGATGATTACAATAATTCAAAACAAAATCTAGTCTTCATTAAAAAGTGCTGCACCACACGTTGCAAACATTGTCTTTTATTATGCCCTAGAAGGAGGAAGCAGCTGCAATAAATCTAAATGACTGCCCATGTGTGTGGTGTTGGCTGATTGATACTGGGGTAATAAAGTATTTCTTTTCCCTCCCTGCAGCTGTGGTGCTCCCCAAAGCGGAGAAGCTGTTGAAGGTGAGCATCGAGCCGTACATCACGTCCATCCTGGAAGCCCTGATGGAGCCCACGAGCCGAGGCTTCGCTGAGGTCAGAGACGTGTTCTTCAGAGAGCTGGTGGACATGAGCAAAAACAGCCTCAACCAAGGCACCAAGGAGACAGTGGCACAGGTGAGGACCCCGTGCATGCGTGTGTGTGTGGTCAGAAATCAAGTCATTGTATCTTAAAGTCTCTACAGTGGTACTTTTCTTTATAAATAAAAGCCCCCAAAGTCTCAACTAGATGTGACCTCATTCTGTTCTCAGTGCTTTAAAGTTGTAGCTGGGCTGGGCACTTAACCAAACTGGTATTGTAATGAATCTTGTTTAGTTGGGTTTTTTTTTACCCATCATCATTTTTAAAAAAACAAAAAACATTATATATGGGCACTAGTTCCTTTCACTCTCCTAAATATTTTGTGGCTTTTAAAAGACTAATAAAGGCTGAGTTGTGTAGTGTCAAAAGTGAAGCTATAGTACAACTACTTTTACATATGTTTTTAAATAGCCATTCTCAGAGTATGACCCTAATTATTGTGCTGATGGATTTGTACATGATGGAACTGTTTTATCGTCTAAAGTGGTCAGGGTCTTGTCCCCTCTGACCTCTCTGTGCCCTCTGTGCCCCGGTGTCGCTGCAGCACATGGAGAAGATCTCGATGTTGGCCTTTCACCCAGTCAAGATGCAGAGCTGTTACGAGAAAGTGGAGGCTCTGAGTCTAGAGGGTCTGCAGCAGCGCTTCGACGTGTCCAGTCCCTCTGTGTTTGTGCAGCGAGCGCAGATACTTATGAGAGAGGTACTATTACTGCTACTACTGCTGCTAATGCTTTACTTCTATAACTACCCCTACTTGCTACTCTTACTACAATACCCACCAGTGCTAGAAATTAACCAATGCAAAAGTACATTTTACACTGGATACTTTAACTTTTTTTTCTAGCACATTCATGGTGAGCCAACCAAAAAATATTATTATTATATATTTTTTTTTATTATATACATTTTTTTCTTTTATATATTTTTTGTGTTATTCTCCATGAGAATTTTTTTTAATCAAAATCACTACATTTGTCACTTTAATAGTCCCCAATCGGTGTTAAATAATAATTATGATTAATGGGATAAAGCCTGTGGTAAATATGTCGGTCAAGCTGCAATTTGTCAAGAAAAATGTATGCAAAAATTACAGGAAGTAGAGCTAAGTTTTCAAATGGAACCCTCTGGCTACGTTCACGCTGAAGGTTGAATCTTGACTTTTTTTTATTTGTTTTTTTTAAATGCGACCCAAATCACTTTCATATGTGGCGCTAAATCTGATTCGATTCTGATCTTTTTGCAAAGTTACTGCCGTCTGAACTCACAGGTCACATTAATCTCACTTTTACGGCGCTTTAGGTGGAAAAGATGGAAATTAAACACTCAAATGCTGCCGGACAACAGCAAAGCCAGACAGTGCGCACACAAAAAAGTTTTAAACTGAATTGGTTGTATACAGTGTGACGAAGATGAAATATCAACTTTTGCCCGTATAATACCAAAGATAAAGATGAGATAGACTTCTTCTCCACATCGGACCCTTCAGAGCTGTTGTGTTCACACATGAAAACTGATTCGAGCCACGTTTTATTCGCCATATGAATGACCTCTCCAAAAAAGGCAAAAAGTGCATTTAAAAAAATTAACAGACACCATTTTCTGACAGTTTAAAAAAAATTGGTGAGTGTAAACAGAATAGAGCTGTTATTATCCATCAAATAATAACTGTATTGTAAAGATGGGTTTTGGCCATTGTTTACTCTCTGGTTGCTAGGTAACAGTGGGGGATTACCTCGGCTCATGTCCAACCAGGAAGTGACTTTCTAAACTTCACCAAAATGATCAAACGGGGGGAAATGGACAGATTTTTTTTTTAGTAAAACCTTTAAATATGTTTTTGTGAAATGTGTAGCCTAATGTTGAGGACTGTTTTGGCTTTGTGGCTTCAAATATTCCTTTGCTATGCACACAAAAAGCACCAACAGGAACAAAGTCTTCGAAAACAAGTCGGCACACCGCTGCGCGCGCTCTCCTGGGTCTACAAAGGGCACAACTTTAACCCTCTATTGTACAAAAAAAACGCACTCAAAATAGTTCTGTAAATCAACTTCGTGTGGTCAATTGAATCAACAAATTACTCGAGGAACTAGAAAAACTACAGTGTCCGTTTCTTCTGAGCGTCGTTCTTGGGGAAATAAAGGGCGGGTTGTGGAATAATTGCATTAATGTGTGATGTGTCCGGGCTTGCACAAAAAAACCTGACTCCGAGGGAAAACATCCAAAGCAGCAGCAGCAGCAGGCACAATACAGAGACACAGGCCCTCTGACAGAAAGGAGAGAGGGGGGTAAAGAAGGGAGAGGAATCAAGTCTGACCTGAGCATTTCACTGCGGGGTGTTTATAAATGAGTGTAAGGGGCACCAACAAAGGTCATGCAGAGTTGAAGTTCAGTTTATAAACCAAAAAGTTTGGACGTTTTGGTGAAATGCGCAAGTGATTTCAACCAAATCTGTGAGAAAGATTAAGAGGAATCACTTTGTTTCTTTTCTGCACAGTACTGTAACTCCAAAATTCAGGAAATGCCTTCAAGTGTCTCACTCTGGGTCGTAAAAGTAGCCATTGTTGACAGCCTGGTCTAAAACTAAAGAGAGGTCGCCATCTGGTGGTAATGGCGTTACCGTCGGGAAGAGTTATTTTTGTACAATTTTGAGGGGTAAAAAAAAATGATGAGTTAAATATTATTGAGAGGCCATAGTCACAGATTGGCAGCCACATTATTGTGTTGGCTCCAGGGCAGCTGTGACAACATTAGCAGCTCACTGGCACAAATCCGACAGCAGGAAAAGACATTCAGCATTCTCCCATTAGAACAGATGAACATTGGTCCATTGCTCAAAGTTTTGAGCAATGGACAAGTACTTCTGGTATTCTAAAAATTGTTTTCTTATTTGGCCTATTTTTATTATTTTTATTTATTATTATTATTATTATTAATTATATTATTATATATTAGTTATTATTTATTATTATTATTTATTATTATTACGCAATGTTTTAACTGATGAGAAACTGCATTTTATTTTGTGGAGTGTAATCTTGCTTTGAAATGTCATCAAAATTCATTGATTTAGAGAAATATGAATTTTGGTCAATTTTAAGATTTTAGTTTTTGAGATGGTTTGGAATTTTTGTTAAAAAATCTGTATTTTTATTATTGTATTTCTATATCCAACCAATTTATTTAAAATTGGGACTAATGTTAACAATAGTTTTATTTTAAATACCAATATAAATGTCTTTTTTATTCAGTTAAATCTTAGTTTACTGGCTGCTAACTTGGCCAAACGAACACATTTTGAGCAGCAAATTAGTGTGCTGGGACTTGAAAAGATTAGATCCTGGCACTCCTTTTCAGCTTCTAATATATGTATGGCGGACCCAAACAGAAAAGTTGTCGTGCCCCTTTAAAACGATAGACAGAAATAAAGAGACGATACAATGAAATAAATTAAAACCGCAAGAGAAATTCTAAGACTCAAGACAATTAAGTCGAGCCGTTGAGAGCAAACGAGCTTTATAAATCTGGATGACAATTGTCTTTTCCCCTGTGTGTACCTACAGCAAATGGACGACGCCGTTTACACGTTTGAGCAGATCCTCCACCAGAGCCTGGAGTCTCAGGGAACCGACGAGCTCTGCAAGACCATCCAGCGCTGCCAGGACCGGGTCATCAAGGTGGCCCCTCTCTCCGCGTCCAAGCTTTTGACGGAGCGGCTCTGACTCTTTTATTTTCATGTGGGTCGTTTTTGTCTTTCAGAAATTCGACTACGACAGCAGCACGGTGAGGAAACGATTCTTCCGCGAGGCTCTGCTCCAGATCTTCATCCCCTACATGTTGAAGCAGCTCACGCCTTCCTGCGCATCTGTAAGAATGTTCTTTTCAAACTCGCACATACAGCATCGGCGCTTTGACAAAACGTGCTGACTGGATCGTTTTCTTTTCTCAGGACTTGCCCCACTTCCAGGAGCTGATTTTTGAGGACTTCTCCCGCTTTATTCTGGTGGAAAACATCTTTGAGGAAGTTGTGCTCCACTCGGTGATGAAGGATATCATGATGGGTACGCCTTGAAATAAACAAATGCACGACATAAGGATAAAAATGCTGAGAATTATGGCATACTGGCGGTTTTTGCTCAGGTGGACTGATCAAGTCACTTCACTATTTACACAAAATGTACTTGGTTATGATTGTTTTTAGTTATATGTAGAAATCTGTGTCGCCTGATGAGAAGTAAACATTGATTTTAGTCATAACAATTGAGGGATCAAAAAAAAAAGAACCTTTACCAGCCAACTTTTTGACCAAACTAATCTGCACCCATTGAACTGTTTTGTATAAATGCAGTTTCATGACTTGTGTGTATACAGTATATAAATAGTGTTACATTTGTTACATGTTACTGGCATTCATCACATTTTTGACAGTCTTTCTGTCCAGGAACTACAGCTGGAAATGATCAACTTTGCTATAACCTGGCACAAGCGTCTCTTCTCCTTTCTTGCTTTGTTCCTGATAATTAAACTTGACAAACCATGATTTATCGAAAAGGAAACCTGAATGAGCCATAGCATTGCGTGGCTAAAAACAGCTTTTGTTCGTTTCCTCATTTCTGTCATTTTAGTAGTATTTATCTAATGTTGAGGTCTTTGAGAGGTGGAAACTAGATTTTATTGGAAGTTTTATGAAATGAATTCACCTCCTAGATGGCGAGTAGATTAACATACTAGCTAATGATTATTTTGAGAAGTGAATGAACAGTTGCATTACTCATTCACCTGAAATATATCTCTCATTTCTTTCCATGTTTAGCCGTGAAGGAGGCGGCCGTCCAGAGGAGACACAACCTGTATCGGGACAGCATCGTCTTGAGCAACAGCGACCCCAGCCTGCACCTCCTGGGCGACAACCCCTCCGTCGACTGGGCCGGGGAGTACGGCGGAGAGCCCAAGGATGACGAGGAAACCAAATCTGACAACTTGGACGGAGGAGAGGAGAACGCAGACTCCCAGAGGAAACGCAGGATGAAGCAAGTCGTGTCCATTATCCAGGTAGACGGAAGTCCGATCATTCCGGAATCGTGCCTGGAAGTGCCAGGAGTGGAGGACATCCCGGAAGAGGAAGAAGGCGAAAATGAATCTGTAAAGGCTAAAGAGAACGAGGTGGCAACTGAGTCAAAACGGGGAGAGAAGCAGGAAAATGAAGTCGTTCCCGCAAAGGAGGGAGCTCCTGATTCTCCTTTGGTCGTAAATTCTGTTGAAGATTCCAAACCAAATGGCGAGAAAGCTGTGCCGTGTACGGAAGAGGTAACGGGAGATGCCCCAACGGAGGAAACGCCTAAAGAAATGGTCCAAAACGACACAAAACCTACCAAAGAGGTCCCGTTGAGCACTGAAGTTGCGGCGGAAGTGAAATCTACTCCAGACGTTCCAGCAGAAGACGCCAAAAATCCTCCATTGACCGTAGAAATCAATGCGGCTGGGGATGCCCCGTCGAAAGCGGTAAACAAAGTTGAAGCCGTGGTAGCGAACGGTGTCGAAAGTTCTCCATCCAAGAACGAGGATGACCAAGCCGCGTCGGCCAACCTGGAAGAATCCTCAGATGAGCTCTTGCCTTCCCCACCCAGCGAGGACAATGCGACTGAAATTTTGACCCAAAATGGCGGCGGAGATTCTGCGGACAGCAAGCCGGAAGGTACAGCGGACTTCGCCCCTCCTCCGCACGACGACAGCGGGTTTCAGAGTCCCACTAGTGACGCCGCGGAGGAGGAGGAAGTGGGAAATGCGCAGCTCAAAACGGTAGAAGAGGCAAGCGACAAAGAAGCGCCTGAAAGTGTCAAAAAGGTAGAAGAGGCAAGTGACAAAGAAGCCCCTCAAAGCACTGATTCGGAAAGCAAAGAGCAATAAAAACTTTACAATGGGACAATGTCTACTGCCCTTTCAAAATTGTCTCTAAATAAATCTCTTAACCAGAATACACAAGGCAATACAAACGTTGAAAACTATTGAAAGTTCCTGCTTCAAGACTCCTCCCGATATGGATGGCGAACAACAGCTGTTTGCCGTAAATCCTTATTGAATGCTTAACTTTGGGTGGGAAAACAACACGCGAGAAGGCAGCAGGCTCCCCCACGTGAAAAGTTAGTCTTTAAATTATAAGCCAAAACTAGGATCATGCCTTTATCGAGCTAAAATGTTAAAGCTATCTGGACATTTACGCCTACTTACAAAACATTGGAACATCCATGTTTCGTCGATCAATTCCGGCGAACTATTTTATACTGAGACGAGAACTTTCATTACAAAAAATAATCTATTTTGACAGTTTTTCCAGCTCTTCCAACCAGGTTCCAAGCACTGCACAGCGTGAAATTGCCATTATTATTTTTTTATGTCTGTGTCCGTTTGTCCGTCACTGTTACGCAAAATCTGTCCAATTTACGACGTGCAACTTCACTCGTGTTGAACGTTCACACGGTTCGAGCACAACGGATGGTCTGTCACAAATACACAATAACCTTTTTTATGTGGAGATTTCTGTTTTAATAAATGATGTACATAGTTTATTTGTGAACCCTGGTAAGGTTTATTTTTGAACCAAGTGTAACCAAAACTGTCACGGTCATAACCCGTTTTTGCCCTCATAGCTGCCAATGGTATTCTGTTTATCTTGGAGACATTTTCCTTTTTTTGTTTTATCCATGTGTCGTCCGCGTACACGCTAAAGACGGTGTATTTTGTATTGGTGGCGTAACACTATATGACATAAGTTTATCACTCGAAAGGTAAACTGCAGAAACTATTTTATATAATTTTTATATTTGATCGGTGCCTTGGCTGATCTGTCCCATCTTTTTTTATTTATTTTTTTCCTCTTCTTTTAAATTTATTTTACTCTTTATGATAAATTACTGCTATTAAAATAAATGGACTGAATGAGCGTCTCTGGTTATTTGAAGAGAGTGTGTGTGTGGTTGCAGCCTTCCTCAGATTCTTGCACTCATTCACTATAATGGTAGTTTGGTTTATGTTTGACACCCCAGACACTAGTATTTTATGTTCTGACTGGATTTACTAATTTTAGGGTTCTATTGAGATTAAAACCTGGTAAAGTTCAACACGGTTACAACATGCATACCGTACAAACGCATTGTATTCATTATTTTGACTACCAGGTAAAAAAACATTGAGATCAAAACCCCTTTTTCAAGGGTGACCTGGGGGAAATGTAGTAGCACACAATTTATTAAACATGTTTAAAAGAAAGGAAAACTGATTTTACATTTGACAATGTCAGTAGGAAATTTCATTTGAGCGAAAAACCTTCAGCAAGACCAGTTCACATAAATTGATAAACCATTACCGTACACATTATTGAGGCGGTCTCTAATGCGTTCTAATCTCGAATGCATGGTTTTGAAGACGAGAACTCCAGTCTTTCTGCAATATTACATATTCCAAGCAAAAGGACTCGAGCCAACAAAGACAACCTTCCCCAGCTCTGTGCGGGCGAAAGGAGCAGAGAGCAAGAGCTGATATTAGAAAAAGTGCATGTAGAACTAATCATTTTGACTAGACGGCTATAGATGATCAACATGAAACACTGAAGGACATTGGTCGTTGAAGAATTTAGGATGAATCACTCATTGCAGTGCTCTCCACCAATGACGTCTGTCTGTGGGCCGTTTATTAGAACCAGCTTTTGTGTGTGTATACACACACATATTTTTTTTATATATATAAAAAAAAAATACGCGCGCTCTCATCAGTGCTTTGGAGGACGTGTCTGTAACCCTGCAGTCCTGAAGGTCGGAATAGGATTATCAGACTATTTAGGCCTACAAACGCACATTGCTGCCCTCTGCTGGTTGTCCTGAGGGCTTGAGTTATTGTAGTTTCTCCGTTCTGCCCTGAAAGGCTGTCACTGCCATTCTCTTATTTTTGTCTTGAGAAAATGGAATACAGACTTGTTCATGTATTAGTCATACACAACAGACATTCTAATGTCGCCAAGAATCTGTTTGATTTAGTGAGCATATGGTATCTTCAAAATAAATGATTTCGGTAGCATATTCGGATATCCATTTAATAAACGCACTGAAAATACAAATGTAAATAAGCATTCTGTTCATGCGTTTTGGCTTCCTGATATGCAATGCAACACTTTTCCCTGTTCAAAAGATATATTTTGTTTTAATTGCTTCTTATTCTGAAACCCATGAATAGCAGAATGTAGAAAAAATAAAATGTTTAATAATGTACTTCCATGCTTTGAGTAGGCCAAGATAACCCTAATGCAAGATTATATTTATTAAACCTAAAATAGGCCAGTTTCCTTTTCACACACATTGAATAATGCATTGATTATAGATACAGAAGTAAAACCAAAAGGTGAGAGAGACATTGATAAAAAAATAAATAGCAACTAGCAAGTCTTATTAAATATTGAATGTTTTAGTGGATTAAATCTAAATTGGATTAATTTCAATTATTTAAGTTTGAGTGGATGGAAACCATTACATTTGTTTTTGTTTTAAGACAAAAAATAATGTTTTTGTGACCAAAAAAAGAAACAAATAAAAATAAAATTGCATATGATCTCCACTATGACGTAAAACCTTGGTAGGCCTATATACACAGTAAATTGATCGATTTGCTAATTAAATGTCCCAACTTTAGTCATTACTCATCAACGTACCGGAAGTTGTAGTCCCTCTTTTATTTTGTCATTTGCATTTGTAAACACATCTTACTCTGAAAGCCGGAAGTACCGGGTGATTTGACGCGAGGTTGCTTCGCGTGCACTGTTTTTCTCCGTTTAGCAGCACAGCGCAAACATAGCCCAGCGGAGATCGGCTAATAGCAGCACTGCCACAGAACCAGCGCCTGTCTCGGACTCACAGGCCCTTCACCGTTGCCGTCGTTGAGCCCCGGTTTGCGGACATGACAGAGATAAGGCACCGCGGAGCCAAAGACGGCGACCCTTCCCTGGAGCTTCAGGCGTCCGATGACAAGGTACAGGGGCTAATGCTAACAGGCTAACTACGGAGACGGGCTTTAAAAAAATAAAAACTCTCATGCAAATGCCTTTATCTTGAACGTATACCGCGTGATGTTGTTTTGCTCCATTTGTTATTGTTTTTGCGATTGACACGTTAAAAGGTGTCAAATTGTGCGATCTTAAAGGCTCGTTACAAATGATCCGCCAGACTCCTAGCGTTTAGGCGTTGATTGGTTGATGTGGTTTACTGGCTTCCTGCGTGTACTTCCGATTGAATACAAGACACGACGCGCTGACATGTATTCCGATTTATCAAAAACGAAACGCAATTGTTTTGTGTTAGCCAAGCCGATATCGCGTAAAGATCTTTAAATACTTATGAATACTATTACTTTTCTTAAACGTGCCACGTAAATGTATTTAAAGCCCAATGACGGGAAACTGTTCATTGCGTAGGCGAGTTTGAAATGATGCGACTGTCAATTTCAAAATCGGGCTTACATCGTCTCACAAATAACAAATTATCATTTAATTACGCTAAAGTGGCGTCAGTCCCATTTTGTTCAACTTTGCTAGCTCGACCAATTCTCAATGTTTGGTTTTGTTAGCCTAAATTGCATTTAGCCCTCTTGCGAACCACAGTTATCCACAAATATCACGATACCCGATCATATTGAGACTAGTTTATGGCACTTCCACTGACACAAGTCCAAAAGCAGGATCAATTACAGTGGCATGACCAAAAATGCGGCCCTCTGTGGAAAAAGGTTTGGACACCCTTGAATTACACCAAATAAACTGCTGTGAAGTGTTTTTTCTACCTCCTGCCACATGTAAACAAATGTAAACTCCAATGAAACCTACATTAACTGCCCACATTATCAGTATTTCATCAGCTTGTCGGTTATTTTGCGCTGTCAGTTTAAAGATGAATAACTGTCTCTACCCTTTTCTTCATTAATGAACAGAAAACATAACAATACAATACATATTAATACATACTGTGGTCCAAAAAGTAGTCTTCCAGGTTTCATATATCAAACAATAAGTTGTAGTAAATATTGTGCCGGACCTAATGATATTTATTCCACATTAGGTTTGCGCTTGTAAGTGGAGGCGGACGCTGTTGATCACTCTGGGGATTTATCTAGGACGAAAGGACGCGCCGAAACATAATTGGGAAAAGCACTTAGAGCAAATGTGAAAGCAGATACAGTATTCTCCATGGTGAAGACGACTTAACCGACGAGCACAAAAGGGGCATTTAGTCATATCTAATGATTCTGACTGAAGCTGTATGTGGAGGTTTTTAAATGCAAATGAAGCTAATCATACGTTGAGACAAAACAATATGTTAACTGTAATCTGCACTCTGCACTCTAAATTACAAACGTGTATCAAAGTGAAGGAGGAATTTCAGTCATTTTTGCACATGATTAGAGCCGTAATTGCAATTTGAATGGCAGATCACAAGACTGCAAATGCTTAAGTAACATAATTAACTCTGCAAACAACAGTAGTTTAGACCTCTACAAACTGCAACAAACAAAAAGGTTTAAATGATAGATTTTGAGAAGAAAGTTGTACATTTTGACTGTATTGTGGTTATGTTGTACAACACTCATTAGGTTGTTACGTCTGTCATAAGAAGACCGTGATCTGTGCTGAGTGTCTACTTTTGCCTGCTGGGTTATTTTATTTACAGTATTGTGTTGCCGTTGGCTTTGAGGAAAGCACCGGAGTGAGGGGAGTTTTTATGGAAGGGGCCTATTTTTAACCTCATCCTGAATGACTGCTGCGTCTCCATAGAAACCAGCAGTGCAGAGAGAGAGAGTGAAGTAGAGCTGGCTCTGGCAGCTGTTTGGAGCGGGGCACACTGCTCTGTTTGTACACAAATAAAAACTCAAGACACTGCACTAATTCCATTCTATATTCTGTTTGGCTCTTTTATTTGAAGTCTTTCACTGTCTTTTTTTAACCCCAAAGCACATAGAATCAATAGTGTTCAATAAAAATGTACTCTTTGTAAGTTTGAGACAGCATTTCACTTGTACTTTGGTCTTAAGATCAGAGGTTAGAGCAGAGTGGACGGGGAGGGCCGGTAAAACAGTGTTTCCAACGGTTACAGGCGAATGTCATGGGGCCTCGTGGAGTGTTTTTCTTACTCTCTGTCTAAAAACAAGATGGGAAATAAACTAGATTTAGTTTTTATCGTCACATGTCATTTATTGTCACTGCCGTTAAAACAACTTCAAGATTAAATACATGTATGTGGCAATATAAAACTGGGTAAAGTCACTGACTCCAAAATAACATGGGGGGGCCTGTGGGGGGGTCACATGACTTAGCAGTGCTCAGTCATTTGCCCGGAGACCCTTATAATGTGTCCTAATTTGGTCATTGAGTTTGAGAGGTCAGTGAGGTGAGGAGAGCGCTTTCACTAACGAGCCGTTGGCGTTTGATAATCAAAACATGGATATCATCGCGGTTGCCATGGCGAGGGAGACTGTGATTTAGGGGTCGGGAGAAAACAGATGGTCGGGACAAGGCCACAATATGGACTGACACGATTTGGCCAAATTTAGACCCTATAAACTTCTAAAGCACAACCACTGATGAATGAAATAGAGATGTCACGATTCTATGAAAATATTATATTGTGGACACTTTGGAATTCTTTCAAAAATAAGTGTGGGTCACTGGCAAGAGTTTTTGTGCCTGGACCAAGCCTGAAGATTAGGGCTGCAATGATTAATCGACTAATCCTGGTTGACTATTAAAAAAAATAAATCTAAAATAAGGACTAAAACGCATTCAGAAAGACCTTATTACAGAGCCAGTGGCATTATTAGTTCAAAATGTCAAAAATAAATACTAGATTTTTGTCAACATTACACTTTATTTGTAACTAGTGAATAAGTTTGACCAGTTGACTAATTGAAAAAATAAGTAGTTTAGTTCTCCAGTATTTACCTGTTCCTGCTTCTATTCATATTTGATTCTTCTGTTTCTAACTTCAAAATAGCAGTGCAAACATAATTACTGTAAGCATTGTGTCTTCTGATCTTTTGTTCCCCAGGGGTCGGACAGTGAGCTGAAGGCAGAGAAGGATGGCATGTCCGACAGCGAGTCCAAGCCCGAATCGGGGGTCCCGGAGGTGCCCGTGCCCTCTGATGACACCCCGGAAGTCCTCAACAAGGCCCTGTCCGGTCTGTCGTCGAGGTAGCGGCGTCGTTGTCCATATCGCAGCGCGCTTCTCACGGGATATGACAGACTTAAGACGGGATGGAACAGTTTTAGCATTAGCTCCTTTTTATTTAAATCTGAGAATTGACAAACAAATGCGCACACAAATGAAAGCTGTTGTGGCGTAGTTTTCTCTTTCTATTTTTACCTGACACCTTTTTTTTTTTTTTTTTTTGAGGCAAAAAAGGTGGCTTTGTTTGTCTAAAAGAAACGCTCACTTCTAACTAGGGCTTCTAGTCGAAGTGAATCGATTAATCAAGCATAATCCATCTGATCCGACTGGTCTATATATGTAGGTTCCAAAACACAACATTTCTAAGAAGAAATGGAGCCGCAATTGCCCGAAAATAACTCAAAAAATGTATACATTTAGTATATTTGAGCTTAATTTGGGTCAAATTCTGTAAAAAATCTTTTCATCGCGTGACTTTTGCGCTCTAAACAACTAATTGATTAAAGGAAAGAATAATCGCTAGACTAGACTTTTTTCTGTTGAGATCTGTGTCCTTCCTCGATAGGCTAACAAAAGCAGATCCAGTAGATGCAAAATATTGAAATTTAGATTTTATTGTAAATATTTGAATATTTAGTTTATTGTCTAAAGTAAAAATGCAACAAAAAGATCTGATTTAAAATCAAAATTGAAAAAATGTTACGTTATAAACTTTTAATTACTGTACAAGGTGATATTTCGGCACTTTTGTGATTAATTTGACAGACATTTCACAGTTGTCGGACGATTAAACCTCAACTAAACACGTTTAAAGACACGTTTAAACACATTTCTTTTGGATTGACATATATTATCGTCTGAATATCTTGAACGGGAACTTGCAAAAGCAATCGAGATATCCGTTTCCGTCAACATTTGTTAACAAGTATGGAAACTCAAGACCTTCAAACACACATTATACATTTGGCTGCATTTGCACGTTTTTATTTTTGTATTAAATAGTAGTTTAGTATATTTTTCTCGGCAGCACAAACTCAAATCAGTCTTAAGAATCCGGTTATATAATCATGATTTAGCTCTTGACATGTAACTGAACTCCAATGCAAACTTTAACGTAAATCAAGACAAGAAACGTTTGATTCTTTTTCTTCGTTTTTCCTTTCAGGTGGAAGAACTGGTGGGTGAGGGGCATCCTGACACTAGCAATGATTTCCTTCTTCTTCTTCATCATTTACCTGGGGCCCATGGTGCTCATGATGATCGTGAGTATCCACACTGCCACTGCTCATGGGTAATAAGAGCCTCTCCTGTGACTGTGAGGGGAAAACGTGTCTCGTGTTCACGTCGACCGCGGTTGTAATTCATTGGTACGGTGCAACTGGAAGCATACGTCACGAGGGAGGCGAGTTTGATCATGTAAATGGCGTTCACTGTCTTAATGAAAATGACATCTGAAATAAGTCAGTTCTTAGTTCGTTACAGTATTTTCTGTATTTTCACATGATTTCTTAAGCTTGTGCATCCATTTCATGAGGCTGGGATGACACTAGAGCTGCAACGATTACTCGAATAATCGAATAATTCGATTACAAAAAAGCTTCGATTATTATTATAATTGCTTCGATGATTCGTTTAATTTACATATTTAATCAAAAACACGTGAATCTGTGGCGCGCGGAGCGCACAGGAACGACTTGTGGCGCTTTTGTTTCACACGGAGCTTGTTCCGCTCTGATGAAGGCGCAACAGAAAAGAGCGGCGCGTTTTAAAACTCACGAGTGCGACTGGGAAGAGTTTGGATGAGTGAAAGAGCCATGGATCTATTATAATAATCCGAGCTGCAACTCTAAAACACCGCATCTAGCTCCGCCCACCCAGCCCCGCACGCCGTCGACACGCCATCGCGGAACCCCCGCGCCCCGCGCGTCCCCCACTCAACAACTTCTGCTTCCAGTCAACAGTCGTACTCTTAAACAGCCAATGCACATGAAACAGCGCGGAGGACCGGTTATGTTAGAATAATCTGTTGTGAAACAGAAAGTCCGAGACGCACACGAGCCAAAACGGCCAAATGCTCAAAACGCCAGGACCACCGGTCCCACCCAACATAGACGTTTAACAAATCTCTTATTTTAAGGGATATGACAGAGCTACTGTAACTGTTTACAATCTATGACAAGTTAATTAAGTCCTTTATATATTAATTTATATACAAACAGAACAGTTTGGACTGAAGTGAAATGTTGCTGTTTTGGGGACAAATTTATATGAAATTAAGAATAAAATGTGTTATTTTAAGCAGAAATTCCTTATTTGTATTTTGTTTATTACTATGAGCTATAACGTTTATCTAAAAAATTATTTAATATGTGTTTAAATGGTTTCTGAATGTCAACCAAAAATTAACCGAATTACTCGATTAATCGAAGAAAATAATCGATAGATTACTCGATTACTAAAATAATCGATAGCTGCAGCCCTAGATGACACACTTTAGTCACGTTACATAGGGCCCAAAATAATGCATACTGCGATACACGTATATTGTGATCTGATATTAAGTATTGCAATACTTGCATAATAGATGAAAAAAGAAAAGATAAGTTAATTTATTATGGCTCAATATGAATAGGAACTGCAAGATTCTCAATGATTAAAATATAATTCAAAAGTGATAAACTAACAGTAAATAAGACTGTCTTTTGTTAAAGTTTATGCACGTTAATGCCTGGGGTTGTAGTACAAGCTTTCTTTCCTTTTTTAATCAATCAGCACCAAAGCTGACATGAACAGGACTTTGTCACCAACACTTGTGTAACACTAAACACTGATGTGACTTTTACAGTATTTGATCATGTCATAGTGTTTGGCAGATCAATAGTTAGTTGTTCTGTACAAGATGTTAAAGTGGAATACATGTTTTCGATACGATACAACAAGACCATGTGACAATATATTACAAAACTATTCTGTCCCAGTCCTACGATTTCTATTTTGAAATACTTCCATTTATTAATAGAATGTATTTTTTTTTTCTAGTTTGACCTTTTTAACTAGCCTTTTTGTGAAATGCATCTTTTTCTTTCAATACTACTACTTCTTGTAGTAGTCTACTACTGCTACTGCTGCTACTACTACTACTACTACTACTACTACTATACTACTACTACTACTACTACTACTACTCACTACTACTACTAACTACTACTACTACTACTACTACTACTACTACTACTACTACTACTACTACTACTACTACTACTACTACTACTACTACTACTACTACTGACTACTAGTACTAGTGCTACTGCTAACACTACTTCTGCTACTACTACTATTACCACTACTACTACTGCAGTTTAAAGGTGCTCTGTGTATCTCGCTTTGCTTTTAGAATCGTCACATTTCTTTTAATTGAACAAAAAAAGTAACTTTTCTATAAATTAAATTGGTTATTTTTCTTCTATAAATGTCAAGATTATAAATTTGTAGTCTTAGAGTATATTGTGACCTAAATAGTCACAATTATCGATTTTTGAAAAATTGATTTTTAATAAAGGATGAAATGTTCCAGATGGAGAATATGAAAAATCAAAATACAATAATTATTATTTTTTTTATAGTCGTCTTGTCATGATGAGTTGATGAAGTGTTGCATCCCTTAATCGCAAAAACGACAAAAAAAAAAGATCTCAAGTTGATACTTTTTTTTTTTTGCCCCAAATTGTTTGGCCTTTTTCCATAATGACTGTGTAAAGGAACTGCCTGTGACTCTGGCCTTTTGTCGTCCAGGTCCTGTGCGTCCAGATCAAGTGCTTCCAGGAGATCATCACAATCGGATACAGCGTGTACCACTCGTACCACCTGCCCTGGTTCAGGACTCTCAGCTGGTACGGCCGCTCGCCACCGCGCAGCCCCAAAAACTGCACAAAAACACTTTTACCTTTTGCTTTGAGTTGTCTTACAGTGTTTTTACCATTCTACTTTGTTGCAGACTTCCAGAGGTTTGTTCGTTGGTGTAACACTAGATTTTTAGATTCTAGTTTTGACCCAATCTTCAAAGCTTGAAATTGATTTTAGCACTAGCTTGGATTAGCATAGCACCTCTTTAATCTGAAAAACCTGGAGTATTTGCTACTAGTTCATTCATTAATAATCATAAACACCGTATAGTTGGATCACAAACATTGTATTTTTAAACTCTTCTTTTAAAATTCCAAAATCTATGTAAAATGTGTGTAAAATAAATGGGCATACATTTAATTTAAGGCGAGACACTGCAGGTGATAGGAAGTGATCCTAGAGGACACATATTATGCAAAATTGATTTTTCTGAGCTCTAACAATGTTCCCTCATCAAAAACATACCTGGAGTAGCATTTAGCTTCATGCACACTAGTTTGATAAATCGTGGTTAGAAAATCCTCTCCTCCGAGCGCTAAAAACAGCCCATTCTAAATATCCTCGATCTGTGACCTTTTTTTCGATCTGTGACGTTTTCGCGATCTGTGACGTGGCTCTGAGAAACTTCTCTGTTGTTTTCTAAGTCCATGAATCATCTCTAGACTCGTTCTGTGCATTTCCCCCGTCTAATCACGATCAGTACAACTGCGTGCTGAGACCCGGAAGTCAGAGGCCAGCTTGAAACATGCGTTAAAATGTTTATCTTAAACTGTGTGTAATTCCCTTTGCAGCCAGTAGACTGCACCCAATCTCAGTTAGTCCCGTGGGAAACGGCAGAGATCCAAATGTTGTTTTTGTTTTTTTAATAAACAATTTATTTTCTTCGTTCTAAAACATGAGAGGTCTAGCTAAAGGTACTCAAGAGCATGTTTAAAGGCCAATAATGATACAAATAATGCATAATATTTGTCCTTTTAAATTTAGAGATTAAGTTTATTTTTCATGCTGTAATTTCACTAGCAAGGACCACGCCACAACAATACGAGAGACTATTTATTGATGATAAATTGCGAGAGACTCAGGATGTTTCTCCGTCTCAGGTGGTCAGACCAGACGATTCAGGACCACCTTCTGTAGACAAAAGAAGAGACGATGGAGGGTGGGGTCGAGACAGCAGAGACATCAGTGATGCAGGGAGAGACCTGTGTAAAGGGGGGGCTTCTGGGTAATGAGAGTTGTGGTTGGGGAGTGGTCCTGCTCCTGAACCTCAGTCAGTCTTTAACAATCACTAACTCTATGTTTTCATGTACAAATAAGGCTATTTATCTGTAAAAAATGAAGAAATTGCACATTCTTGTGACATATAAATAACTAAAAAATTGTCAGATTTAAATTTCTTGTTGACATATTGGATAAGAAAAATGCAGTTACAATATAATTCCATATAAATCGATAAATGCAAGCTGATTAAATGAAGTAGTACATTATATTGCGGTGCAGATTGGACAGTTTTAGTGTTTGGCCTGCAGTGTCTCGCCTTAACGGCTCATCGTGACGTGATGAATCCCAGGTTTTCCAGCCGACATAGTGACCCTCATGTTGCCCTGGTGAAACGTCCCTGTTCTCGCTGCTCTGTTTGCCTTCAGGTACTTCTTGTTGTGCGTGAACTACTTCTTCTACGGCGAGACGGTGACGGACTACTTCTTCACACTGGTGCAACGGGAGGAGCCGCTGCGTATCCTCAGCAAATACCACCGCTTCATATCCTTCGGCCTCTACATCACGGGTACAAACCAGTCTTTAATTCAGATATGCTGTAAACGCATTCAGAAATGACCAGAAATGCTAATGTTTCTTCTATTTTCAGCTACTTTAGGTTTGTTTTCAGCGTTATCTAACTCGAGTGTATCCGTCGTTTGTCATTGTTTGTTACAGAGCTGCAACTAACGATCATTTTGCTTAATCGATTAGTCTTTCAAGTAGTTGTTTGGAATGCAAAAGTCACGTGATTTTTACTAAATTTGTCCCAGTTGAAGCTGAAGTGAAGCCGTTTGAGTTTTTTCATCAGATACACTGAATTTACAGGTTTTGTACATCATTTTCATGGAATTACAGCTCAATTTCATTTAAAGAGTATTTTCTTCGCTAATGGCATGTTTTGGAACTTATGTCTAGCCAAGTCAATGATTGTTTTATTGTTTTATTATTGTTATTGCGCCGCCAGTCTTCTTGGGCTCTTGCCAGAAAATTGCCATTCTAGAAATCGAATAAGCATTATGTTTCAAACAGAAACAAAAACATACCGTAAAAAACAGTTCTAGGGGATATAATGGAGCATCTGACATATACTTTTGAGTTTAAAATGTCGCTAATGGTAAAAACATGAATCCTGAATGTGTTTTACTCATACGCAAGTCTCTTTGGACCTTCTGCACCCGTGAGAATGCCTTCTTTAGGTGCGTTCATGTTTTACTTACAGAACGTCGGGTTTGAATGACGCATTTCGACAGGAAAAGACAAAGAATCCAATGTGTCACTGGTTACAAGTTTCATTTGTGAACCGCATATGACAACATGCTTTACAGAGTGGCTCTGAGAACACAGAAGCAACAATATTAACTCGAGCATTTGTGGAGGATTTACTTTACTCTCCTCAGTAGAAATGTGGCAGTTTAAGGTCCACATGAAGGTTCTCCTGTTGTCATTATGACTTGGTTAGGTGGGATAGAACCTGTGGAACATTTCGACCCTGTGACTTTATGTCCGATTCAAAATGCCGTCTTGAATCTTCCTTTTTTATTGTTTTTACCTTGAATGGACTTGAATACATGAGGACATTCCACAAGTGATTGCAGCTTTTTATAGAAATAAGAGGAAGTTTTACTCTTCCGTTTGTCATGGACAGTTCTTCTGTCTTTAGTCAGTTCTATAAATGTACAAACGTACACACATGTACACAAATAAATATACACAATATACACTATACACGCACACAAATATGCTCAAATATGCTCAAATATGCTCAAATATACTCAAATATACACAAATATACTCAAACACACTTGACACTTAAACACAAATATTAGTATATTCCAGACATCAATGTAGATGAAATAATAGATTTTATTATGTCACCATAGATTAAACTCATGATTCACAAAATGACTTTTTTCTGCATTAATAGTTGTTTTTTTTTGCATAATTACCAATGCAGTTGCAGTTTTTTGATCGCAGATTGGGTCAAATACATAAAGTTACTCGGTGGTTTGGAAAGTTTTTGCCTATCATGATTATTTGACTTTTTTTTTGTATTATTATTATTATTTTTTTATCCTTTAATCATTTCTATACTGTCAAAATGAAACCGTAGAGAAAGTTAACTCCTGATACGTTTTGGGACGCTGTTTTTAAAAGTCTTTGCAGATTGTAAAAGTGGCTTCGCATGTGTTTTTTTTGTGTGCGTGTAATAGAGTAGAAAATCCTAATTATAAGTCTGATTACTGCATTTCATTGTTGCCGGGTTAAACGCTGACCACATTCGTCTTGTGTTTGGCGCAGGTTTCTGTATGTTCGTGCTCAGTCTGGTGAAGAAACACTACCGCCTGCAGTTTTACATGGTACGTCCCGTCTCCTGTTCTTACGCAAACGGCACTCACAGTCGCGAATAATCTGATCTCATTTCTATCTGATCGTTCTCTCACCCGTGTGCGCGCGTGCTAACAACGAAAACACACTCTCTAAAGGAGAAAAAACTTAATGCTGCAAAGACAAAATGGAAAGATTTGAAGATTTATTTTTTGGACAGGTGTTTTTGATGATCAGATTTCCGTTTAAATACTCGGCAATAATCAGATCTGGCGTCCTTTTTGTCAGTATCAGAGCTAGTTGTTGTTGACAGCAATTCCAGAACAATCAGATAACTGCAGTGATCAGATAACCCGAGTGTTGAAATGTTTTAAAATGTTTCAAGGGTCTCGCTCTTTGCCTTGTGTCCGCAGTTCGGCTGGACCCACGTGACGCTGCTGATCGTGGTCACTCAGTCTCACCTCATCATTCACAACTTGTTTGAGGGAATGATCTGGTACGTCCAAAGATAAGGATGCAAACAAAATAAAAGGTCTTGTAAAACTGCTAGAGGCTGAAATGTAATGACTAAAAGCGAATACAAAGTTGCCGCGCATCACAATCTAACTCTTTTTGACCCGGTGTCGCCAAAGGTTCATTGTGCCCATCTCCTCCGTGATCTGCAACGACATCATGGCGTACATGTTTGGGTTCTTCTTCGGGCGCACGCCACTCATCAAGGTTTGTGATATGGCTTTCAGGAACGATGACGCGTCGTTTCGTTTTTCCGCACGCAAACAAAACCGACAAATCTGCTCCGTTTTTTCCGCAGCTTTCTCCCAAAAAGACATGGGAAGGGTTCATCGGAGGACTGTTCTCCACCATCGTCTTCTGCGCTCTGGTGAGACTCTGTTTTAAAAAGTTACGCTACAGTTACGCCTGCTCGTCGCCACGGAGACGTCATCGCTTTGCCTGGAGTGTTCCACAGTGCAGCGTTAAACCCATCTGGCAAGAACATGGAGATAAGATGAATTTAATGCTATTCTGTGGAATATTCCTGCAGTATTAAGCTCGTCGACTAAAAGTGCTGTTACGAACGAAAAGGGACGAAGCGGAGACGAGATCCAAGTCCCACTTTTCAAATCCCAAACCCTCAAAACCAGACCAGGAAGTGACTCGAGGTCTTTATACGTCACATAAAGTAATGGAATACAATATGTGATAGTTACAATGTATTATAGGTACAATTAGGGCTGCAAGATGAACTGTTTTTTGATTTTGAACAGAATCGTATTGTTAAAACACAAATCTAGTCATTCAAATTTAGACCTAATTGCCAATTAAATATTTCCTCACATCGTACAGCCCTAGTTAAAATGAATAATATATATATATTCTGTTTGATTTTAAACTATTATGGATTTAGTTCTTAACTTAAAAACTCAAATGTTTTAAAATGAACACTTCATTCCAGCAGGGGGCGCATCCTCCACTAGAAACGTTGCGTGGCGCACCTTTTTAAAGTGCCATTTGGCATTAAAACGCTTCCATTTTTATAATATAAACAGAATAATTCTCCACCAACCTTACCAGAACATGAAACTATTCAAAAGCCTGAATCCCACAGTTCTTTGTTGTATTTGGTTTTCCGTCTTTCCCCACAGCTGTCGTACGTGATGGCGGGCTACAGGTACTTCGTGTGCCCCGTGGAGTTCAACAACGACCTGAACAGTTTCCAGGTGGACTGTGAGCCGCCGGAGCTGTTCCAGTTACAGGACTACACTCTGCCCGCCGTCCTCGAGTCCGTCACTGGATGGGTAAGCACGCTTTCAACCACTGAATGTTCTACAGTAAAACGACTCGAGTTTGGCTTTAGCGTTGTCTAAGCTGCGATCGTCCAGAGCCCCCTTTTAGTGCAGCTGAATTATACTGCGTTAGATCATATTTATTGTCACGCACGGGGTCAAATATGTAAGAATTCAAATACACAATAGATAAACCAATGGCCGATTCGGATCGTTTTGCTCAAATTATGTTCTTTCATTCCAACTTTCTTTCTTTCTTTCCTTGTTTTTTGTTCTTTGTTCTTTCTTTTTCCTTTTCTTTTTTTCCTTTTTTATTCTTTCTTTCTCTTTCTCTCCTTTAGTCTGTAACATCTTTATTTCTTCTCTCAATTTGATTCTTTGACATCTCTACTCTGAACATCTTGTTTTGAATAATCTTTAACTTTTTCAAGATGCTTTTTCTGATTTTCAAGTTAAATTACCATTAGCAAAACCTAATTCCACTAAAAATATGTTGAAGTCTAAGGGCACGGGCTGCTGAACATTGTTTTTACAGTCTTGTTAACTGATTGAGACATTTTTAGCGTCAAACAGACTTTGTGTTGACGAGTGCCGTTCTCATGCTCTTGTGTTCGTGTCCGCACAGAGCACAGTGAAGCTCTACCCGTTCCAGATCCACAGCATCGCGCTCTCCTCCTTCGCTTCCATCGTGGGACCCTTCGGGGGCTTCTTTGCCAGCGGCTTCAAGAGGGCCTTCAAAATCAAGGTAAAGTGAAAAGTCCTCAATGTAACTAAACAAGGAGGTCTGGAATAACAAACTCGAAAGTATGAAAGAATCTCTTGTGTCTATAAATGTATAATGTCACTTCCTGGTTGGACATGAGCAGCAGCTGTGTCATGTGATAAGCATCAGAAAAATTTGTAAAATGGGATTCTGTTTTAGAACTCGGCTCTTCAACTTTGATTTAGAACATATTCTCGACAAACTGCAAACTTGACTGATGTAAAACTATGATTACATCACCACGAGTTCCATCCCACCAAATAATAAGGTCGTGACTGGACAAAGCTTGAGAACCTGTCATACTTTAATCACTTTAATCAGGGTTAGAAACATCCAGGGCAAAATTGTGGCGTTTATTTCCTCCTGCCCCTTTACAGTACGATAAACGTCCTTACAGCAGAGCGCTGCTCGCGGCCCAACAATGGGGAGCTTCAGATTTATTTTATTTTCTTTCATTTTCTTTGTTTTTTATTTTATTTAAATTTTTTAAATTATACTTTATTTATTTTATCTGTTTTATTTATTTAATCTTTTTTTTATTTTATTTTTTTTTTATTGCATTAATCACTCTAAACACAACTGAATGTGTGAATGAGATGGAAAACAATGACAACGCGGTTAAAGGCTCTTTAAAGCTTAGGGCCGACAGTATTTTTCCTAAAACGAGCCCCTTTTAAGGAGGAGTATTAAAGGGTTTAAAGTCGATGTTGTGACAGAGCTGCTCCTTTTTAACGTTGGCTGTTCGTCTTGTTGTTCTCAGGACTTTGCCAACACGATTCCCGGTCACGGAGGCATCATGGATCGATTCGACTGCCAGTATCTGATGGCCACTTTTGTCAACGTTTACATCGCCAGCTTCATCAGGTAAACTGCCAACTGATAGGGAAAACGGGGGGAAAAAAACATAAAATAATCAAAAACAAAATGAGAAAAAGGCTGAATGTAATAAATAATGGAAATAATAAATGTCCTTGAAAACGTCTCCGCCCGTTCCTTTGCTGGATTACGGTGTATTCAGTTGATAGACTGATTTTGCCATCGCACAGTAAAAAGAGCAGTTGAATTTCATTCATGTTGTTACAAATTTCTTGGGAGAGGACCCCCCATACCCCCATTTTTACCTTGTTTATCTCACCTATTTGACATGAGCGTTACTATTTTACTGTAACATCAGTTTAAAAAATACAAAAATAAACAAACTTTTGTCCTTAACTTTGGTCTTTATCTTCCATTATTGTAAACCCCACAGAAAAATTAGTGGTTCACACTAAATGTTCGAGTTTTACCTTGAGAATATATATCATGTTTGGTTATCTGAATATACAATGCAGAGAGAATATGTGAATAGAATCATTGTGTTTACCTTTGTGTGTAATTCATGTGCATTCATTGTGGATTATAGATTTAGACTACATCTTTATTAGAAAAACTGTATTTAAAGAAAAGGGTCATGTCGTTGTAGATGCCAAGATTACACAACTGAAAATGTCCCGGAAACTATGGGACTTTTACTTTGGACTTTGGGAGCCTTTATTTACTTTGGATGCCCCCCCCTTCTTTATGATTTATGTTTACTTATTGTGTTACCTGGGCTTATCTGTTTGCTTTTGATGTTTATGTTTTAAAAAATGGAATTTTAAATAAAGAAGAAAAGTCCTGATTCAACAGTTTTACTCAGACTAAACCAGGACTAAACCAGACTAAACCAGGACTAAACCAGGACTAACAGGACTGAACCGGACTGAACCGACTGAACCAGGACTGAACCAGGACTGAACCAGGACTGAACCAGGACTGAACCAGGACTGAACCAGGAATGAACCAGGACTGAATCAGATCTAAACCGGGACTGTACCAGGGACTGTACCAGGGACTGTACCAGGGACTGAACCAGGGACTGTACCAGGGACTGAACCGGGACTCAACTGGATCTAAACCAGGATTGAACTAGGACTGAATCAGGTCTAAACCGGGACTGTACTAGGACTGTATGTATCAGGACTAAATCAGGACTGAATCAGGACTAAACCAGGACCAAACCGGGTCTTAACCAGGGCTTAAACCAGGACTGTTTTTTG
Organism: Chaenogobius annularis; assembly: GCA_015082035.1. Classification (NCBI taxonomy): domain Eukaryota; kingdom Metazoa; phylum Chordata; class Actinopteri; order Gobiiformes; family Gobiidae; genus Chaenogobius; species Chaenogobius annularis. The sequence goes on from BJKM01000106.1 coordinate 965,001, forward strand.
TTTGTTTTTTTTTAGCTGTCAATTAACTGATTTTCCATATCCCACCCATATTCAACCCAGTCTTTAAAGTCTGAATGTTTTCCAAATGTTAAAAAGTATGTGTTTTGTCTTTCCCCCGCGTGTGTCCAGGGGCCCCAACCCGAGCAAAGTCATCCAGCAGCTCATGGCCCTGCGCGTCGACCAGCAGCTGCACATCTTCAACGCTCTCAAGGCGCACCTGATCGAGAAGGGCCTGCTGCCAGCTCTGGAGGAGATCATGGCTTGAACAAACAAAACGACAAAAACCTGCCACGCTAACCCGCTCTTACCTTACCCACCACGAGAGGGCGCCAACACGAGACTGCAGCAGGCCACGCTAGAAACGCTTAAGGGTCGTACGTTTCATTTGTGCCCGTCACGTGACCTCCTCCGCCAGTGTTGTTTGTGAATTTTTACTGTACTTTGACACATTTCCATTCAAAAATATATTGTATCGTTTTTTGTTTTTTGACGCAAACACTGAACACAATGCCGACTTTTTCACCGGGTATCTACTGTTACCTAATGGCGTGTTATTTTTATTGTACGTTTCTTTTAAAAAGCACTGCTCTGCCAACCTGCTGTTACCCAGCCGCGTCGCCAAGCGTTACCTTCTAAGTTACTAAGATGTTGATTTGTTTATATTTATACAAACGTGGTTTTATATGGACTATTATTACGTATATCTTAAATGTCTGTGTCTTATGTGTTTTTCCGTTACATTTCATTTTTTGTGTGTGCGTCCGTGCCATTTTGTGAGCTGCTGATTTGCCCGCGCCGTCAAGCTTTTTTTCTTTGCTAAACCAACTCGAAACTATTTTAACGTTATTCTTGATATTTTCCGTCCTGAATTTAATGCTGTCCCACGTCAACTTTATTCATTTCCGCAAAAAGGTACACCATGTATAACTTTTCTGGTGGTTGTGGGAGTAGTCCAATACAGTCTCGTCTCCATGGAAATGTTATTGCTTTTAGCGTAATGTTCGACACCACGGCAGTAAAAGACACAATGTACTTTTTTTTTTTGGGAGCTTTTAGCCATTGTAGCGTCATCAAATTCGTTCCAGCAGTTTAATTTATCTTCGTTTCGCGCTTGTTTGAGTCTTGTTTAGTAGGTCCTCTCCCCCCGAGCCTCAAAAAACACTCAGTTTCAAATATCCCGCTTTTGTGACGGTAAATGTCGTGCGCAGTTTTTAAGTCCATGAATCATCACCGGACTCGTTCTGAGCATTCCTGCCGTCAAATTGTGATCATTGCAACTGCGTGCTTACATTAGCATGACAAGGGCGCAAGCTAGGTTTGTTTCCCATTCCCATTTTTAAAATGTAACCACGATACGCATCACTGCCAACCAGATCACGACAATCCCGGGCAGGCACTGTAACGCACGACGTACACGTTCAGTTTGTGTGTTCAAGGTCGTCGTTGAACCTTTTATCGGGTGAAACATGCCGAGAAAAGGAGAGAGAACACAAGCATTCAAAGCTGTTTTTTTTGTTTTTTGTTTAATCAACCGTTACGCCATTTTCAGAGTAACTTTATCTGCTTTTCTTTGGCAATGCTGTTGTGTTAATGCCATAATATTAACTGCTATGACCAAACTCTTTCTTGTCGCAGTAATTTATTTCAAATTCTATATGATTTCAACACGACTTTTATGAGAAACAAACGGCTCGGTCTGTTTTTGGTCGGTCTTTCATGGTCGTCGTATTAACTGATGATTCGCAATGTCTCGCTTATTACAGAACTACAAAGACCTGTTACTTCTACTCCGTTACATTTTTCGCAGTTACATTTGTGCAACTTTTAAAAAAATTTTTACTTCTCACAGTAAGTTTTGGACATCGTACTTTTATTTACATTTCGTTTGAAGCTGTGGTGGAAAGGGTACTCCAGTAAAAGTACAGTTTCTTGGCTAAAAATGTACTCGATTACAAGTACTGCTGCTGCTAAAATCTGACGTAAACAAGAAAAATACTACTTGTTACTTTTTAGCAGCATTTTGGATAATTTTTTTATGCACGACTTGATTAAGTAAACTGTTTAAAACATATTAAGCAGTTTTAAAGCGCAATTCTTTATTCTATGGTCTAAAGTTCGTTTTTAAATGTAGCTATTACTATTACTTACTGTAATTACTATTACATGTCAGAATTACAATGACTTGTTTAAAAATCTACTCGGAAAAAGTCCAATTTACTCTGAAAATGTACTCAATTACAGTAATGTGAGTATTTTAGTTACTTTCCACCTCATGCTTTATAGTTTTTCAGTCTTTTGGGTCGTCTTCTCACTGTGACTAAATCTATGTGACAAAAGCTTTACGTTGACAATATAAAATTATGGTTTTTTGTGTCTATTCTTGGAAAATACCAGATTATTTTAATTCTTTTTTTCACTTTTTTCCTTCCAATTACAAGAACTTTAAATTGTAAATCTGACGTAACGACCGCAGAGTTACTTTTACTTGAGCAGAAGTTTCCCCAAATACTTCTTTACTCTTACTTGAGTACATTTTTGGCTACTCCACCCACGTCTGGTCGTTCTTGTGGAAGTATCTTAAACAGTTGCGCTACACAGACCCATCGGAAACGACCAGATGCGTCACCAATTTAAACCATTTGTGGAGTGTAAAATCACTTAATACCCAGGGGTAGAAAGTTACAGATTACATATACTCACTTTACTGTAACTGAGTAATTTTTTTTAGGTAATTGTACTTTTTAGAGTGGATTTTTTAAATAATGTGTAGTTGTAATTGGGTTTAATTTTAGCCATGTAATTCAGTAGAACAGCTGAAGTCCCAATGGTCCCCCTGTCTCACTCCTGTCTCCCTTCCTGTCTCCCCTCTTCCCTAAACCGACAAAAACTCTCAAAACATCACTGCATCACCTGCTCTGATTGGCCAGAGCGCAAAGAAGATGCAGATTGCCTTTTAAAACAACTAAATTCTGCTTTAAACTGTTTATTTTATCACGTTTTGTACAAAAGATCTATAATTACACTGAACCCATGTTAAAAGTAACTACCGGTAGTAATACTTTGAACTTTTTTCTTAACAGGTGTGGTCCCATTACATTTTTCGTCACGTCACTGTACTTTTACTTGAGTACAAATATATTCAGTACTCTTTCCACGGCTGATAATACCTATATTAAGCAGGATTTTGTTCTGTGCCGAATGATGTACAGCCCAAGTTGTTTTTAGACTGAAAGCGACAATTTTAAACTATTAATAATGGGAAACACTGCTCACAATTGCAGTTGCATAAGAAATGTGTAGTTTAAGAACCACATATTAATCAGTAATTAATCATGAAAGACGTGATAAGTTCTTAATTACATACGTCTCTGTCAGTATTTTTAAAGTACTTCCCAATGCTTTTTGTCTGAGGCCATATTTTACACGTATTCAGCCACAGATTTTCATCCTTTAACGTGTTCGTGGTCGTTATTGGCAAAAGATGCTTTTGTACAAACACAATAATCTAAAAAAAGCATTCATAAATGTTTTATAAACTAACTAGTACCGGAAAAACGACTACCTACTTTACGTTAGCGACCAATGTGTGGTTCCTAAACTGAAATGTTTGCGACGTTTGTTTTGTAGATTCAGCGTGGCCCAATTTCCGTACTTATTAATTTTGAAAATATGCTTAGTTTTATTTATTTTTAAATTCAAATCATAAAAATATATTTATATATTTCAAGTTACGTATTTGAATTTCAGGAAAGCGACTCAGATTCAATGCTTTTCTTTAAACGAGGCAACGCGTTTCGGATTTCACTTTTGTTTCTTTGGAAGTCTTAACACAATTTAAAGGTGCACTGTGTAACTTTTCTGGTGGAGGAAAGGCCATGGAGATGTTATCGCTTTGTCCGGAATGTTCCGCAGCATGGCATTAAGCATTTGTTCAATTACAACTGTTTATTTGCTAGAAAAATACCTCGAAAAACGGATGGAAATATTTGCTTTATATACACAAATATTGCGAACTGAAAAGTTACGTAGTGCACCTTTTTAATATTATTTTATTCTATAGATTTAGTTCTGGATGTTGTACAGTTCAGAGAAGCAGACAGAAGCCAGATCAGAAAGCTTATGGTGAGTAGCAAATTGGTAATTACCGTCATTATCAAGCTGTTAACGCACTTCAAAAGTAGCATTTCTACCTGTTTTGTACTAAATTATTTTATTTTATTGTCAAACATAAACAACAGCTTCAGTCTGCTTCTCCAACAGAGTACAGAACAATTTGCTCGTCCACTCAAAGTATTTATTGCCCCGTTCATATATTGTACATTTCTACAGATGCTGAGTGTATTTTCGTCAGTATATATACTACATACTTTGCTGTCATATAGGACACAGTATTGCAGTATTTCCTGTTCTGCGCGGGTGTAATAATACAGGAAGTCTTGCACAGTAATATGTTGTCTCTTGCAGATTTTGACCTATACAGTATTTTCAAGTTTTATTGTTTCTGTCAGTAAAGCTCCAAAACTGCCATGGCTTTATTTTGTGGTACGAGTTATTGTGCCACTTTAAACTCTCCTCGTAAATGGTTTAAAACAGGGGCTTATTACCGGGCTTTGTGGTGTTATAACTATACTAAAATCACACTAACTTTTCCTGGTGGGGTTCATTAGTCCAAAATGTGACTCTCGAGATGTACTTTTCTCACCATTTTTTGTTGTAAAAAGGGTGCAAAAAGTACAACAATTGCAGTATTTCCTTGTCAAATGCATTTTACATCACCGCAACACATTTAGAGTTACAAATTGACAATAAAATGTTGTGTTACTCTAAATAAAATGTTCCTGCATTCAACTTAAGCACCTGGAAATCACCCTTTTTAGAACCATTTACAAGGATGATGGCTACTTCTGACCACTAGACGGGGCTGTGGTTCTTGTGGTTTGACAATGAACTGTGTCTATACAGTACATTCCTTATTATTATGATTATTATTATTATTATAAGTAGTAGTATTTATGGCATTGTCTTTTGTGCCATTTTGTGCCACTTTTGACCTTGTGAGGAATGTAGCTATGTGGGAGCCCCAGATAGTGTAGATAAAGTGGTTAGATTTGTATAATTTCAATATCTTATCTTTAAAAAAGTAAATGGTCCAATTGTTTGTGTTGGATTTTGTCAAGAGAATAAACGTACTATTGATGCTACAACGTGCTGCTTCTTCTCTTTGGTTTGAAATAAATGATTCAGACTTATCATGGGCCCCGTCTGTCTGGTGTTTTTCCTCTTTTCGCTTGAACTTCTCTATTTTTTACAAAGCATAGGCGTTGCAAAAGTGGCACGACTCGTTTTATAAGCCGAGTCTAAGTTGGAAACGGTGGTCTTTCACTGCCGCGCGTTGCTCTGCGTCCGCGTCCGGGGGACCCAGACACTTTTTACGCACAGCCTTTGACTTCCTGCGTCCCCTCTGAACCAACAGCAGGAGCTCATTTCCTCTCAAGAAGGTTTTCTGCGGTTTTTTCGAATTCGCCTTGAGCTCGTTTGTCAACTGCCGCTCTCTTTGGTGCGCGCGGCCTTTGGTCTTCTTGGAGACGCTTGGAGACGCTTGGAGACGCTTGGAGACGCTTGGAGAGCCGGCCGGCGCGCGCGTAAAAGGCAACGCGGCGATCGCCAAATCCGACGCTTATAAAACGGCAGACAAAAAAAGGAGAAATATTGTCGCACGCAGGAAGGAGGAAGTGTGATCCGAGCTCTTTACCGTTGACGGTGTGAATGTGCGCGTTTGTGTGCGTCCGTGTCTGTGTGTATGTGTACGTGTGCGCGTCTGTGTGTGCGTGAACCAGGCGCGCGTTTGACCATTTGACCCATGCTGCGAGTTTAAAGAAGATGTCTCTAAAACTACCTCGAAACTGGGACTTCAGCACGTTCAAGGAGACGTCACGGATAGGTAACTGCCGCGCCGCCGCCGCCTCCAAATGCATTGATTTATCACTATTATTGTTGTTGTTTTTAAACTGCAATCTTGACTATAATGTTCCTGTTTGAATCTCCACTCGTGTAGATTTCACCGGTTGGCTGAACAAAAGTAACACTTTATAATAACTACGCCTAAATTAGCCTGAATAAAGCATAAAAAACCCCCAGATTTAATGAGCATGATTCAGGCTTTGTCACTGTTTAATTAAGTGGTTGTGGTCAGTGATGGGAAGAATACTTTGAAAATGTTACTGTAGTTACTGAATATCTGCACCAAAGTGTATTCTGTAATGTGTTCTGTTCCTTGGTCTAATCAGAGTACTGTGGTAGCAATACTTATAATACTTTTACCTGGAGTTGCATCATGTTATAGTAGCATTATAGAGGATTAAAACAGCTTTTGTTTGTTTGTTTGCATTTATTAATAAGAGAAGGGAAAATGGCACATGAAGTCACTACAGGAGCTGCGTTTTCTAGGTTTCTCACTCTACAGGAAAGAGTAACTGTACCAGAATGCAGTCACTCTAAACATTCGGCTCATGTGTTTTACTTCCCAACACTGGTTATGGTATTAATTAAGATGTTACTAAGCCTGAATCATTCTTAATAAACCATTTGTTCATCATGAGTTCAGTGTTTTTCATCCCTTTTACGCTTGGAGCAGCCGACCTCTGAGACTACACCTGAACGAGCCAGAAGGAATAGTTTATTAAGCACGGTTAAGGCTGAGTAACTGCTTAATTAATACTCTAACTCCTAATTAAGTTCAAACCAAGCCTGTGTTTATCATGAATTAAAGGTGCGTTCACACTTGTTTTGGTCTTGTTTTGAGCCCAGTTTATGGTCCCGATGTTGATCCAGCCCTCGAACTGTCCCGGTCCTAGTCCAGGTTTATTCTGGGTTTAATCCAAGTTTGATCCCGGGTGCAAGTGTGAATGCACCTTAAGTCTTTGTTCATGATTCGACAAGGCGAATGCAGTTTCAGTGGTTAGATGGAGGCCGACCAAATGCCAACACTTAAACCGGTAACGACACCTTAAATAGCCTTAATAAAGCATGAACAAAGATTTAATCATGATGAACACATAGTTTATTAAGCATGATTCAGGGTTTTAATTGAGTAGTTATAAACCTGAATTTATTTATTTTTTTTATTTTTTTTTAAGATTGTAAAGCGAGAAATATAATAGTAAAACAAAAATGTCTTTTTATAAACTATTTGCTCGTTATGAATTAAGTCTTTCTTCATCCTTTACTAAGGTTATTATTAGTGTAACTATTATAAAGTGTTACCGAGAACTATAGTAGTCTGGCAGAAACAAGTTCATTGATTAATCGAAACGTATTGATTATTGAGCTATCGTCCAAAACTGTCGTAATTGAACAACTGTCATCTGGACTATATGTGGACACATGCCACACGCTCAGAGAGGGGGTTTTGTCAATCAATCACTCCAAAATGACAACATTTGCTGTTTTTGATCAGAGAACTATTTGGCGTGTAAATGTACTCAGCGGCATCATCGTCACTTGATCTGGGTCAAAAACAAAACCGATATTTTACAGGCATTTTGTGTTCTAAAATGTAAAGAATAATTGCTAGCTTAACCGATGAGTAATACTGCCTTTAGCTGCAGATAGCATCAATGGAAACTCTATATGAATCTCTTCACTTTGGTTTCAGTGGTTTGGTGTTTTAAAACTCTCAGAAAAACACAACATGTAGTCACTCTTTGCGCCATAGTACAGCAAGTAAAAGGTTCATTTGAATATTTAACAGAAGTAAATATTCCTCAGGCGGGTCTGTAAGAATGCGTACTATGAAGAAATATATATCTATATTTTTCTACGATGCAAAGACAATAACGTCAGCCTAAATAATAATAATAAACATCACACATTTTGAGTTGAATTGCTTCTTCAACAGGATCAAATATGCCTTCGATTCCAACACACATTTATACCAAAAGCAAGTACAAACCAAGACTACAACATCCAGTTTATTCAAGATTGTTTCCCTTTAATAATCGAACATATTTACACTTGACATTTAAACTGTATTCATCATTTCAAAGTATTGCTGAATGATTACACAGTATTTCAGATTTGACTAAAGTTCCTAGTTTACTCATTTTGGTGACGTTTAGAATGTGACTTCCTGATTAGACATGGCCAAATGTCACTTCCTGTGCCACCAGAACGTCCACGCCCCCTTTTGGGTGAAAACAAACAGTGTTAACAGAGATACAAATTGTTAAAATATTATCGTTTCGCACCAAAATACATACAAATATGAATCAAAATGTTCACCAATATATATGTATCTTTAAAGGAATACTGGCCGATTTTATCTAAGCACCGTTGGCCGCTCTACGCTTCAATAATATTGTGTTATTGATACTTTTGCGATCAATTCTCAGCCCTGAAAAATAGCCAGGCATTTTGTCTCTTTTTCCCGGTAAAATAGTCACAGTTTCGTCAGATACTAATTAGATACTAATCGACACTAAAGCTAGACTCGGAAGGAGATACTCATTAAAGTATCAAGTATCAGTGCAAAAACAAAAAAAATCACAAACAGAACGAAACGTGACAGTTTTAAGAATGATCTTGAGCTTGGTCAGAACCAGTGTGAGATCACGATGTTTATGAAGAAACAACTATTGTTTTTGTGTTGAAATTGTCCTCAAAAAAATTTATTATCATCGTGGTAATCGACGCTGGTATCGAGAATCGAGTTTGAGATGTCAGTATCGTGACATAACACTAGTCTTGTTTATGAAATCTATATTGACGGTCATAATTATTTGTTTTATAAAGAAATAATAATAATAGATGATAGAAGTGGGATATGTATCGAAATGTACATAATATTGTGAAGGTTGCTTTGAAATATGAACATTTTGAATATCGAGTTTATCGATTATAGGGAAATTATACTGCAAAAAGAGCTGATCTAAAACAAATAATGTAAAATTGAAGTATATACAAGTATATTTCTGCAATTTTTTGATAATTTTTTGCAGACATTTTGAATTTTTTTTTTTTCTGGCAATTTAACCTCGACTAATACGTTTAAAGACACGTTTTGACACATTTCTCGAGATTGTTATCGGGACACTTCAAACAGTCATTGAGATGTACATTTTTGTCAACATCTCGCACGCAAAATCCGTGACACTGAAGTGACACTGAAGACCATGTGCAGTTCTCACGTGGGGACGAGTTTCCATCGCGTCGCTGGTTCAAACGCTGCTCATTGATCCGGTGTCGCTCTTATCTCCTCACACACGTCATCTTCCTCACACACGTCATCTTCCTCGCCGCTGTCCTAGGCGGTATCATGCTTTACGATGTGTGTGGTCCCCGCCCCCCTCAGTTTCCCCTAATCACACTTGCGGTGAAGAAGAACCACTGGACGTTCAAACGCGTAGGTGGAGATGGCTGAAGATGTGCGCACGACTTCCTGTTTACTCCGGCGCGGCTTCAGAAGTCACGGTGAATTGAAGCAGAAGAGAGAGAGCACGTCGACGGTGTCAGGGCGGGGTCATGCTGGTGGGCTGCGTGTCCGTAGGCCTCTCTCTCATGGGACGGGTTTACAGGGCTGGAGCTCGGCGTTCTGGGTCAGAAGAGGGTTTAATGCAGTTAAAGTTCACATCCAAAAGCACTTTGAGAGATTACATTGTCACATGATCAGATATATACATTACACATGCTTTAAAAAGTGTCACGCACACGTCGCTCTGAAAAATATACACAATATACACAACATGCCACTACTGTGACGACATTTTGGGCCGCACAATTTCAATACATTTAGTTAATACAAAAAAAAACTATTGCTAGATTCGGTTTTTGTGAGAAATAACATACTTTACCAACATTGTCCATCCAGAACTGAACCAGAATTAAAACAGGACTAGACTAGTACCAGCCAGGTCTTCACCTGGACTAATCCTGAATCAAACAAGGACTAAACCCAAGACCAAACCAGGTCTAATCTAGAATTCATCAACCAGTAAACAATATTTGGAAGATGGGTCGTGGGCCAAATTAAATTGTTTGGTGGGGCTGATTTGGCCCACGGGCCTTATGTTAAATAGCCCTGCCTTGAATTAATGCTCACATCCAAGAAAGAACAGAAAAAGAATTGTACGGTTCACTGGTGAAAAGTAAGGAATGATTATGACTGTAAGAAGAATGTCCAGTACTCGATGCATTGTAACTGACATTATTGAACAAGTTTAGTGCTCCCCCTAGGCACAAGTTTAGTGCTCCCTGGCACAAGTTTTAGTGCTCCCCCTGGCACAAGTTTAGTGCTCCCCTGGCACAAGTTTATGGCTCTCCCTGGCACAAGTTTAGTGTTCCCCTGGCACAAGTTTAGCGCTTCGCCCTGGCACAAGTTTAGCGCTCCCTGGCACAAGTTTGCGCTCCTCCTGGCACAAGTTTAGTGCTCCCCTGGCACAAGTTTAGCGTTCCCTGGCACAAGTTTAGCGCTCCCTGGCACAAGTTTTTAGCGCTACCCTGGCACAAGTTTAGCGCTCCCCTGAGGCACAAGTGTATAGTCAGCTTACCCCTTTGGCACAAGTTTAAGTGGTCCCCCTGGCACAAGTTTGCGCTCCCCTGGCACAAGTTGTAAGCGCTCCCCTGGCACAAGTTTAGCGCCTCCCCTGCACAAAGTTCTTTACTATGCGCTCCCAAGCCGCAGCTCGGCACAAGTTTAGCGTCCCGCCTGGCAGCAGCAAGTTTAGCGCCGCTTTTCCCCCTCCATGGCAACACAAGTTTGCCTCCCCTGGCCAAGTTAGCGGCTGCCCCTGGCACAAGTTTAGCCCCTGCACAGTTTAGCGCTCCCCCCTGGCACTAAGTTTAGCGCTCCCCTGGCACAAGTTTGTAGCGCTCCTCCTGGCACAAGTTTAGCGCTCCCTGGCACAATATTAAGCGTTCCCCCGGCACAAGTTTAGCGTTCCCGGGCACAAGTTTAGCGCTCCCTCCTCGGCACAAGTTTAGCGCTCCCCCGGCACAAGTTTAGCGTTCCCCCGGCCATCAGATTCTTTAGCTAGTTCTAAGATCGATCCCCTGCCCGGCCACCAAAGACTTTAGCGTTCCCCGGCACAAGTTTCGCCCCCGGCACAAGTTAGCGTTCCCCCGGCACAAGTTTAGCGCTCCCCTGGCACAAGTTTAGCGTTACTCCCCTGGCACAAGTTTAGCGCTCCCCTGGCACAGTTTAGCGTTCCCGCACAGATTTAGCGCTCCCTGGCACAAGTTTAGGTTCCCTGGCAAATTTAGGCTCCCCTGGCACAAGTTTAGCGCTTCCCCTGGCACAAGTTTAGCGCTCCCCTGGCACAAGTTTTAGGCTCCCCGGCACAAGTTTAGCGCTCCCCATGGCACAAGTTTAGTGCTTCCCCTGGCACAAGTTAGCGCTCCCCTGGCACAAGTTTAGTCGCTCCCCTGGCACAAGTTTAGCAGCGCTGTCCCCTGCACAAGTTATAGCGGCTCCCGGCACAAGTTTAGCTCTTTCCCCGGCACAAGTTTAGCGCTCCCGCGGCACAAGTTTAGCGCATTGTCCCGGCACAAGTTTAGCGTTCCCTGGACAAGTTGTATGCGCCCCCTGCACAATTTAGCGCTCCCCGCTCAAGTTTAGCGTTCCCGCACAGTTTAGGTCCCACCGGCACAAGTTAGCGTTTCCCCCGGCACAAGTTTAGTTCCCGCGCACAAGTATTCCAGTCTCTCCCTGGCACAAGTTTAGCGTTCCCCTGGCACAAGTTTAGTGCTCCCCTGGCACAAGTTTAGTGCTCCCTGACAAGTTTATGCGTTCCCCCGGCACTAAGTTTAGTGCTCCCCCGCGCACAAGTTTTAGCGTTCCCCCGCACAAGTTTAGTGCTTCCCCTGGCACAAGTTTAGTGCTCCCCCGGCACAAGTTTAGCGCTCCCCTGCACAAGTTTAGCGTTCCCCCGGCACAAGTTTAGTGCTCCCCTGGCACAGCCCTGAGGTCGCACTGTCACAGCCTCACGTACGCTCGTCTATTAATGACCCAAACAGGAAGTCGTCTGCTGCACACTCGTCTGCTCCTTTTCTGGTGCACCTCTCTCTCATTCTCTCTCACCGGGTTGTGTTTTCGTCCGCAGCCCGCTCCAGGAGTGTGCTCCCCGGGGACGCCGGCGGACCAGGCGTGGGTTCTCCCGGCTCCCCCACATCCATGGAGCGGCCGGTCAAGTCCGGGTGGCTTAAGAAAGCAGCAGCGGTCATTGGTGAAGAACTGGCAGCAGCGCTACTTTGTGCTGAGGGGGAGCACCTTGACCTACCACAAGGACGACAAGGAGACCACGGTGCAGGTATGGAACCCCCTCCGGACGAAGGCTCTACTGGGCTTTTCTTTAAGAAGAGAAAACAAGTAACCCACATTTACAAGCTGATTGCACTTCTGCATCATTTAGTCATTGTCACACGAGTGCGTTAATGTCATGTTTAATTGAGAGTATTTATTTGAGTTAGCGATGTGTTTGAGCTGTGGTCTTTGAATGAGAAACGTCTTGAGCGTGTTTGATGTTTTATCTGCAGAGTTTATCTATCAAAACCACTAGGACTTACACTTCCTGTGCCAGTCTCTTTGCACATGATTGTGCTGCTTCTCTGTCAGTGGTAAATAGATGGCACAGTTGGCACCGTTATTTACAGCACATATTCAAAAACTCCCTGCGCCTTGTATCGACATTTCAACGTTTCAAACTCCGATTATAAGGAATGTGCTCGATACTCTGCATTTTCAACACAAAATCATGGTACTTTCTTCTTGTTACTGTGTGGTCTTCTTGTATTAACGTCTGATGAAGCTCCAGAACCTTCTAAAGCTGTTGAGGAAAGGTGGGTTTTTCCTCAAACTTGTCGTTGTTGCTGTCGTTCCAGGGCGTGATCCAGCTGCGCTTCAGTAAAGTCCACAAACTGCCTCCGAACGCAGACGATGCCGGGAAGTTTCTGTTCGAGATTGTTCCACGTACGGTTTGAGACGCATTCATCTCACTCATGAATACAAAAATCAATGAACGTTCCCAGTGAGGCGGATGTGTAGAAACAAACCCAACGTTGTGCGGTGTTCCCAGACAGTGTCACGATTTCATTTGTTTGAAAATAATACTTTTTTTTCCAGGCGCCAAAGGGGACAGAGAAAGATGTGCTCATGTGCTTATGGCCAACTCCCAGGGCGACATGGAGGAGTGGGTCCGCATGCTGCGCAGAGTCATCGGAGCGCCCTCTAGTGGAGGTGTGCTGGTTATAATGTAGAACTTCAATGGAACAGTTCATTCCCAGCTTTGACCTGGGCTGTTTGTACTCAAGTAAGAGTGAAGTTACTTTAAGATATTATCTCTCAAGAAGGTAAAAAGTAGTGACCAAAATAATTTCTCAAGTCAGGGTAGTATTTTAAGAACCAACTGTTACAACTGGAAGTGACCGAGTGCGGAGTAGATGGAGTAACAATGTAACACGAGAGGCAAATAACCACGACGTGAAACCAAACGAATGCATCTGCTTGTGACACTAACACGACTGTGCTTTTGTGGTGCAGTGTTTGGGAAGAGCCTGCAGGACACCGTGGCCTATGACCAGAGGTTTGGGCCTCAGATGGTGCCCATCCTGGTGCAGAAGTGTGTGGAGTTCATCCAGGAGCACGGTCTGGACGAGGAGGGCATCTTCAGGCTCCCGGGGCAGGACAACGCTGTCAGGCAGTTCAGAGACGCCTTCGACGCAGGAGAAAGACCCTCGTTTCCCGGGTAAAGAACTACAGACTTTACACCTCGAACTCAGATAAGGCCTCTTCACACTGGGGCGTTGTTCATTCAGGTTGAGTTGAAGGTGCACTTTGTTGTGCATTTGACCCATCCTTCAGTGGCTCTGGTGGAGACACATCTCCAGAGCTTGGCCTGGTCAAGACCAGTGGAAGAAGACCATGGTTTGTTACAGGAGCGTAAAAGTAAAAAATCACATGAAAAACAAACTTTTGTATTGAAGTATCTAAACATACTTCTGAGTACGCTTAAAGAGGTGCTTTTTAGTAAAACTATTTCACACATGTTTGAGAAGTCTTTAAAGCATCTTCCTAAATGATTGCACTGACTCAAACCGGTAAAAAGGCGGGTTTGAATCAGATGAAACTCCCCCCTGAGCTCAGAGCACTTTAAAAGTCAAAACATCTTGAATTTTAAACTTTTTTCTGGTGACTGCCTTTGAAAGCTTTTCTAGGATGTGCTGATTGTTCAACAGAAGCAAATAGAATTGTTTCAAAAATAAATCCCTAGTTATTTTTGTTGTTTCTATTTAAGGCCCAAACGTGAAGTCAACACTGAAAGATCTCAGACATAAAGAAATGTACTTTCTACTTTTCAGTTCAGAAATTTAGTGGAGTAGAAAGATACTTTCTCTCAAATGTCGTGAAGTAAAAGTATCCATTTGACTAAAATACAGTACTTTTACTTTTGTACTTTGTTACTTTCCATCATAAGGCCCACGTTCACTGGAGGTTTTGGTCTTTTGTGCCTGAGTTAGGTTGATACTATATGTACTATAAGTAGGTACTATAACTGTACTAATACTGAAGTACCTCAGACACATCTACACATCATCTAAACTTTCAATGTGAATTTGGGATTTTTTGTTGTTAAGATTTGAGAAGACTGAAATATGAAGTGATGAATTAATACAAGAATCCCAAGCTCGGATGTTTTGTTATTTTCACAGGACATTCAGATATTTGATCACCACGGCGACTCAAATGGCAATTTTGATTAGGACACAGGCTTCACGGTCCTCACATGAACGCTCTGTTGAGCTTGTGACTTGGTTTGCTCAGATAAGAAAGAAAGCTTCTCACCACATCCTGCTCCGGTGTCACAGAGACACCAGAGACACCAGAGACACCACAGACACAAGAGACACAGAGACACAAGAGACACAAGAGACACCAAGACACCAGAGACACCAGAGACACCAGAGAGAGACACAGAGACACAGAGACAGAGACACCAGAGACACCAGAGACACAAGAGACACAAGAGACACAAGAGACACAGAGACACCAGAGACACAAGAGACACAAGAGACACCAGAGACACAAGAGACAGAGACAAAAGACACAGAGACACAAGAGACACACAGACACCAGAGACACCAGAGACACCAGAGACACAAGACACCAGAGACACCAGAGACACAGAGACACAGAGACACCAGAGACACCAGAGACACCAGAGACACCAGAGACACACAGACACCACAGACACAAGAGACACAAGAGACACAAGAGACACAGAGACACACACAGAGACACAAGAGACACAAGAGACACAGAGACACAAGAGACACAAGAGACACAAGAGACACAAGAGACACAGACACAAGACACCAGAGACACCAGAGACACCAGAGACACACAAGAGACACAAGAGACACCAGAGACACCAGAGACACAGAGACACAGAGACACAGAGAGACACCAGAGACACCAAGACACCCAGAGACACCAGAAAGAACACCAGAGAGAGACACACAGAGACACCAGAGACACAAGAGACACCAGAGACAGACACCAGAGACACCAGAGACACCAGAGACACCAGAGACACCAGAGACACCAGAGACACAGAGAGACACCAGAGACACCAGAGACACCAGAGAGACACCAGAGACACAGAGACACCAGAGACACCAGAGACACCAGAGACACAGAGACACAGAGACACCAGAGACACCAGAGACACCAGACACACAGAGACACAAGACACAAGAGACACAAGAGACACAAGAGAGAGACACAGAGACACAGAGACACCAGAGAACACCAGAGACACCAGAGACACCAGAGAACAGACAGAACACCAGAGACACCACCGAGACAGAGAAGACAGAGACACCAGAGACACCAGAGACACAAGAGACACAAGAGACACACAGAGACACCAAGAACACCAGAGACACCAGAGACACAGAGACACCAGAGACACACAGAGACACCAGAGACACCAGAGACACCAGAGACACCAGAGAGAACACCAGAGACACAGAGACACAGACACAGAGACACACAGAGACACCAGAGAC
This sequence comes from Chaenogobius annularis, assembly GCA_015082035.1. Classification (NCBI taxonomy): domain Eukaryota; kingdom Metazoa; phylum Chordata; class Actinopteri; order Gobiiformes; family Gobiidae; genus Chaenogobius; species Chaenogobius annularis. The sequence continues at coordinate 981,060 of BJKM01000106.1, forward strand.
ACCAGAGACAAGAGACCAGAGACACCAGAGACACCAGAGACACCAGAGACACCAGAGACACCAGAGACACCAGAGACACCAGACACCAGAGACACCAGAGACACAGACACAAGAGACACAACACAGAGACACAAGAGACACAAGAGACACAGAGACACCAGAGACACAGAGACACAGAGACACAAGACACAGAGACACCAGACACAGAGACACAAGAGACACAAGAGACACCAGAGACACCAGAACAGAACAACCAGAGACACCAGAGACCAGACACCGAACACAGAACGACACAGAGACACAAGAGACACAAGAGACACAGAGACAACCAGAGACACCAGAAGACACAAGAGACACCAGAGACACCAGAGACACCAGAGACACAACACGAACACAAGACACACCAGAGACACCAGAGACACCAGAGACACCAGAGACACCAGAGACACCAGAGACACCAGAGACACCAGAGACACCAGAGACACCAGAGACACCAGAGACACCAGAGACACAGAGACACAAGAGACACCCAGAGACACCAGAGACACAGAGACACCAGAGACAACAGAAGACACAAGAGACACCAGAGACACCAGAGACACCAGAGACACCAGAGACACGAGACAACCAGAGACACACCAGAGACACCCCAGAGACACAAGAGACAAAGCACCAGAGACACAGAGACACAAGAGACACCAAGAGACACAAGAGACACCAAGAGACACAGAGACCCTTCTGATTCTCCAGGAGTGGATCTGAACATGGGCCAAACCATTCTGACCATTAATAACAAGACAAACATTGTTCTTAGATTACTTGTGTTAAGAAATGTTGGAAATACACATAATATTATTTGATGTTCATTTTTGTATACAGCATTATCTAAATTACTCAAAATGTATTGTTTAGTATCTTATCAATTTAGATTACTTTAACTTTAACAACATGCATTTTAACGAGCCTTAAAGCAGACATATATATATATCGATACCTTTTTTCAAGTACTTAATATTTAACTATAACAATAAGCATTTAACATTTTGTTCATTGTAAAATGCAATATTGATCTAAAACATCTTTGTAATAGATACAGCTTCAATTTTAACTCAAGGATTAACTCAAACAAGCATGAATCAATCAAAATACATCTTTCAGTAACATAATGATGAGGAAACACAGTTGTAACAAGATGAAAAGCTCATGAAAGTTAATTTAGCCAAATTTGTCCCCCTGAAACAGTGTGTGGTTGTTACTCTTTGGTTGTTACTGTCTAGAAAAGATGTGAACTGTCAGTGTTTTTAGTGAAATGAAATAAATGCTCTGTGTGCAGTGACACAGATGTCCACACGGTGGCGTCGCTGCTCAAACTCTACCTCCGGGAGCTGCCAGAGCCTGTGGTTCCCTGGAGCCAGTACCAGGACTTTCTGGACTGTACCAACATCATGGACTCTCCTGGTCAAACGGTTTGTAGTAAACTGTGTTCACTGACACTGGAACCACAAGTGTTCTTAATGTGTCTAGCTTTAACATGTGTTTCTTTTTTGTAACTATTGGAGTTTTTGCACAAAACAACAACAAATTCCCTATAATCATACTCCCAGTCAGGGTTGTCAGATTTCCAGAGCGAAACAAGCAACCAAGACTTTGAATAAAAGCCCTAAACAAGCTCCACAAACAAATTAATTTTAAAAGAAGTAGAGTTAAAGTGACGCATGACAGGTTTTTAAGATTTACTCATTTTGACTTATATTTGGTGTATTTATACTGTGTTGTACATATAAATGATAGTTTTACACAAGTACAAGTAGGTATTAGTGGGGAAAAAAAAGATGAAATGACAGGAAGTGACATCACACAATGGACACTCGTTCCAAAGTTTATGCAGAATTTACACTTTTTTGATTCTCTAAACATTGTTTCAACAAAATAAAGTCGCTCTCATATATTTTCATTTGATAAATAAAAAAAATTAATTAAGTTAAAATATGAATTAAATATGAAAATAATGTAAAAAAAAAAAAAAAAGAAAAGAAATCAGTGTACAAAAATCCAATGCTTTAAAATTCAGTGTTTGAAAATATATTGTCTTAAAATTCAGTGTAAAATAAAAGCTTTGGTAATTAGAACACAAAATAACCTCCATAAGGCAGAGTTGTTCTTATACTTGTGTTATCAGAAGGTTCATATGCTCTGATAAAGGTTCCTGCGGTGCAAAAAGCCCCGATGAACTCATATTCTCCCGTCTTTGTGTGTTTGAGATTCCCTGCAAGAACTGACTTGTTTTTGTCTGTTTTGTCTGTGTTTTAGGGCTGGGACAAGTTGGAGAGGCAGATTTCCCTCCTTCCTCGAGTGAACTATAACCTCCTCAGTTACATCTGCCGGTGATTAACGCCATATACGAGCATTTCCGTTCCGAGGCGCTTCGACGTGTCTTCAGATGCGGTTTTTGAGATAGATTTACTTGCGTTCTCGGCATGTCTTGAGGTCGTGCTTGATTCATCCTAATCTGGGTTTGAAGCGTTGTGTAGGTTGGATTTGAGCTGTGGATTTCTTTGTTCGGACCTGTTTAAGTAAAGAAAACAAGCCATAATCCCAATAGAAATCTGGTTTATCTGTACAGCAAGTGTGTACAAGAAAAATCTGATGTTTGCATATGTATAAAATGATCAAAAGCCCTGAAAATGTCTGTTGAAAGCATTTTGTTCTATTTTAGAGGCAGTTATCTCGCTGTTTTCGAGTCATATTTTTGCAACAGTATTTTGTTTGGATTTTCAGTCTCTTACTTGAGAAAAACATTCGGTTCCTCGTCCCACAAGTGACAAACACTTCATGTCGACATCAAATCATCTAGTTTAAGTGTCAACCCTTTGAAAATACCAGGTTTTGTACATTATTTAAACACGTTGTCTTTCCAATGACATTAACTTCACATTATAAATGAGATGTCACGTCCAGACTCTTCCTCTTGTATTCAGAGGAGGGAAATATTGACAAAAAATAATAACTATATTCATTTAGTTGAGGTTTAATCAGCAGAAAACTACAAATTGTTTGTAAAATTTATCACAAAAATGCAAAAATATCACTTTCTATCCTTATTTGAAAGTTTACAACTCAACTTTTTAAACATTTTTATAATTAATTAACTCTTTTTGTAGAATTTTTTTACTATTAACAATACACTTGATATTCAAATTTTGCAAAATCTCCAAAAAACATTCACAATATTATTTAAATTTTGATATATTGCCCAGCTAACCGCTGACTTTTTGTTGTTGTTTTTTTTTACTCATGAGCAATTTCTTGGACAACAAATTTGTACTTCTTCTTGAGTAACATCATTATTTGTGTGTGTGCGCGTAGGTTCCTGTTCGGGGTCCAGCTGCACTCTCAAGTGAACAAGATGAACGTGGAGAACCTGGCCACAGTGATGGGCATCAACCTGCTGAAGCCCCAGATCGAGGACCCCATCACGGTCATGAAAGGTGAGGCGGCGGAGGCCAAACACTGCCTGTTAAAGGGTCCGCAACAACGTTTTGTGAGTTTAGAATTGTGTCTGTATTTGGTGTGTTTATACCAGTTGTAAATATAAATAATAGTTTTACACCAGTCAAGTACCTATTGGTGGAGAAAAGTTAAAAAATCTCTGTAAAATGAGAACAGGAAGTGACATCACAGCAGGGACACTCATTCAGACATATTAAACTACTTTTTTGACCCTCTAAACATGAATTCAGCAAAATCAAACGGCTCTCATACATCTACATTGGTCAAACATTCGATGAGTTTTGGCTCAGTGGATGCTGGGTAATTTCCTAGTGTGATGTCATCAGTTACAACCAGGAAGTAAAATTGTTTCTTTTTGTACTTGCTTTTGTTCTTCTTTTTTTTTCCCCTTTATTTATTTATTTTGCTTGTTTTGGATTCTATATTTTTTCCTTTCTTTCTTTCCTTGTTTTTCATTCTCTGTCATTCTTTATTTGTTTTTCATTCTAATTCTTTCTTTTTTTCCTTTATATATTTATTATACTTGTTTTGCATTCTCTTTCTTTTTTCCTTTCTTTGTTTTTCTTTGTTTCTTTGTTTTTCTTTTTTTTGTTTTTCTTTTTTTTTTTTCTTTTGTTTTTTTGTTTTTCTTCTTGTTTTTTTGTTTTTCTTTTTTTTGTTTTTTTGTTTTTCTTTGTTTTCTTGTTTTCTTTGTTTTTCTTTCTTGTTTTTTTTGTTTTTCTTCCTTGTTTTTTTGTTTTTCTTCTTGTTTTCTTTGTTTTTTTTCTTTCTTGTTTTTTTGTTTTTTTGTTTTCTTTCTTTTGTTTTTTCTTGTTTTCTTTCTTTCTTTTTTTTTTTTGTTTTTCTTTCTTGTTTTTTTGTTTTTCTTTGTTTTCTTTGTTTTTCTTTCTTGTTTTCTTTGTTTTTCTTTCTTCCTTTCTTGTTTTCTTTGTTTTTCTTTCTTTCTTTCTTGTTTTCTTTGTTTTTCTTTCTTTCTTTCTTGTTTTTCTTTCTTGTTTTCTTTGTTTTGTTTTTTTCTTTCTTTCTTGTTTTTTTTCTTTTTTTTTCTTTCTTTCTTGTTTTCTTTGTTTTTCTTTCTTGTTTTCTTTGGTTTTTCTTTTCCTTTCTGTTTTCTTTGTTTTTCTTTCTTTCTTGTTTTCTTTGTTTTTCTTTCTTGTTTTCTTTGTTTTTCTTTCTTGTTTTCTTTGTTTTTCTTTCTTGTTTTCTTTGTTTTTCTTTTTTTCTTCTTTCTCTCTTTCATGTTTCCTCCTCAGCGACGCCTCAGATTCAGAAGCTGATGACGGTGCTGATTCGACAACACGAGGCGCTGTTTCCGACCTCTAAAGACGAGCTCGCGTCTCCTCCTCCGAGCAAGTCAGACCACCGAAAGAACGCTCCTCGAAGTTTTGTGGGCTGGGAGTCCACCGAGGTACTGCTGTTGTGTATTCTGCTGTACTTTTACTGCCATGTCACTGCGGGCCTTTATCCAAACACGTGATTTCAAACGTATTCATATTCCTCATATACTTCGCTTTGCTGATATAATAATTTGGTAAAGAAGACCTTAGAAAGACCCAAGATCACGTTGTACTGACTTTAAATGGATCTTTTATTGATTTCATCACATGTGTAATTATTGCCAAAAACCCACCAAAAACTCCCAAAACCTTGTTACTTTGAGTGTGGTACTTTAAGATGGTCTGGTGTCATGGAGACACAGTAGATGAGTTTAAAGGTGCATTGTGTAACTTTTCCGGTGGCGGGTCCGTTACCAGCTCGTGTTTATGGAGAAGTTGTAAAAACACACAACGTTTTTGAATATATTTTCCCGAAAAAACATGCAAATTTGCTGGAACGAAGTACTCATTGGAGTGGAGCATTTATAAAAAGAATTATGACTTATGGCTGCAAACGCGACTGAACTTTGGGTGATTTTTGCATTGGAAGACCGACGTTTTACCAATTTGTATTAGTCTTTGTACTGATGAGACGTTTGACGGTTTGCGCTGCTGAGGAAGATCTGCTCTTTGGCCTAAACTGGGACTAAATCTAAAAAGTACTGCGTGCAGCTCATGGAAATGGGCCTTTTCCAAACTTTTGTGTGAACGTTGGACTGCCTAAGCACTACTGTATTACCTCAATAACACAGTCTTAACGGGCCAGAAACAGCCTCTGCCGTGCTGAGCTGTGGGATGAGGAAGAAGGAAAATGAGGAAAAAAAAGGGGGAAAGAAATGAGTGCATATTTTTGACTTTAATCGCGTAAATATGCCAGAATAAAAGTATCAATTTTGCTAGAAAAAGCATGCAATTTTGCCATTTTTTAATCGAAAATTTGCATGCTTAAAAACTCGCACATATGCATGTTTTTTCAAGCAAAATTTATGATTTTTTTTTTTTTTTTGCAGATTTACTTGTTTGAACTAGAAAATATTAATCTATAAGTGGAACTAATACATCTTCATAAGTCTGAATACCAGTGGCGGAAGAAGTTTAAATACAGAAGCAAAAAATGCTCAAGTAAAAGTGAAAGTATAAATAAGTAAAAGTATTGAATCACCCCTTAAATATGTTTTAATGCAGATTTTTCTGAACTGTTAAAGTGTGCAGGTAGAATTGATTGATACTGATGTTTGTTAAAAAAAATGTTCAAGAAGTAACAATTCAAACTGAATTTTCTGTATATATTTTGTTGCTCAAAACTGGGGCTTGAACTCAAAACCTTAACGCAGGACGTGACATGAAATATCAAATGCAAACACTGCCTAATACTCGCTTCTTTCTTGTGTCCAGCTCTGCGACAATTCTCTTTCTGAATCCCCTGAGGAAGAGGAGGACCACGACAGTCCCGGGCCGCTTAGATCCAACCCATTCCCAGATTCAGGTTCGTCCCAAACCCAGGACTGGACGGAGGCTCCGCGCAAACGCACCCAGACTTTACCCACCTTCAACTGCCCTCTGACGGGGATGGCGGCCAAAGCGGGGGCCCTGAATCGCTGGAGCCGCATACACGAGGGCGCGGAGGAGAAGGCCGGCACATTTTCGGAAGACATTTTTAAAATCTTGGACCTCAACTCCTCCGGGACGTTGTTCAAGAAGACCGCGCCGAGTAATGCGGAGGAGGGGATGAAGTCCAAACCGAGGCGAGGCAGTGACCACGGTGTGCTCACGATTTTAGAAGACGGCAAGGCAAAGGGCCAAAGTGACAGTGTTCAAACGCCCGTTCAGAGCCCGACGCAGCCAAACGGTGACGAGAAGCCGAGCGTTCCACATCAGGGCGACGGCAGACGTGAGGCAAAGGCAGAAGGATCTGAGCTTGGAGACTGGTGAGTCCACATGAGCAGTAGTAAAAAGGTAAAAGCTGTTTGTCGTTAAAAAAATACTATTTCTGGTGCAACTTTGGGCCAAGCCCTGTCTACATTTAAGGTTTTAAAGGACACATATTATGCAAATGTGACTTTTCAAAGCCTTTTAACATTGTTCCCTCGTCAAAAACAAAACAACAACAAGCTTCAGTCTTCTCCTTCTGAGCCTCAAAAACCACTCCGTTTCGAATTTCCCAGATCCACATATTATGCAAAGTGTACTTTTATGAGCTCTAACATTGTTCCCTCATCAAAAGCATACCTGGAGTAGCATTTAGCTTCATTCGTACTAATTTGATTAATCCTGGTTAGAAAATCCTCTCCCCTCCGACAGTCAAAAACAGTCATCTCAAAAAAAATAATAAAAGCAGTCCTTGATAACTGATGTTGACGTAGCTCTAGCGTGACCCCGACATGGCCCAGACGTGGCCCCGGCGTGGCTCCGGCGTGGCTCCGGTGGCTCCGGCGTGGCTCCGGCGTGGCTCCGGCGTGGCTCCGGCTCCGGCGTGGCTCCGGCGTGGCTCCGGCGTGGCTCCGGCGTGGCTCCGGCGTAGCTCCGACATAGCTCCGACGTGGCTCCGGCGGGGCTCCGACGTAGCTCCAACGTAGCTCCGACGTGGCCCTGACGTGGCTGACGTGGCTCTGATGTAGCTCTGAGAATCTTGTCTGCTGTTTTTAAGTCCATAAATCCTCACCAGACTCATTCTGTGCTTTTCTATCGTCTTACCATGATCAGTACAACTGCGTGCTGAGACCAGGAAGTCAACCAAAAGCTTATTCTCTGAAATTCTAATCTTAAACTGTTGAGTGGTAGCGCCATCTACTGGCATCTACTGGCCCAATGTAATTTTGTGTGTTATAAATATTTCCTTTTTTAGTTCTAAAACATGAGATGGCAACTTAAAGGTGCTCAAGTGTGTTTAAAGGCTGATAGAAATAATGCATAATATTTGTCCTTTAAGTTGACGTTTGCTTTGCTCACTAATTAACCCTACAACACTTTAGCCTCCAGAACAAATCACTTCATAAGTCACATCGCTCACATGAAGCATTTAGCACGATCAAACCTCCACTTACCTGTGTGTGTTGTCGCAGTCTGCACAAGGAGAACAAGGAGCTGAAGGCAACGGTGGCCGAGCTGAGGTCCGAGCTGGAGGCAGAGCGCCGCCGTGTGGCCGCTCTGGAGATCTGCCTGAAAAATGCCGAGCGCAGCCGGGACGAGGCGCAGCGGAGGAACCGGGAGCTGCAAAAGGACATTCAACAGTTCCTCTCCCTTAAGCCGCCTCCGTAAAGATAGGACACGCACACTGTTCACCAGACTAATCTGTACGGATTAGTGGCATAAATGAAATATTTTGGGAGGTAACTCCGCCATGTTTGTTTGTTTGTTTGTTGTAAGCAGGCAACAAGATGGATTGGCCAAAACGATATAATAAGTCGTGGAACAACCCTTTTAACGTCACTTCTGGTTAAATACAGTTCAGAATCACGAATCAGAAGCAGAAAAGGCTGTATTAGATTGGTGAACACATTTTTAAAAAGCTAAGAATGTGCTTTAGCGTTTTGGCGCAACATAAAGAAAAGGAGTAAGCTAATAATAATAAATTGTGTCCGAAAATGTGAAGATTCAGTGAAAGTATTTAGCATCTTGACCACCCACCACGAGGTTCCACAAGTCTGAGTCCCTGTTCAGCACTTTGGTCCGCTGCAGTTATTTTTTTAATGTGCTGTAGAAATAAAGTTTGACCAGACTGTACATGAAAACAAAATGTTGAGGCTAATCAGTTATGTGGTCACTAATGAGCATACACAATTCAATGTATAATAAATTTCTGGAACTTTAAAAGCAGCAAAGTTTGAAAGACATTTACCCTATTTAACCTTTTCAATACTGATGTTTTTTAGACTAAACATAATTACTTTGAATTTGACCTCAAGTCTATTGGAAAGTGAGTGTGAAATGTATCTACGGCACCTCGGCGGGCTTCGAGGTGGACGAGGAATACAGTATTTTGGGGTGTTTCCTCTTTTTGAGTAATACATACACCTAAATACAGAGAATCGCTTTCAAATAAGCACTTTATTAGAGAAGTATCCGAATAACCCAACACATTTTGTCGTTACGGCCTTCCCGTTAGTCATTTTCATTTTCTTAATATAAATTTCATCCAGTCACACCACAAAATGAGGATGTTAACACTGCGATGTAATGTGAAACCCTGCACTGTGGTAAAAGGCGTGTTTGTTTGAAGACCCCACTATGTGAACGGATTTGAACTATTGTGCAACATCCTGGCATCTTCGCTGAAACTTGGACACGTCAGAGGATCGCTTGCAGTCTGTTTGGAGTAATAAGACGTGAATGTAAAACTGATGCGTTAAGAATAAATTATTTCAGTCAAATTGTGAGTGTATTTGTTTTCCTCGTGCATGTTTAGCGTCTTCTGATACAGGGTTGTGTGCGAAGTCGGTGCGGTGCCGACACAAATGGGATCTCTAAGCATTCGGCTGTTATTTATTAAAGTTATACTCCACCTCAGGCACCAAGAAAGTCATTAAAGGTTATATTATACATCGACTGAAAAATGTGTTTCTTTTCCTTATTTGGCCTAATATTTGTCCGAGGAACTTTTGATTTACCTTTATTCGGCAAAATGTAAACTGAAAGTAGTTTCTCCGTCGTTGCTCCGTCCGCGCAGAGTTTGTTTAATGACCGCAGTTGGACATGTAGGACGCTTAAACTGCAGCACAATTGTTTCCCTCAACAGGTGGACTTGACAATATACTTTTTAAGGAGAGAAAGATAATCAGTTCAACAGCGTGCGATCACAAAGTCTGTATCAGTGCTAAAAGTGAGCGTCGCTGCAGTGTTCCTGTTGTTCATCTGCTTTCCTAAAACTGTTTACTTCTTCTAAATGTCAGATACAAGAAAAAATATTAAGCAGAATTGTAGACCTTTTGTCCTGATTTGTGATTAGATTCTCGCAGCTCTTTCGCATTTTAGTTTTGAGTTCTTGCAGGAGAAAATGTCATTACTCACCATTGAATCTAGTGCGTTTTTGAAACTCAGACCCTTGTGATGTCTCCTGCTTAACCTTTATCTATATTAATGACAGAAACATATCCATGCACCCTTATTACAATTTAAATGAGTGTCAATGGCCCGTGCATTGAATGATTTGATCCGCGTTTCTCTTTTCTCCATGCAACTCGGCTCGTGTGATGTTTATAGCGACACTTACGGACCTGTAAATCATCTTATTGTGACTTTCACGCTGAAGAGCTTTGCATTACGTCCGTTTGTGTGTCGGGATACTTTTTGCTGAGGTAGCGATGCCTTTTCTCATGGTTTCGTGGGCCAAATGCCTGTTAACGTCCAGCGGAATTTATGGGAAAAGGTTACAGTCAAAACATCTGGATAAGAACTGTTTGGTGTGTTTTATGGTCAGATTTCCCTCCAAAAATAGGAACCGTGGCCCGCTTCAGTGTGTTTGGCAATCTGTAGTCCATAATACGTACCATATGAGGGGACTGCGATTGTGTACCAAAGGACAGTGTCTTTATCAAACCTCCTTTTGCCTGTCAGGAAGATGTGCTAATGTGTTTGTGCAGCCGAGCCACTGATAAGCGCACGTCTGTCAAGCGTCAGCCTGGCAGATGAATGGTAGAGCCAGGAAAAGTGACGCACCATAAGCAGAGGGTATCTGAGGGTCACACAAAGCAGCCCAAATATGAGGGACAGTAAAGCGGCGTGAGGGATCAGGTGAGCAATGTGATGATTACTCCGATCGGACGACAAGCGTGTGCAAACGGGAGGCGGTCACAGTGTGGTCAAAGACGGAGGAAGGGTTGTCATCATGGGACAAGATACGAGACGGAGCCCACTGCTGAGAGCGCTCAGTGTTGTTGTAGTAATATTACCTGCAACCCAAGGGCTCTAAGGCACGTGGTGTATTGTGTGCTATTGTGTACTTTTGTGTTATATTATGTACTTTTGTGTACTATTGTGTATCTTCAGCATCACAAAATGTTACTCGAAGACAATGCTGTCAGCAAACCCAAAACTCCCCTGCAGAGTACAGTTCTGCTACACTATTGGTCAAGCCAGATACAAACTAATTTGCATAAAATGTTTTTTTTTGTAACACATTAGCATGACAGCGCCTGAAGGACTGCAACATTGCTATAACGTGCTATAAATACTGCTAACAGCTTACCAATAGACAGTGTGACATGTTGAGCAAAAGATTGCATTTGATCTTAAACAGAAGTTGATTCTTTTTTAAATATTGCCATGCATAAATAATGATATTTAGCTTAATTGTGGTCCTATATTCAAAAGAATGAACACACAACTGTAACATAGGCCTATTTCTAAACTAATTTAGCTTCATTCACACTTCATTCTCAACTGTAAAAGTGTATCCAGCCCATGTTGTTTTCTTCTGCTTTAGTGGTGTTTTATGGCGGTTGGTATCTACAGTGTTTACATCACCGCCATTCTTTAGACTTCATTCTTTAGACTTCATTCTTTAGACTTCATTCTTTAGACTTCATTCTTTAGACTTCATTCTTTAGACTTCATTCTTTAGACTTCATTCTTTAGACTTCATTCTTTAGACTTCTTTAGACTTCATTCTTTAGACTTTATTCTTTAGATTTTATTCTTAGACTTTATTCTTTTCGACTGTGCCAGAGAGCTTTTTTTTTACGCTGAACGCACCAAGTGAGCTGTACATGCTCAAACAGGAGCTAACAGAGCCCATCATTTACAACACAAATAAACAGATGAAGAAAATCAACTGTGGAGCACCCACCCAAACAAAATGTGCGTCCAGAAGAAGGAGGCTGGAGGCCAGTGTTTATAAAATCCTCATTAAGGAAGTCGTGAGATAAGGCCACACGCTCATGTGCATCACACGGTGGAGCTATGCAGCCTATCATGTCACTGATAAGGCCAGAGGACTCACTCAGAGCAAGCAGAGCTCACAGAGACCTGACCGAGGCACATCAGACATGAGTGGCACGGACCGCTCCGCAGTCAGGCCACCCTGTCACCGGAACCACTGCCCGCACACACAACACTTCAAAAGGTGTTCACAAGGATAAATACTGCAGGACGCCTAATCCACACTCAACCTGTTACAGAGACTATCAGAGTGGTCACAGCACTGACCTGCCAGCAGGAGACAAGCTTTGAGATACGTACAATTTGACTTTGAGTGGATTGATTTTTCCTATTGTTGCAACAGCCCATTGACAACTCCAAAGGGTGCCAGCTCCAGTGTGAAGACTTCTCTCATGGCGAGCATTTGGGTCTCTGAATCGGGAACCATCTTCAGCTCTAAGCCTGTGCTGCTGCTTCTAGTGACTGTACTCCTCCAGGGACCTCTGTGCTCTGACAGTAGCCCCATCCTGAGCACTCATCAGAGGCATCGGGCCGACCCAGGCCTGGGCGACGGCCATGGAGGGGTGGTGGACATGTCCGAGCTGGAGCAGGACGGGGCGGTGAACAAGCAGTTACTGGAGAGTCTGAAGGAGCAGTTTCTGAGGACATTTAACCTGAGCGGCTCTGGTCCTCAGCGGTCTGAAGGCAGCACCAGAGAGGAGCCCCCTGAGTATATGATGGAGCTGTACAACCGCTTTGCCAACGACCACAACGCCATGCCCACCGCCAAATATCATCCGCAGCTTCAAGAACGAAGGTTTAAAGAATTTCTCATTTGTCAGTTATATGTGTAAACAATCGAGAAAGTAAAGCCGCAGTCATTCTGATGTACTGTCTTATTGTTCTGGCCTTGAGCTTCACTTAATTAGGAGCGGAAGTTTGGGAAAGTTGGGCCAAGTTCATAATAGAATATTAAAATGTTTATTGCAAAAGTTTGTATAGATTTTATTTTGATAAGCGTAATCGAAAAATACCTTCATAAATGAAATTACAGTCATAAATTAAAACTGCAGTTGTTCCCTGTCTGTGGAACAAAACCCAGAGACTTTTTAAATTAAATGATTTTATGCCTTTTCATGGATTCAAAGTACTGGTTAAAAATTACCCACTTTGCCAGTGCTTTATATAATTTCATCAATGTATTTGTTCATTTCATTGATTGTTTTATTGAATGTTTTATTGGCATTTTACCTGTATATCCTGTTTGTTTGTTTGTTTGTTTGTTTGTTTGTTTGTTTGTTTGTTGTAACTGGTTTCATGTCATGTTAACAAGGCGCTCTTGTAAATGAGAGCTTGCTCTTAAGGGCCCTCCGTTATAATCATAAGTAGCTCCATATCATTCAAGGCAACTGCTTTTGACCTTTACAAAAATAAATTGAATTGACCCATTTGTAACAGCGTGGATCTGTTTAAGTCTTACATAAAGTATTAGGATGGTTTGCTTTAGTGGTGGACATCTGGACTACATAATGTACTTGAACATGTTATTCTTTTCATTCAGAAGACTTTCTCTGTTCCTCCAAGATGTCTAACAATATGCAGTTGTGGGATTTAAGTATTTTAGATGAAGATTTGAATCTACGTGATACTGATATTACATTTTCTCCATTCTTTTCCAGATCCCTCCCCAAGTGTTACAGATGCTGGAGGGGTCAGACGCCACAAACTGCTCTTCAACGTCTCCGTCCCACACCACGAGCGAGTAACAGCAGCTGAACTACGCCTCTACACTCTGGTTCAGATTGACAGACACCTGTATGCTGGGGTGGACCGAAAAGTGACTATATACGAACTGGAGTCGAATGAAGGAGAGACCAACGCTACGGAGGAGGGCCGAGAGAAAGGGGACGGAATGAGAGACGATGCTGAAGAAATACACCTGACAGAGTTGGCGTCAAGGCAAGTTTTTGGCACAGATAACGGTTGGGAGGCATTTGATCTTACAGGGGCTGTCCAACGTTGGAGGAACTCTGAACAAGGAACTACGCATCAGCTGGAGGTGCACATTGCAAGCGTGGTCAGGGATGAGAACGTCCCCGAAATAGCGAATGAAAGTGACAATGTGATTTTGCAAGACATGACAATTGATACAAGTCCAGAAGAGAAGCACAAGCCGTTGCTGATTGTTTTTTCGGACGACAAAAGCAGCGATCGTAGAGAGGACAAGCGCGACTTAAATGAGATGATCGATCGCGAAACTTCCAACATGTTCCTTCAGAATGAGATCTGGAACGACCTTGAGAAAAACAAGGATTTATATGAGGATGAAGCGGAGCCAGATGAAGAGGACTTGATCCAAATGAGGTCCAATTTTATCTATGATACAGCATCTCGAATTCGCCGTAATGCCAAAGGAAACCATTGCAAGAAACAGTCCTTGAATGTGGAGTTTAAGGACATTGGTTGGGACAGTTGGATCTTGGCTCCCACTGGTTATGATGCCTATGAGTGCTCTGGGGTGTGCTCTTTCCCCCTGACAAAGCACGTAACACCCACTAAGCATGCCATTGTTCAAACATTGATAAACATCCACAGTCCGCAGAAGGCATCTCAAGCATGCTGTGTTCCCACCAAGCTGGATCCTATCTCACTCTTGTACTTGGACGATACTGGAGTGGTCACCTACAAGTACAAATATGAAGGCATGGTGGTGGCCGAGTGTGGCTGCAGATAATGCAGGCTTTACAGATTCTTTGGCTCCCAAATGTAAAAGCAAGCTATAAGCTGAGACCACCAAAAAGGGGGATTCTTTGTACAAACATCCAAAGAAAGTACACAAAAAGCTCTAAACGCATCAATGTGACGCATGTGGAAAGCATGGAGAATGCAGTTGTTGTTGACAGTGGCAATAGTGAGGTGTGTCCTCAGTGAGAGTTCCACAGCTCCAGATTTCCCAAAGGCTCAGGAGCGCCTGATGCAGCGAGCGCAGACTGGTGGGAACCGGAGCTCCCCCTTCACTTCCCCCTGACAGGGCCTTCCTCTGCACTTATCTATGACCAAACAATCATCAGCACTTCATGGGCCTGAGGCGGGCGGGCTGCGAGGCCTGGACTGTCCTCCTGCTGCTGGACCAGGGTTATCTGCCCCTCTGTTTCCACTTCACATGCCTCTGCTCTGCCTGAGCCCAGTGATAGCGAGGTGTTTCAGAAACACTGAACTGTATTGGTGTAGAACAGACTACGCACAGGACATGGGGGCAAGGGTCACCCACATTCCTGAACTCAACCCACTGACCCAGTCTGTGCCCCCAACATACCTCCAGCCTCTGGTTGGGTCATCCATCACTTTTATCAAGAAACGTCTTTTTGGGCACAATTATGTTTAAGCCAATACTGTGATTGTAAACTGTTGTAATATTCATTTGATACCTCTGCTGCTTGTGTCAATTTATCAACTATTTATTGTGTTAATTTATTATTTTTCAGACTGTCAAATTTGTTTATTGTAAAATATATTTCATGTGACAATGCTTATGCAGCATAAAGATGTTTTGTTGGGAAGAAATGTTTAAATCGTCTCCACAGCATATCAGAATATTGACATGCTTCTATGGACAATCTGTTTCTGTTATTACTAAAGGAAATAGTAGTTAAGATCTGGACACCATACATTGTTGAAGTCCTGTTCACTTTGTCTGACAGTATCAGCTCACAGGTCATAGGTCATGTGTCATACAAACAAAGCATCCTGGGAAACAGTACGAGGTGCGCTGATGAACAAAATGGATGATCTTTCTGTGCTGATGGCAAAAAACAAAAGCGAATTGTTATGTGCAAATAAAAAGACTGATCAAACATGGAGTCTATGATTCATTTATTAAAGTTGAATATCATACAGATATTTTATTCAGATTATAAGCAAGGGCTTCACAGGCACTTCAGAAATATTATTAGTGATATACATAATATCCTCCTAAAATACTAGTTGGGATGTTTTAAATTCTCCTTGCATGTGAAACATCCTTGGAAAGCACTGACTCTCATATTTAATCAACCATTCGACAGTGGTGGAAAGTAACAAAGTACAAATGTAAAAGAACAGTACCGTAACTTGTACTTTAATTTGACTGATAAGTAAAAGTACTTTTAGAACTTTAGAACCACTGAAATAGATGAGGGCTTTATTTTATCATCAGATGTAGACGTCTTTCCCATATTTTTTAGTTTTATTTGAGCAAAACAAACATATAAACAGATACAATTACCTTCAAATTTGCTTCAGTTGACCAAAAATCAGCACAATTCTAGAGTGTAGTGAGCAAAAGATCAATTCCCCCAAAAGTATATGACTTGATATCAAACTTCAAGATATCAAACATCCAGAAATCTTTTTTTCCCCTTTTTTTTTTTTTAGATATATTGCTTTTTGAAATGAGAGTTGTCAAGGCACAACGAATGCTGCTTTTGAGGGAAAATCATCTGGAACGATAAGGGAGACTCTGACCTCCCGTGTCAGAGCAGAGCTGGGTTTGTCTAAAAATGGTCAGAATAAAGGGCAAGAACCTCACAATCATCCGCTATTTAAAGCCAAGCAAGTGTGTATTTATGCATCTTTGGGGGTCTGTTCATTGTCAAACGTTTAGAAAATAGGATGAAATGGGAAGTACATCGGGCCAACTGATAAGTGGCTCTGGCAACTCTGCTTATGAAACAGTCAAATAGTAAACAAAATGGCAGAGAAGAAACCAGTTGTGTCCAGCAGAAACCTGATCAGTACATGCCGTATTTTTCGCAGGTCGCAGCTGAGACGCCCTGTGAACGTGTGTTTTGGTGGGTGCCCTCCAGAGCTGTCCCGGCGCTGACGTGGGGGCTGTAATAGGGCCTGATTACTTCCGTTTGGGGACGGGGTTATCACTCCATCTCTCGGCACTTCCACCCAAAGCAAATCTCTTCCTAGTGCTGCAGTTCTCTGAAAATTGGCCAACTGTACTTCAACGATTGCATTACGAGACAGAAAATGCGACATAATTCATAGTTCAAAGCAAAAAAATGTGCATGAAACAGTTTTTAGAGTCCTTTTGTTGGGAGCATGACATAAACCAGAGCGCCATACAAAATTTACTACAGGCTACAGTCAGTCTCTCAACCTGGGTGTCGCCAAATGATTTCAGGGCTCCCCAGATGATATTGGGATTTTTTTTTTTTTAAATGTTTGCTGTAGTCTTAAACAAAGCTTGACACCCTTCAGATGCATTGGTAAATGAAGACATCTATTCTTCCTTGGCCAACCAAATAGTTCTGTAAATAAATATGAGCATTAGAAAGAATGGTTCCATTTCGCGAGTCTGTTTTTGTGTTTGGAGGTTTGCTTTTATAGGGGTCGCAACTTTAAAAGGTTGAGAAGCGCTTAAGTATTTACCTTTTCATTGTAGCTAGCACGAACATAGATATATAGATACATAGATATGGGTTGCAGAGACAGGCACAGTAGCTTGTGCTTGTCCCAAGCCTTGATAAAATGTAGAAATTGGAGGTTTGCAAGAAGATAGCAATGACACAAAGTTTAGGTTTGCATGTAACTTCTCATGCTAGCCCATGCAGCTCAGGACCATCAAAGAGCGTTTGTGTGTATCACTGTTACCTTCTACGCCAGGGGTCCAAACTATGGCCCCCAGAGCCCCTCACGCCTCCTGTTGTATTGGAACTACATAATCCTGAGAACTGCTTGGTGTGCTGCACGTTTTAGATTCTCTACCATTATAACTTACATCTTTAGGTGTGGCATCAACCCCAGAGAAATGCAACTTTTCTAATGGTTCATGGTATTGTGGCGATCTGCATAATCTATGTTTAATATGCAACTCTCCTCTAGGCATTCATTTACATGCAACATGCCAGTTTATTTATTTATTTCAATGTGCAATCATTGAAAATCAGACAATTACATGAATACAAAAATAGAACTGACTTCACACAGAAGCATAAAATAGAAAACTAGAAGTTGAATCACTATAAGGCAGGCATCAGGACAAAGACATTTCACACAGGGACGTCTCTTCGCTAAAGGACGCCTCCTCTGCCCATGGCCCCTCTTCCTCCAGAATACGTCCTCGCCCCTCCCTGTCTCTGGGTGGCACTGCTGGTGTCCGGGTCTTGGTTTTCGGAAGGCAGTGCTGCGTCTTCACTTTGCTGAGCGACTGAGTCCATGTCGGCCATGTTCTGTGGGACCTGGACTCCTACTCCAGAATCTTGCTCCCCGTAAATCATCCATAATGTCCGAAATATGCAGCTCCGCCTCCTCCTCCCGCCTTCAGCTCCATTATGTCGGCTTCCATTCACTCTTACCTGGCACTGCTGTTCCCAGCTCTCACCTCCGCTCTCAATGACGCCATGACACGTTGCATTTTATGTAACGTCAGGTTGTAAAGTTACGTCCTCGCCTCCTTCCGATAAGGACGGGCCTGGAGACTCTCCAAACCGGGGACGGCTTTGGTCTAAGCGGCAGGAGGAGGGCCAAGTGGGAGCACTTGGGCCTGTTATCCATTGTAGCCTTGTTAGCTTGTGAGGGGGTCTGTTTTCCACTGAGGCCACGGTCCCATCGGCTTTGATTGTTTAACTCTGTCTTGTGTTTACTGTGTTTACTCATCTCTTGCTCCCTGTTTCTTGGGATTATGTGGGTGAAGCGAGTGCGTGTCTCAAACCCGACGTCATAACCATAAAGTCCGCCATCTTCAATTTTAAACGAAGGCTACTAAAGGTCATTAGCATACCTTGTTTTACTGTTTGATCAAGCAATGTACTGTCACTTTCTCTTTACAGAATTCCTTGCCCAAATGTTCCAAAGTGCTTCTTATTACAAGATGACCGTCTCAACAACATGTGCAAGTGGAACAGGCTGCACGCTAATGAGAAGCACATGTCTGAGGCAAAGTCGCAGGCTACTCTTACTCAGCAAAACCACCGTAGAGTTTTAAGAACCAGATCTTCCCACGACCGTTGCCCAGAACCAAAAGAAATAGGACAAATGAACCGATATGGCAGATTATGGATGGATTATGTGTCCTAAAAATGAATTGTAATAAGAATTCACTTTTAGGGGCATATTTTCAACAGCGTTTAATCCTGTTGTTTTGGGGAACACTTTATCTTCCTTTAAACTACTTTACAGTTTATTTCAATCGCTTCGACACTTAGGGATCGAGCACTGCTTGTATTGGCACCACCTTGTATCCATTTTCAAGCCTTAACTCTCAAGTCAAAACTACAAAACACTTTTCGCAGAACCTAAAACGCGATGATCGACTGTTTAAACACAGATGGCAATTGTGACACTCTCTTAGCGTGTTCCGCAGTCTGTTCAACTAAAAAGTGCACACGCTGATCCAGGAACAGCGGCCAAAGACAACAGAACACACAACAGAACACAGAGTAGTAGGAGTAGAAAGCACATCGGCTGAGACTTCTGTGGCGAAAACAGTGTCTGAACCAGGTTTAGATCTGAAGACCCCATTGTCCAAGTCTGAAACACTTCTAATATTCGATGCTAAAGAGTTATTTTTTGTTACATTCATGATTTGTGTAATATTTTATGCTTATTCGCGGCATAAACCTCGACACCACGACAGACACAGTATGACGATGTTTCTTTAGGTCTCCAACTCGTCTAAAAGTTTAAAAATCTGGTTATTCTATTTTAACAACAAAGTGTCCATTTTACAGTTTTGTTCACAAAGTTAGTCTTCAAACATTCTGAACTGTTTTGCCACTGAAGTGAGCTACAGTTTTTCCAGATTCATGAAAAGCTGTATAAAATGTGCCAAAGCGACTTAAAAAAACCGGCATTATCAAACATACTCATGCATCAATAGCGGTGGTGGAAATGCGATTGAGCAACACCGTCCTTTTGTGAGAGCGGCTCAAGTTCTAACAGATTCAGACTTCTGGTTTCCACATAATCCTGGAGGAATTCAGTGGAGAACAAACACTATTGTCAGTCTGTGTGAAATCAAATCAGAGGCAAGTCAGGAAAGTGACGTTTGATGCAGTTTAACACTTAAATGTAGAGCTGGAGTAAAGTAAGTAAAGCTGCATTATATCCTGAATAATGTGCTGAATACCTGTATTAAACTGTATGTGTATGTGTTTCGTTACATGGTCAACTTTAACTTCTGTTTTCTTTCAGTTGGATTAAATTATTCATGGGTTTCAGGCTCAAAGATTCCTTCCTGATTTGAAGGATTTGGCATTGGAATGGTTCTAGTAATAGCACAAAGCAATACAAAATATGGTATCTTCAGAATGGGGAAAGCTCCTAAAATCTTCAAATCAGGAAGGAATCTGAAATTCATGCATGAATGGTGTAAAAAAATAACACGACATAGGATTAAAACAGCTTTTTACTTTTGTTTTATTGTTTGTTATGCATTTATAAGTGAACCTATATTACAGCTCGCACTATAAAAGCTGCGGTTTATCTTTTTCTCACTAATTCAGAGCCTAAATTTCATGATCAAATACTGCAATATTTTCTTTTCTCTGATTTTAGAAACGTAACCACTTTCTGAACACCACCACAAGAAGAGCAATTCTACTAGAATATAGCTACTTTTTAGTATTCTGAATATGTGTTTTCGGTGCATGTATTCAGTCTCTTTCCTGGTACTCCTTTGCACAGATCTGACCTGTAACTTGGACTGCTGGGCCACCTGGTTGTCTCTGCGGAGGAATACAGGTTTAATGTAACAGTATTCTGGTTTACGCACATCTAATTTGCATGTTTTGGATTGTTTAAACTATAAAAAAAATTTGTTTAATATATATATATTTTTTTCTTCTATACATATATTCTAATATTTGAAAATATCATGCCCAAACAATCAATTTTCTGCAAGAGAATGACAATGCTGATTTATTTTCTTTCTGAAATGACTCTTCCCTTGTCGAGAACAACTTGAATGCTCCCCACTGCAGGAAATCCTCAGGTCCGTGTCGACATGTGCTTTTGATTTCTCTATCACATCCCCGGAGAGTCATAGGGACTTAGAGACAGACGTGAGGGGGTAAATAACATGTACCCACAGTAAAACACAGAAACATGACTCTGACAGGCCACGAACCCCCAGAGTGCGGCTCATAACGGCTTTACCGAGCAAAAAGAGGGCGCATGGTTCAAAACTATGGACCGTTCCACTGCAGGGCCAGAACGGGACGAAGGGATTACACTGTAGAAGAAGAAATGAGGAGAAACGTTACAATACAAGTTTTTATTTTCACTCTGTTACATGAGATCTGAGCAAGAAAAAACAAAAAAACAACAATGTTGTTCTCAACTAGAGGGCAGTATAATCTTCTTTAATGATGATCTGCTTTTTTTTTTCTGTTTGTGGTTTTCATTGTATTTATTTATTTTTTACCATTGTTATTCTTCTATTCTTGTTACACTTTTTCATATTTTTATTTGGTGCCATTATCATTCTTATTCTTATTCTTATCTTTATTATAATTATTATAATAATTATCATTATCATCATCATCATCATCATCATTATTATTATTATTATGAGCATTATGAGCATTATTATTAATAATAATGATAATTGTTATTATTAATAATAATAATAATAATAATAATAATTATTATTATTATTATTCATTTTGAATATTTACAAAAATTTCTCCAGGTGGGTGGGGAGTCCTTGCTCCAAGTGGAGGAGTTTAAGTATCTCGGGGTCTTGTTCACGAGTGAGGGAAGGATGGAGCGTGAGATTGACAGGCGGATCGGTGCAGCGTCCGCAGTGATGCGGTCGCTGCATCGGACCGTTGTGGTAAAGAAGGAGCTGAGTCGAAAGACAAAGCTCTCGATTTACCGGTCAATTCTACATTCCTCCCCTCACCTATGGTCATGAGCTTTGGGTAGTGACGGAAAGGGCAAGATCGCGGATACAAGCGGTCGAAAATGACTTTCCTCCGCAGGGTGGCTGGGCGCTCCCTTAGAGATAGGGTGAGGAGCTCAGTCACACGGGAGGAGCTCGGAGTAGAGCCGCTGCTCCTCCACGTTGAGAGGAGCCAGCTGAGGTGGCTCGGCGCATCTGTTCCGGATGCCTCCTGGGCGCCTCCCTAGAGAGGTGTTTCGTGCATGTCCCATCGGGAGGGTGGGACATGCTGGAGGGACTATGTCTCTCGGCTGGCCTGGGAACGCCTCGGGATCCTCCCGGAGGAGTTGGAGGAAGTGTCTGGGGAAAAGGAAGTCTGGGAGTCCCTGCTTAGTGACTGCTGCCCCCGCGACCCGGCCCCGGATAAAGCGGAAGAAGATGGATGGATGGATAAAATTTCTCATCTGTATTATCTATTCATGTTTTTTTTTTTTTTATGTTTGTCCATAATTGAAAATGATAATAAAAAAGACATAAAAGACCATTTCCATCTATTATCCTACATTAACTCTCATTCATACACCAGTGAACATGTGGAAAAGTGGGTGAAGTGTCTTGCTCAAGGACAAATTGACAGTGTGCAATACCGCCCCCTTGTGGCACCTGGGATTCCAGCATGGTCCCCATCCAAGCACTAACCAGAACCATCCCTGCTCAGCTACCAAAATCAGATATGATCAGGTAATGACAAGTTAGTATGGCACCTCTAACTTGTGTGCTTGACTGTCCATGGATCTGACCTGTAACTTGGCCTGATGGCGTCACCTGCTTGTCTCCATGGAGCTGCACAAGTTTAAAGCCAGTCTGTGGAACATTCAAGGCAAAGCAATAACATGGAAACAAGAACGTATTGATCCTCCAGCAGAAAAGTTACATTGAGCACTTTAAACGGAGACATTTGTATTCAAATTGTTCTGTTCTGTGATTTGTGTTTCATGCATGTTTATACTGCGGCAAAACATGTTGGACTGTTGGAAAATCTTTCTGAAGAAGATGTTGACAATTGACTTGATGAGAAAGAATTGATTTGTTGATTTTATTTATACTATTCTTAGCCAAAACAGCACTGCAAGACTGCTAGCATTCACAAAGGGGAATGCAGCCTCTTCAGGGGGTTTACGTCTTCTGACCATGTGCCAGTTCATAAAGCCTAATTTGTTCCTTACATCGCAGAGGAAACATGCCATTTTGGAAACTTGATGCTCCCAATGGGAATAGAAACTGGCACATTTTGGACCATATCTTCTGAATGGCCCATCTCTTGTTGTTATAATCAATACCAGAGAGACAAGAATCAGAGCAATGTTTACTTGCCCAGCAATTCAGATTAAAGTGCCTCTAGAGTGCTTTTTAATGCACTCTAAAAAGAAAAAAGTGTATAACTTAATTTATCACCCAAACTGAACTTGCAATTTAAATAAAAGGTTCCAAAGGTAGTCGGCTGGTTTGAGCAGCAGCCTTTATACTCTCCTGAGCTCTGATTGGTCCTACCTGAAGGGAGGCGTTATACCTGAAACTGGCCCTAAGCTTGTTTACAAATCTGACAGTTTCACTGTTGAGGTCTGGCCATCTCTTTCTCAGAGCTGCCAAGTGTGTAATTAGAATTTGACTGGTTGGATTTCTGTCAAGGTCTTTTGCGGCTATTGTAGACCGGGGGGGGGGGTTGTTTCTCAGAACGCCATTCCTGTTTAAAGAGGGGGGAATCGATTTCTAAAACAGCGTCCAGAAAACTACCTTTGAAACCTTTTCTCCCGTGGACCACTCCTGGATGAATGAGAGATTACTTTGACTTGGATTAAAAATCTGTATTATTGGGCCATTTTAAAAAAAGAATATTAGATTACATTTGATTGCCCCATTGTTCAGTACTACCTTAGCTGGACGATTTGGGGATTTTACCTGTTGTGTATGTTTTGGTTGATGGGGGAAACACAGTACCCAGAAAAACACATACACTCTTCACAGAAAGGCATCAACAAAGTAAATTTAGGGACATTTTCCCTCGCAGGGAAGGTGAAGAAGAGGAGAGGGAGGGGCTAAAGTGGCTGATGGAAGAAGTGCTGAATTGCACTCTGTGCAGCCCTGCACGCTGTCTACTTGGAGACACATCTCTTGCAAACTTTGACCCAGCACAATAAACTCCTTCTAGTATCCCTAACTATTGCCAAAAAAACTATACTTTTAAACTGTAAATAAAAAAAACAAATCTACCTTCACCAATGGAAAACCTACTCTTAGACCATATCTCCACAGAGCAGTCACAACCACCTAACTGGAACATCCTCACACATTTCCTACAAAACAAATAAATGTATTTCTTCATTTTATTTTATTAGTAATGGTGTATAATTATTATGTATGTGTGTGAATGTATGTATATATAAATATATAAAGCGGTAGATGTGGATGGGGTGATGGTGCAATGGGCGGGCAGGGGGTGGTCTTGGTGGTCAGAGGTGGGGACGGCCCATTGTTGCTATTGATGATTGTGGTTGTCCTTTCTTTTTACTAACCTAACCATAATATGGGGACACAGACATTATGAATAATTAAATATAAAATTAGCAATTTGAAATTAATATGACCATTACAAATATTTAAGGTGACTACAAACTAAGAAGAAAAACACGCCCGAGCAGAGAGCAGACCCGCTCCTGAGGAGGTCAGGGGGCTGCTCCAAAGTCGAGTGGCCTCTTCAGGGTCTGGCAACGGCTGAGCTCAAGTCCTTGGTCAAATGTTGTTACTTCAGTAAAAGACTGTCCTGTTACTCAGAAGTATTGGCCTAAACACAGAAGACATCACCACCCCACTCAATTTCAGAACTACGTAGAGTATTCGGCCCTCAAAACTCCAGCCGTGGACAAAGTAAATGGATACTTCTGCAACATTCTTCTGGCTGCGGGGGGAAAAGGCCAATCACTAAGAAATAGATGACACAAACTCCAACACCAACAATCTGGACTGACATCATAATTGACGCTTTAAAAAGAGAAGGAGAAGAACATTGGGACTAAATTTGAAAAGGGAACAATTACGCCGGACTACATTTTTAAGACTACTTTATAATTTTTGTTTGTACGCTGTCTGTGTCTCGTTCGGTGTTCTTATCGTGTTGTTATGTACAGTATATGTAAAAAAGTCTTTCTCAGATTTAGAGAACTATTTAGGAGTCAAATGGGGGTGATCTTAATAAAGAATTGCTGATTTTGGTCAACAGAAGCCATATTTCATATTTCATTTTAATTTATCATATCATTTTGTTTGCTCAAAGACTTCAACTTTTCAGTCTAGTTCAAAAATGTAGTGCAGTAGAAATCACAAATACCAGCTCTTGAATGTAGTGTAAAGTAAAAGTTAAAAAGTATCCACTGTAAAATGTAAAGTACAGATACCGAAAAATGTTACTAAAGAACAGTACTTTTACTTACTTTATACTTATTAAATGTTATGTTCTACCACTGCTGATGGTTTTTCTGTTGGGGTGGAATCGGTTGCACAAACATATTGAACTGTCTCCCAGTTCAATATGTTTGTATTTTAAGATAAGATAAGAGAACCTTTATTTGTCCCACAATGGGGAGAAGCTACTGTCGCAACCCAGGCTGGGCACAGAAACCCAGGCTGGCACAGAAACACTGGGCACAGAAACCCAGGCTGGGCACAGAAACCCAGGCTGGGCACAGAAACCCAGGCTGGGCACAGAAACCCAGGCTGGGCCCAGGCTGGCACAGAAACCCAGGCTGGGCACAGAAACCCAGGCTGGGCACAGAAACCCAGGCTGGGCACAGAAACCCAGGCTGGGCACAGAAACCCAGGCTGGGCACAGAAGTGGAATAATGAAAGCAGAAAACTTCCTTAACCCTTGTATTATGTTGCGGACACATTTCAGTTTTTGTGTTGACCGAAGTTCTGGTTATCCTTTTTTTTTCTTCCTACAATTTTGTGACTTTTTCTCATCTTGAACTGTCATGAACTTGTGTGTAAAATCTGGACTGTTTGATGTGTAGTACTATGTCTGTGCAAAGATGATGTTGCGGGTCATTTTGACCCAGGCTCTTTAATGTTTGTAAATAGCTGTTCCGATCAAAAATGAACATGTCCCTTTGATATACTTTGTTTAGATTGCCCTGACACCCAGGTGTGAGTAGAGGTGGAACTTTCTCGCCCTTTTCCTTGTCACTGTTCTCATGTCATCTCTTTGGCAAACACGCCAAAAATGAGCTCTAGAAGGTTTACAGTTGAAGAAACTTTAGCACATGTATAGAACTGGGATAGTGATGCAGAGGAGGAGAATTCAGAGACAGAGGATCTTCCAGAGGCCGAGGACAATGTTATTGATGACCCAGATGGTCAATTTTCCTCCGATGAAGAGTATTCAGAGGATGAGTCTGCTGTCATCTCTCCATCAGCTGAAAACCAATCATCATCCACAGAGAATACATTGACATCTAAAGATGGTAAGATAAAATGGTCAACATCACCACACCAAAGTCGAGGTGGACTGTCATCTGTCAATGTCATCAAACTCTCGGTCCTACAAGATTTTCTGTCACACGAGTTCATGATATTCAATCAGCATTTCAGCTCTTCGTATCTCCTCCAATAGAGAAGATTATACTGGACATGACCAATTTAGAGGGGAGGCCTATTTCAAGAGAAATGGAGCCACTGAATCAGACTGACTTGCATGCTTATATCGGAGTTCTGGTATTAGCTGGAGTGCACAGGTCAAAAGGAGAAGCAACTGAAAGCCTGTGGAACGAAGAAAATGGAAGGCCAATCTTTCGAGCCACAATGTCTCTGGAGACATTCCACATGATATCTCGTGTGATCCGATTTGACAACCGCGACACCAGAGCTGGTCGACGTGAAAAAGACAAGTTAGTTGCGATCAGAGATGTATGGAATAAATGGGTTGAAACTCTGCCTCTGTTGTACTATCAATGTTACTGTTGATGAGCGCCTTGTTCCATTCAGGGGAAGCTGTCCTTTCAAGCCCGCTAAGTATGGCATCAAAATATGGGCAGCCCGTGATGCAAAATCTAGCTATGCATGGAATATGCAAGTATACACAGGAAAGCTACTTGGAGAAGCACCTGAGAAGAATCAGGGAGATGTGCTGGAGATGAGTGAAGGGCTGCAAGGTCACAACATCACATGTGACAACTTCTTTACATCCTACCGCCTTGGAGAAGAACTTCAGAAGAGAAATCTGACTATGTTGGGAACAGTCAGAAGAAACAAGCCAGAACTTCCAAAAGAAATTCTGAAGGTGCAGGGCAGACCGCTGCATTCTTCAATATTTGCTTTCAGTTGTTTACAGTTGTTTCATACTGCCCAAAGAGAAACAAGAATGTTCTTGTAATGAGCACAATGCACACTGATGCATCTCTGAGCACAAGAGAAGACATGAAGCCACAGATGATCATGGATTACAACTCCACCAAAGGAGGCGTTGACAGTCTGGACAAAGTCACAGCAACATGGTGTAACTGTATTGCACATGAGTATAACTGTATTGCACACATGAGTATTGCAACAGTATTGCACATGAGTATAACAGTATTGCACATGGTATAACACAGTATAACAGTATTGCACATGAGTATAACAGTATTGCACATGTATAAACACATGAGTATAACAGTATTGCACATGGTATAACAGTATTGCACATGGTATAACAATATTGCACATGAGTTAACAGTATGCACATGAGTTAACAGTATTGCACATGTATAGACAGTATTGCACATGGTATAACAACAATATTGCACATGAGTATAACAGTATTGCAGCATGGTAAATAACAGTATTGCACATGAGTAATAAAGTATTGCAAGTATAACAGTATTGCACATGGTATAACAGTATTGCACATGGTATAACAGTATTGGCACTTAGTTTAACAGTATTGCACATGGGTATAAGCAGTAAATACATATTACATATGGGTATAACAGTATTGCACATGACTCCTCTCTCTTTCTCTCTTTCCCTCTCCCCTTCTTATCTCTCTTTTTCTTCTCTCCTTTTTATTCTTTTCTTTACGATTTAGCGCAAAACACGGTAAATGCACCTTTTCAGTGGGCTGCCAACTGCCATTAAATAGTAACAGAAGAAGAAGATAACAGTATTGCACGGGATTATAACAGTATTGCATAACAGTAATTGGCATGTATTATAACAGTATTGCACATGATCATAAACGTATTGCACGTAATTATAACAACATTTCACATTATAACAGTGTTGCACATGATTGTGCAATCCTGAGGCAGTTAAGGCTGCAGAAGGAGGCAGCGCACAGGGCTGGTGACAGAGACCGCTACAAAAATGGATTTAGCCAAAGCGGTGACGAGAGCTAGATCACAGTACAATACGCGTCTGAAGCAGCAGTTCTCTGACAACAACCCCGCCTCTGTGTGTAGGGGGCTCGCTCCGGCTTCCTCACCCGCAAATCATTTAAGCTCCGAGCCCCCCTTGCTACAGACAACCGAAAACTGGCAACTCACTGCAACTGTCACTTTCTGCACTCACAACTGTAAATTTAACTGTATATTCTCGTGTACATAGTAAGCCTATTTTTATTTTATACTATACTAATTTTAAATTGTTTCTTAATGCATGCCCTTTGGATTTCATATATGTTGTTTTTATCATTGCTCAGTGTTTTATGTTGCACCTTAAGGCCGAGACAAGTTCCTATGTTTGTGAATTTTGTTCATTGACAATGGCAATAAACCCTTTCTGATTCTGATTCTGATTCTGATTAATTGGCAATGGCAATAAACGTTTTCTGATTATAACAGCATTGCACGTGAT
The DNA here is from genome assembly GCA_015082035.1 of Chaenogobius annularis. Classification (NCBI taxonomy): domain Eukaryota; kingdom Metazoa; phylum Chordata; class Actinopteri; order Gobiiformes; family Gobiidae; genus Chaenogobius; species Chaenogobius annularis. The sequence goes on from BJKM01000106.1 coordinate 1,009,557, forward strand.
TATAACTTTATTGCACGAGATTATAACAGTATTGCACATGATTATAACAGCATTGCACGTGATTATAACAGTATTGCACATGTTTATAACAGCATCTCGAACTTTACCTTTGGCTGGTTTAGGCCTCATCCCTTTGTTTCTGCCACTTTTCACTAAAACAGAACATTTGGTCTATTTCCCCCCCAGTTTGACCCAGTTTGGTGACGTTTATAGTGTCACTTCCTGGTTGGACGTGAGCAGCAGACGTGACACTGGTTGAAGTCGTCGTCACTCCATTTAGCACGTCCTTAAATAAACTTGTTAAACTTTTTAAAATGTGTTTATTCTGTGTTTTGTGGCTGTGGCTTCAAGAAGTGCTCAGTTTAAACGTAGTTCTATCAAAGTGTGACCAATTCACAGAGTTTAATCTTGGAAAAAGACAGGAAGAGTCGACTCAACCTCCTGAGGAGTGAGTCTCCGGTCCTTTGGAGTGACAGGGCCACTCCTGAGGACCTTCTATGACTCTGTGGTGGCATCAGCCCTCCTGTACGGTGTGGTCTGCTGGAGCAGCCGCATCACAGAGATGGAGCTCGGGCTCCGTCCTGGCCTATGCTCTGGACTTGGTGCAGGAGGTGGGGGAAAGAAGGGTCCTGGCTAAACTCACGTCTATGCTGGACCATGAGTGTCGCCCCCTGCAGGACACTCTGTCCGCTCTGGAGAGCAGCTTCAGTGACAGACTGATCCACCCTCGCTGTGTGAAGACTGAACAGACTGATCCACCCTCGCTGTGTGAAGGAGAGGTTTCACAGGTCTTTCCTTCTGCTGCTGTCAGACTTTACAACAAACACTGTTAGTCCTGAACGTGTCATTCAGCTTTCATAAGCATGTGCAATACTGTCATAACCATGTGCAATACTGTTATACTCCTGCAATACTGTTATACTCCTGCAATACTGTTATATTCCTGCAATATGTTATGAGAGTGTTATTATTGTTAAGATTATAAGAGTTTTATTTTTTTTTCTTTTCTTTTTATCTGTTTTTAATATCATACTGTGCATAATCAATAATAATACGTTTCTGAACCCTTTGTTGCAACGCGGAAATTTCCCCATTGTGGGACAAATAAAGGTGATCTTATCTTAAAGCTAAAGCAACACAAGTGATTGTTTTAGCTAATTTTTACCGTTTTACATCTTAAATAAATTCAGTAAAAGTATTTAGTATAAGTTTATATTTTATCTAATTTAATTGACCAAATTTATTTTATTCATGCCTTATTTTTTATTTTATTTTTTATATTTTGCTATTATATTGTTGCTTCATGTCGCACCTTTTCACCAAAGAAAGTTCCTAGTTTGTGAATCTTGTTTTTATTCCCTGACAATGGCAATAAAACATGATTCAAAATTAGACTTTACTCAGCTCTGTTAAATTTTCACACGTTTTGTCCCGCTCACAAAATGACTGCAAACGACTCACTATTTCACTTTTTTTTTTGCATCGTCTTTATTGTACATCACACACAATCATAATATGGCAACGACAAATGCTTGGATAATTACACTTGGACCATCTCACGCAGCATTTTACAGACATTTCAGTTCAGATTTCCCGTAGCTGCGCAAACATTTCAGTCGAGTCCAATAAATCTGACATAAACACAAGGCTCACAGGGGGCAAATCTGGTTCACATTATTATGGAAAGCCGTTGTTGAAAGCTGCACAAGTTGATTTTTGTCCCCTAGCAATAAAAGGAGGTAATTGTCTACAGTAATATCCCCAATTTTTGATGTAATCTGATAATTTTTTGGTCCATTATTCAGCTATATTTACAACCAAAACACAGGAGAGACTATTTGTTTGACGCTTGACAGAATAAATGCTTTTGTGTATTTACAATTCTCCCTTAAAATGTAAAAATAAAAAAAAAATAGACTGTACATTTTTCATCTTATAACACGAATAAATTACAACATCTCTATTAATGTAAGAAACATCCTTCAGTCGAACTCATTTAAATTAAAAAGCGGTTCATGTTGCGACGCGTTCCATTCGTTTGTGCGTGATTAACAGCTCTTTCGCGCCAAAGTTCATACATTCCTGCCAAGTTTCTGAATTTCCAGGACCCAGCTCGAGTTCCAGTCAAGACTTGGATGAAAGTGCCCCTTTGTTTAGAATATTGCCTGAACTTGTCCTTTAAAAAGACTTACAAAATCATTTCTTGCACTTTTTCAATCTGTCTTCTAATCACACGGTGCCAAGGTTCAACCGCATCATGTGAAAACGCCACATTATGTCATAAAAATCTAAATTGTAATAAAAGTCTCACGTCATCTACAAATCCCATTCATAAAGAATGCGGGCGACATAGTTTATGAATTATTTCCCCACCAGAATGTGCCCTCTAACCAAGAGATTTTCAGTTTGACTGTATAAAAGTGCAAAATATGTGCTCCCAAAGATTTTCAAACGAGCCCTAAACCAGTATGAAAACAGGGCAGTTAATGTGTGCTTATCCCTTGTCATGTAAAGCACAAACCAATTTCTCTGATTACATATCACTTCATTTCCACCCAACCAATCCACTTCTCTCATTGGTCAGCCTCTGCCATGGTCTGAGTGAGTGACAGGCGGATTCAACCAATCACAACGAAGGCTGGGACTAGAGCGGGTCCACGAGAACCAGCCACGACGAGACTTTGAAATCATTTAGAACCAAAACATTTAGCTTTTAAACATTTTGGCCTTACAGTTTGTGATTTATTTGATTCAATGTTTGTGTCGTCACTGTAGCGCTGCTTTTATGGAACTGCAGCTTCTCAAGAGGTGTAAAACAACTACGTCCATCCTCGACCGTCACTCAGTATTGGTATGTCCCAAACAGCAGATCCCAATGCATAAAGTAGGGGGCGTAGTTCTTGTTGTGCTTTGCGTGGTGCGCCTGGTGAAACGGAGCGCCTCCTATTCCCAAGCCGGGGGCGAGCGTGTGCAGGCCCCACGGCAGGTTGTAGCCGCAGTGATCCTCCACGGCCAACCAGCTGTTGAGGAGGTGGAAGAGGGCTTCGCTGAGGGGATGGCACCCCACCAGCCGGGCACTGACCAGGGCCAGGAGGAGCAGTGACAGGAGCTCCCACCCGCTGGCGTCCTGCGCGGCCAGGGCCAGCAGGGCCTTGTTCTGGTGGTGCTCCTTGTGCACGTTTTGGTAGAGCCAAGGAACCCTGCAGAAAACACATACGGAAGCGGTTATGGCGATGAGGCAACGGAAAAGGACTGCGGGCGGTGTGATTTACAGCAGAGACAGAAGAGAGAGGACGCAGCTGCACTAATGAAAACTACTGACACAACCTGCCGTCGCGCTCCTGTTAGTCATCAAGATCTACAACATTTTCACGTTATTTTAAAACCTTGTGAAACGATACAATACAAGCTACTTAAAGGGGCCTATGACAGGTTTTTATGATTTATAAATGTTGACTTTATTTGGTGTATTTAGACCTGTTGCACATGTAAATTATAGTTTTACACCAATCGAGTAGGTATTTGTGGAGAAAAGCTGAAAAATCTGTAGAAAATGACAGGAAGTGACATCACACTAGGGACACACCTCATTCCATCCAAGTTTATGCATAATTTACACAAAAAGAAACAACTTTTATGACCCTCCAAACATTAATTCAACATAATAATGCTGCTCTCATGTTTAAAAAAAAAAAGTGTCATTAGATGAGTTTTTGCCCAGTGTTTGCTGGGTAATTTCCTAGTGTGATGTCACCAATTGCAAACAGGAAGTGAAATTATGAACCTAAAAAATTAGCTATTCTTTGAAACATTTTCTATAATTTTTTGGCAAAATTTTAAATATATTTATTTGAACTGCATTTTAGTTCAATGAGCCATCTGACCTGTAGGGGGCACTTTAAAGGCTTGATCTTTACCATCTTAAAATTGTGGAAAGCTCTCCAGTTATTTCCTGAAACATTTCTAACATTCTAATTGTTCAACTTTCAGAGGCCAGAGCGGAGTTTTGCCATCACGGGTAAAGCTAACGACAACTCAAACGCCCTCGGACGATAAAACGCTTAATATTTAGATGCAGACAGTGCACGACGGTCTCATTTTGACCCCAAAAAGCTGCTTTTACAATATTTCTGCACAACTTTGCTCAACTACATAGACAAAAAATCAGGTGGAAACAGTTGTATTCATGACTTTTTATACGATTTTTTATGATTTTATAACGTTCCTGCAAACACTACCAGACTCAAATTGAATATATATGGATATGGACAATAATGAATATCTAAATGATCTCGATAAAAATATTCAGACAGTATCTTAACAACTTAGCAGGTGAAAGGACCCTAAAATGAACCACAAAAGGGCTTAAATATCACTTTTTAACCTTGTTTGAGCGATTTTACAAGACGTTTCTGTCTCTTTTTGAGGTCATTCTTAAAAGTGAGTTGAATTATAGACGATGTATTTGATATTCTTACTTTGCACATCTCAGACCACTGCAATAGTATCATTTTTCCCAGCTCTACACTAAACCATCTGTTAGCATCATGTCTATAATCAACAATTGTGTAACTCTCGCTAACAATTCATGAGGACACTGGACAGAGCAAAATGTGTATTTATCCCCAAGACGAACTGTACAAACTACTTTTTTGACACAAATCTAAACTGTTATTACATTGTATTCCGTCACCCAAAAAAATAAAAAATAAAAAAAGGTTTTAACCCGCCGTTCAACCGTTTTGTTGCCATTACAGTCAGTGCTTTTCCTCCGCGCACTGTCCCATTGTCTCAGACGTAATCAAAACATGAATTAACTCTAGCGTGTCTCGCCGTTTTGCAACAGGGAGCGGCTTCATGATGGATGTCCGTGCGATTCCTCGACAGGGCTTGAGACTCGGCGGTCGGGAGGTTAACTATTTGGAGGATTATGGCCGTAATTACTGGAAAGCCTGTGTCCTGGTGCTTAAATCCTGTTACGTAGAGTATGAAGGCTTGGAGTATGGGACACATTTGTCTTTAGACCCCCGGCTCCTGTCCGGACGGCTGCTCATCTGTTCCCTGCCACTTACATAATGAACTGATGCTGGTGGGAACATGAGAAAAAGACCCAAAACAACCCAGAAGAAGGCATTTGTCAAGAGCGGTTAAAGAGACGCCGGTCCTCAGAAAACACCGCACGACCCAAGATATTTGTAAGTCAAATGTGGCGGAAAGTGGACAATTTTACACTGGTTTTATGCAGCATATCTTTTTTTTGTTTAAACTTGTGAAAATGGGCTAAAACATGGTGGTACTAGACCTCGTAGCAGCTGTTATTATTGCCAGTAATGAAGTACAAAAGTCAAAGTACTGCATTTAAAGAAGTGTGCTGTGCTTTTGTCTGCTATATCGGACATTTGAAATTGCACTAGTGATTATTCTTGCGGCTTCAAAAACGTCCCTTTTCCTCGCTTTTTTAGTTTGTTTGTGTGATGTCGAGCTTGTTTGTTGGTACGTCGTCTGTGGCCTCAGAGGCAGGTTTTATTTTAAAAAACAAGGTGGTGACATAGTGCCTGAAGGTTTGGAAAATGACTAAATCAATGACAAAACAAACCAAGCACAATTCTTCATTAAGTATATATTTTTGTGATAATTTTTTGCCACTGTATCCATGGGTCTGAAGGGACGTCACACACTCGTAGCTACTGCCATCTTGAGGACAAAAGTCTCAAAACAAAGGTTTCTTTCTCTTCTGTCACGTTCCCCTAAGACCCCGTTTGTCCAGAAATGTATGACTGTGGTCAGGGGGAACCAGTGGGCTTACAAAGATCACTCCAGACTGAGCCTGAGCTGTTGGTTTCAGGTCGTTAGCAGCTAATGCTAATACTAGTTAACATGTTATTGCGTGGCTACATACTAATAAACATTAGCCTACTCGCAGACAGTTTTAACGAGGCTCATTTCTTCATCTGTCCAGGTGTTATATTTTAGGATCAGACACAAAGTCCGTGCTCTTGAAAGCTTTGAGGGCGTGTCCGGTGCAGAGGGCGGTGGGACGAGGAAGAGCAGATGGAAATGTCCAGAAATCAAAGCCCAGAACTTCTGTCTTCTTCCAGTATCAACCCTTTTCATTTTCAGTTTTATGCTCTGTTTTTCATGACTTTCTAACAGATAAACAGCGTGTGCGACGACTGAAGTCTGAAACCCATGGATACTTTACACCAGGGGTGTCCAAAACGTTTTTCACCGAGGGCCGCATTTTGAAACTTATACGGAGCAGAGGGCCACAGACAACCCGACACTGAAGTGGATCATTCGAAATGTTGAATTTGACATAGTTTGATGGGCCTCCACACCTTTAATAAGACTTGGAACATTGGTATAACAGCAAAATTCAGTAAAAAGTACTACTTTTCTGTTGTTTGGACCAACTTTGCAGGAAGCCGGAGGGCCAAAAGAAAATTCTGTGAGCCACATTTGGCCCCCGAGCCGTAGTTTGAACATGCCTGCTTTACACGGTTGAGAAGCCTTCTTCTTCCAACACCGATTATTGCCAGTGCTTGTAAGTATCGCAGTACCCGGGGGAAGCAGGAGGTAGTACCATGTAGTAGCAGAAGGTGTACCCACCAGTGAATGTTTTTTTTATATCCAAGTCAAACGTCTAAAATGTATTTGAATTTCCCAGTGCTCCACTTCTGGTGTTGGGACGAATACAAAACGTACTTAGTTACAGAACACTGAATATCGCCGTTAAAACGTACAGTATTTTGTCATGTATTCTGTTACTCGGGCCAATCAGAGCACTGTATTCTGAACACTTTCTTTCACATTATATCATAGTTTGGGATTAAATCGACTTATTGACTTATTGAGAGGGAAAAATCGAACACGCACGTACCACATGTTTTCTATTACTGCGCAGTTCCGAGCCGAAAGTGCAAACAAAAGTACTGCAATGTGTGCTTTTGATTTAAATACCACCAAATGAAAGAAATGTAGTATTCTGAATATGGATTTAGTTGCTTCCCATATCTTTTATCGTACTACTTCAAATTGTTAGAAACAGTTTGTTGCTTGAGTATTATTGTAAAGCGCAGTAAAGTCTGTGTATCATTAAAAGCACATGTACAAAAAATACTTCAAGGGCCAAAGCCTTGTGACGTCTCCACTGTGATGTCTCCACGGGGAACATGTACTTTCCTTTTCACATTATGAGACTGGACTGCACTGAAAGGGCACGTCCTGTTTGACCCGGTCTGGGACGCTCTCTGACTCCCCTAGTGGTAGAACTGTGCAACCGCATTCTGAAGTTCAGCATCCTGAGCTGTAAACTGCAAATCTCAGACTGATGATGACACTTTTTACACTGAAACTGGTCCCAGGCTGAAAATAATTATAATGTGTGACATCTAAGTAAATAACAAATAAATATTACAAAAGTTTATCATGTGATTTCAAGGGAGAAACTTAAATAAACCAGAGAATATCACAAAATAGGAAAAATCAAGATGCATTTGAGTGATTGCAGAGGTTTAAAGACTCAATTTTTCATGTTATTTTTATTTATTTGATAGGATTAAGCATTTTTGATGAAGACAAAATCAACGTTTCAGGTTTTACTGGACAAACACTTGCAGCAATGCACAGCGATGCACAAATTATACTTTTAGTGAAGCTCAAATATCATTTTGAATGTACAAAATGTATATTTTGTTTATAATTTAGAAAAGCAAACATTTCTATCCTGGAAAATGGTTATGACTTAAAACCATTAAAACCACTGAATAATTGAAACTATGTTATTCTGGAGTCACATGACATTATACTTCCTCATTATTATTGCTTAAATGAGACACGTTATGCTTTTTTCCAGGTACATTTTATTGAACTTTAGAGGATCATCATTTAAGTATTTTTTTTAATTTTTTTTTTTTTTTTGGTAAACTGCAGAATTGATCTAAAATGTTTAAATAACAGAAACATGTCCGTTGTCTTCACTGTGAAATGTCTCCGTAAATATCAGCATATTGTCATTTACGTGTTTTTATTTTCCAAAGTGACATTTTGGAACTGTGCATCATTCAGTCTTTAATTATTTAAATAATCTCAGCTGCAGGACAAAACAGTATTTCTCAAACACGCATGAATCCAAATACAACTTTAAAGACACAGTTAAAGGGTGCTTTAGTCACCTGTGCATGCAGAAGTGCCACGCGAAGAAGAGCGCGTCAAACAGCAGGACGCAGGCGATGACCTCCACGCAAAGTCTGTGGCAGGACGGGGCGTGCTCCGGCAGCGCGGGGCTCCTCAGGACGCACTGCAGCAGCGCCGTCACCGGGAGCACCACGGTCACGTACCGGAGCGTCAGTCTCCCCAAACACTCCAACCAGCGGCGCGGGCTCGGCGCGGGGACCGTGTCCGGGGCGATCCTCCACGAGCGGATCTTCGGGCTCACGCGCGACAACAAGTCCATGATGAAGAAGGGCACGCACAGGAGCACGTGCGTGAGAAAAGCGCAGCACGCGGGCAGGTAAAGGGACAGCTGGACCTCCTCTTGACCCGCTCTCACAAAGTCCCACAGTCCCTGAAGTAAACACGGCGGCGATAACAGCGACGCGTTCATCATTAGCGCATCTCCCACGGCCATTATTATAAGTTTGAATAAATGCTTTGTGTCTGCTCGCTCTTCTCCTCTGAACTGCTCTGAACTGCTCCTCTGAACTTCTCCTCTGAACTGCTCCTCTGAACTTCTCCTCTGAACTGCTCACAGAAGATGCTGCGCTGAGCTTTTCTTCCCTCCTCAGCTCCGGGGGCCCCTCGTGGAGCAGCGCAAGTCATTCTGAAGAAGGCGCGTCCTTATTTAACAGCAACTCTTCTAATAAGGAGTTCCGCACCGGAACGTCACACAAACCCGCGGGAAGCGAGGGGATTTCTGCGGAATGGAAACATGACTATAAATACACATCAATGCAAGAGTTGACTTTAATTAACTTTGGGTTTATTGAACTGTCTCACAACATATGCGCAGCTTGCAATGCGGAGAAAATGCACTTCGATTTGTTTTCTTTTCTTTTTTCATTTATCTTCTGCTTTTGGGAAAAGAACAAAACAAATACACACCAGACACAGTGAAGGACACAGAGAAAAAAGTAACTGAACTGAAAATGTACTCCAGTAAAAGTCCAAGTCACGCCGCCAACTTTCTGCAGCGATTCCACGGAAACGAGCAGAAAGAGGCTCTCCCAGGACAGGTACGAGTCAGGTTTGTGGAGACTCGTGCACGCTCACAGTCAGTACACCTTTTTTTCAGCACAACAAAAATAAAAAGCTTTAATTTGAGTCTATTTTGGGTTTAAAAAAAAGTTACATAATGGGGCTTTTTTTACACAGCTCGCAATGTAGAGGAAAATGCAGTTACCAGAATGATATCACGGAACCAGTGTGCTTAATGACTTGAAACATTTTATTTTTACTTTATTTTAAGTCACAGCGAAGAGGAAAGAGACAAAGTAGCATCACAGAAAATGTCGGGCACACGTTTCTTAGTAACAAAGAGTAAAAGTACGAGTTACATGGCTAAAAATGTACTCGAATACTCAACTAACACGTGGGCTACTGCATTTTAGATCAGTCTTAAATTCAAAACTGTGTAAAACTGATTTAAGGGGTTTAAAGCCACATTCCACATTTTGTCGGGGCAGGAGAGAAAGACATGATGAAATTAGACTCAAATTATATAAAAAAAACTACAGTTACCCCCAAAAATGTACTCAGTTACCGTTACTTGAGTGTTTAGAGTGTTTAATAAGTTACTGTCCACTTTCTCTCTTGCAGCATGTGATCAGTGGCTTCTTTCTGCATCATCCTTTTCTCTGCTGCCAAAAAAACGACATAATTTATTTAGAATCTTTACTAAAATCCCCCTCCTCTTTTCCAGAACTCCCAGTGTCACGACCTGCTTTCCCAGCGAACATGAAACTTAACCCGGCTCGTGTTTTCTCAGTTTACAGCGAGGAATCTGGATTTACATCTTTCTGCCATCACCTACGCAAATGTGTCGCCGGCAGAAGTGCACTTTTTTTTTTATAAAACTGTACTTCTTACAGCAGTTTTCAGACTACTTTTACTCCTACTTGAGTTACATTTTATTGAAGTAAAAGCACTCTTTATTTTTCATGTTGACAATATTAAACGATTTGAACGTTTGTACTTCCAAACCTTGTCAGATGTGATTACGTTTTTCTAATTGATGTAATTTATCTTTGAAAAATTCCAGATTATTCACAATAAATGGATACCTATAGAACATACTTTTGGCGGCAGGGCAAAAGTAGTAGCATTTACAAAGAAGTGGAGGACATAAACCTCACCGACGATCAAGGACTGGACCGGATTCGTAATAAACATCAGGCAAATGGGAAAAAAAATGGCATTCGGATTAAATTTGGAACTGGAAAAATGTGATAAACAAAATGGGGTTTGACTCTCGGATTTACCGTGTCTTAATTTAATTTATCATTTTTTTATATTATTTATTTTTCCATTATTATTATTATTATTATTATTATTATTATTATTATTATTATTATTATTATTATTATTATTATTGTTATTTTTTGTTTCTTCCTTTTATTGTATATATTAAAAAAAGAAAAAAAAAAGAAAAATTAAAGATTATTTTTTAAAATTTCCTTCTTAAATATATAATATTAAAAAAGTCAATTCAATACCATTTCACAAGTAACATTTTGAAATCAGTTTTTACACCTTTTACACCTTTTTTATGCACGCTTTATTTTTGTCATAGTTCATATTTGAATACTTTGTTGTTTTATGTTGCGTCTCTTCAGTTCCTCGTTTGTACATTCTGTTTACTTACAAAGGCAATAAACCATTTTCTGATTCTGGACACAAAAAAGAAGAAAGATACGCTTTACTTGAATAACTACGTAAACGTTGACTTCAACATGAGGCACACTTTTTGACTCCCCCTCCCTCGCTCTTCGTCTTGATGAAACGTTATAGCGTGAACCTGTTTTCCAGTTGGATTCACTCTGTCATTTGCACATTTAGAGGGTGTGCATAACATCACCTACGTATCAGTTCTGTGTGTGGCATTGTGTGTGTGGCATTGTGTGTGCGGCATTGTGTGTCTAAACCTGGGTGGTCTAAACCTTCCTTCTTAAAATGTGTAGGGAATTTTAGTTCGTCTTACTATTCCCTGTGTTCATGCATCGGAGAAGAGACCGCCAGAAACGTAAAGGTTTTAGTTCAGATGATTTATTTGCCCTAATACAGAGAAGTCTAATAACAAAAATGTGCTTACAGACTTTATGCTTTAGACTTTTATCTATTGACTTCATTCTTTACACTTTATTCTTTTGAACTCCAGACTCCATTCTTTAGGCTTTATCCTGAAGACTTTAGTTCTTTTGCTGGCTAGATTGGTTATGATCCTGGACCTTTTCCAAATATGGAGTTGTCATCCTGTCGTATTTTGGCCGTCGTTTTGTGAGTCCATCTGCACACAAAGATTACGGAGAAAACAAGCAGGGCCTCTGCCCATGGAGACGTACAGTCTGTGCCCATGTCTCAATGTGGGGTTTTTAACCAAGATTATCTGTAAATAAAGCTGCAATACAAGCATGTGATGTGTCTTCCTTCAAACGCAATTAAGAAGGAAGAAGGGAATGGCCAACAACAACAAAAACTACCCTAAAAACTACACCCACCCCTAGAAGAGGGTGCAAAATGAGATGTTTGGTTGGTATGTAATGAGTACGAATGGAAACATGTTCTAAGTCTCTACAATAATCTCCTGAAATAAACATCGAAAATAATTCAGCGCTTGTTTCGGACAATTTGGAGTCTAGACTTGTCTCCTTCATTTCCTTTCCTTTCCTTGAATGAAAAGCAAATTTAGGAGACAGTTTATGTCCAAAAGCTGGTTCTAAATGTCACTGGTCTGCACTCAGTAAAAAGGTGTCTGGACGAACTGTTGGTGTTTTAGTTTCCCAGACTTTGTGGAGACTTTAAAAACCCTGTATAATTCTGGCTGATTTTCCTGAGCAAAACGTCTGCCATTTCAAACTGAAGCTGTTCCTGAACACAAACAAATCTTTGTGAAGCCGGGACTGGGAGGAGTTTTTGTTTTCTGATTCACTCCGATTATAAATGGTAAAAATTAGGTTCCAAATCCTGCCTAGATTTTCTCTTAGATGAAGGAGTAAAGCTGGTGTCTGGAGGACGGTCTGACGGACACTGGTTTGGGCATTTGTTGGGTTTTGACACTTCCTCTTCAAAAGCTGAAGCAAACTTAACCAAACAACAGATTTAGGGAGTTGTAATAAAGTAATACAGTTTATAAAAGGCCAATTCTTTTCTTTTCTACTTGTTTTTTAGGTTATTTTTTTATTTTATTTGTGGTTTTAGAGAACAAACTGAGCCTGCTTCACACCAGAACAGTAGATTTGACTGAAAATAAATGGGTTATGGGTTTATTTTTATATTTTGCCAAGGAGATTGATAGATATTTTTTTAATCAGACGGTGAACAAAACAGAATAAATGCATAAAATGTCAACTGTATTTTTATTTTTTGGATTCCTAACCAAGACTGGGGCTCCACATCATAAACGCGCCACTTTTCTAGCATCGCTTTGCCTCGAACGCTCCACCGTACGGCACTATCTCCATGGGGACAAGCTGGTCAAGTTACAGGACAGATCTGTGGAGAGGCGAGCCTGCCCGGATCCTGTTCCTGTGCCCAGCCTATTTAAAAAGTGTAAAGAAAATGGACACGGAGTATAACATTTGAAGGAGCGGCGCAAGAAAGGCAAATGTTGAAATGATTCAGTATTGTCAGTGTTAAGGTTTTGTGACTTTTGGACTTCTGAGTGCTGTAAAATAGTGCCAGAAAATGAAAAAACGGATGTCGTGTAAAAGCTAAAAAAAAAAAAAAAAACTGCAACGGAGAACATTTAAGTCCCGGCGATTGCTGCAAACAGGGCTCAGAGTGAAAACCGTTTACATCCAGTGATCTTCCGACGAGGCCTGATGTGCGGGTGCGTTCTCGGTTCCGTTTCTCACGATTGGCCCGTTCGCAGACTTGAATGAAATTTCAACATTTCCAGCGCTGAAGAAAGACGCGTCCCGAGGCGTTAAACCTGTTCTGACGGCTACAATCGCACATTCTGTACCAACGTGTGGGCGTGCGTCCATGAGCTGTTGACGCGTTTGATCATTCTCCCGCCGTGACGCAAAGAAAAGGGCTCGGGAAAGTGTTACCAAACGGCAGAAAGTGATCAGGCGATGACGGGCCACATTGTCCTCCCATATTCTGGGTCTTGCCCGTACGACGTGTATGTGCGTCGCTTAAAGGCGCAACTGTGTAACTTTCCCGGTGGAGGGTCGGCCACCGGTGTCACGTTACGGGTCAGGTCTGTGGCGGGACGACTGCGCTCGCGTTTACTGCCGAAAGGTAATACCACTCGCGACTGAATAAACGCGCGATACGCTTAATGCCCTGCTGCGGAACATTGCAGGCAAAGCGATAACACCTATGAAAATAAAGTGACACAATGCACCTTTAAGTAGTGGAAGTGAGCGATGATATGCTAAGAAAATACATTAAACCTTTTCTATTATGATTTTTAATAGAGTGTAAATGCAGATTCTGTGCACACTCTGCTTAGCTGGGATTGGTTAAATTCAGCTGTCACTCAGAGCATGACGGAGGCGGGCCAATGGGAGGACTGCAAGTGTGCGCGCATGATACCCGCCCAAAATGTTATTTAGTTCCATTTTTGTTCCCGTCCTGCCCTGCATCGAACATCATTTGTATTATTCATCACGTACGATGTGAAATTTTTGACATTTAAATATTGATATTATTGAAAATGCGCTGTTTATTTTAATATTATTGACTGATTAAAAAAAGAGTATCTGCAGTAAGAACATAGTGATGCGTCTATAATGTGTCAAAAAAAGGACAATGACTGACATTCTTGTAAACGAATTAACAAAACTAACCATCAACCCTCATATCATATTCATCTTACGATTTATTGCCGCCATTTTCAGCACTTTTCCTTCAAAAAGATTAAATACATGTCGTTTTGAATGAATAATTGGGGCGGCAACAGTAGTAACAGTAGTAAAAAAATAAATAAACATCTATAGCAACTCCAGGACTATCAGACCAAACATAATTAAAAGTAGACAATATTAGACCACACTAAAAGAACCGTCCGACTAAATCGTGCCTGTATCAGCCCGTCCCCACGGAGACGACGAGCAGCAGCCGGGGGCCACGACGGAGCCAGGCCTGGGGATGTTTATTTTCCATGAAAGCGGTGCAATCGGCTCGTCCTCCTGGGCCCGTTTGTAATTAAAAGTAAATTTCACTTCATTTTGACCCTGCAAATACAATAGTCATGGTGCCGTGTTCCACTGCATAATATTTCATTCCAGGAGCAATTTCATCGACCACTTCAGCTCGTTTTTAAATGAACGCTTATTTCTGAGTTTTTAATGAGAATGCGGTTCCAAATATACTATATCATAAAGTCTTTTCTGTCGCCTCCTTCAGTTTCGCACAATCTTTTTTGGGGGGAAATGAAGTGATGGTGTTTTAGTTTTCCAGACTTTGAATAAACTCTTCTGATTCAATATAAAAAGTGGGCATCTGTAGGGTATAATATGGGGGCTCCATGTAAATTGTATTCTTTTATCTAAATCGAGCCGCGACAGAGTGGGGGCGGAGCTTGTGCACGAGCGCCTGGGTCTGAAGGGGCTCTGAGGGGGGCCCAGCTCTGAGGGGGGCCCGGCTGAACAAACACCCGGAGAACAGGCGAGGCCCAAACTGAAGAGTGATGAAAGTTTTCCAGGAGGCTTTTAAGGAACCGGCTCTACTTGAAGTGTGTAATCCTTTACAATGCAGCCTTAAGTGAAGACACATAAAATAACAATACGTTAGAACCAGTCTTTCAGAGAGTGCAATCATTTTTTCAACCGCATAACATTAACACTAAGCCCTGTGAAAGAAGAGAGATGTTTACTCAAATATTTCAGAACTTTCCCTGGCTCGTGCCCTCAGATGATCTTGGGAACCTCACAGCACGAGAGCAGAGTTTCTTAACCTGTGGTACGGGAACGCTGACTTACCAGCGGGAACGTCGAATAATTTCTGATATTAAAAGAAGGTGGAATTAAATTGTATTTGAATAAAACATGTTCATTTTGTAGTGGAAAATAACCATTGGCGTCCAAAATGTTTTTAGGATTTTCAGATTTTTACTTGATTTTGTGTATTTGTACCTGTTGTACATATCGATTATAGTTTTACACCAATCTTGTAGGTATTTCTGGAGAAAATTTTGAAAAATCTGTGGAAAATAACAGGAAGTGACATCACACCAGGGACACACCTTCCAGTCAAAGTTAATGCAGAATTTACACAAAATAAATAACTTTTTTGACCCTTAAACATTAATTCAACAAAATAAAGGTGCTCTCATATATTTTTATTTGTCAAATAAAAATATAGTGACATTAGATGAGTTTTTGCCCAGTGTTGGCTGGTGCTTCAAGTCTGCCATCATTGTCCCTGTCCCCAATAAGCCCCGGATCACTGGACTTAATGACTACAGGCCTGTGGCGCTGACGTCTGTAGTCATGAAGTCATTTGAACGCCTGGTCTTGCCCCACCTCAAGTCCTTCACCTCCTCCCTGCTGGACCCCTTTCTGCAGTTCGCGCTACAGAGCCAACAGGTTCTGTAAGACGACGCCATCAACCTGGCACTCCCACTTCATCCTTGCAGGCAATGGGACTCCCTGGGAACCTATCGCCAAGGGAAATCCTGTTTGTGGACTTCAGCTCTGCGTTCAACAGAACCAATCCTCCCTGCTCTGCTCCAGGACAAGCTCGCCCAGCCTCATCGTGCCCGACTCCACCTGCAGGTGGATCACTGACTTCCTGACGGATTTCGGAGGTAGTTTGCGTGCGGCTGGGGAAGAATGTCTCAGACACTCGGACTATCAAGCACAAGGAGCTCCACAAGGGCTTGTGTAGCTTTCCCCTCATGCTCTTCTCCCTGTACACCAAACTGCTGCATCCTCCAGCCACGACTCTTCCGTAAAACTGATCAAGTTTGCGGACGACACCTACCCTCATCGGGCTCCATCTCGGACGGGGATGAAGTCTGGTCTACAGGAGGGAAGGTGGATTCGACTGGTGTTCCTGGTGCGCAGCGGTAACAACCTGGAGTTCAACGCCCAGAAGACAGTGGAGATGATCGTGGACTCGAGAAAGCCACAGCCCCCACGACCCCGCCGTCGTCATGAACAGAAGACTCACCCATCACCTACCGTTGGACTCATTTCCCGCTTCCTGGGCACCACCAATTCACCGCAGGGTCCGGACTCAAGTGGGGAGCCCTGCCATCAGCTCCCTCATCAAGAAGGCCAGCAGAGGATGTACTTCCTGCGGCAGCTGAGGAAAGCCAAGCTGGCCAGTGCAGATGATGGTGCAGTTCTACAGCGGCCATCATTTGAGTTCCATCCTCACCTCCTCCATCACCGTGTGGTACGCTGGAGCCACTGCCAGGGAACAACAGAAGACTACACGCGGCAATGGTGCGTTCTGCTGGAGAAGGTGATCGGCTGCAGAACACCTTCCCATCTCTGCAGGACCTGTACGTCTCACAGGGCTCTGGGACGAGCAGGTGGGATCACAGTCTGGACACCTTCTCACGCCTGGACATGGTCTATTTTGAACGCACTCCCATCAGGGCAGGGAGAGCTATGGTCCAATCCGGAACCAGAACCTCCCGCCCACAAAGAATAGTTTCTTTCCCTCTTGCCGTCTGGACTCATGAACACTTCTAAAACACCTGCCACTTTAACTGCAACTAATTCATCACTCAAAAACTTGTAAATCTAAACTGTAACTCTTGTGTACATAGAAATGCCTATTTTTTATTTATTTGATAGAAATGTTTCAAATTGTTTCTCAATTGCATGCCCTTCTTTGAATTGAATATATGTTATTTATTTATTATTGCTCAGTGTTTTTATGTTGGCACCTTAAGGCCGAGACAAGTTCCTATGTTTGTGAATTTTGTTCATTGACAATGACAATAAACTCATTCTGATTCTGATTCTAATTTCCCTAAGTGTGATGTCATCAATTTACAAAAAAGAAGTGAAATTATAAACGCAAAAAATTTAGCTATTTCTGGGATACATTTTTTCAATACTGTTTAGCAACATTTTAAATATATTTATCGTTACTTTCTTACCATTTCAGATACAATGAGTTGTCCAACCTGTCATCAAGCGCTTTAACAAATGATCATATTAACTGAAAAAGATTAGGCTATACTTTCTAAAAGAATCAACCTTTACATGAGTTGTATTTGGTTAAAAGCGAGTGTGAGGTTCCTCTCTGGGACACTATGAAATTTCTGTTAAGACAGCTGATGCAATCCCTTAAGTCCGTCCATGAGGGGTTCTTTAGTAGAAAAAGGCTCCAAAGGCATCTGGACAAAGTTTACCCAAGTTAATATATTTTGACTTCCCCATCCAAAACGCAATTTTCAAGCATTTACTCTCTCCTGAGCTCTGGATTGGTCCTGCCAAAGGGAAAGCGTTACTGGGAAAACCTGCCCCAAGCTTGTTTTGCGAGTCTGACAGTTTCACTCTCCACTCGAGTTAAACCCCAGTTGAGGTCACGGCCAGCTCCCCCTCTGCTGTCAAGCGCCTCATTAGCATGTTTCCTTTTCTGCCACGGTATCAAACGGCTGTATCCTAGACCTTTCTCCCTGCTTAAAAATGTAACCTCACTGCCTTTAAACGTGTGATTTGTGGCTTTCAGGCGACGCTGCACGGCCCATTGCGAACCAGAATTTGAGTGCCTTCTGTGTTGATCCGTCTTTTGTGCAGTGCAGTGGACGTTTGGCGGAATAAACTATGTTAACGTTTAAAGTCAGACCAGACACTTACTCATGCCCAGGACAACAGAAAACTGAGTAAAAGGAGAAAGGGTAAAAAAACCCAACAATATTTTATTTTATTAATCAAACCAAAACACAGTGATTTGTGTGCCAATATTACTTCATGTCGCACAAACTCACCATTAAAACAGGTGCAGAAATGGGCTTATGGTGACTAACTGGCTTCATTTATAAACACCATAGAAATAGAGAAAGACAATAAATCTTCATGTAGCAAAAAGCACACAAAAACCCCCACAGAAATGATAATTCTACATTAACATATTTTGTGACTAAATAAACATAAAAGTATAGTTATGTCTGCATTTTAGTCCTCTTTGTCAGTCAAAACAGCTTTCTTTTACAACCTGAATGTTACGAAATGTCTCGAAAACCACACTGATTGTCAAAGCAGAGCGAGAGAAAGGTGAAAGAGAGGTGAAAGGGAAAGAAAAAGATGAAAGCGAAAGAGAAACAAAGAGAGACAATCAGAATATAATAGAATTGTCAAGCTTTTCTCAATTCAACAAAAGATAAATTGAATAAAAGCTTCAAAGAATCGTAAAAAACTGATTTTAGAGGTGCACTATGCCACTTCTCTGGTGGAGGGACGCCACGGAGAACGTTGTGCTTTGTCAGGATTGGAATATTTCAGTTTCATAGTTTCACGCACACCACCAGGTCAAGTTACAGGTCAGATCTGTGGAGAGGCGAAGGGTTGCGCCTTTATTTTAAGCGACAGAAACCTTGAATAAGTGAGAGATTGATGAGTTTATTTCCATACGGGCAGAACGCGATAACATCTCCACGGAGACGAGATGCGGGGGACGGAACCTCCACCATAAAGTTGCACAATACACCTATAAAGTGCCTATGACAGGTAAATAATAAGATAAATATATTTGAAATTTTGTGAAAAATTATAATAATGTTATCCAGAAGAACCAAATGTTTAGATCCTGGTTGTACTTGATGACATCACACTGGGCAAATCTAATGTCACAATTATCTTTATTTGACAAGTAAAAATATATCAGAATACCTTTATTTTGTTGAATCAATGTTTACAGGGTCAAATTTTTTTATTTCGTGTAAATTATAAACACTAAATGAGTGTCCCTGGTGTTGATGTCACTTCCTGTTATTTTCTACACATTTTTGTCACTTTTCTCCACAAATAGCTACTCGATTGGTGTAAAACTATACCTTATATTCACAACAGGTCTAAATACACCAAATTAAGTCAAAATTAGAACATGGTAAAAACCTGTCATAGGCCCTTTAAGTTTGCAGTGATTTTCAAACCCTAAGGCAGCGTTTCTCAAACTGTGGTACGCAGATTCCTCTCCAGGTCTGGAGCTTGTTTAAATCTGAGTCCATTTTGATCATGTTTTAGTCCTCATTTGGGCTCGTCCTTCTTTAGAACTGCTAAAACCCTAGTGCAGTCCTTTTTAAAACTAGTTTAAGACTTGGATTAGTCAGGTTCTAGACCTGCTGGTGTATTTTACTTTCTTTGTGTGAAAAGTTTGAGGACCCCCCACCCACGACGGCGCATTTACAAACCCTAACAACGAAATTTAAATGTTTAATAAATAAGAGAATGGTTATGGATAAAAAAGGCAAACAATGTGCATCTACAGCATTATCAGAGAGTCCCTGCAAAAGTGTGTTCAAACTCTAATGAACTAAGACTTGTCAGTGCTACATACAGCGTTGTAGTACATTCACCCTCGACTCACTTTACTCAGCAGTGTTAAGCATGTTTTGGTCTTTTCCTTGGCAAGCTGCCCGGGATGTCACAAGTTTAGAAAAACAAATTAAACTCTGGTCCACTGATAATACAAAAAAAAAAAAGTACGGTACATTGAATTACACTCCGATGGCATTTACCCTGACGAAACCTCCGAACGTCCGTGGGTTTGCTTTGGAGCGGATCGGTACGCTCTGAAAGTGTTTCCACCGTCTTTTGTGTTAAGATTATTGTGAGAAGGAACATCATTATTCACCATTACTGATAACAAAACCAAAGTAAAATCTTTCATTTTCTTTCACTCAAATAAAATACTGTTACCAATATTTACGAGATCAAACTTTCTAAAGTAAAGTCATTGTAATTTAAACTTTACATTTAGGCGTCACAATTATTAGTTTTTAGTTCTTACGATTGTGTTGCGACCTGAAGAAACATGATTATCGCCTTAGTTTTAAGCGAACCGAACCGGGCCATTTGAGGGGTCTGAAGCGGGCCGCACGTGGCGCTAAAAAAAGAGAAGGCAGACGGATATAAACAGAAATGAATAATGTCCCACCAAACGCTGACTTCTTCTTTCCACTGATGGCGACTTATTATACGTCATATGTCATGAGCGAAAACAAAGCTAGCACACGTTAGCAGCAAAAACAAAGCTAGCACACGTTAGCGGCAAAAAACAAAGCTAGCACACGTTAGCGGCAAAAACAAAGCTAGCACACGTTAGCGGCGAAAAGCAATACAATTTTGGCAAAAGTGAAAATTTTTGAACTGAATAAGGTATTTTTTAAAGTTCAATTAAAAGAAGTGTGCCGATTTTAGAAGCAAAATTACATCTTTTCTGCTCAGTCTTTCCTCAAAACGTAAAGTGCTTTTGTTTATCTTGCCGTTTATCAAATTGATCATTCAGAAAGTTTGAGTTCATTGAGGAGTGGTAGGCAAAGTGCTAAGAAAACAAAAAGGACAGACACTTTTGGTTTTGGTCGTGACGTTAATTATCGCGAATAATCGTTAAATCGCAATGTTTATTCTCACAGTAATCCGAACTCGTGACATACACAATCGGAAATAGTTCTTGGTTTACTCTGGCGTTTTCCCAGTCTCACACAAACCTGGAACCCTTTTGTGAATTCCCGCGATCAGCCTCATGATTAAAACGCATAATTCAGTTACGATTTAGATTTTATTCATTGCGAAAACACGCGTAATGTTCGGGTGGCGGCGGTTTGCTCACGAGGCAGAACTCCGCCTCCGGAACTGAACCCAGACCGAGCTGTAAACTACAGTAAATACTCCTACAAACCATACATTTTACTTGATCTCGTATTGGCGACACGGTCCGTCATCAACAACAGGCGCATGCAGGTTCTAATCGAGACGTTGCTGATGTTACACCGTCACAATATCAACTCGCATCTTTTAATATAACACAAAAACAAATAAAAAACATTGATTTCCTGTACATAAACAGGACAGACCTTTAATCAGTGCCCGTATTCACGCAAACACAGTCTAATATTGTCATGTCTTTCCCGACTTTCAACCTCTCGATTAAAGAGAAACAACCTGATCATTGACGATTAAATGACAGAATCACGAGCACAATTAAAATTAAATTCGTTGCGCAGCTCTACATTGAACTTTTTGACTTTTTAAGGCTTTAAAACCTTTCATTCCTGCATTTGTGATTGACTAATGCCACCAATTTGTACTTTTCTATGCAATGTTTAAGAAAATAAGGACTTACTTAACTTACCAACAGATAAGACATGTAAAGATGCACTACGTAACTTTTCTGGTTAATCGACTCCATGAGTGTCTATTTAATTCGTGTTTTTATTGTTCAAAAACAGCGAAAACCCGCTCGTATTAAGTTTAAGTTTAATGCTGCACGGCGAAAAAAGAAATTACGTCTCAGAGAAAAGTTACACAGTGCACCTTTAACTTTGTGACCGTTTTTGTTTCATTTGACTTGACACACAGGTATAACATGCAAATCTAGGCAGTGGTGGAAAGCATCGAAGAACAAAAGAAAAAGAACTGCACTTAAGTCAAATATTTTTTTTTACTTTGACTTCTCTACATTTGAGAGCAGGAATCTGTACTTTCTACTCCACGACAAGACTAAAAAAAGTACTTTTTTCTTTACTTTTTTGAGGCTTGGGGGTTCATTTTAGTACGGCCATAGTCCAAACTTTGCACAAATCAAAAGATGCAAATAATAAGAACAGCTGGAAAAATGCAAAAAATCGATCGATTCCTTTGTTGCGGTTGAACAAAAATCTGCAACATTTTCTTCCCAGATCACGACTTTTGACGCTTTAATAGTTCAAAATCTGTCCGAAATACTTTTACTTTCTACTCTAAACGTACATTTCTAATCGGGCACTTACTTAAATCGATGTTTTCATGCTTTTTTTTGTCATTTTTTTGCTCCTTTCTCTGTTCTTTTTCTTAAACTGAGCACTTCTTCCACCACTGCACACAGACTTTCCCGAACACCACAGTCTTACTTGTTGTGACGTTTTGTTAACTCCAGCTACTGTATTCTACGCACACACTTTTGGTCATTACAGTGAGTCCTCTGAGAAAAAGTCTTTACCATCAGTGCATTTTAATCCACCCGCAGTCCCCCAGCCCTGTAAGGCCACCCCGGCAGTCCGCTCTTGGGTGGTCCGAGGTCCAAACCGAGGTGCAAAAGGAGGTCCTGCTTAATCCTGGTCCATCAGCATCTGTTCTGCCAGGACGTCTGTGGCGGCGGAGGCTTTGTCAGAGCCGCCCGCTGACCCGGAGTCCACGAACATGCGCGGGATGTCGCTGCCGAAGTAGATCTTGCTGTTGGCCGCGGTGGCTTTGTACTTCATGAGCTGCAGGTACTCCGGGGTTAGCTTCAACTGCAGAACGACACACAGCGGAAAGAACATGTTACTTACGACACAACACGCAACACGCCTCGTTCACGACATGTTCACGAAAGTACAAATGCGTACTTAAAGCAGAACTAAGTAAGAGCTCCCCCTGCAGCTCCCTTGTGACATTTTTCTTTCTTTATCATAATAAGACAGTATAATCACATACAAAAACATTTCACACTGCCAAATATTATATATATATATATATATATATATATATATATATATATATACTATAGTATATACTATATGTATATATAGATAATATAAATATAAATATAAATATAAATATATATATATATATATATATAATTATATATATATATATTATTTATATTATATATATAATATATAATATATATATATATATAATCATATATAAAAAGAACCAGGTTTCTAAGGAGAGTTGTCTTGTCTTGGGTCGGCAAATGTTGCAAGGCTGGTTTTCTGCTCAGAGACAGCAGGGGGCGATGACGGACACTTACATATTTAACTATCACAGGGGCTTACAAAGACGTTTCATGAGGGGGAAAATGTTACTTAGTTCTGCTTTAAGGCTTTTCCTACAAACATGATTGTCATTCACAAAATGTATTCTTAAAAGAGTAGGTTTTTTGGTTCAAATCCAACAAACACTGGCACCAACATTAATTCAGTTGTTTTAGAAATGTTAAGAATGAATATATATATGAATATATATATAAATATTATATTATATATATATATATATATATATATATATATATATATATATATATATATATATATATATATATATATATATATATATATATATATATATATATATATATATATATATATATATATATATATATATATATACATATATACACACGCTTTTATCATGTGGAATTGGGGTTCAGTGCCATGGATCTTTACTCAAATGATGCAAGAGCTCTGTGAAAACAGGAAAGACTGATTTAAATACTCATTGTCAAAGTTTTTGGCTGTGGTGTCACGTTTTACTTTCGGTTTTCTTTTCGGCTGGAAAGTTAAATGGAAAAATTGACAACAGATTCTTTATTGACAGTAGTTTAAATTTGCCGGGGTAGAGCATTGTCTCTGCCAAAAAAGATTGCGAGACTAGGAACAAATACATCCTTTGTCCCACGCGATATGCAGCTGCTAAATAACCAGTAAAGCATGTTAGATGGTCTTTTATTGCCGTGGATCTGTGTCCTCCTGCGTCCCGTGTGTAATGACTTTATGTACTCTCGCGTGCAAGACAATCTTCCCACAGTAGTGTTGTTCTGAGCCTTTTACCTTGTTGGCCTCTGCCGCCCTCTGCGCCGTGTAAAACTCGGCGTCCGCCTTGGCCTTCTGCCGCGCCAGGAACGCGCTGTCTGTGAACGACGGGCGGAACAGAAGAGTTATTAACGACGAGAGACAGACAGTGCTGTAAAACCACATGCAAAACGCACTGCAAAACACATACAGTCCAAGATCTGCAGGTGGCGCCAGTCAGTCTCACAGCATTCTGAACTACATTCTCTTACAAAGGTTTGACAATTTGAGAGAAGAAATAAATAGTGATCTTAATAATAGCTATGTTGAGGTCTGATAAGAAACGATTATATAAAGATTTCAGATTTTTCAGATTTCAAATGAATTTAAAGGAGACTTATAATGAGCCGATCAAGTTTAATCTTTTGTGCCATTTTTGAGCACATTCTTGGTCAGTTTCCCCTCGGTGTTGGGAAGTAACTGAACACACGTTACTCTGTGTATTCTGCACAGCACCGAAACAACAGAGGAAAACATTGAGTTATTTGATCACACAGTTTAGGCCTCAAACGTGACCGAATTAGCGAGAAAAATGGAAAAGGCAAAGCATGTGCAGTTTTTCCTCCCCTAATTAGTGATAAATGTTCTCTTCTCATCTTATAAATAAACGCAGAACAAACTGACTAAAAGAAAAAAAACAACAGTTTTATTCTTAGACGTTTTTTGTTGTATTCAGAAGCTCTCAAAAGTATCTCTGGTCGTGGCAAGATGTGGTAGAACCTGTCAGTGCGATAAGTACTTCTAAACCAAACTCACGATTCACTGCTGTTGTACAAATAAACCCACCTTTGTAGGACAAATGTGAGTGAGATGACCTTTAAATAAAGACCTCTTTTAGGAGTGAGAAACTGGACAAAAAACACAAGCGAAGTCGCCAGGAAGACTACATCCAGGGCAAAACCAAACTGTTAACCTCAACATTTTCCTACACATTTGGAGTCTGGCAAAAACCAAAGACTACTTTTTACAGGAAAGTTGGTCTTTCCAGTCCCGTTGGTCTGAAAAGTGCTGGTGTAATTCTTCCAGAATGAGAACACCACATGGAGTGCAAAACATTTTAGTTTCACCAGCTTGTAGGGCGGCAAAATGTTAAGTGTGATATTTTTTAAAGTGAGTCTTTTTTTTTTTTCTTTTTTTTTTTTTTTTAAGAATTACGTTTTCAAATAAGGATTCAGTTCAAAGTCAAGGGCGGATTTAAAATTGGAAAGAACACTGAAAAAACTAATTTGTTCTTGAAGGAGATTGTCAAAATCGCAAAGACTGCAGTTGTTTAGGTGTACAATTATAAAAGTGCAAATAGTTTATTTCGATTCGATTGCGATTCACTGTGTAGCCCTATCAGCTAGCTTTAATTATCATCAGTTTGGATTCGTTACTTGGGAAAATTGTGGAGTTGGGATCTTGTATTCGGCGCTTAAAAATGTGGTAAACCAAAACCAAAAACCAATAAATGCGACAAAAGCAGCTGTGCTCGTGACGACGGGAGGAGGCGGCATTCGGTCGTTACCGCAATTCCAAATGTAATCACAAACCTTCAATTTCGGAGATCTTTTTCTCCGTTTCCTTCTCCATCACTTTCTATATCCACACGCCCGACCTCGACTTGATAGCGCTGAATCTATATTACTATGCGACTTGTACATAGAATGCAAGGGTGCGAGTTATAGCCACCTAGAGTCTAGTGGAACCGCATATTAACTCTGCGTGTTACAGCAACAACATAAACATTAACCGTAACATACTTAGTGGAATGTGAACACGTTTTATTGCCTTTCACCATGCTCTTTGTTATTTCATCATTTGTTTGTTTAAAATCATAATGGTTTCACCGATGACTGCCTTGATGCGCTCCGTCTCCGCCTCTTTTTCCACGACTTTCTGGGTTTGTTGAGAAATGAGCAGCTTGGTCTTTTCGCTTTCCCTGCAAAGACAACAGAACAACAGATCGATTAAGCGATATGTGCAAGTTGTCTAATATCATCAAGGTGCGACATATAAACAAAATACAGTATGTGAACAATGGACAAACAATGAAGTGAACAGCCAAACTGCGAATGTGTTTAAAAAAAAATCTGTTATTTCGGACAACTCGCAGACAAAGTAATGCTTTACAGAACAGGAAAATATGAATTAAAATCACAATGCAAACTGATAAATACTCTATTAATAATCATTAGACAATTTACTTTTGAGAGAAGAGTGCAGATAAAGTCATTTCATGCTAATAAGAACAGGAGGAAAAATAACCAAATTATGATTCGCAGTCTCAGTTTTGCTTTGCTACAAATGAAAAAAAAGTGGGTGGACAATTAGATGCAAAACTGGAAATTCCCCAGCGAAACATTCGAATGAGCTCATCGAGCCAGAGATCGGACCAGATTTTCTGATCTTTGACCGAAATGTGGTCCGACCTGACGAGACAACAGAGCGGGGAAATCTGAATTCTGTTCTTCGATCTCCATCTCGGCTCTTCACATGGGCCTAGAACACACGCACGCGCTTCCGACTCTGCTGTTCATTTGGCGCTTGTAGCCTTGTACGCATCTGGATATCAGTAATCTGTCTTTTATTTCCAATATCTCGAGTTGCTGGATTGCACTTCCTCCAGACGGTTCCGTGCCCACTTTGTTAACCACATGTAGCCAAGTCACTGTTTAGTCAAAGATAGTTAGATAAGGGGTTGATACTTGAAGACGACAGAAGTTCTGGGCTTTGATCCTTATCTACAGCAGCCACAACAAAATTTAGGGGACATTTTCATCTGCTCTTCCTCGTCCACATGCCCTCTGCATGGGACACGCTCTCTCATGCACCGGACAAATGCCCTCTGCACCGGGACACGCCCTCTGCCCGGACACGCCCTCTGCACCGGACACGCCCTCAAAGCTTTCAAGAGCACGGCCTTTGTGTCGGATCCTAAAATAGAACAGTTGGAAATGAGGCTTGTTAAAACTGTCTGCGAGTAGGCTAACGTTTATTAGCATGTAGCCACGCGATAACGTGTAAACTAGCATTAGCATTAGCTGCTAACGACCTGAAACAAACCGCTCAGTCTGGCGTGATCTCTGTAAATCCACTGGTCCCTCCTGACTACAGTTATACAAACGGGGGACGTGACACAAGAAAGAATCCTTTGTTTTGAGAGGTTTTGTTTCACACAAGCACAGCATACAGTGAACAGTCAACAAAGGCTGAAACTCAACCGGTGACCTCATCTCAAATGTGACCTTATTTCAAAAGTCAATTGTTTTTGTCTGTATAAAGCTTCATCTGGACAATAAGCTAAAGTAACGATGGACATGTTTCTATAAAAATATAAAGAGAATAAGACATTTTTGCTTTGAATACATGTAAAATATCAATAAGAATAGATAAGCTGCGATACTGTTGTGAAAATGTGCATTCAAATCCTCTTGCTCAAAGTGAAAAATCCATCAAATTGAATCTGAGAAGTCAAAAGTCAACAGTTTCCCTCGTCGCGGCATGGCCATATTTGGGAAAGAAATGGGCTGAGGAGAAAGTAACACACACAAAACACTTTAACTTGAGCCAGAAAAATACAGCTACAATAGTGGTGGCAAGATAGTAAAAATGGCAGTTTATTTTTGTTTATGCGCTATGTACTCAGGAAAACTGACATTCAGACTGAATTTGAAAATGGACAAATTTGAACAATTTTGGACTAAATGGGTACTTGTATGTGAGACTTTGAATTTAGTTATTAGGCTGTTGTCTAAAAAAGTTTTTTTTTTTTTCTACTGATCTTGTTTTTTTTGTTTAAATATAAATAAATAAATTAAAATAATAAAAACATGTCAAGGAACTACACAATAACATATGTATCTTGTCTTAATTTCATTTAAATTTTTATTGCTCTCAAGAACCTACTTGCATTAAAGAGATTAAAACGCTGGATTTAACAAAGTTTAGTTTCAGATTATTGGTGATTTTTGTTTGTTTTTTAACATCGCTTGAGCTAAAGGCTTGGTCCATGGTGCATTAGTGAAGAAGTTGGAATTGCTATTGCGCGGGTTTTAGATCTGGTTAATAAAGATAGTATGTTGATTAATCTAGTAATTTTTTCTACATGCCTCAGTCTACTGTAAAATGTTGTTTACGTCTGGTTTTTAATCCAAGATAGCCTCAGAACCTTACTGCTTAAACTTATGTTTATGTGACGGTACTACAAAACCATTCATCACCGAGTGTTCTGTTTTTACAGTGAATTATCAAGCAGTATTTATTATGGGATGCTTTCAGATGACTCAAATCCAAAGACCAGTCTTACATTTACAGTAATCTTGATATTACAACAGAAAACAGAAACCACTCCTCCTTAGTAAGATCAGGATTGGAAAGTCCCAAAAGCAAAAACAACTGTGTGAATATTGTCTGTACTATTGTTTAAAAATGTTATTTACCTTAGTTTGAGCCGACGGAGCAGAAATATTAACAAATAACATGAATAGAGATTGTCAAGATTATTAGTTTAATGGATAATCATCATTGATTATTTAAGTCACAATATAATATACGTAAAAACTAGGAAGAACAATTTTCATTAAAGAAAATTAATAATTTAATGTATAGAAAAGTGAGTGTTTATTAATTAAATTAAGGTCTTATTTTGTTGTGAAACATGATTTTAGAAGCAAAATTAAGTCCTTTCTGCTCACCTTTTCCTCATAAATCAGGTCACATAGTGAGAAGTGATAATGTCAAATTTTAAGAAAACAAAAAGGAAAGAAAATGTAGGAATTTTATTGTTGTGTTGAATATTGATCATGATGTTAATAATCGTGAATATTTGTTAAATCGCGATGTTTATTTCTCACAACAATCTACGTTAAATCGTGACATCCCTAACCATAAAAACCAGCTCAGACCATCTGCATTGACAGTCACCATCTTTCAAAAGGGGCACTTAGCAACAAAAATTTCTGGTGTTAACACTCTGTCTCCATAGAGATGTACAATAAAACCAGACTTTACGTGAAATGCTCCACAGACTGGAATTAACTACTGATTTTGCGATTATTCAGTTACAGGCGCTGTGAGACGTACAAACACGCCCTACTTCCGGTTCGTCGTCAGCTTTTTACAGTATTTTTTTCTCACTTTAGAGTATTATTAACCCAGCTACATCAAACCTATGTGTTTTAGCTCATCTCTTTGTGCAAAATACTGTGGGTTTGGAGGATGTTGGTTATGCATTATGCGCGATGGAAATGACTAATATTTTCGGTCTTGATAAAGCGATAAACGGGAGGAAGCAAGCTGATGCTAACGCGTGCTAGCTTTGTATTCTAGTCAGCTCAACAAATATGTTATTTATTGTCCACTTGAAATACGGTGGTTTTATCAAGAAGTAAAATTTAACTAAATTGTAACCTTTTGGGATTCATAGTATCAGTCGAGGCCCGAGGTCTCTTTCCTGAGGTCCAGTTTGAGCTCATTTCATAAGCCGAGGTCCAGAACTTCACTACTTTCTGCCACTTTTGTGCTATAATTATTCATATATTATAATATATTATTATAACATACATAATGAGTATTATAACAGGCCTAGTTATTTTTCACAATTTACCAATTCATTATATTTCATATCAAAATAGTCTAATGATGGTTTTAAAATAAATTGAATTTTTTTATTTCACAAGTTGATTTGAAGTAGAATATAAATCTGACATGAGATGTTTGTTCTGATCAGAACGTCCCACACTGGACTTTCCTCTGCACAAAACAATGCTGCAATGTGATTGGCTGATTGGAGTTATGTTCCTCTCCTTGCTCGAAAAGCGCAGGAAAGTAAAGTGTTGCAAAGAGAACTCATCAGAGTGGACGCAGAGTGGACAGCACAGGTGGAGGGCGGGCAGGGGGCGGCGGGTAGGTGCGCAGGGGCGCGGCGTAGGGCGGCGGTGGGGCGCGCCAGGCAGAAGGGTTCGTGGGCAGCGGGCACGCGGACGCAAAGGTGGTGGCGGGCAGCGGGCGCACAGGCAGAGGATGCGTGGCAGCGGGCATGCGGGCGCACAGGCAAAGGGTGGCGGGCAGCGGGCATGCGGGCGCACAGGCAAAGGGTGGCGGCAGCGGGCCGTGGGCGCACAGGCAAAGGGGGCGGCAGCGGGCGCACAGCGAGGGTGCGTGGGCAGCGGGCACGCGGGCGCACAGGCAGAGGGTGAGCGGGCACGCGGCGCAGGGGTGACGGGCACGGGCGCAGAGGGTAGCGGGCACGCGGGCGCAGAGGTGTGAGCGGGGCACGCGGGCGCAGAGGGTGAGCGGGCACGCGAGCGCAGGAGCGGGACGCGGGCGCAAAGGTGACGGGCACGCGGGGGCGCCGGGTGCAGAGGGTGCGCGGGCGCAAAGGGTGAGCGGGCACGCGGGCGCGTGGCAGCGGGTGCAGGGTGGCGCTGTGGGCGCGCAGGGGTGAGCGGGCACGGGGGGTGAGAGGGTGATGCGGGCGCGGGCGCAAGGGTGAGGGTGTGTGGCAGCGGTCAAAGGGAGCGCGGGCGCAAAGGCTCAGTTAAAGGCACATGTCGTGACACATGAGGGTAAAAACATTTCTTCTTTAAGATAAAACAAAACCATAAGTGTAAGATGCCTTTCGCCAGCCTCTTTTAAAGTCCGCACATCAGATCAAATGAAGCAGAACCAATGAACAGATTACTGTGCTGAATGACACGATTATGTAACATCGTGAAGAGAAAGCTGAACTGAGCCCCCCCAGGCAGAGAAGAATGTGTGGAAATTCCCAAGATCATTACAGTGAAATGAATCCTGACTGTTAAGTGTTTTGCAACAGTGCAAGAAACAGCAGAAACACATTTAAAGACTTTCAACTTTTAACCCAATTTTTATTTTAAGCCTTCAAACCCTCGACTTAACAGGGTTCATAAAACAAGCGTGGATGAAGCTGAAAGTCACTCCAGGTCATGTTTCTGATGAGGGAATGATGTCAGAACACGGATGTGTTACATCCATACGGATGTAATAAACATCCATACGGATGTAATAAACATCCATACGGTCTTATCCTAGTTCTGTTCTGTTTTAGAAACCAAGACCATAAGACTAAAACTATTTAACGGAAACGTCAATATCGTTCCCATTTTATATAATTTTTTTTTG
Organism: Chaenogobius annularis; assembly: GCA_015082035.1. NCBI lineage: Eukaryota > Metazoa > Chordata > Actinopteri > Gobiiformes > Gobiidae > Chaenogobius > Chaenogobius annularis. The sequence continues at coordinate 1,040,623 of BJKM01000106.1, forward strand.
CGGTATTGATACTTGCTCAAATGTCTAGTTTCTATACTAATTTAATATCAATTAGTATGAGGGGATTGATACTTTTGAATGCCCTCGTGAGAAGCAGCAGATGGAGAACAAGAAGATACCATGATGAAATAAAAACTGTGACCTCAGCCCTAAAAAATTAGAAATACATGCTTTTTAAAAATTGTATTTCGCACCCAAAGTATCAAATATTTATTCCATTTCCTAGGTATGAAACTAAATATGCCGCCTGTACAAGGGTTGTCCCAAGAAATAACATAATACAAATAATAATAATAATGATAACAAAAAAACTTGACCCTTTGCTGAATAGTTTTAAAAAACATATGAAATCATGTTACCATTAGATAAACTACTGTTATTTAAAATTAATCTAAAATTTTAAACTATTGTCAAAAATAGAGGGCGGTTTGAAAGGGCCGCAAGATGAATCGCATTGAATCGAAATTTTAACAATTAGCAACCCGCAAAAGGCCGCAAACATCCTGTCTAATTCTGAGTTAAAAAAACAAGATCTGTGCAGACGTGCTCTGAAATAAATTTAGTAGTAGTAGTAGTAGTAGTAGTTGTAGTAGTAGTAGTTGTAGTTGTAGTAGTTGTAGTAGTTGTAGTAGTAGTAGTTGTAGTAGTTGGTCTTACAATCCAGACTTCTAACAAAATCGCATATCTAAATCGCAATTCTATACATTTTCCCCTCCAGATTGTGCCGGCCTTCTCCAGAGTATCAAAGTATCAAAAGCAAACTAAGGAACAACACTAGAATCTCACACTCAAAAACAAGAAAGTTGAAGGAACTTTGGGACAGTGAATTTCAGAAGAGAAAATAAAATGAATCTTCGAAGGTCGGGTACGGGGAGCGAACTTACATGAGCTCGTAGTTCCTCCGGATGCTTTCTGGGATGTTCGGCTTGGTGACACGGACCGCCTGTGGGGAGGGGACGCACAGAAGGAAAAACAATGAAATATAATACTTTTGATTTGCTTGTGGTAAAAGTAACACGGAATGCCAAATCATACGTCTTTCAGTCAAAACAAAAAGTAGCTCATTATGCTATTTTCCACAATCGTGCAGGGAAAAGAAACATAAATACTGAAATGTGAACGTGCAAGTAAAATGTGATATATGAAAATTACAGTTCTAACAATCTAAATCTGGCTTTGATTAACCATTAGAGACCGCATCGAGTGCGAGTGTGAGAATTAAAACTGTATGTTAAACGTGAATTAAAACTGGACATGTTAAACCCTGTGAGCAGAGTTACCGTACTCAGAGTTGAGATCACGGCAGCAGTTATTATTCTAACATTTACGGGAAACAAGCTGGGGGGGTGTCTTTACAGTGGTGAGAGAAACGAGGAGGGGAGAGGAAAAAGTCTTATTAGTTACTTAGTTATATTTGTGTTGGAGCTGCAGTAAAGGCTTCAGAAGTGGTCAGATTCCGCAAAGAAAACCCGCGGAGATTAAGCCCGGGAAACTGTCTCCAAGAAAATGCATTTGAAAAAGGACATTTTAAAAAGGAGACGTACTGTATGATTAGGGCCAAAACATTAAAATCGGTTACAATGCCACTGCTGCTCTTTAGAGAAGCTCGCGACATTTGAATATGCCTGGTGTTTATAAAGTATATATAACGCCCTGTCTGCTGTACTCTGCACCATATCACCGTCAGGAGTAAACTCGACTCGGATCTAAAAGTCTTGCGTCGTCATGGATACTCGATGGGCGGAGAAAACGTCAATGTTCACTCACAAAGCTCTTGAAACGTACAGTATAAAGTCTTGGCAAAAAGACGCTTGCTTGTTCGCTAGAGACTTCCCGAAAATGTTCACGAGCCAAAGTAGGAGTGACAGCAGCTGTAATGTCCCGCACACTCTGGAACTCTCGAAGAAACAATAAATTCGTAACTTTCACAGATTAAACTACTTAAGGCTCCACAAAGATGCAACTCACAGCTCTAAATATGCACTTTACTTTGTGGCCCAGCCCTGTGTATGATGTTTGTTTTACATGTTGTCCACTGTAGAACACAATGCGGATCTAAAACTGCTTAGTAATAAAAACATGTCCATTGACTTGATAAGCTCTACCTCTGTCAGCATTTAATAATAAAGTAATTTATGAATCGTAAAGCTGGAAGAAAGAACCGTGTGCGTCGCACATGCGAGCTGCGCTGGGGTGGCCCACTTTGTAAGAGTTCACATCCACAGCTTTAGAGCAGATTTCTCAAAAAGTTTGTGAGAGCTGGGAAGAAGTTAGAGCCCTGGCTCACAGTTTGAACGTCCTGGGGAAATCAGGCGCCATCTTTAAGCACATCTGATGTCAATTTAATAAAAACATTGAACATTTGGCTCAAACAACAAAAAGCAACGGTATAAACACCACACAATTTTAGTTTTGGCATAGATCTGATCATTCCCAGAAATGGACTGGTGAAGGACTTTGGGTCAGCGTTTGATAGTCCCAGCAGAGGGAATGACATATCTCAGAGACATTCAGAGAGACATTCAGAGAGAGAGAGAGAGAGAGAGATTCAGAGAGATATATAGATATAGAGAGAGATTCTTTGCAGAGCAGCACCAAATACATTACCCATTAAAACTGCATTACATATATATGCATTACAACATATAATAACGCCACAGCAACAAGAATGTAAAGTCGTACCTGAATGAGGAGTCCGGGTGCCATGCTGGTCAGATCCTCCTGTAGCGTTCGCTTAAGGTTCTCATCGATTTGATCTGAGGGGGGAAAAAAAGACAATCACAAACTTGAGTTCAAAAGTAACAACAGGTCTGTCAGGAAACATTACAATATTCTAAAGCGCCAACAGCTAAAAAAAAGAAGTCAGAATTCTGTGTTAGGATTTGTCTAGTAGAGGTGCTTTGATCTGGCAGACGTGCATTATAAGGACAATCACCCGACACCACCAGTTACAGGTAAGATCTGTGGAAAGGCAAGATCGCACAGGGTAAAAATGTGTGTTTTCTTCAGCAATAAGAACCTTTGTGATTAATAGTATAACTACAAAATGGACGGTAGATTTGTTTAAAGACTGTTGATCACTCAGACAAAGCGATAACATCTCCATAGATACAGTCAGCAAGGTGTCATAGTCGGAGGCGTGGGAGAAAACGCTCAATTTAATGTGAAACCCAACTTTCCTCCTCCTCCTCCTCCTCCTCCTCCTCCTCCTCCTCCTCCTCCTCCTCTCCTCTCCTCCTCCTCCTCCTCCCTCCTCCTCCCTCCTCCTCCCTCCCCCTCCCTCTCCTCCTCCTCCTCCTCCTCCTCCTCCTCCTCCTCCTCCTCAAACAATAAAAGATGGCACATTGGTGAACCCGACATCTTAAAATGAATGAGGTTCAAGATTAGAAAAAAAAAATAAAAAAAAGGGGTGAAGTTATACAGCCCCGTCAAATTATGATATCAAATTCTAGAATGTCGTGAACATTTTTCATTTAAACAGAACATCGAAACCACATTTTTGGAGTTGACAAGTTCCCAAACAACAACTGTGGGCAGACAGTTTCAAGTTTTTATGAGAAAAAGTCAAAACCAGAACGAGAGCCCACTGGGAGAATGTAAAATGTGTTTCTTTCTGAACTTTAGGCAGTTGTTTATTTGGCTGTCTTGGACTGTGCGAGCACTGAAGAAGTCCATCTAAGTGTTGTTTTTAAGGAGATCATTTGATGCTGAGAAACATTGTGTAACTCGAGCATCTTTACTACGTGACAATTCAACAATTAACAACTGCTACAATGTGCTGAGTGGTCTCTAAATGCGAATTGTTGGAGCGAATGTACAGTTTCTTTGATGTTTATCTGAAAAAACCTACGTAAATCCCGATTCAGAAAATTTTATTGGGAAAAAATCTGGCATTGCAAACTGTACAAAGAATGATGCAGTGGCAGTTGGCCCACATACATTCTACTGGGTAAAAGGGGCCAGTTTGCGCATTTGGGGTTTTAAAAGCCCCCATAGTTTATTTGTTCAGTCAATTTATTACCTACAGTACAGAGTTGAAGCTTGATAATTGTATACAAACTCCCCCAAAAAAGTGTAATTTGTATTTAAGAATTTGTGTATCTCAATCTACATCTTGTTAAGATGTAAGAATAAACATATATGAACAATAGAGGGGAGAGAACAATGATAACAAAGAAACATGACGCCACATTTTTCATCTGCCGTCAAATGACATGCCATGCAGTTAAGTGAAGAAACATAATAATTTCCCATGTCCTAAAAAGGGAGTGGGAGGAAGTAAAGTATTCAGCCTCACCCCTTTTCCACAATACAATAAAACGCAATTCATTCAAACTCTCCAACTCCGACTTCCTGCATATATACGAGTAATATTAGTCTTTCATCTGGTTTTAGCAACACTCAAATACCCACACTGTTTCTTCAGCTTGATATTGTATGAAAACATCCTTTTTAAATATATATTTAAACTGATTTAAGTTTGTACATAGTTTAAGTTCCTCTTTCATGTTATTCCACAGTTTAACTCCACAGACAGAGACACAAAAGCTTTTCCTTGTGGTGCGAGCACGAGCCACTTTAAAATAATAAACACCCCTTTAATTATGTTTTCCTTCCCTTTCGAAAAATAAGTGTTATATATTTCTTGTTTCTTTATGCATTACTTGTGCCGTCTTGGAATTAATCAAGTAGAGTTTTAGAATTTTTGAATATATAAACAGTGAGTTAGTGTGTTGGTGGAGATTAGCATAGTGTATTATTTTTACTGCTCTTTTTTGTAAGATGACTAATAGTTGTATCACTGTTTTATAGTTATTACCCTTTAGCTTCACAAGTCACTTTCTGATTTTTAAGATACACAATGCTCTACCCACAATGACACCAATGTAAAAGTAGAAAAAACAACAAAGACAGCATTTTAAGCATTGAATGATGTTTTGGTAGCCTATAAAATTATATATCAGACGTTAGCGCTGAGAATGTCGCTATTTTCTGTTCGCTTAAAGGGGCGGTACATTGTTTACAGTTAGCAGCGGTCCAAACTCGCTCCCTTCTCACATTAAAGCATACATCCTAATTCTTCGCTGAGTTATAAGTGCGTTTCACTACGTTCAGTTGTCAGCGTCACGGCGCAGCTAACTAAAAACTAGCATGCTAATAGCGCACTAGCTCTGAGATAAAGTTGCTTCATAATTTGACGCCGACAAAGCCTAGCATAACCATTATTTTGACCCCAAAAAATGCTTTTAAGTTTTTTGTTTCTGTACTGGACAAAACAAATTTCACGACTGCATGGACAAAAAGATGGGTACAGTCTCTTTAATCGGTTTCTGCTAGCTGAAGCCACACCGGGCAGTCAAGACACCACGGCGTTCACTGATTAGCATTTCAGGCATAACTCGAAAAATGCAGCTGTAGTTCTGTGCAATGTCATTTGTTGTTGTATAAATGTCCACACCACAGTTTAGAGTAAAGATTAAGACTGTTCTGATATCTGAGCAGTTTTTAATGCAGATTTGTTTACATGAGCGACTAGATCCAAAATGGCCTCATTCTCTGACTCCTTGTTATTTAAAAAAAAAAAGAAAAAAAGCTATACTTAAAATAAACACCCACATTTAAATTATAGTTCTTGTAATTTAAATAAATACTATCTAGCAACTTTTTTTTTTTTTTTTTTTTTTTTTTTTTTTTTTTAAAGCTATGGTCTGTGAACGTTTTATTGAATTACACTCTACTGACTTTCCCTTTCCAAATGAAAGTCAGTAGACAGTGACATGACAAGTGAATTAATCAATTTCCTGAAGGCAGGATTGGCCAAACGTTGAACTATGACCCACATATTGTCTGTGCGGTGATTGATTATACCATCACGGCCTCATACCATTTGCGCTTGGTAATCGTATGATGTTATTTTAGAACTTTCGTCTTGCAGTAACACATACTGTAGAGTGAGTAAGCAGCTATCTGGAGTTGTGAGGCATTTCTTCATTAGACTTCAGTGACTAAGAGCGGAAGTGGTCAGCTCTGTTCAAAGACTCCAGACCCCGTTAAAAAACACAAGCACCTGATTATGAGGCGGACCAGTACCACCTTGAGCCCACCGAGGCCAATAAAAGAAAAAAAACGCTATTTTTGATCAATCATCAAATTGTGCCCAGATGCTTCAGAGCGCACAAAACGTTGATCACGTACCGCGGCAAAACATACAAAAACAAACTACATCTAGCTTATAATTAACTTTTAATCATGTACATTTACAGTGCGACATAAGATTTAATTGCTAATAAACCCGAGCAAAGACATCAGTACAGCAAAACATCGAAGCCGACTGACTTTAGTGTCATCTTTAGCTCGTTAGCTGGTCAGCAGACATCGCTTTCATCTTGTAAATATCAATAATTGTACAACACTGCCCTCTGCTGGTCAGATGACTTGTTTTGAATAGAACCTGTAGAAAAATGGACTGAAAATGCCTAATAAGCGTTACAAGCGTTGCATCAGAAGGCTTTGTTATTAGCTCATTCTAACACCTTTCGATTTCAATGAACCACCAGATACACATCTAGCACCATCTGCTGGTATTTTTCATATCTACACGTCATGAAAGCTGCAGTAATTCTCTCTACACACAGTACGCTTAAGGAATTAAGTAAATGTTCAAAGCCATATGAATGCATAATATGAGCCTTTTCAAAACAGTTAAATGAAATGGTCTGTTTAAGTTCCCATAATAAGCCCATGTGTTAGCTTAACAAGTATCAACTGCTAGACCACCGATTACATATGAAGATAAACTAGACTGACACAAATATTTACATAAACTGCTGGTATGTGGCAACATGTTTCAGCGAAGCCCGCAGTAACCATTTACAACCTTGTCAAACCAAACGACAATCTGGAGCTGTGGTTTGGCATAAAGCAATTAGCCTGATTCACCCGGGGGAGGAAAATGCGGCGCAGAACAGCTGCGGACAGTGAAGTGGTTTCTGTAAAATTTATATGGACAAGTACTAAATGTTGGTTTTTTTGAAGCTTTCCGCTGCCTGCTGTTTATGGCATTACTCAAACAACAAAGATGCAGAGTACAGTCCACTAAATCAGATTGTAAGGTTACAAGATTCACTGTAAATTCAAAAAAAGTTACCGTATTCCTTTATCTACCTTCATCATAATAAGCAAAACCACGCATTCGCCGACAAAACTTTTTATTATTAGTAGTATTATTAGTATTACTTTTATTATTGTTATTCATTATTTATCCATTGTGTATTATTTACTATTTGTTATTTTTATTATTGTTGTTATGTATTATTTATGTATATTTACTATGTGTATTATTTATTATTTACAATTTAATTTATTATTTTTATTATTATGTTTTTACTATTTATTATCATTATTATCAGTATTATATTAATTTAAATCAGGATTCATTCATTTAGTGAATGAATGTGAGAGTGAACGGTTGTCTGTGTGTGTCTGTGTTAACCCTGCGGCAAGGTGGCCACTGTCCAGGGTGTACCCTGCCTAAGGCCCAAAGGCACTGGGATAGGCTCCAGTCACCCGAATGAATGAATAAATTAAATATATTACTGAATCCAACTTTCTCATTTAAAGATGCACAATGTAACTTTTCCAGTAGAGGGCCCGCCACCTATTGCTTTGCTTGGAATGTTCCACAGAATGGCATTAAACGCATCAATCATTCTGATGCCACCAACCCAAGTTACGGGTCAGCTCTGTGGAAAGGCTCACAGCAAGAATCCATGTAATGGTAATAAAACACCTGAATGTCAGATATACAAAAGTCTATAGAGTGAAAAAACAGCTATAAAATCACTATTGTTTGCGACACCTCTGAGCAGAATTAACAGTAGAATGATCTGATGGTGTGGTGGTCTCACCGAACAGACCGATGTAGACCTCCTGCAGAGAGTGAACACTGCAGAACTGGTTCAGCTCATGGTGCACTTTGTTGAAGATCAGCGCTTTGTCGTAGTCGGCCGTGAAGTTTCTCACAATGTCGTAAACTGGAGAGAGGGAAATATAATTAGACAATTTATTTACCTTTTTCCAACTCTTTTGATGCTACTGGCTTTTTGTATCATTTGCTTCAGATCAAACAGATCTTCAGATCCCTAGTCTTGTAAATCTGCATAACAGTAGAGTAGGTTTATCCATACACATAAATGTTTTTTTTAATCTTGTGCAATAACTCTTAATAAACTATAAATCTATTGATAATATATGTATTTATTGTATTAAATTACTGACGTTTTTATTCAAATACTGTATATTGTGAAAGGGAATAAAGCTCAAAAACACTAGCTCCAAGGCATAAAGTTTAAAATTATGAAAATAAAATGATGTCACGATGTTCAAGGGTGAATACATTAAATTAATAACTAGCAAAATGTTTAAGTCAACTATGCAATCAGAGGTATGCAGACAGTTGAAATGTGGTGCATGTCAAGGTGAAAGTCCTATCCAGAAGACAGGAAGTACTTTGTTGAAATTGGTAACTGTGTCTCAGACCAGATGCCCCTGACCTGTGGGGTGCCCCAAGGGTCAATCCTGGGACCCCTTCTGTTCAACCTCTACATGCTGCCGTTAGGTCAGTTGATACGCAGCGAGAATGTGTCCTATCACAATTACGCAGACGACACTCAGATCTATGTTTCACTGACGGCAGGTGAATATGGACCAGTGGATTCACTCTGTCACTGCATCCAACAGATCAGTGTGTGGATGCAAAACAACTTTCTCCAGCTGAACTCAGACAAGCCTGAAATCATCGTCTTTGGCCCACAGAAACAAAGAGAAAGTGTTAACAGTCACCTCCAGAGTCTCGCTCTAAAATGTTTGCACTTTGAATTGCCTTGTGTACGAATTGTGCTCTACGAAAAAAAACTTGCCTGGCCATGTTGTTTTGAAGATGTGCCACACTTGAACATTGAGTGAATCGTTTCTAATGATAAAAAGCCTAACCTTCAACTGATTTGTTTGCAGACACATTTCTGATAGATTGACATAATAGCGTCTCAATATCTTTATCAGGATACTAAGTTTTAATTTCTGTCAGCATCATCCAGACGCTTAACCTTGTAGAAAGAGGAGGCTGAAAACAATTGGTGGTTTTGCTGTAGGAGAAATACAAATACATTTGCCTCCGCTTGGGCCTCTCTGACAGGATTTATCACTGCACCGTGAACGTACAGACTGTTACGCCGAGAATCCTAAAGAAAACAATGAGCAGTTTTTGAATGGCTTTAGGGAGAGACATTACCTGCTGATGGGATGAGGTAGTTGACCACTTCTATACGATCAAAGTAAATCATCACTCCACCGCTGAAGCACAACAAAGATAACGACATTGAGAAAAGATAAAACTGGATTATTTATAGTTCTGTCAGATACTTCCAGGAAATCAGTGGTAACGTTGCCAAACCGCTGCTGCTCGAGTAAAAACTCGTATATTTGGGACAAAATGTTTTGTGCGGCGCCAAATACACCTGTAAACAGTATCCCGTGACATGTTGTGACATGAAAACCCTCACAAGCACAAGCTATTCTGTGGGATGTGGGAATGTCATTTGGAAACAAAATGTTCTGAACAAAAATAAAGTTAACAATAAATGAGCTCATTGCTTAGTTTCTGTTTGTTTCACCGACTTTGCTCAAAGGACAGTTTCACCCAGTTTTCTAGTAATATACATGTATTATGGAAATTAGTTTATTCTAATGAATTCACAATTATATTTATCATTTTGTGTTTCGAGTTGACCTTCACGTGCTGTGCAATATTTTGGTCATTAGGACAGTTGCCTTTGCTGGTCGATAGTGAAGTCGCAGTGACGATCTGAGAGTGATGGACCAGTGTGAAGTCTGGAGCACATTAAACGACTCCTCCTGCGAGTGTGGCGGGCGAGTGTGGGGCGGGCCGAGTGTGGCGGGCGAGTGTGGCGGGGCGAGTGTGGCGGCGGGTGCGACGTGTGGCGGGCGAGTGTGGGCAGTGTGGCGGCGAGTGTGTGGCGTGGAACAGGAACGACCTGCTAGTACGCCCGCACTCCGCAGTGGGATATTTGACATATTCACACACATATAATTCCATGAATGGCGTCTTTGAAAACCAGCAACTGACAAAGCATAATGGGTCCAATAAACCTAGTGTGTGCACTGAATAAATCTAGTGTCCAGGGGCGCTCTAACGCGTGAAAACGGCTCTTTAGAATGGTAGCCGCCCCCCTTCTGCCTTCTGAATGCAGGAGGGTCTGGGACGAGACTGTTTGATGATCAGTCAGAGCTGTTTTTTATGGCTCTCAAACGTGTCGTCTCTAGGGACGTCAAGATATCAGATTTCAGTGTTACGATTATTGTGAGATCAAGATATAAGCGATGAACCTAATAATCTTGACACCCCTTGTCCTCTAAAATATAGAGCAAGAGCAAAAATAAAAAGGGGGGGGACACTCACACACAAACTACGTCTTTGTAAGTAATAGGGGGCAAAAAACAAGCCGCCGAACTTCTGATTCAGGCTCTTGGAGGAACGCGAGACTCCATCGAGTCACCATTAATTAACCTGTGATCATCTGTTCTGCCACACCTAAAGCCCACCACGGCGCGATCTCACCTGGTCCCGCACGGCACATTCTTCACCTCGTACGTCTGTATGGTGGTCTGCAGAGACGAGAGCAGCACAGTCCATTACACACACACGCTTTATTACACACACACACACACACACACACAGAGATGGTAATAACAGCACGGCCGCGGGGAGGAGGCCATGGGGAGGATGGAACTCAAGTCAATGCAGTTCACGACTTGACTTAACGTCAGGTGATGAATGGGTAGCATCAAATGGAAGCCCGGGCCACTTGTGGTGGTCAGGAGCGCCCCCCCTCTGTCACGAGTCAGACACAGGACATGAGTCATGAGAAGAACGTTGCGTAACACTGGGGGGGAATCACATTGCAGACAGAAAACCAAGCGCAGTGGAAAGTGTGTGAGAACCGGTGCAAAAACGACAAACTTTAAATTAGAGCTGCAGCTAACGATTATTTTTAGCGGTCGAACAAGCCAAACGAGCATTTTCTAACTGCAACGTTGAGAGTTATTGATTACATTTTAACCAATAAAGGTTGGCATATGGCGCCTGAAAGCTTCCTTAGATCTAGTTAATGATTACGATTATCACAGATTATTTTGTTGATTGGTTGATTCATTGTTGCAGAGCGCACAACTTGTTTCTCAAGGTTTTTCCGGGGGTGATAAAGCCAAATCAAATAAAGTAATTTCTTTCAAACAATAAGGATGTTCTGGCAACTGAAGACTGCCCTGGTTTTAATTTAATTTCCCAATGGATAAAATATGTCCTCAAAACATCAAAAGCAGAGTTTCTAGTGAAAACAGGATTTAAATCACGTTTCTCTCAAACAATTACTTCTACGATTTCAAAATAAAACCTGTAGAGAATACATAGGAACATGTATTAGTGCTTATAAACAAATAATTATGTGCTTATTAATGCATAATAAATAATTTATTAAGGTGCTGTGTGATGTGATGCTTTAATCTTTAATTTTCAAAGCCTCTGTGGAAAATTAGCTTTCCAAGTTTGAGTGGTCAGAACAAACTCAAACATAATTATGAAAGAGTATTTTCCATTGTAAAATTTTTGTATCTGAATAAATCAATCATTGAAATCACAATTATGCCTTTGATTAATGGCACAACTCTAGTTTGAGGTCTCTTTTTTTTTTTTGTCTTTTTAGTCAAACTTGTCAGCGCTTTTTCCTGTTTTAAGACGTGCACCACACGCTAGAGAAAAGTGTAGCTAGGAGGCGAATTGCACATTGTGAATATTGTTGAC